>OY992883.1:91294513-91894513 GCA_963921405.1 Cepaea hortensis | reverse complement strand
CTGGGGAATGAACAGGCGGACAGATTGGCTGGCTCGGCAGGACTTGGTGGAGTATTGATACATGACAAGGCAGATGTGGTTGCGGCCTTGTGGGAGCACGTTTACACCTCGGAGGAGCAAATGGATCACCATAGTCTGGTTAGAATGAGGCAGCGAGGAGTGACGAGGGGATTTGGCCGACGCTCGACGCTCAGAGGAAAGGCGAGATGGACATATAATCAGATTGCTACTGGAACTATTAGTGTTGGAACTCTTCGCTGGTTGCTGAGGATGGGGACGGAGCGCTTATGGGAATGTCCCGAATGCTGTGATGTCGGTTCCTAGATCAATCAATCAATCAATCAATCCATGAATCTTACCAGTTGTTACAAGAATACTTCTCCTCTCATAATGTGAGGTAGGTACAGGAAGTAACGGGAGGTCAACAATCCTTTCTGCACATTGTCAGACATATTTGGCATATGGTGCTACACCCATATTTCCATAGACCAATCAGAATTTTAGATGCTACACCCATATTTCCATGGACCAATCAGAATTTTAGATGCTACACCCATATTTCCATAGACCAATCAGAATTTTAGATGCTACACCCATATTTCCATGGACCAATCAGAATTTGAGATGCTACACCCATATTTCCATAGACCAATCAGAACTTGAGATGCTACACCCATATTTGCATGGACCAATCAGAACTTGATATTCTACACCCATATTTGCATGGACCAATCAGAATTTGAGGGCTGATGTGGTCAATGTCAAGCCGGCCAACTTCACTTCCCCAGACATGTTCTGGTACCTATTCCAGACTGGGTCGACCTGGGAGCACAGATCAATTTAAAAAATCTGCCTGGATGTGAACTTTAACCCAAGACCTCCGGGCCAGCAGGCGAGTGTGAGATGGGCACAGTGGAACTAATCAAAATGATTTGCTTTGTAATGAGACACAAGTGTCCTTTTGATTTCACGTTGAAGCCTGATTGATCACTTTACCATGAGAAACTAGTGCGGTCACCAGCTCATTATCTAAGTACTTACTGTTTAATGAATGTTGCTAGTGTTATTGTTATAATTGATGGGACTACTGTCTGTACTTAAACTTGTATGCTAATGCCTATTTGGTCTATGCTCGTGAGATTTCATGGCAGTAGTACTGCTTAGCGTATGCAATAGTTAATTTTCACATCTTTCAGTCACATCCCTCACACATTCCAATTGTAACATTTTTTTTCAAAGACATTTAGTCTGTTTTATTTGAAAGTGAAATCTTAAAAGATGCAGTAAATCTGCTAACATGTACATTCCAATGGTTTTTGTACCCTAATCAGAGGATTTGGTTGACACTCAGTACTCAGAGGAAAGACTAGGCGGACACATAATAAGATTGCAGCTGGTATTGGGACTCTTTGCTGGCTGTTGAAGATGAGGACGAAGCACAAAGCACGTATGGGAATGTCCCAAGTGATGTTTGTTCTTCTCTCAACTCTGTACCCTAGAACACAAATGCCCACATATTGTGCAGCAGGATTTACACAGTAATTTCTTCTTGTACCTCGCACCAGTGACTATCACAATGAAACAAATGCCCACATATTGTGCAGCAGGATTTACACAGTAATCTCTGTTTGTACCTCGCACCAGTGACTATCACAATGAAACAAATGCCCACATATTGTGCAGCAGGATTTACACAGTAATCTCTGTTTGTACCTCGCACCAGTGACTATCACAATGAAACAAATGCCCACATATTGTGCAGCAGGATTTACACAGTAATCTCTGCCTGTACCTCGCACCAGTGACTATCACAATGAAACAAATGCCCACATATTGTGCAGCAGGATTTACACAGTAATCTCTGCCTGTACCTCGCACCAGTGACTATCACAATGAAACAAATGCCCACATATTGTGCAGCAGGATTTACACAGTAATCTCTGCCTGTACCTCGCACCAGTGACTTATCACAATGAAACAAATGCCCACATATTGTGCAGCAGGATTTACACAGTAATCTCTGCCTGTACCTCACACCAGTGACTATCACAATGAAACAAATGCCCACATATTGTGCAGCAGGATTTACACAGTAATCTCTGCCTGTACCTCGCACCAGTGACTATCACAATGAAACAAATGCCCACATATTGTGCAGCAGGATTTACACAGTAATTTCTGTTTGTACCTCGCACCAGTGACTATCACAATGAAACAAATGCCCACATATTGTGCAGCAGGATTTACACAGTAATTTCTGTTTGTACCTCGCACCAGTGACTATCACAATGAAACAAATGCCCACATATTGTGTAGCAGGATTTACACAGTAATCTCTGCCTGTACCTCGCACCAGTGACTATCACAATGAAACAAATGCCCACATATTGTGCAGCAGGATTTACACAGTAATTTCTTCTTGTACCTCGCACCAGTGACTATCACAATGAAACAAATGCCCACATATTGTGCAGCAGGATTTACGCAGTAATTTCTGTTTGTACCTCACACCAGTGACTATCACAATGAAACAAATGCCCACATATTGTGCAGCAGGATTTACACAGTAATTTCTGTTTGTACCTCACACCAGTGACTATCACAATGAACCAAATGCCCACATATTGTGCAGCAGGATTTACACAGTAATCTCTGTTTGTACCTCACACCAGTGACTATCACAATGAAACAAATGCCCACATATTGTGCAGCAGGATTTACACAGTAATCTCTGCCTGTACCTCACACCAGTGACTATCACAATGAAACAAATGCCCACATATTGTGCAGCAGGATTTACACAGTAATTTCTGTTTGTACCTCACACCAGTGACTATCACAATGAAACAAATGCCCACATATTGTGCAGCAGGATTTACACAGTAATCTCTGCCTGTACCTCACACCAGTGACTATCACAATGAAACAAATGCCCACATATTGTGCAGCAGGATTTACACAGTAATTTCTGTTTGTACCTCGCACCAGTGACTATCACAATGAAACAAATGCCCACATATTGTGCAGCAGGATTTACACAGTAATCTCTGTTTGTACCTCACACCAGTGACTATCACAATGAAACAAATGCCCACATATTGTGCAGCAGGATTTACACAGTAATCTCTGTTTGTACCTTGCACCAGTGACTATCACAATGAAACAAATGCCCACATATTGTGCAGCAGGATTTACACAGTAATCTCTGTTTGTACCTCGCACCAGTGACTATCACAATGAAACAAATGCCCACATATTGTGCAGCAGGATTTACACAGTAATCTCTGTTTGTACCTCGCACCAGTGACTATCACAATGAAACAAATGCCCACATATTGTGCAGCAGGATTTACACAATAATCTCTGTTTGTACCTCGCACCAGTGACTATCACAATGAAACAAATGCCCACATATTGTGCAGCAGGATTTACACAGTAATCTCTGCCTGTACCTCACACCAGTGACTATCACAATGAAACAAATGCAGGCTGGATATAGCCTCTGGTTATCTTCTTTTTTTTTTTTAAATATTCGCTCGCTTTTAACTCAAGTGTAGTCTACAAACGTGCACAGGACTGGACTTATGTTTGCATGTGGATTAGCTTTCCCTATTATTAGTGTCCCTCGCCATCAGGGGAACCCACTCCGACTTTAGAGGTATCTGGCCATCTTGAAATGGGTGGTGGCTTATCAAGTACTATTGATTCTGATAGGCTGAAAATATATGTCATGGCCCATACATACGGTAACATCTGGACTGTAATATGCACAGGAGTATAAAGTGCAGACTTTATTGTTAGTCAGCTTACTGTTGTTTGTCAAGGATCACTTTCATTCCACCCAGATATCTGCTCCACCAGGTATATCTGCTCCACCCAGATATCTGCTCCACCAGGTATATCTGCTCCATCCAGATATCTGCTCCATCCAGATATCTGCTCCATCCAGATATCTGCTCCACCCAGATATCTGCTTAAATGCCCAGTCTCCTGCCATAGATCACACAGGGAGAATCGCACACAGTGCATGAACTTATAGCAGCTGTAAGGATCCAATATTGCTAGTCAGATTTGAAGGTAAAGTTGAATTTCACAACTATTGTGCACAGCCTTAACTCATAAATACAGGTGCCTCATTAACTCATAAATTTAGGTGCTTGACATGTACATATTGAAAGTGAAAGTGACGACAGTGAGTTAAAAAGATGTAATGATAATTTTGCTTGGCTGACGCATAAATGGCAGACTATGAAATATTTAGTTACTTAATAAAATGTTATTACAGTACATGCTTCGATTATAGTTCAGAATAAGCCAGCGGGGAAAAGGAGATAAAGGGATGAAGAAGAGGCCATTAGCATTTATACATTGTGAAAAACATGAATTGTGTGTATTACATTTTGAACGTCATAAGGACCGGCAGTTTTACTGTTGCGAAGGTAAACTAAGGCAGCAGCAGCAGACGTGAATTTATTGTAATTGGTTTGTGTATATGTGCTTTCTGTACATCTGGAACTGCTTTATCTGTGCTACATTCTGTGGCAGATTTTTGATGTAACTTTTTCCCTGGTCAACAAGATTGGAGTTATTTTTTTTTTTCTAAACCAGTTGCCTTTACACTATGCATTGTTTGTGTTATTGAACTTATTTGCATATGTATGGATTGCTTCATTGTGTAATTTTACAACACACATTTTTAAAAATGTTATATGCTAAATTTTGTAATAGTTAAGGGATGAGAGGCCAATATTTAGGAGCCAAAATTTTTATATGTGACTTTACCAAATCATGTGTAAGATGAATATAATTTAGAAAAATACTTTAAAATAACAGACCTCGAAATTTTAACAGAATTCTAATGAACCCATAATCCAACTTGGGTCATATAGGTTTCATGATACAAACATAAGACTCAATGAAAGGAAATCATCAAAGTGTTTAATGGGGCAAGAGATGTGCTTGGCAGTGCTCATCTCCTCAGCAAGTATACCATGGATTTCAACTGTAGAGAATGTGCACAATTTGTCCTTCAATTTTGTTGACCCTTACTTGAGAAGCCTAAGCAGACCTTAAGGAAATGAATATAGAGTTAATTCTTGACCGGCCATTTGTCCAAGTGAACTTCATTAACCAATTATAAGCTGCTAAATCTAATGGAATATTACCACAGAAAGTGAATAAAATAAGATAGACAGACAGAATCTATTTTAGATCAAAGCTGCTAAATCAAATAGAATATAACCACAGAAAGTGAAGAAAATAAGAAAGACAGATACAATCCACTTTTTATATCTTCAGGTGGCAACCTGAATATCATTATCATCATGATGTGCCTGGAAAGTGTTGTAGGAATCCATGTCTCTCCACAGACCTTAGTCCTTGGTGTTCTGGATCAGTTCTGCTGATGAAATTCCTCCATGCGATCATCTTAGACCATCATGCATCACTTGGCTCTGTCTGCCTCCTCTTTCAATGATCTTTCCAGTCATCACGATGTTCTTCGGTGCTTCTCTTCTTATTATTTGACCAAAGAACACTGTCTGTCTCTTTCTTATAGTTGTCTCTTCTACTTCTAATAGCCTCCTCCAGGCAATTGCTGTTAGTTACTGCAGCTTACTGTCCAAGTTATTCATGACATTCGTTTCAGAAACCACATCTCCGCTGCTTCCTAGCTGTTCTTAATTTGTTCGTTCGCATTTCAAGATTCACTGCCATGCAGCAAAACAGGTTTTGAAATAACATTTCAGTTATCTCTTTCTGATATTCACTGAAAGTGACCTGTTAAATCAAATACTTTTGATCATCTGAAATGCATCTTTTGCTTGAACTATTCTGCTCTTACTCTTTCATGTATCTCTTCTCTGATGTTATGAAAATATTTGTGGAGGGAGAGAGGGGCATGGAGCAGACAGGCTTGAGGTTGTTGAAGTCAGCAGTGTAGTTGGAAATAAGAATCATCATCAAAGAATTATAAATAATATTTTTTTTAAAAATGACATATAGGGCAGCTAAAAAAAAATTGCGGAAAATAAAGGATGTTGCTGCGACAAGCCTTCATCAGCAAACAAAACACAAGAAAACAACATGTAAACCACGGAGAAGAGAATATAGTGACTATGTTAGGGCATAACAACAGAATGAGAAGAATGGAATAAATGAAAAACAAATGTGTGTGCTGCTTGTTCCAGAATGTGAAACACATGGTAATAATAATAATTTGTGGCCTCCGTATTCTAATTCTTCTTTTTTTTTATTCATCTTACCTCCACTTAATCTTGTAAAGACAAAAAAGTTAATAAACAAGGAGAAATAAGGCCATTATGCATAATGATTGTAACTTTTCTGAATAATTTAATGTGTTTACACAAATGTATTTCTGGATTACTTTACTTGTGTGTACTATTTACACAATGAATGTTTTTTTCTGCACAAGATTGTTGTGTAAATAAAATTAACAGAAAATTATGGCACCTTTGTTTGGTTTAAAAAAGGGTCACTTTCTTTGCACACAGGAATACAGATAAAAGAGCATCAGTCTCCTGTAATATAGTTCACTGGGAGAATGCCAGTGCAGTGCACAGACTTCTTAGCATACATGAGGATCCACACTTGCTTTATATATTCTTGTTGTGGGTGGGTTTTATAATTTTTCAAATTTAACTAGGGTAGCAGCCAATTTGGAATATTCTTTTCAATTTCCAAATGTTGAGAAATTTTATGTGTACGCAGTGTGCAAGTGTAGCGTGGAAGTGTGCAAGTGGGTCCTCCGAGTTTGTTTTCTAAGAAGATTAGGGATCTGATTGTCTGCCTGGAGTCAGAGAGGAGTATAGGCTAGGGATCTGATCAACGAAAATAGGCTAGAGATGTGATAAATTACTCTTGGGTCTGGGAGGAAAATAGGCTAGAGATGTGATAAATTACTCTTGGGTCAGGGAGGAAAATAGGCTAGAGATGTGATAAATTACTCTTAGGTCAGGGAGGAAAATAGGCTAGAGATGTGATAAATTACTCTTGGGTCAGGGAGGAAAATAGGCTAGAGATGTGATAAATTACTCTTGGGTCAGGGAGGAATATAGGCTAGGGATCCAACTGACTACTCCGGGGTCAGAGAAGAGTGTAGTTTAGGGATTTGATTGACTACCTTGAGGTCAGGGAGAAGTAGTTAAGGATCTGATTGACTACAGGGGTAAGGAGGATGATGAGTATAGGCTGGGGAGCTGATTAATTACCTCTAGGGATCCATCAAACTACCCTGAAGTCAGGTAGGTAATACATGCTAGGGATTTGATCAGCCACTCTGGGGTCAGATGAGCAGCTGGCCGAGTGACTAGAACCCCAGATTCTCCTTTGGGAGACCTGGGTTGGAATCCTGGTAAGGTGTAATTTTTTTCTGTCAGGGGCAAAAATAAAACCCTAACCTGCACAGTTCATGGCGACTGCACAAGCCAGGCGGCCTTAATTCCTCAGGCTCAAGACCCCCTGCCATACACTGCAAGGTACTATATTGGCAGTAAATGACAGTTTTATGACCCTGGGGTCAGGAAGTAGTATAGACTAGGAATCTGATCGACTTTTCCAAGGTCAGGGAAGAGTATAGTGTAGACTAGGGATTTGATCAACTAGCGTTTGCTGGGATACCATCTGGACCATCAGCTTTCTCATAAATTGGCTTAAATAGCTTCTGCTGGATATCATCACCCCTCCCATCCTTGATAGTTTATTTTTAGTTCCTATCTTTGGATGGTTTCTCCCAGTTTAAATCCAGCTCCACTTCTGCAGGCTGGATATCTGTAAGCCTCACATACCTGCACCAAATCCCAACACAATGGATGTGATCTGTCAACCATACATAACTGCATCTCAACAGTCACACACACAAATACCTGACAGGTAGTAGAACTGGGTATAGCACTCACTCCCATTTCTCAAAAGAGAAACAAAGAAGAAAAAGAAACTTATGACATAAGGAAGTTTATTATTTTTGATTTCAACAAAAGTAGCTGTACAATAAATCAATCAAATTGACAAGTTAGAAATTGTTCAAAGAAGAAGAAAAAAAAACAGGTGAAAACTACTTAAGTAAATGAGATCAGTATGAATGATGATGAGAAATGCACAAATTCTTACAGCAAAATCAGATTTTAAAAACAATTAAATGAAGAAATGTCTATATATTGAAATATTTATATTAACTTATAATACAGAAATGAAATCATTATACCATCTGTTTCAAAGCCACAGACTGGGGTGCCCTTAAATGACTTTAACAACTTGCCTACATGTCTCTAGGCATTCTAAAAGAGACTAGCCACCTGCTGGTATATCCGGAGTCCCACAATATTGATTCTGTAATCTCTAACACAAATTTACTTGAAATGATCAAATACACAGTTGATATTGAAAGCATGAACCAAATTAGAAGACACACTAGAGCAGAAATTTATTGGGAACAAATTTTGTACTTCTCTGTTCCACAGGGAATATACATACGTTTTGTTAATGAACATGTATTTATGGCTAAAGGATGTGTGTTGACCACTGAATGACATACACTTTCTGTCATAAATTGTTCTTCTTCTCCTGCCCTTTACAACACCCCCCCCCCCCCCCCATTCCCCAGCATAGGTTCTCAACCAGCCCACATCTAGCTGTCCTAAGCTATAAATCAGTCAGCGCATATTTCATCTCAAGTTCCCTACTGTAGCACAGCTATCATCTCACACTCAGCTGTCCTAAGCTATAAATCAGTCAGCGCATATTTCATCTGAAGTTCCCTACTATAGCACAGCTATCATCTCACACTCAGCTGTCCTAAGCTATAAATCAGTCAGCACATATTTCAACTGAAGTTCCCTATGGTAGCACAGCTATCATCTCCCATCCAGATCCTAGACCCTGTCTCCCTGTGGGGAACTAGGGTGCACTTACTCCAGCTAATCATGACAATGTGTGCATGTATGTATGCCATATAAACTACACCGTGTCTTACTTTCCCTGCACCTAAGGGTAGAAGAAGGGCAACACATACAGAAGATAAGATAACTGGAGAGAATTAGAACAAGCAAACGCCTGACCAGTTAGTTCCTTGTTGACTAGCCTGTATCATGTTATAGAAATGTGACAAATAGAAAGTCATAACAAATACTCACACATAAAACAGTTGACTCTATTAACATAAGGAAGCCAGGTATTAGCAGCACTACTGGGCAGTAAAGAACATACTATATACCGGGCAGAAAAGAATATACTATATACCGGGCAGTAAAGAACATTCTATATACTGGGCAGTAAAGAAAATTCTATATACTGGGCAGAAAAGAATATACTATATACTGGGCAGTAAAGAACATTCTATATACTGGGCAGTAAAGAAAATTCTATATACTGGGCAGTAAAGAATATACTATATACTGGGCAGTAAAGAACATTCTATATACTGCATAGTAAAGAACATAATATATACTGGGCAGTAAAGAATATACTATATACTGGGCAGTAAAGAATATATTATATACTGGGCAGTAAAGAACATTCTATATACTGGGCAGTAAAGAACATTCTATATACTGGGCAGTAAAGAAAATTCTATATACTGGGCAATAAAGAATATACTATATACTCACAATAATTACACGCTCACATGCCATATCGGTGGCCTTGGGTTCGATCCACTGGACTCCCAGGTCGCCCAAGTCTAGACTGGGTACCAGGAAATGTCTTGGGCAGTGAAGGCTTGTGGTGTTCATGATCAATAATAATTATTTCTAGCATTTTTATCTTAGTTTCTGCTATTGGATTTTTATTGTTACGATCAACTTTTTCTAGATAAATATGGGGCCAGCACCACATGACCAGTGCACCTCAGCCATGTCAAAGGGGACCTACTCACTCCAAATATTCAACTTTGTACCCAGCAACTTCAGATTTTAAATCCTGTAGTTAAACTGTTAGCAACAAAGAGTATCTGCATTTTAGATCTAATATAACAGGCAATATTGAACTAAGTGCTCAAATATAAGGGGGAAAATAATGCTTATGATACATCAGAAAGTTCAACAGCAACAGAAGAATATAAAAAATATATGCTAAGATTTATCCGCAGCAACACACATAATGTTATGTACTTATTTAGCAGCAAAGAATATTGTTTTACCTAAAGTTAGCCACAAAATAAATTGTTATAGTCAAATTATTCAGCAACAATTATATTTAAAAGCTATATACTGAAGTTAATGCACAAGAAATAACAATTAAAATTACACTCACATGAATTAATAACACAGAATACTCAGTTATGCTCTTCACTACCAGCAAAGAGTATTATTATCCTCAAACTAATTAAAAATCAAATATATTATATTATAGTTTATAGTCAAATTAATTAGCTAAAAAGAACACACAAATTTATATACAGAAGATGTGCAAATAAAGATATATATATATATATATTTGAGAATTAATTAGCAATAGCGAATATTGAGTATGTACTTAACAAAAATAATACTGTTGTACTCTAAATTATTAGCAACAAAAATATATATTGAAAGTTACAAAATTAAAATAATTAGCAAATAAAAGAACATTAAACTATACAGATTTGTTTAGCAACGAAGAATATTCTGTTTGTAAACAAAATTATCTTATTCAACTCAAAATAATTGGCAAGAAAAGTTATTACCAAGGTAAACGCTCGAACAAATTATTAACAAGCATTTAAGAAATGGTTAAGAACTGTAACAATATGACAAATATGGACAAATCTACCATGACCATAAGAGCAGACATATATACATTGTTGGTTACATACTGGATACATCTTGGCACACACAAAATGAAGGTTTGACTAGTGTGGTACACTCACCCATCTCATGGCCACAGTGGCCAAACTTGAGAAGTTTATACACAGGTAATTTTTATCAAGAAGTCATGCAATACAAGTCTATGTACAATTATTTACATCAGGGGTGTATCTGGTACAGCAATTGCAGACTGCACATTTGCCACTGAAGTCTGGGGTTTGAACCTCCATGAAGCATCTCACTAGCCTTGGATTTGAAAATTAAGACCAAAATAAAACTAGGCTGTAAGGTACAACTACACTCCAGGGGTAGAAGGGAGAAGACTAATGATCATAAGCTACTAGTACACAACAACATAGAAGAGGAAAGATTAAAGTCCATAGGGCACAAAAGGAAAGAAAAAAAATAGACTTAATAATAAATGCATATATAACAGGTGATGTTCCTTGAGTATCAAGAAAACAGAAAAAATGGCTAGATCAAAGAAAAAGATAACACCAAAATGTGATATAATAATAGAAGGACAAGTGCTTAACTAAGTCAATAAATTCAAATATTTAAGAATAATCATAACATTAGATGGAAGATGCATGGACAAAGGTTAAGGGCAGAGCAGACCAAGCAAAAACTGCTTTTTAGAACAAGAAATGCATCTTATGAAGTAATAGACTTTCACAGCATATCAGAAAGAGAGGACTGAAATGCTGGATCAAATACATTCTGCTAAATGACATCAAATCTTGGAATGTGAAAGAACAAATTAGGAACAGCTTGGAGGCAGCAGAGATGTTTCTGTGATGAATGTTGTGGATACCTTGGGGTGCCAGAGTAACTAAAATCTATTGGAAGGAAGAAGCTAATGAAAGCAGAACATTAAATGCAACTATAAAAAGAGACAAACATTATTCTTTGGATAAAACAAAAATGTTCTTATTTCATCCTTGTTCGAAACAGCTACACTTTGATTCCACTACTCAGAGATTAGAGTCATGGGCATAGGCTGTCCTTGGATGTTAGCTGCATTTCCTTTACAAAACGTTGCAGTCAACACCAGCATTTTTTGCTTTTGTGATCTCTTGGCAAGTTTACGCTCAGTAGTCTGTCACTGCTTTCTGAACGAATGGCACCCATACCATTTCATAAAAAACCAATGTATGGCGGTCTGCTGCCAAATCGCCCGCAGCTGTGTTTTGAACGAGGATATGCGAGATTACGCACTGCATTCGTAACCCCTTCACCACGGAGCTGGAACACTTGCATGCCTCTAAGTAAAATAAAAAGACAAAAAAGAAACAGAATATCATGATGTCTAGAAAGTTGAGCAGTTGATGAGGCAGACCAAGAGACACGATACTGGCTGGTCTAAGATGTTGGCATGGAGGAATAACATCAACAGAACTAGCCCAGACACCAAGAACTGAGATCTGCCATCCGGCACAGCTCGTGATGACAATCATGTTTACAGGTAATGGTCCCACGCTTTGTAAGGAGCAAAAGTGGTGGTGATGCAACAGGTAGAGCATATCATACAATGTAAACACATAACAAAACACATCTTTGACAAACTATTACTTGGAAGAATGTCACAAAATAACAATCAATATTTGGTCGCCTTCATGGAATCTAACCAGCTGAGATTTAATAACAATGAAAACATCAAAGATCAAGGTAGTCCACTGCAAATACTGCTAAAGGAATATGATACAGCCATAGGGCTTCACTTATATTAGGTCATGGAATTATTCAGCGGGGTGACCAGCTCCCATTATCAACAGACAAAAAAAAGCCACATCAAAATCTAAATACAGGACACCCAAAAACCTGTGTATGCACACACATGCACATTGTTATTTAGATGTTGCCATGATGATATTTGTTAGATGTTGGTTAGATTATAGTGAGCATCTGAGTGGAGGAGATGTGTGCAAGAGTGGCGGAGATGTGTGCAAGAGCAGATATGAAGTGTACAAGAGTAGAGAAGATGTGTACAAGAGTAGGGAAGATGTGTACATGAGCAGATGTGTACAAGAGCAGACAAGATGTGTACATAAGTGTATACCATGAGTTTAAAATTCTACAAGATATGTATAAGAGTGGACAAGATGTGTACACGAGTGGTTTGAGAATTATACATCTGGACAAGATGTGTACAAGCATAAACAAGATGCGTACAAGAGTGGACACAATTATGCGACAGAAAGAGTTTTAAACAACTGGACAGGAAATCATTTACCCAAAGATATCATGATAACACAATGCAACTGTTACAGATAACAACCCACACATCATGTGAGCAACACCTATATGAATGTAACACACATGTCATATGAACAATGACACAATCTAACATGTCATATGAACAATGACACAATCTATCAAGCCAGAAAACTGACCATCACGGACATGCAGACACATTCATGATAACATCAAGCCCTGCATTTCATTAAGTAATTGACACTAATGGAATTTTTGCATGTAATTTAACACTTTACAGGTGACATGAACAAATGACATGACTTTGTAAATGGAACTATTGCAAGTGACATAGAAAAATAACAACAAAGAAAACCAAAAAATAGTGTGCAAATATTGCAGACGGCACAAGATAGTGATACAAAGGTATTGAAATGGAAATCTTGCAAATTGTGGTGATGTCAGAGACATACTGGAATGGTACGCTGGTTAATGAATGGGTAGGAAATCTCATAAACTGATAAGTTGTTGCAATCCCAGTACAACATATGCCAGAATATCTGCTATATTACAGCTTTGATTGTGTGCTGTTGGGATCTGAAGTATAACACATAAACAGTATTACAGCTGTGACCGTGTGCCATTGGGATCTGACATTTAACACGCACACAAGAATATTTGCTATATTACAGCTTTGATTTTCAGCTCAGACGACATTTGTATAATACCAGTCAACAAAACTGGTCCCCAGTGCAATGATTGAAGAAGAAAACATACAAGAAATAAAGTCATGCAGCCAGCAACCTAAAATCAACAAAGCACAATATTTCATTCAAATGGCAAAGAAAAATTAGCAGTGTAAATATCAAAAACTAAACTTTCATGTCATCAGTAATAAGCATGAATTCATTTGACTAACAAAGAACAATCATTCATAATACTACTAAATAGAAATAATTCATATAACGAGTAAAGAGCAATCATTCATTTAATAGTAAAAGAACAGTCAGTGTTACAACTGACAGAAGAAAACAATGATCTGTTTATAACCAGCCAAGAATAGTTATATATCACCAAAGAATAATCATATAGCCAGCAAACAAATGTATTTAACCGGTACAGAACAACAACTGATATTACAAGAATAAAAAAGAAACAAACAGGAAAAATACAACTGTTAATACAACCTGCAATTTACAGTCATTCATGAAACTAGCAAATGATATTCATGAAACTAGCAAATAATATTCATGAATCTAGCAAATAATATTCATGAAACTAGCAAATAATATTCATGAAACTGCAATGAACTGGCGTGACTACAGCAAGAAATTAATTGAAATCACAAAACTAGATATAGAAAAATAAAAAGGTCCATAAAACACAAAGGGATATTCATATATAAAACATACATATATATTATTAGACGTATTTGCAAGCTGAGTATTGTGAGGTACCAGATATGATTTCATATGTTCATGGACACATTTCTATCTCCCTGTTTTTGTGTAGTGTGTGTACCTAAACATACAACTAAGAATCACACGTGAATATCTACAATATTATCATTTCCATATTTTAAAAAAAAAGCACCTATGCAAATATTCCTGTCACTCTACAGTAAGCACAGAGGTGAACAAGGGACATTGAAGACACCTTAAGCATGTAAATGCATGAGACAGTGAAAATGGCAATGGGCCGAGAATCATTCCAGTGGGCCTTGATGAGGGCTACATTCTGCAAAGGACCGGCTATGTGATGGTGGCAGTGTAATATAACTGTAACAATAATAATATCCAGAATTGTAGGTCAGCCTGGCTGAATGGATAAGACTGCTTGTTCTTAAACATCCGGGGTGCTGATACTGAGGTAGGAGGTTTAACCCCCACACCGTTCAGTTGTACTCAAGTGTTGACTTCTTGTCCTTAACTTGGGGATGTAAATTACAAGTACCTCTGAAGCCTGATGGCGAGGGACACTGGTAATAGGGAAAGCTAATCCTCAGGCAAAATTCAGTCTAGTGCCACGAGAAGTAACGTGTATGGACTACGCTAGAGTTGAAAGTGAGCGATCACCACAAATAAATTTGAAGAATTGTTGATAAAAACGCTAAAAACAGCAAAGACATGGTAGGTACTAAAGCAATGGGTATCTTCATTTGCCAGATATTCTAGGGAATATAGATAAACACACTTTAAAACTATCTAGTCTGGTTCAGTGCCAATATAGATAAACACACTTTAAAACTATCTAGTCTGATTCAGTGCCAATATAGATAAACACACTCTAAAACTATCCAGTCTGATTCAGTGCCATGGGATGATTAATCATCTCAAGTGACTTTCCGTATCTGCCTTGGGCTTATATACAGCAGTTTTCCCTAAGCAACCCCCTTTAATTTGATATATGATAAACATGTCTGCTACCACATTAACAACTTTTAAGTCATAACCGTGACACACCCCTACCTCACATTTACTGTCATCCATTTTTGTTTGGTCCAAACCTAATGTTTGTTAGGCACTGAATCTGTGACAAGACAGGAGCCACAGTGGCAATAGTTAGTGCATTTACCTGTCAAAACAAGACAGGAGCCACAGTGGCAATAATTAGTGCATTTACCTGTCAAAACAAGACAGGAGCCACAGTGGCAATAGTTAGTGCATTTACCTGTCACAACAAGACAGGAGCCACAGTGGCAATAGTTAGTGCATTTACCTGTCAAAACAAGACAGGAGCCACAGTGGCAATAGTTAGTGCATTTACCTGTCAAAACAAGACAGGAGCCACAGTGGCAATAATTAGTGCATTTACCTGTCAAAACAAGACAGGAGCCACAGTGGAAATAGTTAGTGCATTTACCTGTCAAAACAAGACAGGAGCCACAGTGGCAATAATTAGTGCATTTACCTGTCAAAACAAGACAGGAGCCACAGTGGCAATAGTTAGTGCATTTACCTGTCAAAACAAGACAGGAGCCACAGTGGCAATAATTAGTGCATTTACCTGTCAAAACAAGACAGGAGCCACAGTGGCAATAATTAGTGCATTTACCTGTCAAAACAAGACAGGAGCCACAGTGGCAAAAGTTAGTGCATTTACCTATCAAAACAAGACAGGAGCCACAGTGGTAATAGTTAGTGCATTTACCTGTCACAACAGTGGTCCAGGCTCAATCCCCCAGCAGAGACTGGATTATTTTTGGCTCTTGGATTGCCCTGTCTCATAGAAATGGGGTGCCAATTGTCTAGGAATTGCCTGGTAAGGAACAACAATGAGGAACAGAACTGGGGACCCCAGCTCATATGTCATGGTCTAGTATATGCGAAGGCCTAACACTTCCCACCCAAACAACAGTATCTATGTTACCTTAACCTGTGTGTTTTTTTTTAAAACGTGTACACATAGGATAAATGAGCATATTTTACAAGAGGCTACAGACAGGAATGAGTGATAACTGCTACACTCTGTCACACAGAAACAAAACACTGAACACTGCAAACAAATTAATACTGATAGGTAAAATGCCTCATGAGGCAAGCGACAACCCTCATGATCAGTCACTCACTTCTATTAAGCATAAGCGGGAAACAACGTAACAATCAGGCAGCTCTCAATCAATATACAAATGGAGTTTGTTTCTACCAAGAACCCAGTCCTGAAAATATCTCTGCTAACAGCATTTCTTGGTGTACAGAGGAAGGACTAATAGCGATATTTTATTGTTCCGGTCAGAGATTGGTTTTGTAATGGAAAACTTGCTGATGTTGTAATGATGTTTAACACTGATATGACAAACAAATGCCAAGTCAGAGATAATTTTCTAACTGAAAATTTTTTGATTTTATAATGATGTACATAGTGATTTAAAAAAAAACTATAAATAGTGTGCAAGGGCTACGCTTGAGTTTTAAGCGAGCGAACGAAAAAAGAAAAGAAAAGAAAGGATTTAAAAAAAAAAATCCCAATCCTACTTCAAAACTTTTTGACATTATTAAGTATAATGTCAATATTATTTATTTTTAAACTGTTCTAGTCAGAGACAGTTTTCTATCTAAAACATCTTAAAAATGTAATGATGTTTTAAACTCACAATTATGTTTATATTTCCATGTCAAGGTTTGCTGATCCAAAATCATTTATTAATGGCTGATATTCTTTTATCATTCCAAAAGTGTTTTAATATATTGACCTAACAAAATTCTTGACATTATATTTCAAATTGAATCTTCTTAAAAAATTAACTTGAAAAAAAGTTGAGTTATAATACTGATATAAGCAAATTCTTAACATTATACTAAGATGTAAAATTGTTTCTTCTAAAAACAAATGGTTTCAATTCCAGATTGATTTAAAAGAAGACACACATTAATAATAGCTGATGCTTTTGGAAATAATGCAATCAAAGACAGCCATACAATTGGACGTAAATAAATAATTGTCAACATATAAGTATTTCATATTTATTTTTCTTAAACAAATAGTTTGAATCCAAGATTTATTTCTACTGTAGGAGAAAAAAGTTATCAATACTGACACCGATTTTTCAAACAAATATTCCCAATTCCAGATTTATCCCTATCACAGGAATGAATTATTAATACTGACACATCATGATCTTTTCAGAGTAAAATATTACATTTTAATACTGATTATTAAAACATTTCTGACATCACAAAGGTTATAATACTGACACTTTGTAATGAATTGTGATTAAATCCTTATTGGCGAGTGTGTTAGTGATGTAGGTAGGGGAAAACGCTGATAATATTATGTGTGTGGCCAGACGAGAGTTGGACGTCTGCGTTGGTCATCCACAAACAGAGGAAAAGACTGGCCACCTCCATGCATTCAGGCCTACAACTTGAGATGGCCCTATCACATCATAGGCCCATAACAGATTTCTGCCTTGGGAGATGCTTGTTTCTGATATCCTTAACACGAGGTCAGCATGGCCGAATGGATAAGAATGGATAACAAACATCCTGTGTGCTGATGCCAAGGCAAAGGATTCAACCCCTCTACCGGACAGCTGGACTAAAAATGTTGACCTCTCGTCCTTGACTTGGGGACGTAAATTACAAGTACCTCTGAAGTCAGAGTGGGTTCGCTTGATGACTGCTAATAGGGAAGGCTAATCCACACACAAAATTCAGTCCAGCACTACTAGAAGGAGTGTATGTGGACTATGCTTGAGATCAAAGCAAGCGAGCACCAAAACAATACCCTATACACAAAAGTAATGGGTTGACATTGCAACACTGATACTTTCTGATTTGTTTGGCAGTCTTAAAAGTCTTTAAAGTCGACAGGATCAACTTCATTGCCCTAGGTTTTATCCCATATGGCTCAGTCTCTTTCCACAGGATGAACTGCCAAAAGCATCACACAAAGCATAAACTCCATAGATCCAGCGACGACCCCCTGGAGTCACCAAGAAAAATGCACTCGTGAACCAAAAGACGTAGCACAGAATTGAATAGACAACCCTCGAAGCGTGAGGCAGACGGCTTGATCATGTTGCCACGGAGACTCCCAGTATGGCAGTTACAATACACACTTCAGTTAAGAGTACGATAAAAGAATTTACATAAAAAACTTGGAGCAGACTAACGATCTTGTAAAGGACATTCATACTGATTGAGTTCAATACATTTTGAATGATTGCAGATTTCACATGAAAAACAATGTGTCAGTACATAAAACTTATTGCTGTGAATTACATTTAGCAAACCTATCTACAATTAAGTACAAAGAACGGAATATATGAATAAAATATAAGTAAGTAACACATAAATGTATTAAGCATAAAGTTGAAAGAATTCAGAAGAAAAAAAAAGCTTACGAAACACAGAGTATTTACAGTAAAAGTATTCAACAGTCTTTGGTCTGGTCAGCTGTACAAAGTTTGGCACATTGAGCGAATAATCACTGTAAACCTGCCAATTGTGTGCAGGCTTTAAGTATAGGAAAACACACATACAGTTACATATGACAAGAAATCACTGCAGGTGATATTTCTATAATTTGTTTTCAATATGACAGTTAACTCCATCAGTTGCAACCTTTTGTTACATTAACCCGTTCAATCCCAATGATCACTTCAAACAGATGCAATTTATTTTGTTCAAGCGGTTTGTGTTTGTTGATATTTGTTAGTTAGATGTCTACTTCCTTTATTGAAACTGACTTGGTTTTTTTGATAACGGTAATTTCCATTGTAAACACCAGCATTCTCTTCAGTCATTGTTATTTCCTTATACAATTTGTTGTTGTTCTTCTTCTTTTTCTGAACGTCGTCTGCAACAGAGCATCGGCGCTCAACCAATTCATGCCCAGCCCATGCATGACTGGTTGGACTGTGCAGATACATGCATGACTGGTTGGATTGTGTAAACTCATGCATGAGTGGTTTGATTGTGTAGACACATGCATGACTGATTGGATTGTGTAGATCGATGCATGACTGGTTGGACTATGCAGATACATGCACGACTGGTTGAACTGTGCAGATACATGCATGACTGGTTGGATTGTGCAGTTAAAGTTGTTGATGGGATGTAGTAGTCAGATTCACGCCAACCTTCTTAGCCACCTCGTATAATCTGCATGGTGGGCTACACTGTTACTGTTCTTTGTTTCCCTAAAACTGTTGCCACTATTTCAGCCATATGTATCTATTTCTGTCCAGGTAAAATAATCTACACATCACAGAAGAATTGAACACATGATCACTGGGCTGACAGTCAAGCATGCTTACCACGGTACTACTGCGGCTCTCCAGGAAGGATATTTAAAAAAAAGTAAAGGAATCTTTTACATGCCTTGAGGTATTGTGAGTCTTGTGACCTCTTCTCAATTAAAATATATGCCTCTCTACAAACATGGCTAGTTAAGGGTTGGCCGGCATGTTTTCCTTTGAGTCCGTCTCCTTTGGTGGTTTCTACTGTTAATATTGGTAACACTGTTTCCCTTCCCTTTCTTCATATTAAAAATGTGTGATGTTACTTTCTCTGACAAATACCAAACATAATACATTACTGGCATGTGAATATAACTGCTTTAATTTTGTGTTACTGTATAAATGTGCAATTTATTTAACCAGTAAATTGATGTTTGGGACAACTAGAAAAATTCTGACAACATAATGAAATAATCGATGCAAAAATCACAATCTCTGGATACTGTAATGCTAGTGAAATACTGATATAAAAATACACAACATGCAAAGGAAATATTAAATAATGATCAAGCTGTACATACAGCACTTGTCTGAAATACATCCTTTCATTCTTCATTCAGAATTTCTGTCCCCTTCTTGGGGTGCAGAGATACCTTACAGTCTTGTCTAGTTAGGTAGACTATCGTCTCTAGGTATAGAGGTACTTAATGGCCATTTTTAGTTCTTCTTATTTTATCCCAGGTTTAGAGGTACCCTATGGTCCTATTTAGTTATGTCTATTTAACCCAGGGAATAGAGGTACATTATGGTCTACTTAGTTCTTCCTATTCTACCCTAGGTGTAGAATTACTTTACAGTACTGTTTATGCTCAATCATCCGCACTGGCTTGCAGCAGCATCTTAGGGTCTTAAGGTTATAGCCCTGTTAAGTTTTCTTTTTCTAGTCTCTGGTGTATGGTCTTGGCCTAATGATCTTGTTTAATCATCATGTGCCATGCTGATAAGCATGGGCGGTCAATGTTTTGCCATCTCACACGATCACCAGAGTCGTGGGTCAGTTCTATGTTCCTGTCTCAACCATGTTACATGGCCAAGCCATCCAGATATTTTTCTTATTAGTCATTGCTTTATGAATGACTGGCTCTCATACCACTGTATAGAAACCAACAGCGTGCAGCTGTGTTTCAAACGCAGTATGCGGGATTACGAGTTGCATTTATTGGTAGGTTTTTCTAGTTTGGAAATTGAGTTAAGGCCCCGCTTTGAAATATCCACTGAGATTATTGGATTAAACTGTATAGCACTTCAAGAGGTGTGCTGTGTGGAGAGAGTTCAGATAACAAAATGTGTTTTAATACATGGACAAACCATGACATATTGGTAAAGAATGAATTCACAAAGACAATGGAAATAATGGCCACTGTGAAATAAAAAACAAGCAGTGATTCCAAACCAGATGAGAACCACATATGTCATGATAACATGTAAAACATTTTACACATGTATGACAAGTTAAAATATGCTTGTGTTTAGGATAAAATAATTCATTTTGTACAAAACAAGATAATAATTTGTAAGTGAACAGAACAAGCTAAAATCATCCATTTCAATAAAAAAAAAGAATAAAGCATCTAGTCAGCTGAATAAGAAAACGTTAAACACATGAATTCATTGGAATTTAAGTCAATAAAATCATCCATCTGACTAAAAACAAGTTTAAAACTTGAATAAAACAAGATGACAAAATTTAATTTTATGAAACAAATAATAAAAATGTTCAAATGAACTGTACAAGAGATAATCTTTTTGTTTGAATAAAAGGAGTTAAAATTTTTATCAACAAGATTACAATTAAAATGACTGATAATAATCATAATATATAACAATAACAAACATGTTAATTTTTTTTCCGCTTGCTATCAGCAGAATTGAAACAATGACTAGCAACACCTATTTCATTATGATACATGATCATAGAAAAACACTTTCATCAATAAAAGTATCAAGTGAGGAAATGAAATAAAGAACATTCTCCAAGAAAAACAAATCATGATTGTAAAATAACACAACTACAACATTTATCTAGTGGAATGGAAGCGCTTGGATTTAGTTTTTTGTTTTGTTTGTTTGGGCAGAGCATGGAATAAACAACAGACAACGAGACAGAAAACAGCCATTCTTGTGGTGATCATTGTGAAAGGCTGAATTAATTTTTTTTCATGTCTAAACTATACTGACGGACTGGCTGAGTAATCTATTAATTTATCATCGTTCTGACAGTGCATCTTTCTATATAATACAATTTCTAGGAACATACATATTTTGTTTACACAAGTGTCAATGGTAAAATGTTTGTAATTAAATCCCTTAGGATACTAACAATTTTTAATGGTTGTAATTAGATATACTATATATAATCACATGTCTTGGAATGTACACATTTAGCATTAACACGTGTCTTATGGAGTGCCAAGTTTCAAATGTAACCACTTGGGATATTTAACTTTTAATCAAATCATTTATAAGACTGACATTATGAATTAATGCCTGTGACTGCATAAAATGCTCACAGACAGAAATTCAACTGGGACATACACATAAAACTTCCAATAAAATCCCAACCAACAATCACATTTTAAACTAACACTTTCGAATAATATAAAATGTTGAATGAAAGAAACTCCACTAAAACATCTGTTCAACTGGTATCTGTGTTTAGATATGCATTCTCTAAGAATATCCATTAGACTCATACAAAAATGTTGCCAGAGTTACCTGTGTTTGGACATACAATTTTTGATTAACAATTGGTGAATGAAGCTGAAACTTACAACAAAATATGTTGCATAAAACAAACAAATGTTGTTAATGACAATATTTCTGAAAATGACTTGTGAAGCAGTTTCTATACAAGATAACCAACTAACTATTGAAGGAACCCAGAAGATATGTTACAGCCCCACAAGGTAACATTTTCTTCACATACACCACAAGAATGGCTTACTGTACACAGCTACATATTTACAACAACTACTGCATAATGGCTTTGAAAATGGGTACATCAATTCTATTGCTGATAACATGTTAATCTGATTTGCGAGGAGATAAATCCATTTTTCACATGTTAATTTGATTTGCGAGGAGATAAATCAATGTTTCACATGTTAATTTGATTTGCGAGGAGATAAATCAATGTTTCACATGTATCTCAATCATATATGCAACATGTAGGCAGCGTGAGTTCTTTTATGAGTTTATCATCATGATAGATGTAGTTGGGGAGACGGAGGTAGGTAGATCGACACAGTGTGGTTACTGGTGTTACAAGCTTTGTTGATGCCACACCACTAGTGTGGTGACGGACGATATCTTAGATGACACTGTATGTGCTGTTATTGCTATCGTTGCGACTCATGTTGCAATGTGACAAATACTGTCATAGTTATTGTCATTAATGACAGCACTGATATTGTCAATGCTGTTATGATTGTAGTTACTGGTGTTGTGACAAATTATATTACCTGTACTGTGATCTTGCCTTGATTAAAGGCATTGATACCACATAAAGTAATGGTGCTGTGGACTGCTGGCATAATTAATAGTTTTGCTATGAAAGCAATGGCAAACTACTGAACATACAACTGCATAGTAAACCAAAAAACAACTAATACATCCTGGGGTTGATTGCAATGTCCTGCACAAGGACATGCAAGCAACTATACTGCTAGCTTACAGTAACTAAGTACCGACAGTTACTGATTTACAACCTACAGCTGCAGGTTTAGAGCAATATATGTTGACAGTTAACTGACTTACAATTCATAATTGCAGGTTAGCAATAACAAAATCTTAAAGTTACTGATTTACATCTAATCACTGCAGATTTACAGTAACAAATACTGAAAGAAACTGATTTACAACTCCTTGCCTCTGATGTACAACTACCAATGCACAGCACATTGATTACACAGTAAATAATAGCAACACATGTCTATACACAGCTTCTCACTGAAGCTTCATTCACATATTCATGCTGTCCTTTTCTATATCGAAATATTGAGGAATTGTTTGGTTAATTGTTCCTCTACCATTCTTAAGTATAATGGTAGCTTATGGTGTTCAATTTTTATCTAATTACTGGGTATGCAGGTTTCTTTGTTTTATTTAGTTTTTCCTCTCACTCTCAAGGTACAGAAGTATCTTATGGTTTTGTTTTGTGTGTCCTCTTATATGCTGTTTACAGAGCCACCTTACGGTTTAGTTTTTCCCCTTGTACCCTATGTACAGAGTAACTTCATGCTTTTGTTTAGTCTTTCCTCTTATACTCTAGGTAAAGAGGTACCGTTATTGTTCTGTTTTTCCTCTTAAAACCTAGGTCAAGAGGTACCGTTATTGTTCTGTTTTTCCTCTTAAAACCTAGGTCAAGAGGTACCGTTATTGTTTTGTTTTTCCTCTTATACTCTAGGTAAAGCGGTACTGTTATTGTTCTGTTTTTTCCTCTTATAACTTGGTGCATAATAGTGCTCTATCTCAGCCTTTTCTGTATGTTTACTATAGCATCATTATAAACATGTGTATACACACACACACACCCATACACGCACACAAGCACACTCAATATTGTGATTCATTGGCAACACTATGCCAGTAATATATAAATTAAAGGCAGGTATTGTTCTTCCGTGTTTAAAATTTGATCCATAAATTAGCACCTAATTTTACAAGTAACACTGTTAAGTAGTATTGCATGTTACTGATTTGCTAACACTTTTCCACACTCAAAATAAGAAATAAATATTACTGATGTAAACATATTAATTACTAAACATGTTTCATAGTTA
Source organism: Cepaea hortensis (assembly GCA_963921405.1). Lineage (NCBI taxonomy): Eukaryota > Metazoa > Mollusca > Gastropoda > Stylommatophora > Helicidae > Cepaea > Cepaea hortensis. The sequence continues at coordinate 91,869,998 of OY992883.1, read as the reverse complement.
AGTCATTATTTTAATTGCAAAGTAACTATTATTGCAGACTCCCAATTTTCAACCATTAGCTTCAGCTCCAAAAATTGGTGTTTATAATCTTCATTACGGAATTACAAAAATTACTTCAATTTCTAAGTAATAATTACTGCTGACAACTGATTTATAAACAATTTGACGTCCAAATGATTAATCCTGATTTTAACAAAATGACGTCAACTTCTCTACTTTAAAGTAATGCCATGTTTGCCTCTCAAACATGGTGTAAACTAACTCCCATCCTTCATGCAGTCAAGGCTGCGTGTCTGTGCATTACGCTCCTTCTATCAAGAAAACTATTTCAGTACCTTACAAATTGTGGAGTTCCATACTCCACAAAATCTCTGAGAATTTAGCACTTGATAGCATGCAATTCCAGTACCCCACATAGTATGAGCTTTCAGTGTCCCACTAAGATTGAAACTACAGTGTCACACAAAATGTGAGATTTCAGTGTCTCAAAAAAGTGAGATTTCAGCACCACATACAGTTAGGAACAACAAATTCCAACAAAGTGTGAGATTTCAGCACCACACAAGTTTGAAACTGCAGGTTCCAACAAAGTGTTATATTTCAACACCACACAAGTTTGAAACTGCAGGTACCAACAAAATGTGAGATTTCAGTGTCCCAAAAAAGTAAGATTTCAGCACCACATACAGTTAGGAACATCAAATTCTAACAAAGTGTGATATTTCAGCACCACACAAGTTTGAAACTGCAGGTTCCAACAAAGTGTGATATTTCAGCACCACACAAGTTTGAAACTGCAGGTACCAACAAAGTGTGAGATTTCAGCATCACACCAGTTTGAAATTGCAGATACCAACTAAGTGTTAGATTTCAGCACCACATACAGTTTGTAACTCCAGTATTTAACAAATCCTGATATTTCCATAGTTTAATATTCCAGAGGCCCAAAAAGTATGAGTTTCACAATCCCCAAAGTCTGAAACTATAGCACCCCACAAAACCTGATATTCAACTTCCCCACAAAACATTATATTCCTCTGTCCCACACAGCATGAGAATCCAACAACCCAAAAAGTCTAAATTCCCAATTTCACACAAACCTGCTATTCTGCCACATCATCATCTGTTCCACTTTTGCCGTGGGGCCCACTGGGTGTTATTCCATGTCAATGAACAATGTTTTTGATGTCGTCAATTCATTTTATTCTCGGTCATCCTCTTGCACTAGTAGCCAATCTTTGATGTAGGGCCAGTGCTGGTAGTTGATGGTGTTGCATTTTAACGAGATGGCCAAACCATTCGATCTTGTCTTTCAGTATGTGTGGCACAAGGTGTTGATCCTACTGTTTGTCTGATATTGAAATCACAGTTTCCAGTCCACATTATTCACCTTATTTTTAACTCTTATAACCTCTTTGACTGGATTTTCAAATTCACAGAAGAACTGAACCTTCGTGTCCACGAGACACAGCTTAACTTGAGCCTGCAGCAATGTCATCATCTTCACCATCAGAGGGCTTGCAGAATTTGTACCTGGGGAGGATTCAAATGAAGCAGTTTATTAGGGTGGTGGATGGTTTTGAATATCCTGCAATATGTGAGTTTTACACTCTTAAGTCTAGTGATTTTCATGTTGTCAAAACCATAGAAAGGGTTGCATTTGTTAGAAGTTGGTGTGAAGACTTTCTTATCAATCCAGTAACAAAGTACCATTTGTATAGGGACTGTATTTGAAAAGCCTGTCCTTCACTTCTCTAAGCTCAGAAACTAGTGGGGTGTGTAGCACTGGTACGTCTGTAGAGAGGCATATTAGAATGTAACCAGGCCGTGATTTGGCACAGAACATGCAGAACGGCTGGGATTAGGCCTAGGTTAGTCATGTTTCCTGCACATGTTTAGTTATGTCATCATCACCAGACTCCAGCCCAGTGGCCAGGTGGGCAGTCTGTCAGGTAAGTGTACAATTACAAACATCTATTAGAAGTCATGTGTAAATGAATACTATAAACATCTATTAGTAGTCATGTGTAAATGAATACTACAAACATTTATTAGAAGTCATGTGTACACAAATACTACAAACATCTATTAGAAGTCATGTGTAAATGAATACTACAAACATCTATTAGAAGTCATGTGTAAATGACTACTACAAACATCTATTAGAGGTGATGTGTGAGCAGATACTACAAACATCTATTAGAAGTCATGTGTAAATGAATACTACAAACATCTATTAGAAGTCATGTGTAAATGAATACTACAAACATCTATTAGAATTCATGTGTAAATGAATACTACAAACATCTATTAGCAGTCATGTGTGAACAGATACTACAAACATCTATTAGAAGTCATGTGTAAATGAATACTACAAACATCTATTAGAAGTCATGTGTAAATGAATACTACAAACATCTATTAGAAGTCATGTGTAAATGAATACTACAAACATCTATTAGAAGTCATGTGTAAATGAATACTACAAACATCTATTAGAAGTCATGTGTAAATGAATACTACAAACATCTATTAGAAGTCATGTGTAAATGAATACTACAAACATCTATTAGAAGTCATGTGTAAATGAATACTACAAACATCTATTAGAAGTCATGTGTAAATGAATACTGCAAACATCTATTAGAAGTCATGTGTACATGAATACTACAAACATCTATTAGAAGTCATGTGTAAATGAATACTACAAACATCTATTAGAAGTCATGTGTAAATGAATACTACAAACATCTATTAGAAGTCATGTGTAAATGAATACTACAAACATCTATTAGAAGTCATGTGTAAATGAATACTACAAACACCTATTAGAAGTCATGTGTAAATGAATACTACAAACATCTATTAGAAGTCATGTGTAAATGAATACTACAAACATCTATTAGAAGTCATGTGTAAATGAATACTACAAACATCTATTAGAAGTCATGTGTAAATGAATACTACAAACATCTATTAGAAGTCATGTGTAAATGAATACTACAAACATCTATTAGAAGTCATGTGTAAATGAATACTGCAAACACCTATTAGAAGTCATGTGTGCACGAATACTACAAACATCTATTAGAAGTCATGTGTAAATGAATACTACAAACATCTATTAGAAGCCATGTGTGCACGAATACTACAAACATCTATTAGAAGTCATGTGTAAATGAATACTACAAACATCTATTAGAAGCCATGTGTACATGAATACTACAAACATCTATTAGAAGTCATGTGTAAATGAATACTGCAAACACCTATTAGAAGTCATGTGTGCACTAGCACGACAGAAATGACCAACATAGAGCTCACGGAGAGAATTAAACAAATACCAGTGAATCAAGAAGTAAGTAAATGAGACTGGCGATGATATGGCACAGATTAAGAAAGCATGAAAATAGTGTCACTATAAAATGCCCTGTCTATAACTCAAAGGGTCAATTAAATAGATGAAGGCCTAAACCGTACGTTGAAGAAAATTAATAATCTTTGTTTAGACCATCACATTTTTAAGGCCTTTGTGCATGGGGAAATAGATGACCAGTTATCCCTGACATAGTGAATAACTCTCATGCTATTGTCAGTGTCATGCTTGCCTTGGTAAACTATACTGACCATGACTCTCCAATCCGCTCTGTCACTTGATGTTTTCATTAAACGGACACCTCACATTATTATATTTGTGGCCCAGCTGTTTAAGGTTTCAACATATAACATCTTTTTAATGTCCAGCACTGCTTCTTAATACAAGGCTAATTTTTCTATTCTACCAGTTCTACTCTTGTTGGTTATATGCCCCACATATTTCATGTATGCTCCTTATGGTTTTGATGAGTGATCCAGTAATGCCTGCAGCTGTTGATGCAGCAGTGTTTTGTTATTGTTGTTGTGTCCACAATATTTTCAGTATTATTCTAGAACATCACTATAGTCTATATATTCTTCTAGAAAACCATATAGTCTATATATTCTTCTAGAAAACCATATAGTCTATACATTCTTCTAGAAATCAATTTTTCTTTAAAAAAAATAAGGTATCCATTGCATCCAGTTTCTTCATTATTGTGTAACCTTCACATTCTCACAAAAGAACATATAACGATTCAGCAAGTGGATTACGTAATACACAGAACATGAATTATTGCAGAACCAGTGACACCGCTAAGATAGCACATAAACAGATCCACAAGTACTGGCTGGTGCTCACAGAAGTAACAGGTTTGACTCCTAGCTTGGTTCCTATAGCTTTCATTTTTTATATTGTCTAGTGTGTCCTCAACTGAACATAGTGCATCAACAGCAGCTGAAAAGTGCTGGTGTTGACTGCAACGCCCTGTAAGGGATATGCAACATAAAAAAAGTGTGTCCTTCTAATCTCTACTTCTGTCATCTACTTATATGAGCGCCAATAAATAATTGTAATTTATGTGCAGTAATTGGACTGTGTGGCGATGCTTCTGTTCTTAATGACATTACTCATTCTCTTAAAGGAAGCCTTTGATATTATTATCTTTATCTCTGTCAAATATTCTGTCTTTGTCACTCTGTGACCTTGACATTTGATGATAACCTCAATTTATCCAGGTGATCTTTCTACCAACCTGTGATTCATATGCTGACTGTATGAGCCCGAATGAGAGAAGCGCTTGCCACACTTGCGACATTTAAACGGTTTCTCTCCGCTGTGAAGTCTCAGGTGCTCTGTCAGGTGATGCTTGTGCTTGAATGCTTTGGAGCAGATCTCACAACTGAACGGTCGGGCACCTGTTTTAACAAAACATTCAATAACTGAGACATTACATTTATCCTGGCTTCCTATCATTCACAAAGCATATTATTTTTAATTTAAGGATCACATCTCTTGCAGTTATGATGAATGTACAATCATCATCATCATCATCATCATCATCATCATCATCATCATATAGGAGATCCTTTGTAGAAAATTGCTCTCATCATGACCTGCCGAAAAGTCTCTAGATCTCTAGACATTTTTCCTGTCTCAGGCACCCTCATGCCCTAGAAGGCCTCATTGTCCTGTTTCCATCTTTGTACTGACTGACTCCTGTCTCTTGTGCCAGGAACCTTGCCATAAATAACTGTTCTCTCCAAGTCCTGTGTCCATCTTCATGCTGATCAACTCCGGCCTTTTGTTCCTGAAACCTTGCCATAAATAACTGTTCTCTCCAAGTCCTGTGTCCATCTTCATGCTGATCGACTCTAGCCTCTTGTTTCAGGAACCTTGCCATAAATAACCGTTCTCTCCAAGTCCTGTGTCCATCTTCATGCTGATCGACTCTAGCCTCTTGTTTCAGGAACCTTGCCATAAATAACTGTTCTCTCCAAGTCCTGTGTCCATCTTCATGCTGATAGACTCCAGCCTCTTGTTCCTGAAACCTTGCCATAAATAACTGTTCTCTCCAAGTCCTGTGTCCATCTTCATGCTGATCAACTCTAGCCTCTTGTTTCATGAACCTTGCCATAAATAACTGTTCTCTCCAAGTCCTGTGTCCATCTTCATGCTGACCAACTCTAGCCTCCTATTCCAGGAACCTTGCCATAAATAACCATTCTCTCCAAGTCCTGTGTCCATCTTCATGCTGACCAACTCTAGCCTCCTATTCCAGGAACCTTGCCATAAATAAATGTTCTCTCCAAGTCCTGTGTCCATCTTCATGCTGATCGACTCTAGCCTCTTGTTTCAGGAACCTTGCCATAAATAACTGTTCTCTCCAAGTCCTGTGTCCATCTTCATGCTGATCAACTCTAGCCTCCTATTCCAGGAACCTTGCCATAAATAACTGTTCTCTCCAAGTCCTGTGTCCATCTTCATGCTGACCAACTCTAGCCTCCTATTCCAGGAACCTTGCCATAAATAACCGTTCTCTCCAAGTCCTGTGTCCATCTTCATGCTGACCAACTCTAGCCTCCTATTCCAGGACCCTTGCCATAAATAACTGTTCTCTCCAAGTCCTGTGTCCATCTTCATGCTGACCAACTCTAGCCTCTTGTTCCTGAAACCTTGCCATAAATAACCGTTCTCTCCAAGTCCTGTGTCCATCTTTATGCTGACCAACTCTAGCCTCTTGTTCCTGAAACCTTGCCATAAATAACAGTTCTCTCCAAGTCCCGTGTCCATCTTCATGCTGACCAACTCCAGCCTCTTGTTCCTGAAACCTTGCCATAAATAACCGTTCTCTCCAAGTCCTGTGTCCATCTTCATGCTGACCGACTCTAGCCTCTTGTTCCTGAAACCTTGCCATAAATAACCGTTCTCTCCAAGTCCTGTGTCCATCTTCATGCTGACCGACTCTAGCCTCCTATTCCAGGAACCTTGCCATAAATAACCGTTCTCTCCAAGTCCTGTGTCCATCTTCATGCTGACCAACTCCAGCCTCTTGTTCCTGAAACCTTGCCATAAATAACCGTTCTCTCCAAGTCCTGTGTCCATCTTCATGCTGACCGACTCTAGCCTCTTGTTCCTGAAACCTTGCCATAAATAACCGTTCTCTCCAAGTCCTGTGTCCATCTTCATGCTGACCGACTCTAGCCTCCTATTCCAGGAACCTTGCCATAAATAACCGTTCTCTCCAAGTCCTGTGTCCATCTTCATACTGACCAACTGTAGCCCCCTATTCCAGGAACCTTGCCATAAATAACCGTTCTCTCCAAGTCCCGTGTCCATCTTCATGCTGATCAACTCTAGCCTCTTGTTCCTGAAACCTTGCCATAAATAACCGTTCTCTCCAAGCCACTATGAAGTTTAATGCGGTCAATATATTTCAGTTTCTATAGAACCCATGCTGTATACCAGCCAGCTTTCTTCAATGCTCAGATCTTGTAGAATGAATGTACCTTACATACAGATAATATGGATTAACATAAACTGGATCTGCTTATTATTGTGATGAAGCACAACATGGGCTATGATAGAGAGAAATGTCTAAAGACATCATGGGGGGGGGGAACGTGATGCACTGGACCAGTCACTGGATGATGATGATGAACTGTGATGAGAGGGTGGAGTAGTTCAGAGGCTATGATGTCTGCCTCTGGTTTAAACAGACCTAGTCTTATTCATGGCACGGTCTGTGATTGTTTACAAATAACAAAAGGATGGTATACTACCCACTGATCCCAGGGTAGTAGATAGGATGTCTAGTCTGCTCACACCAGGATGGAAAACACAGAAGATGTATGTGTATGTTGCACACAAATCTCCCCCCCCCCCCCCCCCCCCCCCCCCTGCTGGTTGAACAGGTCACTGCTCATGCTATTTTTCAAGCTAAGAAAACCTACCTACTCATTGCTATATATAGCATGTGCTATGCTGGTATGCACACATTGTGATCATTGGTGGTGGTATGGGATTCATGCACTGTACTGAGATTCTCCTGGTGTCATCTGTGGGGGGAGTCTGGAGCACTTATGAAGATATCTGCATGCAATGAAAGTGATCCTTGACCAAAAACCAACTAGCCACTGGAACCAGACATTTCTGTTAAATCGGTTAAGATCAATTGAAATCAGCTAAGATAATTTTCAGTCAACTCAGATCATTTTCAATCAGCTCAGATAAATCTATGTAAAGAACCAAAACTGAATTCTAATCAGCTCGGATAAAATGTTAATCCATCCATCCATCCATCATGTGCCATGCCGGTAAGCGTGGGCGGTCATGTTCTGCCATCTCACCCGATCACCAGAGTCGTGGATCAGCTCCGTGTTTCTGTCTCGACTATGCCACAAGGCCAAGCCATCCAGGTACTTGCTTCTAGGTCTTCCCCTTGGTCTGTTCCCCTCGATCTTACCAGTTAATCAGCTTAGATAAATCTCAGAAATCTTAGTCTACAGCCGTGACAAACTGGATGTATATAAGCCAAGATGAGATCTGAGCATCTATGCCTGTGCTGAGCCAATCCAATGCTAAATAAACCAAATTAAAATACCTCAGCGATTATTGATGTGATGAGTAATCCACTGTCTAGTGAGTTAAAATAACTTATTTAAGTGTTCACAACTGTGACGACATAAATTATAACTTGTTATCCTATTTAATACAAAATTACCTGAGTGCTCATACTTGTGACGTGCCAAAGAGCTCTGTTTGCTGAACTGCTTGTCGCATTGGTCGCAGGCATACAGTCCCAACTCCTCCCCAATGCGATGACCCTTCCATGATCGCCTGCGCTTGCGAGGAGAAGCCAAGTCATCCTCGGGATTGCTAACAGAGTCTTCTAAATCATCCATCATGATTTCTTCAAATTCAACCTGAAAATTGTGTTCATGCTGTGTCAGTTCTTTCTATCTGTTCTTTACATTCTTCTCAATATTATATATGAACACCTTGCATTGTCATTTATATAACCATGTTTATAAATTATAAATTAACATCCTCCATTGTTAACTCTCCCAAAGTATGAACCAATAATCTTCACTATGAAAATGCATAACATTCTACATATTTCGATGTAGCCAACACAGGAATGTTGCAAATTCCTTGGACTACCAAAGTGTCTAACAACCACTGCCTGAAAGAGGCTAATGAAACTAGAACATTATATACAACAATAAGAAAGAGACAAACAGCTTTCTTTATTCATGTGACGAGAAGGAGAGGCAGAGCAAGATAAATGATGATGGATGGACTGAGATGGTGGCATGGAGGAATATCATCAGCAGAGTTTATCCAGAACACCAAAGACCGAGATCCGTGGAAAGTCATGAACGCCAGCCGGCATGGTACTTGATGATGATGATGAAACACATGAATGAGGAATTATGTGGAAGTTGCAGAGATGTGGCTTTACAGATGAAGGATAAGAACACCCAGGACAGAAAAAACAAACATCATGAAGATATCTTGGATGAAGTTAACTCACAAAGAGATCTGGTTACATGCCTCAAATTAAGACAGCTCCACTTTAACTCACAAAGAGATCTGGTTACATGCCTCATATTAAGACAGCTCCACTTTAACCCACAAAGAGATCTGGTTACCTGCTTCAAATTAAGACAGCTCCACATTAACTCACAAAGAGATCTGGTTACATGCCTCAAATTAAGACAGCTCCACATTAACTCACAAAGAGATCTGGTTACATGCCTCAAATTAAGACAGCTCCACATTAACTCACAAAGAGATCTGGTTACATGCCTCAAATTAAGACAGTTCCACATTAACTCACAAAGAGATCTGGTTACATGCCTCAAATTAAGACAGCTCGACATTAACTCACAAAGAGATCTGGTTACATGCCTCAAATTAAGAGAGATCCACATTAACTCACAAAGAGATCTGGTTACATGCCTCAAATTAAGACAGTTCCACATTTTTGGCCACATCATGAGATGGGAAAAGCTGGAGTTAACAGGTTTAAAGGCATTGATAAAATTGCAGCGGGTTGTATCCTATATGGCTTGGTCTCTCTGTGCCCGGTGGCCTGCCGAAAGCGTTGTACAAAGCATGAACTCCATAGCTCCAACGATGACCCCCAGGAGTCTCTGAGAAAACTGCACTCATGAAGTGAATGATTGAGTCTGGTACTGAAGCCATAACCTATGGGGTGGGAGAAAGCGGCTTACCCATAAGCCATAGAGACCCCCAAAGCTAGAGTATGTTATGACTATGGGGAAGTTCTTTTTGCTGTTGTGATCGCTTGGCAAGTTTATGTTCAGTAGTTTGCCATTGCTTTCTGAACGACTGGTACCCATACCATTACGTAAAAAAACAACGCAAGGCAGTCTGCTGCCAAATCGCCTGCAGCTGTGTTTTGAATGCGACGATGGGATTACCTCCACGTTATAACTCTTCTTTTTCATCTTCATTCCTCCTTCAAGGGAAGTGTCACACCTAGTGATGCACCTCAAAGATAAGCGCACATTTGTGTCTGGTCTGCTGTCTCTAGACAGAGTTCATACCTTATAACTCTTCACTAAAAACATTCTCTGACCCTTCACTCAAACCTTGTCCATGCCTCTGGGTGCACTGGGTGCATGATGCTAGTCCCCATATTTGTATACACCACTCAACCCTGACTGGGTCATGTGGTCATATAATGCTGACTGGGTCATGTGGTCAATATAATGCTGACTGGGTGATGTGGTCAATATAATGCTGACTGGGTGATGTGGTCATATAATGCTGACTGGGTCATGTGGTCAATACAATGCTGACTGGGTAGTGTGGTCAATATAATGCAGACTGGGTGATGTGGTCAATATAATGCTGACTGGGTCATGTGGTCAATATAATGCTGACTGGGTCATGTGGTCAATATAATGCTGACTGGGAGATGTGGTCAATATAATGCTGACTGGGTGATGTGGTCAATATAATGCTGACTGGGTCATGTGGTCAATATAATGCTGACTGGGAGATGTGGTCAATACAATGCTGACTGGGTGATGTGGTCAATATAATGCTGACTGGGTCATGTGGTCAATATAATGCTGACTGGGTCATGTGGTCAATATAATGCTGACTGGGTCATGTGGTCAATATAATGCTGACTTGGTCATGTGGTCAATATAATGCTGACTGGGTGATGTGGTCAATATAATGCTGACTGGGTGATGTGGTCAATACAATGCTGACTGGGTGATGTGGTCAATATAATGCTGACTGGGTGATGCGGTCAATATAATGCTGACTGGGTGATGTGGTCAATACAATGCTGACTGGGTGATGTGGTCAATACAATGCTGACTGGGTGATGTGGTCAATATAATGCTGACTGGGTGATGTGGTCAATATAATTCTGACTGGGTGATGTGATCAATATAATGCTGACTGGGTGATATGGTCAATACAATGCTGACTGGGTGATGTGGTCAATATAATGCTGACTGTGTGATGTGGTCAATATAATGCTGAATGGGTGATGTGGTCAATATAATGCTGAATGGGTGATGTGGTCAATACAATGCTGACTGGGTCATGTGGTCAATATAATGCTGACTGGAAGATGTGATCAATGTAATGCTGACTGGGTGATGTAGTCAATATAATGCTGAATGGGTGATTTGGTCAATATAATGCTGACTGGGTCATGTGGTAAATATAATGCTGACTGGGTGATGTGGTCAATATAATGCTGACTGGGTCATGTGGTCAATATAATGCTGAATGGGTGATGTGGTCAATATAATGCTGACTGGGTGATGTGGTCAATATAATGCTGACTGGGAGATGTGATCAATATAATGCTGACTGGGTGATGTGGTCAATATAATGCTGAATGGTGATTTGGTCAATATAATGCTGACTGGGTGATGTGGTCAATACAATGCTGACTGGGTGATGTGGTCAATATAATGCTGACCATCTCAACTTCCCCGGGCATATCCTGATGCCCATTTCAGGCTCGGTCAAAGCCCAGGTTAAATTTTAATAATCCATCTTAATGGGGATACGAACATATGACCACCAGAGTGGCAGGAAAGCACGCATACCTCTGTGCTACAGTGGCTGCCTTATGATTAAATGATTAATTGTATAAATAAACACTTTCCGTTTGGGGACATTTTGAATAAAAAAATGCTTAACCCCTCCCCTCCGGCCCATGTCAAATATCTGGAGAGAATTTAAATAAACATCTGGAGAGAATTTAAATAAACATCTGGAGAGAATTTAAATAAACATCTGGAGAGAATTAAATAAACATCTGGAGACAATCTAAATAAACATTTTGAGACACTCTAAATAACCATCCTGTACTGACGGAGTCAAATATCTAATTTTCTGTGTTGACACTGGTGGCATCCTTACGAGAAATAACTTGCTACAGAAACAATCACTGCAGGATCACTTGAGGAACTTTATTACAAAATTCTTCATGGGAAACAACATACAGGAGTAAACAGACATGATGATGATGATGATGGTGGTGTCGATGATCATGACCATTATGTTGATAATGATTAAAATGTTCAAGATGAGGATAATAATGACAATGGTATTGTCCATGATATCACCAGGGTGGTAATAAAGATAATGCAAACTATGGCCTAACCTGCTTTGAGCTTTTCTTCCTCTTCCTCTTCCCATCTGCTGCAGAAAGTACCTTCAGATCCTCCAAGGTGGCAACTGTAGCCAGAGTCTGTAGGTTTCCCTGAATCTCCAACAGCTTCTTCATCTCGCACTCAAAGCTGGCCCGTCTCTCCGAGTCTGTTCTATGGTCACTTCTACTTTGATTTGTTCTGCCGTCCGAGCAGTCCATGAGCAACTTCTTTGAAGGAGGACAGACTGCATCTTCAACTGTAACACAACCATTACAGACCAGGTCTACAGACAAGTTAAAGAACGTGTATTTATTTATTTTTCTTTGGGCTCGCTCGCTTTTAACTCCAGCGTAGTCCATACACACTACGACTAGTAGTGCTGGACCAAATTTTGCATGTGGATTAGCCATCAGGCGAACCCACACTGACTTCAGAGGTACTTGTAATATACGTCCCCAAGTCAAGGACGAGAGGTCAACATTTTTAGTGTAGAAAGTTTATAAATTGAATTAACATGTTCAGTGTGTTATAGAAAAAGGGGGCACCATAGCAAATACTGCCATTGAGGTATTAGGCAGTAACATATTCATCACCACAACATACGAGGTGGGGTGTGAAGTATTAGGCAGTAACATATTCATCACCACAACATACGAGGTGGGGTGTGAAGTATTAGGCAGTAACATATTCATCACCACAACATACGAGGTGGGGTGTGAAGTATTAGGCATTGACATATTCATCGTCACTACATATGAGGTGGGGTGTGAAGTATTGGCACTGATATATTCATCACCACAACATACGAGGTGGGGTGTGAAGTATTAGGCACTGACATATTCATTGTCACAACATACGAGGTGGGGTGTGAAGTATTAGGCACTGATATATTCATCACCACAACATACGAGGTGGGGTGTGAAGTATTAGGCAGTAACATATTCATCGTCACAACATACGAGGTGAGGTGTGAAGTATTAGGCACTGATATATTCATCGTCACAACATACGAGGTGAGGTGTGAAGTATTAGGCAGTAACATATTCATCACCACAACATACGAGGTGGAGTGTGAAGTATTAGGCAGTAACATATTCATCACCACAACATACAAGGTGGGGTGTGAAGTATTAGGCAGTAACATATTCATCACCACAACATACGAGGTGGGGTGTGAAGTATTAGGCAGTAACATATTCATCACCACAACATACGATGTGGGGTGTGAAGTATTAGGCAGTAACATATTCATCACCACAACAAATGAGGTGGGGTGTGAAGTATTAGGCATTGACATATTCATCGTCACTACATATGAGGTGGGGTGTGAAGTATTGGCACTGATATATTCATTGTCACAACATACGAAGTGGGGTGTGAAGTATTAGGCACTGACATATTCATCGTCACAACATACGAAGTGGGGTGTGAAGTATTGGCACTGATATATTCATCGTCACAACATACGAAGTGGGGTGTGAAGTATTAGGCACTGACATATTCATTGTCACAACATACGAGGTGGGGTGTGAAGTATTAGGCACTGACATATTCATTGTCACAACATACGAGGTGGGGTGTGAAGTATTAGGCACTGATATATTCATTGTCACAACATACAAGGTGGGGTGTGAAGTATTAGGCACTGACTTATTCATCGTCACAACATACGAGGTGGGGTGTGAAGTATTAGGCACTGACATATTCATTGTCACAACATACGAGGTGGGGTGTGAAGTATTAAGCACTGATATATTCATTGTCACAACATACGAGGTGGGGTGTGAAGTATTGGCACTGATATATTCATTGTCACAACATATGAGGTGGGGTGTGAAGTATTAGGCACTGATATATTCATCGTCACAACATACGAGGTGAGGTGTGAAGTATTGGCATTGATATATTCATCGTCACAACATACGAGGTGGGGTGTGAAGTATTAGGCACTGACATATTCATTGTCACAACATACGAGGTGGTGTGTGAAGTATTAGGCACTGACATATTCATCGTCACAACATACGAGGTGGGGTGTGAAGTATTAGGCACTGACATAGTCATCGTCACAACATACAAGGTGGGGTGTGAAATATTAGATACCGACATATTCATCGTCACAACATATGAGGTGGGGTGTGAAGTATTAGGCACTGACATATTCATCGTCACAACATACAAGGTGGGGTGTGAAGTATTAGGCACTGATATATTCATCGTCACAACATACGAGGTGGGGTGTGAAGTATTGGCACTGATATATTCATTGTCACAACATACGAAGTGGGGTGTGAAGTATTAGGCACTGACATATTCATCGTCACAACATACGAAGTGGGGTGTGAAGTATTGGCACTGATATATTCATCGTCACAACATACGAAGTGGGGTGTGAAGTATTAGGCACTGACATATTCATTGTCACAACATACGAGGTGGGGTGTGAAGTATTAGGCACTGACATATTCATTGTCACAACATACGAGGTGGGGTGTGAAGTATTAGGCACTGATATATTCATTGTCACAACATACAAGGTGGGGTGTGAAGTATTAGGCACTGACTTATTCATCGTCACAACATACGAGGTGGGGTGTGAAGTATTAGGCACTGACATATTCATTGTCACAACATACGAGGTGGGGTGTGAAGTATTAAGCACTGATATATTCATTGTCACAACATACGAGGTGGGGTGTGAAGTATTGGCACTGATATATTCATTGTCACAACATATGAGGTGGGGTGTGAAGTATTAGGCACTGATATATTCATCGTCACAACATACGAGGTGAGGTGTGAAGTATTGGCATTGATATATTCATCGTCACAACATACGAGGTGGGGTGTGAAGTATTAGGCACTGACATATTCATTGTCACAACATACGAGGTGGTGTGTGAAGTATTAGGCACTGACATATTCATCGTCACAACATACGAGGTGGGGTGTGAAGTATTAGGCACTGACATAGTCATCGTCACAACATACAAGGTGGGGTGTGAAATATTAGATACCGACATATTCATCGTCACAACATATGAGGTGGGGTGTGAAGTATTAGGCACTGACATATTCATCGTCACAACATACAAGGTGGGGTGTGAAGTATTAGGCACTGATATATTCATCGTCACAACATACGAGGTGGGGTGTGAAGTATTAGACACTGACATATTCATCGTCACAACATACAAGGTGGGGTGTGAAGTATTAGGCACTGACATATTCATCGTCACAACATACGAGGTGGGGTGACCAGTTTCCTTTCTCATCACCTTTCCCGCTGAGACAATTCCCAGAAAGTTGAGACAATTTTCTGGTGCCCATTTTCAGGAGGCTGGGTTGACCTCAAAGCTGTACTGGTCAAGGGGGAAAAACCCTGCCTCAGCTGGGGATTGAACCTGAACCACTACCATGGCGGGCAAGCACACTAACCATGATTCCACCGCAGCTCCCATTCAGTGTGTAATATCCATTAACTAACTGATTCTGTGCCCAGTAACTCAGCATATGATTTGTTACTGCAGGTTTTATGCATGTTTCTCCACTCTTTCTGTCCCAGACAGTTGTTAGATTAATCCATTCTATTCAAATTGTGATTTTTCCTGTAGTAACATGCGGATGTGAATCACGAACCACTTTGAAATCACTAAAGAAGGAAATCACTAAAAAAAAAAAAAGGAAATCACTAAAGAAAATCAGGACTTGTAAACTTAAATGTTACTGAAAAATTCTTAAAAGACCAGATGATGAAAAACGCTGACATTCCACAAGATGTGAACACCAAAGATAACAGACACATAAGCAGTATCATATCTCAGAAACTGAAATATTTTGGCCATACTAAAAGTCACAGAGGTTTTTAAAAAAAACAGTGATGGGAGGCATGGTTCCTGGAAGACGTGGGAGGCATCAACTCCCAAGATGGACATGGGACATTTAACTGATTCAGTGCTGAAGGATACTATATTGCCCCATTTGGACAAAGGGATGATATATCGCGATACTAGAGTCATTGTTTTATTTGTTTTGTTTCGAGGTATCTTCCGCAATTTTAAAGCTCAGTGAATGTAAATTTATATGATAATACTTGTTCATGTGATTGTGTACCATGTCTGGTCCAAACCTACTTTTTCTTCGGCACTGAATGAGGTAAGACACCTTGGGTTTGAAAGTGTATATGGCAGGGGGATCGCCACAAGGCTGAGAATCTTTGCAATGAGCCATGATGGGAGAGACATTGTGCAAGAGACCTCCTTGATGATGATGATGATGATTCGAATTGTTACTTTGTGATGACTACTATCTATTGGACAGGAATGGACAAACTACTATGTTCAGATAGTATTCTTCAGAACAGGACAAAAGACTCAGCAGTCACATATACACCAAGATTAAGACAGGTTCAACACCAATGTGTATGTAGTATTTGTGAGCGAAACCCCATCCACCCACAAATATCACTAGGAAGCTCGATAATAGGAAAGAAACACACAAATACAAATGAGCATTTGGACCAAAGTCTTTATCATTGAAAAAAAAAAAAAAAACACTGAGATGTGGGGCAAATGGTGGCAGACTTGATCCGAGAGAGAAACAGTGACGATGACAACAATGCCCGTTTTGTCTTTGTTGATGTTACAGTATGTTTCTTGTTAGGCTGTGGGGTTTCGTTGTAGAGTTGTCTTAATTTTGTTTTTTTAAACAGTTTGTTTACTGTTTTTATATTTTTATGTAGATTTTGTCATGTAGGTGTATGTGTTTTGTTTACGTGGTAATGAAGGCTTTCGCTGCAATGTCCATTTTCTTTACTTGTGATTGTGTTCTAATAAAGCTCTCTGAAGAGTTTGGTCCCTATCACTCTTCCACCTGCTCCTCATCGCATATGAAATTCTCATTAGGAAGCTGAGATATAATACCAATCAGCCAGTATTCCTTCACACAAAGTTCTACTGCAGTGATAGTTTCTGCTGCAGCAGGTTTACCTCAATGAAACCACATTGAGAACTTAACAGTTTTACAAGACAGACATGCACAAAGTGTTCAGCAGGTACAGTTAGTATGCACACAAGTGAAAATAGTATAGGTCCCTTTTCCCCAGTGGCGTCACTGGGGTTGGTGTCACCCAGTGCGGTAAACTCTTGGTGTCACCCCTCTAGACTTTCACCATGGTCTTCTTCCGAGTGTTCCTGTACCATATATAATCGCATATAGTAATGTTTGTAAAATAAGTCAAAAAGTTAATAAGGACATAAGAAAGAAAACAAATTGAACAATATAACTTCAATACTTCAGGTAAAACATAAATAAAGAACTTCGACAAACTCGGACAAAGTTAAATTTTTGTTATTTAACATTAAAATTTCTAAAATTAACAATGAACGGTTATGAAACCCGACTAGACAGAGCTATGTCTGCTTTGTCAAATTTGCAATTTTTTTATTTTGGTGTCACCCCTTGATGGTGTCACCCGGTGCGGCCCGCACCCCCCGCACCCCCCTAGTGACGCCCCTGCTTTTCCCCGTCTTAAGGCACATGGTGCTAGAAGCATATTTGTATAGACCAAATGAGACTTAGTCGTTGATGTGGTCAGTACCATGCGGGACACCTGTATTTCCCAAGGTATTTTCTGGTACCTATTTTAGACTGGGTTTGACCAGGGCTCCCAGGTTGACCCAGCCTAACATGGCTACCAAGAAATATCTTGGGAAATAAAGGTGTCCACCATGATACGGATCAATCCCTCGCCCAGAGCTGATCTGTCTATAAAAATATATGATGCTTAATGATATATGATTAATGACTGCGCAGTGTTTGAAAATATTGCTGGTCCAAGTTATTTTTTTTTTTTGGTATTCACCCTCTGTAAAGTTCATGCATCATAACAGGTAAATACAAAACTTGGACCGGCAATATTTTCAAACACTGCACAATCATTAAACATACACCCTGTATCAGTCTAGCATCATAAGCTCAATGTGCCTAAAACATGTAAAAGGGTCCTTTTAAAAATACATTTACACATTTGCAAAGTCTAACCTGTTCTTCTTTCATGTCGAGGGAGTTCAATTCCAGCTTTGAGGCTGTCTGCTTGCAAAAAATGACTTGTTAGGGATTTAAACCCGGTTATCTGGGCTAATATTGTAGGGTTCACCAAAGATGGGGACAGCTTATGGTTTACTGCAGCATCCAGATGCGGTGATAAGCCACTCTTGAACAAACCCTTCTGGGTTAAATACCTGAAAATCTCTGAATGCTGGATTTTACAGGTGTCTATCTGTCCATGACCTTCTTTAGGATGCTCCAGTGCTGAAGTCACCGCAGACTGTTGTTTTACATCAAGATCCGGCATATGAAGGAAGTTTGGAACGGAAAGAAGAGATAATGTTTGTTGGTTGGTGGAGGATGAGGTGGCAGATTTGGGAGTTGATTCTCTGGAGGAACCTCCAACTTGTGTAGCTGCTGAATTGTTGGAAGATTCTAGTTTATTAGACGACAATGATAGAACTGCTTCCTGCTTTGAACTCTTACTACTTAAGTTGAGGACTTGATCTTCCAAGGACTTTGACCCTGGGTGAACAAGGGATGCTGCCTGGCCTAAGTGAGGACGTTCATGGGCTCGTGGTGGCTTCAGCTTGTGGATGCTCAAATCCAGAGGTTGATCAATGGTGTGTGCAGCTAAAGAGGTCATTGTGGACAAAGTCAACTGAGCTGGTGGAGTTGGCAGAGTTCCCTGACAGAATGCAGCGGAGCTGTACTTGCGGTAATTGTGAAGGACAGCATATGGGTTTGGTACGATGGGAATATATGTTGACGGAGAAACTGAAGTTGTGCTGTTGTTATTGTTTCTTCGTCTGGATCTACTTCTGGGGGATGATCTGCGCTTCCTGCTGTCCCGGGCTCTTGTGTTTAAAAACCATATCTGTGGTAAAAATACAGATTATGTCATGAATTTTGAGCACTGAGTGATGAAATGATGGAGAAACTAAAGGTAATGGAGTTGGGAAATGGAATTTTGAGAAGAATGTTGAGACACAAGAAGAAATAATCTGGAGGTATTGACTACTACAGGTATTACTAACTGTACCACTAATCAAAACCCAAAAAAAAGATAAATGGAATGTTGAGAAGAATGTTGAGACAGAAGAAGAAAACTACTGAGGTATTGACTGCTACAGGTATTACTAACTATACCACTCATCAAAACCATAAAAAAGGCAAATAGGATTTATGTGGCATATTAGCAGAAGAGTATACAAAATTCAAGATTGGCAAATCAGCCATGTGCACATGTGGATAGACCCCGCAGACAACAGATCACATACTCCAAGACTGCCCAAAATACGACATATCTAGGCAAACCTTCTGGCCTAGAGAAACAACAATAAAAGATAAACTCCGTGGACCACTGAGTGAACTAAACAAAGACAGTGAAGTTCTCACAACATTGCCGTTATAGACAGATTTCAAGCAAACAAAAGAAGAAGCAGCAGCAGAAGAGATTAAAGCGAGATTTAGTCAAACAAAACAATTTGTTATTCACTCTCGCACATGAACATTTTCTTGGTTGAACTAATGATTTTGTCACTGAATGACATGTACTATCTTCTTGTTGGAACTAATCATTTTATTACTGACATGAGCCACGCTCTTGGTGGAACTAATGATTGTGTCACTCACCTGAACCATCTTCTTGGTGGCACCAATGATTTTGCCAATTTCCTCCAAAGCTTGCTCATCTGGCTTCTGATTGTCACGATAACAGGCTCTTAAGTGCTGAACTTGTGTCTCAGACAGTGTTAAGGTCAGATTGGGGCCCCTCTTCACTTTAACATTTACCTCCTCCTCCTCATCTTCATCTTCCTCATCATCATCACTCTCATCGTCCGTGTTGATATCAGATGCCATGCTGCCTACAGACAACTTTCTGTACAATACTTGCTTGACAGCCGCTGAGGTTCGAACGTGCTTCCTTCTGCTCCTGGCCCCATCCTTGCTGCCTACCTGAGAAGACTCCTTCTTGAGTTCAGTAATGACTTTTCTAATGTTGTTGTTCTTCTCACAGAGGTACCGCTCGTGCTGGTGCAGACCCACAGGACTGTGGAACTCCTTCTGGCAGTACTGGCACAGCTGGACCTCCTCATCTGATGTTTCCATCTCCAGCTTCACTTCTCCGATGATCAGATTTGAGATATCCTCAACCTCCTCCTCCTTGTCCTCACCATCACTACTATACTTTGTCTGATCCTTTGGCTTGTCAATCTTAACACCAGCATCTGTGGAGTCCTTACACCCCTTCTTATCTACAAACACTTCTTCCTTGGATTTATCATCCTCATCTGATGTTACTTCCTCCTTTGTCTCATCATCCTCATCTGATATCACTTCTTCCTTTATCTCAACAATTAAATCAGATGCAGAATCTATATTATTATCCTTTTCTTTTTTTAAATTATCTGTATCCTTATTCTGAACATTGTCTGGTTTCTCTATGCTGCTACCATCCACCAAATTTCCCACTTGTCTCATCAAATTTGCACTAAATTTCTCATCCCTTTGCAAATTGGAACTTTGATCAATGACAGTTTCTTTGTTATTTTCTTTAGCATTTATGTTCTTGTTAGAATTTGTTTTTGTTGAATAAGAGGTGGTGGTTTGAGTCTGCACTGTTTTATTGCTGTCATGGTTTGTTACTTGAAACTGTTCCAGTCGTTTCTGACCTGCCAACAAAGCTTCTATCAACACCGGTGTCTTCTTGAGATGACGATCTGAGGATGCTGTTGGGCATGCAACAAAAGAAAAGGCTGCAGGGGTGTGTGCTTCGGGTACTGCTCCTGGCACTGGCATCAGCTGGAAGGAAATGTTTGAGTGGGCATGAGCTGGCATGGGTGATGAGGAAGTGACAGACACTGGTGACGGATGTATGTGGAGCCCAGTGGCGTGTAATGGTGTCGCTGCTGAATGTTTTAGTTCCTGATGATAGAGGTTCAAAGCCAGCATGTTCTGTGGGGTTGCTAGCAAGGTAGTAGAGGTAATTGGTGGTGGAAGAGCTGCATATAGATGGTGCTGTAGAGATGTGGTCGATGCATTTAACTTGACAAAATGTTGGGAATCTACACCTGAAAGTAAACAAAATACAACTTGATACATACAACTATCTCTATTTACTTTATGTTTTTCTTGCTGTGTAATACATTATTTATTTTCTTTCGTGTTCTTTCTTTCTCTTTCTTTCTATTTATACTTCATTTCTTTCTTTCTTTGTGTACAGTCTGGTCAGATTAAACATCCATTAAAAGAAACTATAAACTAGTGAGTATTGAAAAGGGACTAGTATCTACTACACATAAGACTGACCACTGTCCAACCCACCCTGATTTGCTCCTGTTGGTCCCTGACCTTCTTGCAGGTGCTGCTCCTGGTAATGGCCCTGCCCTTTGCTCTGACCTATGACCCAGCACTTTTTGGATGTCATGTGACTGCTATAGGAGCCGGAATGAGAGAAGCGCTTGCAGCAGGTTGGGCACTGGAAGGGTTTCTCCCCAGAGTGGATCCTGACATGTTCTGTGGGTGACCAGGACATACAATGCTAGATATGGCCACAGAAAATGGTTTACGGCAAAAACAAAGACATGAGACAATAATTTATGACAAGGTAACATACACAAGAGACAATACAATAATTTATGACTAGGCAACATAAAAGAGACAAAAATTTATGACAAGATAAATAAAAGAAGATACTTGAAGACAAACCATGACAACATAAGGCAATGCAAGATGGAATAGAATACAGCAGCAAGATAGTGCAATAAAAGAAAAGACATGACAGTTCAAGGAAGTGACAAATATAACAGGAAGTGACAAATCAGGACAATACAAGAAAATAAAAGATAATATAAGACAAGACAAGTGACAAGTAAATTTTTAAAAAGAAGCAAAGTATAGGGTAAAATATAAGACAAAATAAGATAAGACATTACAGAGAAGAGAAGGCAATAAAAGGAGACCAAACCACAACAAGAAAAGATAAAATAATGTGACACAAGATGAGATCAATCAAGAGAAATGCTAGACAGGATAAGGCACAATAATGTAAGAGAAGACATGATGAGACACAGCAACATGTAATAAAATGAGATAAAATACAGTGACACCACGATAAGATCAATCCTGAAAAACGCTAGACAGGATAAGCCAAAAATACCAGATAATGTAGGAAAAGACATGATGAGGCACAGTAAAATGCAATAAAATAAGATAAAATACGGTGACACATGATAAGATCAATCATGAAAACTCTAGACAGGATAAGCCAAAAAGACAAGATAATGTAAGAAAAGACATGATGAGGCACAGTAAAATGTAATAAAATGACATAAAATACGGTGACACATGATAGGATCAATCATGAAAACTCTAAACAGGATAAGCCAAAAAGACAAGATAATGTAAGAAAAGACATGATGAGGCACAGTAAAATGTAATAAAATGACATAAAATACGTTGACACATGATAGGATCAATCATGAAAACTCTAAACAGGATAAGCCAAAAAGACAAGATAATGTAAGAAATGACATGATGAGGCACAGTAAAATGTAATAAGACAGAATGTAATCCCATGGCAGATACTGCCATTGATGTTAAAGGCTGCAGGCGAGATGATTGACTTCACTGCACTGGGTTTTACCCATTCTGGCGCTGCCTCTCTCCACAGACCCGCCTACCGCCTGCCGGGAGCATATATAAATAGGAACTCTGCGGCTCCAGTGATGAGAGAGAGGAGAGGGGGGGGGGGAGAGGGAGAGAAAGGGGTGGAGAGAGAGGGAGGGAGGGAGGAGAGAGGGGGTGGATAGAGGGAGAGAGATAGACGGAGGGCGAGAGATAGAGGGGGGGGGGAGAGATATAGAGGGAAGGAGAGAGAGAGAACACACACAGCACACGCACACACATCCCAAGTGCCTACGGAAGAATTGTAATCATTTGTAATCATTGTTTGATTACGCAGTCTAAAAATGAAACCACCACCTTCAGAGCGCGACGCAGACGGTTTGACTGCTTCACTGCGGAGACCCCAGTATATATGTAGTGCCAGATTTCACATATTTTAGGTCATGGCATAACGAGCTGGGTTGACCAGTCGCCTTCTGTGCCCCCTCCTCACCCCCAATCCAAAATCCCCCAGACAATGCTGACAATCATTTGGTGCCCATTTTATGCTGAGGGCCATGCTAGCACGCTTGCCTGCCAGCTCGGCTGTCGTGGGCTCGAGTTCGGATTGAGGCCGATTTTTAAATTAACTTGGGCTCCCAGGTCAACCTTCCCTAAAGCTGGTACCAGGAAACGTCTCGGGAAGTAAAGGCGGCCAGTTAGATGATGACCCCATTGACCTTTGAGTTCCGTTTGGTTTATACAACTACGAGGTTAGCACCATAAGTCCACAACTCCTAAGGTGTGTCAACAGGTCCCATTTTGTTTACCATGTGCTCGATGAGCCAGCCTTATGGAATTACAAGTTTCTGTTCT
The DNA here is from genome assembly GCA_963921405.1 of Cepaea hortensis. Classification (NCBI taxonomy): domain Eukaryota; kingdom Metazoa; phylum Mollusca; class Gastropoda; order Stylommatophora; family Helicidae; genus Cepaea; species Cepaea hortensis. The sequence continues at coordinate 91,846,451 of OY992883.1, read as the reverse complement.
TTCTTTCCACATTTTCTGATGCGGGTTTGGCCCCTGAACCTTACTGGTTGGGAATCAATCATCCGGCCACTTCTGGTAGTTGGACCTGCCCAATTGTCTCGGCTAGCGAGCTCGCTGACCTTTATGGCCACGGTGGCTAAACAAGACAAGACGCAATATTATATAAGATAAAATAAGGTAACACAAGACAATAGTTACAGCCTAATCAAATAATAAACTACTGGACGTAAACTTTCCAAGACATCAACAACAGCAGTAAAATGTTGGTGCTGACAGCGATATCCTGTAAAATATGATATGGAAGAAAAAAATCAAATAATAGCACGAAGTTAATTAACAAGTTGGACCGGAAAACATCAACGTCTATTCAGGGATATTGGGCCGTGTCGGACAGAGTACTACTAGTTAAATTGAGTGGCAGACCTTTTAACATAAATATTATTCAAGTATATGCCCCAACAGGAGAGTCCAGTGAAGATAGTGTAGAGGAATTTTATAATGACATAGAGTCTGCCTTAAAGAAATGTAAAAATTCAGAAATAAACATTATAATAGGGGACTTCAATGCAAAAGTAGGAAATCAAGGGGATAGATACACAGTAGGAAACTATGGTTTAGGAGAGAGAAATGAAAGAGGATACAGACTAGTAGAGTGGGCAAAAGAACAGGAAATGATTGTAGGAAACACCTGGTTCAAGCAACACCCTAGAAGATTATGGACCTGGAGGAGTCCTGATAGCAGGATTAGAAACCAGATTGACTACATTCTCATTAGCAGAAGATTTAGAAACGCCCTAACAGTAGCAAAAACAGTTCCCAGTGCTGACTGTTATAGTGACCACAGATTACTCACAGGAACATTGAGGATAAAGTTGAAGAAAGTCAAGTATACAACAGGGAACACTAAATATGATTTGTGTACATTGAGTAATGACAAGGAAATACAAAACAAATTCAACATAGAAGTACAGAACAGATTTGAAATATTGTCTGATCTAGAGATCCTATTCCAGGATGTGGATGATCAATGGGAAATGTTAAAGAATTCAATCAATATGGCTGCAGAAACAACTATTCCAAAATTAAAGAAGGTGGGTCGTAAGAAATGGATGACTGAGGAAATTTTACACTTAATGGAAACAAGAAGACTCAACAAAAATAATCCTGCCAAATATGAAGAAATTCACAGACAAGTCAGAATATTATGTAGGAAGGCAAAAGAATCATGGCTTGAGGAAAAGTGCTTAGAAATTGAAAAACAACACAACAGTCAAAATACCAAATTAGTGCACAAAAGGATTCAGGAACTTACTAATAAAAGAACAAGTACATCAACAGGCTGTCTAAGAACTAAAGATGGCAAAATCATAATAGAAAAAGATCAGATTCTACATGTATGGACAGATTATGTGAAAGACCTGTATAATGATAACAGAGAGGAACAGTATGCTATTAGATTTAATAATGAAGGACCAGCAATTTTAAAGATGGAGGTTCAAAATGTTCTTAAGCATATGAAAGCTGGCAAGGCCCCCGGTGCAGATAACATCACAACAGAAATGATTAAAGCTTTAGAAGAATTTGGACTAGAGCAAGTCACTAGACTGCTGAACACATTATATGATACTGGAGATATACCTTCTGAATTATGTAATTCTGTATTTATTGCAATCCCAAAGAAATCAGGAACCTTAGAATGTGATCAACATAGAACAATTAGTATAATGAGTCACATCACAAAGATTTTGTTACGAATTATCATGCAAAGAGTGAGGAAGAAAATACAACCTGAAATAGGGGAAGAACAATGTGGTTTTGTAGAAGGAAAGGGTACAGTAAATGCTGTGTATATGCTGCGAACAGTTATTGAACGTGCTTTAGAAGTAAACAAGGATATACATCTTTGCTTTATTGACTACACAAAGGCTTTTGATAGAGTAAGACATGTCAACATTGTGGATATGCTTGCAGATCTACAAATTGATGGGAAAGACATTAGACTTATAAAAAACATATATTGGAAACAACAAGCTGCCATAAGAATTGATAATGAAGTAGGACAATACCAACCTATTAAGAGAGGTGTTAGGCAGGGATGTGTAATGTCTCCAGATCTTTTTTCCTTATACAGTGAAAATATTATCAGAAATGTAGAAGACCTAAATGGAATCAGCATTGGAGGACGAAACATAAATAACATTAGATATGCAGATGATACAGTATTGATTGCGGACAATGCACAGGATCTGCAACAATTAGTAGACGCTGTGGTTGTACACAGTGAGCAGCTGGGGTTGGAATTAAATTGTAGGAAGACACAGGTTATGGTCGTCACTAGGAAGAACGAAGTACCACAATGTAATATACAAGTAAATGGGAATATTCTTCAACAAGTGAATCGGTTCAATTATCTCGGAACAGTCATAACATCTGATGGCAGATGCCTTGAAGAGATTAGAACAAGAATCGCCATTGCGAAAGTAGCCTTTAGCAAGATGAAAAACATTCTGACCAATAAATTGATGTCAATTGAAACGAGACAAAGAGTGTTGAGGGGATACATAGAGCCTGTTCTTTTGTATGGATGTGAAACTTGGACAATGTGCAGTCAAGCTGAAAAACATCTGATGGCTGCAGAAATGTGGTTTCTGAGGAAAATGCAAAGAATACCATGGACAGATAGAAAAACCAATGACCAAGTACTACAAGAGACAAATGAAAATCGTAGATTGATTAGAGAAATTAGACGTAGACAGTCAAAATTTTTTGGACATGTTATGAGAAGAAATGGACTGGAGAACTTGGTGACAGCTGGCAAGATCGAGGGGAACAGACCAAGAGGAAGACCGAGAGGAAAATACCTGGATGGCTTGGCCACATGGCATGGACGAGACAGGAACACTGAGCTGATCCACGACTCTGGTGATCGAGTGAAATGGCGAATCATGACCGCCCACGCTTTCCGGCATGGCACATGATTGATTGATTGACGTGGCAGTCTACCCCAGCATTTTATTTTCGCCTGTTTATTATTTATTGGCAAGTTTAAGTTTAGTAGTTTGCCAATGCTTTATGAAAGACCGGCACTCATGCCATTGTACAAAGACCAACTCAAAGCAGTCTGCTAATAGCACGAATCAATGACAAATTAAACTGCCTTAAAATGAATCATTAACACAAGCCTTCACGCGAACAAACAGAACCGGACAGACAACCTGAAACAGGGTGTTGTACCTTTAAGATGATGTTTAAACTTGAAGGCCTTGCCACACTCAGGACACTTAAACTTGCGCAGATCCACCGACTCTGAATGGCTGATCATGTGACGCTGCAGCCGGTACACATTTGCAAATGTCTTTTGGCAAACCTGGGAAGTTTTAAAGAATCACAACAGTAAAATCTGTAACACAAAAGCCACAAAAATATGTTGCACGATTTACTGCCTGGCTTTTTTTCGCCGCATCTTGTCAGATGCATACTGCGGAGTTATGCATCATATGAAGTGGATAAATGAATAATACATTGTAGTGTTCGAATGTGCAGCATGTGATACCTGCACGATCTTAAATTTAAAACGAAATCTTTCTGTTTGCACAAACTGATTGAAACCGATCAATTGCTACGGTTTCACTGTGTTTGAACAATCACTTATTGTTTGTTGAACGCAGTATACGAAATGCTTTACCTTTGTTAACTTTATGCCAGTAGTTTATGAGTTGTAGAGATGAATAAATATTACCAATAAATATTACATGTCAGCATGGCTGAATTGACAGGAGCGCTTGCTCTTAAATTTCCAGTGTGCTGATGCTGAGGTAGCGGGTTCAACCCCTACACCGGTCAGTAGGACTAAATAGCTGACCTCTCATTCTTGAATTGTGGATGTAAATTACAAGTACCCCAGAAGCCGGAGTGAATTCACCGTATGGCGAGGGACACTGGTAATAGGGAAAGCTAGCCGACACGCAAAAAACAACCCAGTGTGTGCTACACTCCGGTTAAAAGCAAGTGAACAATAAAAAAAAAATGATAAATTGCAGCATACGTGGCTGTTCCAGTTTAAAGAGGAATAGAGACTTTATTCACCGGTGTGTTACTGGGGCCTATACGGGAGGCAAAGGATAGCAACGTGTAACCTATGTTAGTTAATTAGTTAGTTAGCCGCGATTCCAACTTCACGGCAACGGGTTGTCCAAATTATGCTCCGTTCCTGTGCCAGTGAATATCACACGGAATGCTCCTCACTGCCCTGTGTGAAAAGTGGAAAAGGCAGGAGTCTCAGCAAGCCAACAGCCCGCACAGGTACACTGTGCATAATGCCGCCGTCAGAATGCCAATACAAATGACCTCCACGGAAAATACAGTTAATAGTCGACGGAAGCGGCAGTCACTAGAAAACCAGCAGCCACACATTACTGCATTAAAAATAGAGAGAATCGACTCCATTGCCCCGGGAGTTATCCCATAATAACCTATGCATGCCGTAAGAAGCGACATAGGAGGGTTGGTGTGAAACTGGCCACCTCATCCTGCAAAATCCAGCCCGGCGTGAACAAGTCTACTAAGGATTTGGCATTAGTTGGTTCCAGCCTATGCTCCACTGCCAGATAGAAGGCAGTAGAAAAAGCAGCAAGTAGTTTACTTTGACTGTCATTTACTGCCAATATAGTTAGTACCTTGCGGTGTATGGCAGAGGGGCCTTTGAGCCTGAAGAATAAAGGCCGCCTGGCTAGTGCAGTCGCCGCGACCTGTGCAGGTTAGGATTTTCTTTTTTCCCCCTACAGAAAAAAATCCCCCACCTTACCGAGGGATCGAACCCGGGTCTCCCGAATGAGAGTCCGGCGTGCTAGCCACTCGGCCATGACGGAACATCTAAATTCACAGGCGACACACTCTACAGGACATCGTCTTACCTGACACGACTGCGAGGTCGGCGAGTGCAAGGCCAGGTGTTTGTCCAGATGAGACTTGAGGAGAAACGTCTGCTCACATTTAGGGCACAGGTAGCGCACCGGCTTGTCTGTGTGGTTGCTGCGTATGTGGTCCCGTAACAAGGTCACCCGGCTGTATGAGGACTCGCAGTAGATGCACTTAAGGATGTAGTCCTCCGCCAGGCTGGCATGCTGATCTGTCGAAGGGAAAAGCTTACCATGTTAGTTGAACTTGATGCTTTCGAACAGACTAATTTACTCCCTTAGTGATTTTGAACACAGAAATCACAAACAATAGTTTGCACGTATATTGTATTCGATGAACAATAAACGAATTTTCAAATAAATGGAGGCTTTAACAATTAGGTGGTTTCAACCATGTTTGTGCAGACTGGTCAATAAAAAGATAGTTCTAGCACCATATACAAGTCTTAATGCATGTATAGGGGCCTTTTGCTAAACAACAACCTAAGGTGACACTTTACTGCAGGGTAGAGAGGAGAAGAGTAAACACGACTTTAAGTCTGCATTAGTACACCAAATGCTACTTCAAGTGACAGGTAGCTGTGCCTTAAACAGATGAAGTCACTTCGTGTGACGTGTTTAGAGATGATACGCTGATTTAGTTTTAGAAACAATCAATGCAAATTACCCCCGTAAAAATGGTTTCTTCGTGTATGCATATAACAGAAGTCAGGGCGGACGAGAGCTTTATCGCGCAGGCGCTTAAACTTCCAGTGCACTGATGACGGGGTTGCGGGTTAATTTCCCACACCGGGCAGTTGGACTTCACAGCTGACTTCTCGCTCAGAAAGCAATGGCAAACTACTGAACGTACAATTGCCTAGAACATCAACCTATGGTCCTGCACAGGACATATAAAGGTACATTTAATCATTACCTTAACTGTACTGATCTAATTCTTTTAACTTCCATATCCATCAACAACAGTTAACACCTTACATAGCTTCATACAACTGAGTGACGTTTGGTCTATACCGAGCACATCTCTCACTGAGTGACGTTTGGTCTATACCGAGCACATCTCTCACTGAGTGACGTTTGGTCTATACCGAGTGTCATGATATGGCTGGCAGGCGACGATCCCGATGGAGAAAATGACAGAAACAGTCAAGTGACGGTCCTGAAATCTTAAACCAGACGGCGATCGTGACTTCAAACACTGGCGGTACGTCTGGGACACGGAAGCGAAGCCCAACGGACGAATTGTCTCCTGGGAAAGATCAAAGAAAAGTCCGTATCGGACTTTGCGGAAAATCACCGGGCCCCAAAAACATTGTTTATCTTCGAGAAGTTTGGAGCACGATCAAACAGTGGATATCTTTGAAATACTATTAAGCAAATCATTTGGGCAACCGAAAAGCAACGATACCGGGAGAGCGTCTTTATCAAAGAATATTGTTAGCATGTTGATGTGGAAGGATCAAAGGACGGAATAGGAGCAGGGATGATTGAGGGGGACGGAAAAACCCAGTGACGTAGGACAGGAAATTTATATGTGGACAGAGACAGTTAAACTCAGTGGAGAGTTGGACTTAACAACGGTTGGAGTGGGAATGTATTTCAGTGCCGTATAGAAAATATATCACAGAGTTTAGGTTGTGTAAAAATAAGTAACCCTGTCCCTTAATGGGAATTAAACTGATATAAGTCTAGGCAGGAAATACAATTCAATAAGGTGATTATATAGATGTAGCTTAGACATATAGCATAGGGATTTTCGTGTGTAAACGTAGTATAAAGAGTAGACAGCATTCGGCTGAAGAGTGATTTAAGTTGTGTAGAGTAAGATGTCTGTACAGTCAGAAGGATAAGTCTATACTAGGATTTATGTGCTTTGCTTTAGCGTGTTTTTCTTTCACCTTGTATAGGGTAGAGTGCTGACTATTCTGTCTTATATAATAGTATAACTCTAGTATGATCTAGGGCAGTGTTTCCCAACCTTTTTTGTGCCATGCCCCACTTAAGCCTTTCTAAAATTCATATTGCCCCCCTCCCCCGCCCCATGCCCCCCCCCCTCAACATATACATTATTTTTAATATTCAAAAATTGAAATGTTCACTAAAGAAACTTGAATGATAGGTTTTAGGAAGAAATCACTAGGTAATTATTGAGCAAACACAGTAAGTAAATTTTCAAAACATATAATGGAGAACTGAAATTCAAGTACAAAATAATTTTAATGAAAGATTTTTCTATATTATTTTAATTATTAGTAATTATTTATTATTTAAATTTAGTGAGATTCTTGCGCTTGATGCTTGCTGCAAAGAGATCTTATGTCAGGTTCCAATTTAGTTAACTTCAGTCTCAAGTCTCCCCGTTTTGTTATATTCAGCCGATTTCTTCCATTTTCGAATTGCCCCACTTAACAGTCAAATTGCCCCCCTGTGGGGCGTGGGACCCACGTTGGGAAACACTGATCTAGGGAGATTACTTTCTGAATATAGCCAATTACCTACATTCACATATCATAGGTCGGAGTTGCGTTTCTCTCACAAGCTGTGGTTTTACTCAACAGGTTCCCTGCACTTGACAATTAAGGTGATTACCCATCTGAGCCGAAACATTTGGTCAGAATTGGGGACAGAAATCTATGTCACCAGAAGGTAAAACCAGTGTGAGAAAAAAATTACACAAGAACCTGAGTCACTCTAAGTGAGAAGGAATATACAACCGATTGTTTTGTGAAAAAAGAAAATGGACAATAATTACGCAATAAAGCAGTGTTTATCTGACATTCAAAGGAAATAAAAAAAAAAACATTACAGAGTGTTGACTGTGTATACTTGAAGACTAGAACTAACCTAGAATTTCAGTGGAGAATATATTGTTTACTATGGTTCCAGAACATATTGTCAACAAAACCTTCATCAGTCAGAAAGAAAACAGCCGGGTGAGAGATTCAACGTTATGTCCTTTGTGAAGTCGAATGGCTGTATCATGATGGAAAAACTCTGATGTTCATCCTATACAATATTATGTCACACATTCAAGATAAATACCACCACATATCTTCACACCCATCCATGGCACACCAAAATTACACTTTTCTGCAATAAATGTTTTATCATGTTGTTCGAAACCTGTGTTTGTGGGGTTATGTGCTAAAGGAACGGGAAGAGGGATATTGTCAGAGAGAGAGAGAGAGAGAGAGAGAGAGAGAGAGAGAGAGAGAGAGAGAGAGAGAGAGAGAGAGAGAGAGAGAGAGAGAGATCGTGACAAAAAGACTTTAACTAAAATAGGGAGGTATGTAGACAAATGTCCACCTGCAGAGAGAGAGAGAGAGAGAGAGAGAGAGAGAGAGAGAGAGAGAGAGAGAGAGAGAGAGAGAGAGAGAGAGAGAGAGAGAGAGAGAGAGAAACTGAGAAATAGGATAATTAACAGGTGTGCTGGTTGAATCCACTTTACCCCAGGGACAACTAGCTACACCGAGCACATCTCTCACTGAGTGACGTTTGGTCTATACCGAGCACATCTCTCGCTGAGTGACGTTTGGTCTATACCGAGCACATCTTTCACTGAGTGGCGTTTGGTCTATACCGAGCACATCTCTCGCTGAGTGACGTTTGGTCTATACCGAGCACATCTTTCACTGAGTGGCGTTTGGTCTATACCGAGCACATCTCTCACTGAGTGACGTTTGGTCTATACCGAGCACATCTCTCACTGAGTGACGTTTGGTCTATAACGAGCACATCTCTCACTGAGTGACGTTTGGTCTATACCGAGCACATCTCTCACTGAGTGACGTTTGGTCTACACCGAGCACATCTCTCACTGAGTGACGTTTGGTCTATACCGAGCACATCTCTCACTGAGTGACGTTTGGTCTACACCGAGCACATCTCTCACTGAGTGACGTTTGGTCTATACCGAGCACATCTCTCACTGAGTGACGTTTGGTCTATACCGAGCACATCCCTCACTGAGTGACGTTTGGTCTATACCGAGCACATCTCTCACTGAGTGACGTTTGGTCTACACCGAGCACATCTTTCACTGAGTGACGTTTGGTCTATACCGAGCACATCTCTCACTGACTGACGTTTGGTCTATACCGAGCACATCCCTCACTGAGTGACGTTTGGTCTATACCGAGCACATCTCTCACTGACTGACATTTGGTCTATACCAGCACATCTCTCACTGAGTAGCGTTTGGTCTATAAACATACGGATCTAGCTTCATAATGCCCGATATGCCTTCAGTGTTTACAAAGGTCCTGGTATTTTTGTTGTACAATAACCACACAGGAAACAAACCTCCTTCCCCAGCGATGTCACCATCGACGTCATTGTCACTTGGGGACTCCAGGGATATAATCAGGATGTCCTTGCTATCGTCCACAGCATCCGTGATTATTTCTCCTGTTTTGCTGTCGTCGCTTTCTGAAAGAAGAGAAATTTCTTCCTTTCCTTTCGGTGAATTTGGTAGCTCGCCAGTGTGTTTGAACAATCTGCTATCTGCAAGTATAGATAAATCAACAGAATATTGTCTAGGTGTGTGTTCATATGCAGAAACTGGAGGAGACATAAGAAATGTGTTTGTTAACAGAAACAACAGCACACTGATAATTACTGATTGATTGATTTAAGAATCGGCAGCACAGCACATGGGGTAAACCATCAGATGCTCCGTCTGGTGCAGCAAATATCGTCAGGTGTAGACGCTAAGCGTTACAATAGATAAGGGAAGTCGCGGCTGCAGCATGGTATAACAATAAGAAATAAAAAAAAAGGTAACTCCTGCGAAAAATGAGAGATACTAAACACAGGCACAGTGTACATACCTTGTAACGAATACCACAATGGCAAATGTAAATCACAGGGGAACAATAAAAAAAAATATAATTAATAAATAAACAAATAATAAGAAAATGAAAATAATTATGCCATGACACAACAAACGACGTTTCGATTATAGTAATCTTCATCAGGAACAACATAAATAGATCTTTAAAACAAACAAACAAACAAACAAACAAACAAACGTGAAATTAGAGATTTTAATAATATTAAAACACATATCCTTCGTTTTTAGGAAGGTGCCGCAGACGTGTTCTACTATCACGCTGGTTGTAAACACCACGTTTTCTTCCTCTCATACGTCCCTCTTTGCCAGAGCCAGGTTTAAATCCAAATTCGCAATCCCTATGTTGATTCATCTATCTATCACCATATCTTCAATTAGCGTTCGTTAACTGGCAGTCTTTAGAAAGTTTTCCTTATTCCGCTGTGAGTGTCGCAACTGTTGGCGTTCTAGTCGCTAATAAATCAGCTCGCTCGTTACCTCACACACCTGCCCGACACAGACAGTACACCCATGGAAGTCCCTGTGAAGTAGAACTATCAATGCTTGGTATCCATTCACGCCAGAACTTCCCATTTTGAACTTTACGCAATACAGATTTAGATACTATGATTACTCTGCTAAGTCAGTTACTAGCTATCCATCTCAAAAATGCCATGATCGCCTTCATCCCCAACCTTGAGGCTGTAGATCAGTACGCTCCATTTTGCTCAGCTACAACCTTCTCCTTGACTCAAGCAGTGAAACCTCATTCAGATTTCTTACCGTGATGCACAGACCCATCAATGTACAGTGGTAACATCTCCACGGCAGAGCAAGCACAACACAAGGTTTCTGATCATCAGAAGTGGTCCCCACTCGACGAATGTGTCTGCCCCTTTACCTTCTTGACTCACGGGGGGCCGGCCTGTCTGAGTCATGTCTCCCGAACGTCTTCCTCCTGGCGTGTGTATACACCTTCGAGACGTTTGTGATCACACATTTCCCTTACTATTGTGTAATTTCACCTGGCATTTTATCTATCAGTAGTTATACCCCGATTCTGTCAAACCATTACACCATTCTCTATAAACTGATGGCTACCTGGTAGAAGCTGTTGCTCTTATATGTATGGTTCTGTCAATCCATTCATATTATCCTTGTATCTGTTTGACTGAGATAATCTTCTTCTTCTTCTTCTTCTTCTTCTTCTTCTTCTTCTTCTTCTTCTTCTTCTTCTTCTTCTTCTGCGTTCATCCGGAGTGTTTTTTCAGATGTAACTGCGTTGTGCCTATTTTAGGCAGGCACATCCGACTTCTGCGGGCATTTGTAGACCGGGTTAGCCTTCCCGGACTGAGGTAATCTGACAATGTATACAAAACAGCATCGATAGATAAAAGGGTCTGGTGTCGAGATGAGATCTAAACCAGTGTAAGACCTTCTTCTTCGGTTCTTCCTTATTGTGATCACTGTCTTTGACGTTTTCACTGTTAGGCGAGTTCTCGCCGTGAACTCGGCCGTTACTTTAGTGTTCATCTGTAATTACATACATATGGAGTGTATTGTTTATTCAGTGGACCAGTATATCTTCTTTAGTTCGCTGTACCGTACTTTTGTATGGATGTGAAACGTGGACAATGAGCAGACAAGCTGGAAAACATCTCATGGCTGTGGACAGGTGGGTTCTCAGAAAAACGCAAAATATACCATGTACAGACAGAAAAACACATCGATGTCTGCTGCCTTCCTTGTGTCAGTCTTACATTTAGTGAATATACTATCGGGACCAGATCGGTTTTTAAAAAAGTTAGCTGCGTATCTGTCAAGGTCTCACATCCGAGGTTGCGACGCGTTGTCTGTACCAACGCCAGACAACATAACAACACGCAACCCTGAGTAATGTTAAACACGGCAGGGAGAACGTGGCGTCGTTACCGACGCCCGGATAGGTAGCCACGCACAGCAATTGAGTTCACCCCGTGAACCGTGCAGGGGACACCATCTGACGTGTGCGTGTAAGCGTGTAGGACGCCAGAACTGGCAGACGGGCTTAGATCGTTGAACGGACAGGTCGCAAGGGAATGCGAGTTGAGTTTGAATCTGCATTGAGAGCTAGCCTGTATGACAGTGGGAGACTGGTTCGAACGCTTGTATAGTTTGACTGTAAGTGAGATGTTTATTGCTTGCATGTATTATTATGTATTGTAGTGATATTGTTCATGCTATAATGATTGTTATGGATTGTCAGTGCGCGATGTTTGTGCGATGATAAATGCGGCGCGTCAATAAAACGTGTGAATAATACTTTCGGATATTCACTTCGTGTGATTTGATAGTTTGATATTACTTCAAACTTGCCAGAAAACGAGCTACTTGTCTTGTGTTATGCAAGACTCTGACAAGTGCGAATGTGGAGGCTTTCGTCCGGGTTTTGAATCAAATGCGAACGTATAAATTTTTTTTTGTCCGAGTTTGAAGCGAATGTGAACATGTCGATAGAAGTGCGCAAGTCATAGACTAAGGTAAAGTAACGAATTAATAGAGTTGATTTAATTAAATTATAAGTGTGAAGATATTATTTGAAGCCAACCGAGGCGTCTTCAGACTTAGCACTAAATTCAGCAAATTTTGTACCTAAAATCCAAAATGGCGGCCGTGCCCTTGAATGTCATTGAGTAGAGGTAGTGTGAGCGTGAAAGTTGTTGAAAGTGGTAACGACTAACAATAATACTTGACAGCATACAAACCTTTACAGACTTCAGTGACATTACACACACCATACATTTACAAACGTTCTAATTTCGTTTAGTTTAAAAAGTACAGGGTTTTTGTGACAACTTTACCTGAGTCTGGTGAACTTCAAAAATTTTTTGTGCGTCAACCCGAAAGACGTTCCAGTGTGATTTCGAGCACCACTGAACAGCACAGTACCCAAGGATTACTTGAGTATAAAATTTTTTTTCAGCTTTCTTTATACTTTCGTTAGTCTGGCTTTAGACATTAACTGTGATATAAATATTTGTAACTTACTAACATCATAAGTAATTTTGTTTATATTTATTCCATCATACCTATTGTTCATCATGTCTTCTTTAAACGATTTCATTGATATGGGTTTAAAAATGAATATGTCTGGTGAGGGATTGAGAGCATGGAGTGAAAGTAAATATGCAGAATATTGTTTGAAACAAGAGCAAATTAGTGAGAGGGATGAGAGAGCAGCCGAAAGGGCTCTGAAAAGTAAAGAGGCAGACTCAGAAGCTGCTTTAAAGCTTCAACAGGCACAATCAGAAGCTGCAGTGAGGCAAGCTGAGATCTTAGCCCAAAGTAAGAGAGAAGAGCAAGAAACACAACTAAAAATTGAACAGCTAAAAGCTGAATGTTCTAAAGAGAAAATGAATAGAGAAACAGACAAAGATCAACCTCATAAGAAGTATCAAGGTCTGATCAAAAGTTACAACACAGGTGATTGCATAGCAGCATTCACCCAAAATTTTGAATTTGTTATGGATCATTACAAAATCCCAAAACCTGAATGGGGGATAGTATATGTAAGAAGTCTTTCTGGGGAACCTCTTAAAGTTATAGAGTCGATCCCAAATGACCTGAAAGAAGATTATCTTTACATTAAAGCAAAAATTATGTCACATTTTTTGCTAGATGAATCAGGTTATAGAGAACAGTTTAGGAAGTTGTCTCCTAAGCCAACACACACGTTCTCTGATTACATCTCAGAAATTCAAAATATTTTTTCTAAATGGCTGTCAGCAGCTAAAGTAAATGGAAGTTATGACAAATTAGTTGATCTTATGTTGAGAGATAAGATTATTGCATCTCTCCCAGCCCCCTTTTCTAAATTTTTGTTGGAATGTCAGTGTGAAAGTGTTCAACAGATTGAAAGTCGTGGCTCTGGTTATTTTGCAGCCAATAAGCATTGTTTCTCTAGTAGTCTGACCAGCACAGACTTTGTAGCAGCAGCTACATATGGCAAATATCAGGCAGGGTCAAATAACAAACAAAGACCTTATAAGCAAACTGCAGAGAAATTATATCAGTGTAAATATTGCAACTATGCACACAATGAGCATGATATGTGTGACCAACATCCTGGGTACACTGCTTACTTGCATAATTACATTTCTAAGCAAGAGAAAGAGAGGAAGAACTACAAAAAACTTACAAAATGTTACCTTTGTAAGGCTTTTGGTCACTGGCGTAAGGATTGTAAAGCCAAGTCAATGACCAAAAAGGCTAATGCAGCCATGTTTGACATTTCTTCGTCGGAAGATGAAAGTGTACAAGATCACCCAGTAAACTCAGCACATTCCATTGAGGTATTCCATCAGGAAAAATGTACCATTTGTGATCAATTTCATGAGGATGGCGTGTTAACATGCGGCCATTCTATACCTATTACCAGTGAGGAGGCCAATTCTGTAGTAAACTCCAAAGGTAGACTGAACATCCACCAGGGGTATGTTAATGGTAAACCTGCCACAGTTTTACGTGATAGCGGAAGTACTCTCATTGGTGTAAAGAGAGATTATATTTTACCAACACAATATAGTGGTAAATATGTCACATGCAGGACATTCTCAGGGAACATAGAGAAATATCCACTTGCATGGGCATATATAACTACACCATTCCTTACAGGAAAGGTGAAATGCGCAGCATTAACCAATCCTTGCTGTGATATTATTATTGGAAACCTTCCTGAAGTGAATGACATACCACATGACATCAATACATCATCTGTCAGTTGTAATATTGATACTACCACTTCACCTTCATCATCAATCACCATTCATGATGTATTACCACCTGTAATTGAATGTACAAATACCAACCTGGCTATGCCAGAACATACATGTAATTGTGTGAATGTAACATCAATGTGTGATGAGAATGATCGTTGTAATGTAGTAAACGCAGTAACTAGATCTACTGCACAGATGCAAGATCGAATCGATCAAACAGAGGCCTTACAACGAGTAAGTCCTGTTGTAACATCTCCTGAGACAACTAGGGAGACGTTTATAACATCTCAGAAAGCCGATCGATCTCTGCAAAAGTATTTTAAACTTATAGGCCAAAAGCCAAGAGTAGCAAAGAATGCTCAATGGTACTTTGCTCTCAAGAACGGAATTCTAACACGGTATTACACCAAAGGTTCCAGCACTATAGAACAAAAAGTGCTACCGTTAGAAAACCGCAAGCAAGCATTGAACATAGCTCATGACATACCCTTTGCAGGACACATGGCTTATGCTAAAACTAGAGCAAGGTTACTTACTCAATTTTATTGGCCAAAGTTTTGCAACGATACCAAACAGTATTGCAGATCGTGTGACATCTGTCAAAAGCTTGTCAAAAAGGGTAAACACCCACAAGCTGAATTGCAAGTTACAGATTTGGCTAGTAGACCGTTTGAAAAGATCTCGGTCGATATAGTTGGTCCTCTGAACCACATAACATCTAAAGGTAATAGATACATTGTAACACTCATTGATCTATGTACTCGTTGGGCAGAGGCAATTCCAATGAAGAACATAACTTCCAACGACATCATGGAAGTGTTCTTTCATATTTTTGCGAGGGTAGGATTCCCTGATACCATCCTTTCAGATCGGGGTAGCCAATTTATTTCCTCGGCTACACAAGCCTTTACCAAAATGTTGGGTGTTAAACAATGCTTCAACAGTCCATATCACACACATTCGACCGGTATAGTAGAAAAGATTAATGGCGATATGAAACATATGCTCTCTAAGGTAACCCAAGAACATCCTGAAGATTGGGATACTTATCTGCCTGCCATTTTGTTTGCATATAGGGAAGTGCCCCATTCCAGCACTGGGTTCTCACCATTCGAAATGTTATATGGTGCACAACCACGCGGCCCATTATCTCTGTATGAATCTGTGTTGACTGGAAGTACAACTGTGTCTATACCCATTTCACCATATGAACATGTAACATCATTGCGTGATAGAATTATGAAATCATGTATATTAGCCAAAGAAGCTCTCCAAAAATCAGGAGCTATTTACCGACAATATGCTAACAGAGGAAATAGAACTATTACACTGACGCCAGGACAGGACGTTCTTCTTCTTTTGCCAAGTGATAGACATCTCCTAACTGACTCATGGCAAGGACCGTTCAAAGTGCTACGACAAATTTCGACGGTAGATTACGAGATTGCAGTTAGGGACAAACATAAAATTTTCCATATTAACATGCTCAAACCTTATCACCACAGGCAAGACGAACAAGTAGAGACTGCAGCAAGCACCTCCATAGTGGACCAGACGGACGACAACGACACTGACGAGATACCGACACCAGTTCTTGACACAACGACCAACTTACAAGACATTAAGGTAAATCCTAAACTGACTCAGACACAAACTGACAGTTGCAGACAACTGATACAAGACTACAGGACGATCTTTTCGGACAGCCCAGGACAGACAGATTTAGTGCAACACCAAATCATCTTAACATCTGACGTTCCTATTAAGTGTAGACCATATTCCATCCCTATACACTATAAAGAAAAACTTCATCAAGAAATCATTGATTTAGAAACAAATCATATCATTCGACGTTCACAATCTCATTTCTGTTCACCAATAGTTTTGGTACGCAAAAAGGACAACACTATTAGACTTTGTGTGGACTATCGTAAGCTCAACAGCATTACACAGTTGGATTTAGAACCAATGAGCAACTGTGAAGACATCTTGACTGAACTATCTGACTCACGTTATTTTACTAAACTTGACATGACAAAAGGCTACTGGCAGATAGCTGTACATCCTGATAGTATACATCTGACTGCATTTGCCACACGTTGGGGTTTATACGAATGGTGTAAACTACCTTTTGGATTAGTCAATGCACCAGCTACCTTCGTCAGAATGACAAGAATTCTTTTGACAGACATTGCTAACATCATTTGGTACATGGACGACATTTGCATACACACAAAGGACATGACAGAGCACATAACAGCACTACAGCAGACATTTGACAGAATTAGACATCATGGACTGACTGTAAAACCTTCCAAAGTGGATATAGCCTTTCAGGAAATTTCATTTTTGGGCTATAAGATCTCAAATGGCTTTATATCAACTGACGATAACATCATGTCCAGAATTTTGAAATTGTCGCTTCCGACAACTAAGAAACAGTTGCGAAGTGTGTTAGGTCTTTTAAACTATTATAGACAGTTTATTCCTCATTTTGCTGAATTGACCAAATGTTTCACTGATCTACTAACAAATAAACACCCCAATGTGATTGTAAACAGTGAATGTTTAAGGCCAGCATTTACGAAAATTCTTTCATATTTTTCTAAATCACCTATTCTGAAATTGCCAAATTTGAATATTACTTTTAGATTAAGATGTGATGCGAGCTCCGTAGCCATTGGAGGTGTGCTTCTCCAAGAACACGACCAAATCTTGTACCCAGTATACTACGTCTCTCGAAAACTGAACACCAGCGAACGAAATTACAGTACACCGGAACTCGAGGCTCTTGCCATGGTATTTTCGGTACGTAAACTTTCTAGATTTTTGTTAGGCAAACATTTCATTATTGAAACAGATAATACTCCGCTGACAATTGTTACCAGAGGAACACCTAGTAACAGCAGGGTGGCAAGATGGTCCCTTCTTCTGCAGGACTATAGCTATGAGGTTAACCACATAAAGGGTTCACAAAACTGTCTTGCAGACCTTTTGTCGAGATGTCCGTACAACGAAGCTAATACCCAGTCGACACCAGAGCACAGTGCAGAGGGTGTATAAAACTGCAACGTAGATAGTGCTCAGTACCACAGCCAATTGTGACAATGTGTCAGTAACGCTGTGTACACCATTGTGATGGGGAAGATTGTATCTCCCAATGTATATAACTTATGTACATATTGTGATTCTTATTATTATCATGCGAATGAATGCGTGTATAATTGTGAGATATGTGAAAGAATGAAATCAGTATTATGTAAACTAATGTGTTGTATAACTGTGAGATATGAGAAAGAATGTAATTATTATTGTAAATAAATATTATAACAACCAGACACTACAGAGAAGTGTCACGGGACAACACTAGAGGATCCAAGAAGTTACCAAGCCACTAAAACGTGAGGTAATCCTAAAGTATCCAGACCGAGGTGCCCAAGACGTTTTAACAAGGTACGAAAGATGACTGCGACAGTACAATCCGAGCAGAAGGCGGAAGAGACGATCTAACAGCTAATAGTAACAACTACTACTCCGTTTATAGAAGTCCATCCAGAACGGACCAGCTTTGTTTGAATGACATCACAACACATGTAATAGGACAGCTGTATACTTCCGATTTTTTGCATATTAATATTAAAAGTATATAAATGTATGACGTTGTATTAAAATGTGATTTAAAATATTTCCATATACGGAATTGTATATGTCGATTTTTTTTTTATAGGATGTAATCTCAGCATCGTAACTTGATTGCTTCTTTACAAACGTGACTTTTTGTGCACATTTGTCAATAAGGATCAAATTATGACACTAAGAAATAAATTTCCAATTGTAATTTATGTCTTGTAAACGACGATAAATTATTGTTCCTAAATTTTCTGTATAATAACCAGGGGACATTATTCTAAATTATTGGTGATATGTAAATATGTATTGTAACCATTAACATGTGTGCTTGATAAATAACATGTCAATGTAACATCGTTTAGATATGGACAGTATATTGCCAAAACTGTTGACCTTCATTAGAAACTCTAAACAGAGGTCTGATGGAGGAGTCATCTCAGAGGGAGATGCTCATGGCTTGACCTGATTATTTTAGTATTTTTGTTCTTGGTTGTGAGGTAGGGGCCAGTTTAGCCGATACCTACCGGACTAGCTGGGTCACAGCGAGGTAATGCCCATTAAATAGATTGTACTTGACTGTTGTACTTCATAGTGCAGCATAAGTGGTGTATACATATTGTTGACTATTCACCTGTATATATTTATTATAATTGTTAATGTATAATGTTCGACTTTGACATGTTTAATAACACCTAGATATATATTGTACATGAAAATCCTTTCATGAAAAAGGGGTGTGGAGAGTGTCAAGGTCTCACATCCGAGGTTGCGACGCGTTGTCTGTACCAACGCCAGACAACATAACAACACGCAACCCTGAGTAATGTTAAACACGGCAGGGAGAACGTGGCGTCGTTACCAACGCCCGGATAGGTAGCCACGCACAGCAATTGAGTTCACCCCGTGAACCGTGCAGGGGACACCAGCTGACGTGTGCGTGTAAGCGTGTAGGACGCCAGAACTGGCAGACGGGCTTAGATCGTTGAACGGACAGGTCGCAAGGGAATGCGAGTTGAGTTTGAATCTGCCTTGAGAGCTAGCCTGTATGACAGTGGGAGACTGGTTCGAACGCTTGTATAGTTTGACTGTAAGTGAGATGTTTATTGCTTGCATGTATTATTATGTATTGTAGTGATATTGTTCATGCTATAATGATTGTTATGGATTGTCAGTGCGCGATGTTTGTGCGATGATAAATGCGGCGCGTCAATAAAACGTGTGAATAATACTTTCGGATATTCACTTCGTGTGATTTGATAGTTTGATATTACTTCACACTTGCCAGAAAACGAGCTACTTGTCTTGTGTTATGCAAGACTCTGACAGTATCCTTTACGGGCGTGGCAGTCACCCCCGGCATTTTTTGGCTATTTGTGATTCCTGGGCAAGTTTACATTCAGTAGTTTGCCATTACTTTCTGAACAACCGGCACTCATACCATTTCATTAAAAAAAAACTCAGCTGTGTTTCGAACGCGGTATGCCGGATTACGAACTGTGTCCGTAACCGCTTCGCAACGGAGCGGTGGGTAACTTCATCGTTTAACTAAACTCCACGGCATAGCGCCCGGGAAACATTCTCTCTGCCGCCCTAGTCTCAGCCTCATCCTAGTGACTATACTATAGCACTCGGGAAACATTCATGTGTTCTCTGCCGCCCTAGTGTCAACCTCATTCTAGTGACTATACTATAGCACACGGGAAACATCCATGTGTTCTCTATCATGTCATCTCTGCCGCCCTAGTGTCAGCCTCATTCTAGTGACTATACTATAGCACTCGGGAAACAGTCATGTGTTCTCTATCATGTCATCTCCGCCGCCCTAGTGTCAGCCTCATTCTAGTGACTATACTATAGCACTCGGGAAACATCCATGTGTTCTCTATCATGTCATCTCTGCCGCCCTAGTGTCAGCCTCATTCTAGTAACTATACTATAGCACTCGGGAAACATTCATGTGTTCTCTGCCGCCCTAGTGTCAGCCTCATTCTAGTGACTATACTATAGCACTCGGGAAACATCCATGTGTTCTCTATCATGTCATCTCTGCCGCCCTAGTGTCAGCCTCATTCTAGTGACTATACTATAGCACTCGGGAAACATCCATGTGTTCTCTATCATGTCATCTCCGCCGCCCTAGTGTCAGCCTCATTCTAGTGACTATACTATAGCACTCGGGAAACATCCATGTGTTCTCTATCATGTCATCTCTGCCGCCCTAGTGTCAGCCTCATTCTAGTAACTATACTATAGCACTCGGGAAACATTCATGTGTTCTCTGCCGCCCTAGTGTCAGCCTCATTCTAGTGACTATACTATAGCACTCGGGAAACATCCATGTGTTCTCTATCATGTCATCTCTGCCGCCCTAGTGTCAGCCTCATTCTAGTGACTATACTATAGCACTCGGGAAACATTCATGTGTTCTCTATCATGTCATCTCTGCCGCCCTAGTGTCAGCCTCATTCTAGTGACTATACTATAGCACTCGGGAAACATTCATATGTTCTCTGCCGCCCTAGTGTCAGCCTCATTCTAGTGACTATACTATAGCACTCGGGAAACATTCATGTGTTCTCTATCATGTGTTGTCTGTCGTGTGTGCTCTATCGCGTGTTCTCTGTCGTGTGTTCTCTATCTTGTGTTGTCTGTCGTGTGTGCTCTATCGCGTGTTCTCTGTCGTGTGTTCTCTGTCGTATGTTCTCTATCTTGTGTTCTCTGTCGTGTGTTCTCTATCGTGTGTTCTCTATCATGTGTTCTGTGCAGGACCATAGGTTGATGTTCTAGGCAATTGTACGTGACTGTACTATAGCACTCACGGCACATCAATGGCACATCAACGCACATCAACGGCACATCAACGCATGCTCTGTTTCCCTCGTAACGGTCTGTGCCATGTGATTACACAGGGTATTATAAAATCATTGGAACACTACACTTCTGGACTGATAACGTCGCCGAATAAACACCGAGTAGTCTATACAAATTTTGTTAGAGGACCACGAACCCAAGGCGTCTTAAGGCGTTTAAAAGTATCCTGGACTTACGTACTATCCTTCTTTAGTTCAGGTCAGGTCTTAGTCAGATATGACTGAGCTACCGTATGACAGCAGACGCTACTACCTGCTTTCTGTAAGTGCCGAATGTTGGGCGGCGCTCACCAAACTCGACACCCCACACTGTGCCAACGGCTTCGGGCGGAGGAGCGCAATTGCGAGGGTACAAGTCTTACCCTAGTGCGAGCAGATAGAACTTAAAGACTAATGTCATGACAGGGCAGACCAGGCCCTAGGCATTGGTCAGCAACTGGTCTATGGTGGAAGCTCCGACAGGCGGACAGTTGGGGTATTGTTCAGCCCAGGGTTTAAGCTATGGAGAGGTTAACTCCATTTTACAAACTATCGTCTGTCAAGACAGTCACAGTAAACACAAGGGAGGGAGGGAGAGAGGGAGGCAGAGAGAGAGAGAGAGAGAGAGAGAGAGAGAGAGAGAGAGAGAGAGAGAGAGAAAGAGAGAGAGAGAGAGAGAGAGAGAAATCACAGGTCGTAATCATAAGAACAATTTATGAGACTAACTTTACACAATAGAAATGACAAGCCAACACTGATTTCTCTTCATTCGTTGACTGGAATAGTTAGTTCGTTCAGACCATATGACGGGTCAAAGAAATTTGACATACAATCAACTTAAACCTAACGTCTGGTGGTATTTTCACACCACAAAATACACGCTTAAGGCAATATTATCTATAGTTCCTTAAACACATTAAATCACTCGGTATTGCTAGATCTCTGCCCTGAAGCATCAACTTCTTTAGAACAATACCGCCATGGCTCGTTGTTAAAATACATTCAGTTTAACTACAAGGCTGTCTCTGTGGCGAAGGTGTAACGGATGCAATTCGTAATCCGGCATACTGCGTTGGAAACACATCTGCGGACGATTTGGCAGCAGACCACCTTGCATTGATTTTTATAAAACGGTAGGAGTGCTGGTCGTTTAAAAAGCAATGTCATAACACTTAATGTAAACTTGCCAAGAAATCACTAACAGCCAACAATTGCTGGGGCTAACTGCCACGTCCTGTAAATGATGTGCAATTGACTTTCTAACTAACTGCAAGAGATTCTAGACAGTAGGCTATCCATCTAACACAACAGTCCTGATTTCCACCCTCACGTGACAGCTCTGGGGTCGATCCAGCCTTACCCTTACTCTAAAACAATTTCTGTTTCATCCTTCTCTGTTATAGTTTGGATACGCTTAAAAAAAAAAAAAAAAGCCACACACACACACACAGAGTAAGGGATCCTGTCCACGTCTTGATGAATATTCGGTATATAGTACTAACCCTATATGCGTATAGAACAATCGGAGGTTCAGTGGGTGGTGTGTTCAATATCACACCCAACGCTTCTACTTCCCAGAACATTTTTTGATAGTCATTTTAGGACTTGGTGACTTGGGGGGGGGGGGGGAAGGTCTAGGCTAATATTTTTAAAATCACCACCTCGCAGGGGTTTGA
This sequence comes from Cepaea hortensis, assembly GCA_963921405.1. Lineage (NCBI taxonomy): Eukaryota > Metazoa > Mollusca > Gastropoda > Stylommatophora > Helicidae > Cepaea > Cepaea hortensis. Next base: position 91,823,792 of record OY992883.1, on the reverse strand, counting down.
ACACCTAACCACCGGGCAAGAAGACATATATAGTAAACACATTTCGACCGCGGCCCCCTAAGCCTTCTTAGTTAAATAGTATTCAATAGTTCACTATTTCCTAGAAAAAGTCAAGGCATTGTAAATGAGCTTACGAGCTTACTTCACTTTATTTGACTAAATACAAACATGGAATTTAGTGGCCACAGTATAACTTACCTTTATTCTTGGATACATTCTCCTCTTCTTGATTTCCCAACAGCGTCTGTTTATCCGTCTGTCCTTTACAATCATCTTCTATGTCTTCTTCTCCGGCGCTTTTGTGCCCATGGTCCCTGCATCCCTCCGTGTCATTTCTCGGCGTGCCTTCCTCGCCCGACCGCTCTCTCACACCATCTTGCTCTGTCCGACTGGAGACGGCCTCCTCTCCCGAAACCCTGCCCACGGTCTGGTTGCCATGACGACCAGACCTGGCACCGCCAACACAGTCACCCTCCAAGCCGCGATCAATTCCGGCGACCGGGCTGCCGGTCCGTGTGTCGGCCGGCCCGTGTCTTAACGCTCCAGCCTGGGGGGTGTACACCGGGAACATGTCTGCAATATCGGCAGCCGAAGAAGACAATACGGCCGTCCCCGCGGCGGCTGGATTTTCCTTCTTATCGACATCTTCGTCGTCCGACGTTGTGACTCGGGCCGTGGCAAGGGCGGCCGACTCGCTTAGCTTCTGCTCTTCCGGTAAGTCTGGGGAAATGAAATTGGTGGAACTGTTGTAAAGCGGTACAAATACAATGGGTAAATCGTCGAACGCGAGAAAAGAAATAGGTAAGCTTTACAAGAACACAGTCACAAGTGACACAATTAACGTTGCGGCTACAACCTTCGTCAGCACACGAAATGATTTGACCAGCACGCCCAATGAGGGCTACACGACCTACTGATGACGGGTCAAGGTCAGCTAAGCGACTTTTCTATATTTTTCTGTAGTCCTTTACAGGACATGGCAATCAACACCAGCATATTTTGTATGTTTGTGATTTACCATGCAAGTTATACGTTCAGTGGTTTGCCACTGCCTTCTGGACGATCGACGCTCTTACCATCTTATAAAACAACACAGGGCGAGCTACAGCTGATTTCGAATGCGGTATGTGGGATTACGAATCGCGTTCACTACCCATTCGCCACAGACGATGGCGTGGTTCTATCCATGTTAAGTTTATTGTTTCTTTTCTGGTAAAGGGTTCAACCGTAACGTCCATTATGAAACTTGTGGCTGTGTTCTGGTAAAGCTTACCAATTTCACTTTTTCTTTTAAGCAATGGTAAACTACTGGAAGTAAAACTGATGGTAAATCAAAATGTAGTTGGTGTTGCTTGCAACGTCCTGCAATCAACATGCAACATTAGGTTAAAAGTATGCAGCAGAGCGAAAAGAAAACACGAATTATTAACTCTTTTTGTACAAGCTGTGTTACCTTAACTCATGATGCACACAGTCAAACACTCTATTGAAACTCTATTCTAATCTGCGTATTCCTAAGAAAAGGATCGTTTTTCACGCCTTAAGGTGCAAAAAAGGGGAGGGAGGGGTCATATGGTGCTAGACTCAAAAGTTTACACACAAATATCAATTGGTGAACCCTTTGAGGCCACTAAGAAAGTTAACAAATAAATGCATGTGTATAATTGTCACATGATTATAGAAGTAGAAGAAAACAGTAGAGACTAGAAGACACACTACGATACATACAATTTGAAAGCTGTAGTTGCCTCACTGGGATTCGAACCTGCCACCTCCAAGTGAGGACAGCACCATGCTACAGGAAGAAGTGTACTTCGACGCATAACTAACTAGACACCGCCTTTGCGCGCAAAACAATATATGTGATTTATTTATGAACTACCAACCTGTATGCTTACCTACCTACCTACCTGCCTATCAAGCAAACTACCTACCAACCAAGCGAACAACCTAACTGCATGCTTAGCTACCTATTTACCAACCTTTCTGTATATTTATATACTCACCTATCTAAATGTCTACTTACCCACCTACCTACCTACACATCTTTCTGTCTGATCTACCGATGTAAGGAAAGTGCCCTTCAGAATGTCCCCTCTCAGAACCACTGCCGTGTTTGTACCGACTGCACCGACTCAAACAAATCGTCTACAGGTGTTTCCAACCAGCCCTGACTCCTGTAGCATATCCCCTCCCCGCTGAGTCCCCCTTCCCAGCTCACCACGACTCCGGGCGTAGGTCCTACACTGAGTACGTACGAGGAAACTCACCAGGGGTGAGCCCGTAAGGCTACAACAGAGCGTTCTTTGTGCATTGCTGAAAGATTACATAAGCAAGTTCCCGCGTTTTGCTGCTTCTTATCGTCAGGATGTTGTTAATCAAGATCGTTGGGATCAGAAACGGGGAAAATTGCTCGCGGTAATCAGAAGCTTGCGAGTAGGAAATGGCATAGGCACGGTAGCAGACGTGAACTCAGCATTAATGGCGCCTTTCATCCAGTCCTGGCTAACTGTGAACTTTCTTACATGAAAGCAAATATGCGTGTTTTTATTTCCATTTATTCTTTCATTCAGTGCTTTCTTCCACCCACCACATCAGGGATGAGGAATTAATGGCGCCGTTCATGGCAATTCCTAGGTGGCTGTCAACGGTAAAGACAATATTAGTGTTTATTCTACTTATTCTAACGTTTGTACGTTTATTGTTGCATGCATACAGTAGTCTATCCATACACACAAATTTATATGCATCCACCCATTCATTCATACAACATCCATCCACATAATCATCAATGTATCTACCCATCTAACGGTACCCATCTAACGGTACATCCATACACGCATCCATCCATCCAATACAATATTCACCCATCCATACATTATTTATCCATCGGTACATCCATACAAATCTAATCACACATCCATCCATCTATCTACCCATCCATCGGTACATCCACACACCCATCCATCCAGCTATTCATCCATACAATATTCATCAATTCATAAATTATTTATCTATCGGTACGTCCATAAAACATCCAATCACATATTCATCCATCTATCCACCCATCCATCCATCGATACAACGATATAACATCCATACATTCATTTATTTATTTACACATCCATCGATACATAAATACAATATCCACCCAAACATAAATGTATCCATCCACCCATACAACCATCCATCGGTGAATCCATCCATCCATCCATCCATCCAGCCAGCCAGAAATCGACTCCCAGCTAAATGTCATCTTTTGAACAATAAAGGAAATGTGTGTGTGTGTTTATTTCCATTTGTTCGTTGATTTATTTCGTTCATATTTGTCTACCGCGACGCTTACCAAACCCGACATCCCACATTATGCCAACGGCTTCGGGCAGAGGAGCGCAATTGGGAAGGTACAAGCCTTATCCTAGTGCGAGGAAATGCAACCTAAAGACTAAATTTCATGGCAGGGCAGACCAGGCCCTAAGCCTTGGCTGGCAACTGGTCTAGGATCGAAACTCCGACAGGCGGACAGTTAGAGCATTGCTTTGCTGATCCGACAGTTTCTGCAGCTTGTCTTATTCCAGTCGTATGGGTGTTACCTTTCCTCTGGAGTACACTAGACAGTCCGAGAGAGGGATCATGCTGCATGGGCAACACGTGGTCTCTAAATTCTGCCCAGGCTTTGTGTTATGAAGAGGTATAACTCCAATTTACAAACGATCGTCTGTCAAGACGGCAAGGTGCCAGTCAGTCAGTCGGTCGGTGGGTCGGTCGGTGGGTCGGTCGATGGGTCGGTGGGTCGGTCGGTGGGTCGGTGGGTCGGTGGGTCGGTAGGTCGGTGGGTGGGTGGGTGGGTCGGTCGGTCGGATGTTTAAGGATGGGGGATCTTATCCATTCGGCCACGCTGACCTCCGTTTGAGCAACGAAAATGCCTCGCGTCTACCGATGCCACTTAACCACCGAAGATAGCAGACTTAATCCCCGGCCTTCAACCAATGTTTGAAACATAAGAGCCGCTCTACGCAACTGTGTATACTTACTGTGTCAACAAACAGTGCATAAGAAAAACATGGCGGAAAGTTTAAGAGCACTTGCTCTTAAACGTCAAATACGCTGATGGCGAAGTAAGGGGTTCTCTCCCTACACTGGTCAGCTAGACTTAAACTTTTAACGTCCATGACTTGGGGCGTAAATTACAAGTACCTCAGAAAAAGGAGTTGATTCGCCTGATGGCAGGGACACAAGTAATGGGAAAAGCTGGCCCACACGAAAAACTCAGTCTTGTCTGAACTACCCTCGAGTTAAAAGCGAATGCGCAAAAAATAAAGTGTATAGAACCTCAAGTATGCAGATGGCAGGGGCAGCGATCACTGACACTCTGGAATAGCTAGCGGATGCTCGAGTCGCCAGGGCAATCAGTGTCGGGTTCTCAGTCCAAATGATGTGGTATGCGTGGGTACCGACCATAATCATTCTCTCTTACAATAACCGACATGTTCGTACTGTCCGAGTTGTGTTGGAGTGCGGGGCAACGAGCGAACGAATCTATTGGCTTTAGATAACTCCAGTAGTTGGAATACCCACAATGGAGACGGGGGACGTTCTGAAGACTGTCTATGAACGATTACTTACTGAAGACACACTAACAGATGAAACAACTTATTCGAGGATGCTTGAGTGCGCATTTACGTGCGGTTTCAGCAAGGATGATCGTATGGGTGGGCAAAACTAGCGTGTTACTGGAACGATCGGCATGTACACCCAAAAGCATTTTCTGAGCGAGACTAAGCAGCTATGGGCTTGCCCGGAGTGCTATCATATCGATTCTTAAATCTAAGCATTGTTCATTCATTTAGCAATTCGATCCAATCCGCCCCTCTCCTACACGAAAAACCAAGACTTGCATATATGCCATAAACCACGGAGACCAGTAAATCACATATCCCGTCTTAAACATATAATCAGCATTCTCATCATACCTAACGTTCTAGACTTTTCCAGCAATGCATTCAATTGAGGAGCCGCCACAGTACAGTGGTTTGTGCGCTAGCTTGTCAAGACAATGGTCAGTTTTATCCTCAGCAGTGACAGGACTCTTCTCTGCCCACCCCCACCTCTCCCCTCGCCTCAACTACCAGTACAGTTCTGGCATCGTCGACACAACTTAATAATATTGAAGGGAGGGCGACCAGGAAAAGAAGTGGCCACTTAGAATATGTGAAGGGCTAAGACTTAGAATATGTGAAGGCCTAACACTTAGAACAGTGGTTCTCAACCAGTGGGGAATGTTTCCCCCATTAATACAAGAACCAGTTACTTGATATTGTTTTTCCTTCTAAATTTTACGGTTCTGTACTTCTCGCCCTAATGAAATTCGTTTTATAACATAAGTAGACCCGAAGATCACGTTTTATGTAGAAGTCTAGACTTGTTGTAGTATGTATTATTAAATTTAGCTTCAATTTTTATGTATACTGTGTAAGGGTGGGGGATTTATAGGGATGAAATTTGAAAAAGGGGGTGGGGGGGGGAAGAATGACGTTCTGAACATAAGGTAAAGTGGGGCATGGGCCAAAAAAGGTTGAGAACCACTGACTTAAAATATGTGAAGGCCTGACACTTAGAATATGTGAAGGCCTGACACTTAGAATATGTGAAGGCCTAACACTTAGAATATGTGAATGTCTAACGCTTGAAATATGTGAAGGCCTAACACGTAGAATATGTGAATGTCTAACACTTAGAATATGTGAATGTCTAACGCTTAAAATATGTGAAGGCCTAACACTTAGAATATGTGAAGGCCTAACACTTAAAATATGTGAAGGCCTAACACTTAGAATATGTGAAGGCCTAACACTTAAAATATGTGAAGGCCTGACACTTAGAATATGTGAAGGCCTAACATTTAGAATATGTGAAGGACTAACACTTAGAATATGTGAAGGCCTAACACTTAGAATATGTGAAGGCCTAACACTTAGAATATGTGAAGGCCTGACAATTTGAATATGTGAAGGCCTAACACTTAGAATATGTGAAGGCCTGACAATTTGAATATGTGAAGGCCTAACACTTAGAATATGTGAATGTCTAACGCTTAAAATATGTGAAGGCCTGACACTTAGAATATGTGAAGGCCTAACACTTAGAATATGTGAAAGCCTAACACTTAGAATATGTGAAGGCCTGACAATTAGAATATGTGAAGGCCTAACACTTAGAGTATGTGAAGGCCTAACATTTAGAATATGTGAAGGCCTAACACTTAGAATATGTGAAGGCCTAACACTTAGAATATGTGAAGGCCTGACAATTATAATATGTGAAGGCCTGACACTTAGAATATGTGAAGGCCTAACACTTAGAATATGTGAAGGCCTAACACTTAGAATATGTGAAGGACTGACACTTAGAATATGTGAAGGACTGACACTTAGAATATGTGAAGGCCTAACACTTAGAATATGTGAAGGACTGACACTTAGAATATGTGAATGACTGACACTTAGAATATGTGAAGGCCTAACACTTAGAATATGTGAAGGCCTAACACTTAGAATATGTGAAGGCCTAACACTTAGAATATGTGAAGGACTGACACTTAGAATATGTGAAGGCCTAACACTTAGAATATGTGAAGGCCTAACACTTAGAATATGTGAAGGCCTAACACTTAGAATATGTGAAGGACTGACACTTAGAATATGTGAAGGCCTAACACTTAGAATATGTGAAGGACTGACACTTAGAATATGTGAAGGACTGACACTTAGAATATGTGAAGGACTGACACTTAGAATATGTGAAGGCCTAACACTTAGAATATGTGAAGGCCTAACACTTAGAATATGTGAAGGACTGACACTTAGAATATGTGAAGGCCTAACACTTAGAATATGTGAAGGCCTAACATTTAGAATATGTGAAGGCCTAACACTTGGAATATGTGATGGCCTAACACTAAGAATATGTGAAGGCCTAACACTTAGAATATGTGAAGGACTGACACTTAGAATATGTGAAGGCCTAACACTTAGAATATGTGAAGGACTTACACTTAGAATATGTGAAGGACTGACACTTAGAGTATGTGAAGGCCTAACACTTAGAATATGTGAAGGCCTAACACTTAGAATATGTGAAGGCCTAACACTTAGAATATGTGAAGGCCTAACACTTAGAATATGTGAAGGCCTAACACTTAGAGTATGTGAAGGCCTAACACTTAGAATATGTGAAGGCCTAACACTTAGAATATGTGAAGGCCTAACACTTAGAATATGTGAAGGCCTAACACTTAGAATATGTGAAGGCCTAACACTTAGAATATGTGAAGGCCTAACACTTAGAATATGTGAAGGCCTGACACTTAGAATATGTGAAGGCCTAACACTTAGAATATGTGAAGGCCTAACACTTAGAGTATGTGAAGGCCTAACACTTAGAATATATGAAGGCCTAACACTTAGAGTATGTGAAGGCCTAACACTTAGAATATGTGAAGGCCTAACACTTAGAATATGTGAAGGCCTAACACTTAGAATATGTGAAGGCCTAACACTTAGAATATGTGAAGGACTGACACTTAGAATATGTGAAGGCCTAACACTTAGAGTATGTGAAGGCCTAACACTTAGAATATGTGAAGGCCTAACACTTAGAATATGTGAAGGCCTAAAACTTAGAATATGTGAAGGCCTAACACTTAGAATATGTGAAGGCCTAAAACTTAGAATATGTGAAGGCCTAACACTTAGAATATGTGAAGGCCTAACACTTAGAATATGTGAAGGCCTAACACTTAAAGTATGTGAAGGCTAACACTTAGAATATGTGAAGGCCTAACACTTAGAATATGTGAAGGACTGACACTTAGAATATGTGAAGGCCTAACACTTAGAATATGTGAAGGACTGACACTTAGAATATGTGATGGCCTAACACTTAGAATATGTGAAAGACTGACACTTAGAATATGTGAAGGCCTAACACTTAGAATATGTGAAGGACTGACACTTAGAATATGTGAGGACCTAACACTTAGAATATGTGAAGGCCTAACACCTAGAATATGTGAAGGCCTAACACTTAGAATATGTGAAGGCCTAACAATTAGAATATGTGAAGGACTGACACTTAGAATATGTGAAGGCCTAACACTTAGAATATGTGAAGGACTGACACTTAGAATATGTGAAGGCCTAACACTTAGAATATGTGAAGGCCTAACACTTAGAATATGTGAAGGCCTAACACTTAGAATATGTGAAGGCCTAACACTTAGAATATGTGAAGGCCTAACACTTAGAATATGTGAAGGCCTAACACTTAGAATATGTGAATGTCTAACGCTTGAAATATGTGAAGGCCTAACACGTAGAATATGTGAATGTCTAACACTTAGAATATGTGAATGTCTAACGCTTGAAATATGTGAAGGCCTAACACGTAGAATATGTGAATGTCTAACACTTAGAATATGTGAATTTCTAACACTTAAAATATGTGAAGGCCTAACACTTAGAATATGTGAAAGCCTAACACTTAAAATATGTGAAGGCCTGACACTTAGAATATGTGAAGGCCTAACATTTAGAATATGTGAAGGACTAACACTTAGAATATGTGAAGGCCTAACACTTAGAATATGTGAAGGCCTAACACTTAGAATATGTGAAGGCCTAACACTTAAAGTATGTGAAGACCTAACACTTAGAATATGTGAGAGCCTAACACTTAGAATATGTGAAGGCCTAACACTTAAAGTATGTGAAGACCTAACACTTAGAATATGTGAGAGCCTAACACTTAGAATATGTGAAGGCCTAACACTTTGAATATGTGAATGTCCAACGCCTGAAATATGTGAAGGCCTAACACGTAGAATGCATGAAGGCCTAACACGTAGAATATGTGAAGGCCTACCACTAAGAATGCAGGAAGGCCTAACACAAAGCATGCAGGAAGGCTAACACTAAGAATGCATGAAGGCCTAACACTTCACGGCCGAACGAAAGTGACTCTCATGGGACTACCGTTTCCTTTGTTACACTACATCGCCTCGCCTCCACTCCACACAAGGCCAACACGCACTCACACACACACTCACTCACACAAGCCAAGAATGCTGAATACGCCACTCAACCACCGAAGCTAGTAGATCTGATCTCCAGCCACTAAAACATCGTATTAACCTTCGTTTGCAAAAACAAAACCAAAATAAAAAACCAAACTCCCATTCTACCTGACTTCCCACACTTTCCCACGCGCATGTTCACACGTACCACTGGCTCCTCACACCACGTGACAGCTCACACGAACGGCTCACCTCGGCCCTCCCTGGCGCTGGAAACAACCACCTATTTATTTCCCCCCGTGCCTCCCTGCCATCCCCATCTTAATGACCTTGGTTGATAAAATAGTTCAAGCCAAGTTTATCGCCCGGTACTTCTGCCTGGTTGCTCGTCCTATCAGCCGAGCCTGCTCCATGCAGCTTCCGTTCGCCAATAAAGTGCGGCGGCAGTGGTCTTCTTGTAACTTCTAGTGTTCGCATTCAGTCAGGTGCCGGTACTTTACATGACGTCGCAATCAACCCCACCAATTTAGCTGCTTGTGGTTTACTAGCCAATGTTGACGTTCAGTAGTTCGCCATTGCTTTCTGAACGACCGACGCTCATAACGTCGAAATCAACGGCCTGCTTCCAAATCGTCTGCAGCTTATTTCGAACCCTCAACTGGGTATGTCGCGGAATTGTGAAACGCGATCACTGCCCCTATGCCACAGCACGGGCTAGTGTACGCATACAAATAACAGAGCACAACCTAAGGCAGAAGATACTAGTCTTTACAAGAGGTAAAGGCCGCCCTATAGCAGATACTAAAGGCAAACTACTGAACGTAAACTTGCCAAGACATCAAAAACAGCAAAAAGTGCTGGTGATGACTGCAAACGTCCTGTAAAAGGATATGAAAAAAAAAGCAGATACCGTTGCTTGAATTTAGTGTTAGTTCTTCACATATTTTGGGTAATTACATATGAGGTGGGGTGGCTGATTCCCTGCATCGTAGTCTTTCCTTACCTGACAATTTTGGCAACTGTTTGGTACCCATTGTAAAGATGCTGAGTGGAGATCAGCATAGCAGACTGGAGAAGAGCACTGGTTCTAAACAACAAATGTGCTGATGCCGAAGTAGCGGGTTAAACCCCTACACCGGTCAGTTGGACTAAAATGTTGACTTCTCGTCCTTGACTTGGGGACATACATTACAAGTACCTCTGAAGTCAAGAGTGGGTTCGCCTGATGGCCAGGGACACTGGTTAATAGAGAAAGCTATCCCATACACAAAAATCAGTCCATCGTGGATTACGCTCGTGTTCAAAGAGAGCGACAGCCAAAGCATACATTTCACCAACGCCATAGTTTCAGTTCACCCACTAAAGATATCTCCTGCCAAGCATGAACGAACAAGACCTGACTAAACCAAACTCAACACCATCTCCTGAGCCATCAGCACCACCATCTACCTCTCATCGGCATCTCCAAGCGTGGTTCCACCTCACACCACATACCTATCGTTACTTAGCAGCTACACAACCAACATCTGCAAGGCGTTAAGCTCAAGTTACCAGCTAACCTGAGAACCAGTGGTCGAAGATATGTTTAAAAGCGAATCAACTATGCCAGCGGTTCTAAATCTGCTGATGCGTATGGACCCTCTTTTAAAGTGCGGTGGCGTCAAAGGCCAATTCTCATTTCGAACCATTCATACAGACAAGCAAGTAAAGGTTACGGATCTCACGGAACAGCAATAATTGTCTTACTAGTTCAAACCATACACAGTTACTTATTTTAACTGATACATCGAGCGATGTCAACTACCCAGTTACAGATTCGCTACTTCGAAGCTAACTGATCTGTTAGCATATTTCAAAACATTGTCAGCGGCAATTTGTACAACTGAAAACCTCTTTAACTGCCCGGTTTACTACTGGATGCTAAAACCATTGTGAAAATATAGGCAGGCGGTCTGCTTTCAGTTTTACTAGTGGATGCGTCAGACTAAAGACCATGCTTAATGAACTGATTCATTTCCATTCGATGTTGTTAAAAACAAAGATGCCTTGTATTTCCCCTCAACGCCCTAGAGAGGTCAGCATGGTGGAGGAGACTAACACGCATGCGCCTGACCTTATTGTGCTATGAAGGGTAGTGGGTACACCCCACACACCGGTCAGTTGGATGTTGACTTCTCGTTCAGAAAGCAATGGCAAACTACTGGACGTAAAATTTCATAGAAATGCTATCTGAGGTTAATCGCAAAGTCCTGCTAAGGACATGCAACATTTGCTTTTCACCACGGCAGAAAAGACGCGGAAAGCAAAAGAAAATAAACTACATTATAAAACAGTTTCTCAAATATTTTCAAACTCTGGGTCGGGCTCATCAAGTTAAGAATCCCGTAACAGAGACCGTGTCCAAACTGAAGCACTGCTCACCTGCGGCTGGCGGGCACTACACCAGAGAGCAAGCTTCAGACGTTGGGGTCATGAGTTGAACAGGTTTCTGCGCTCCACTTTCAGACAGATTCAGAATTCGAGCGCCCAAGTAGCAACGCTTCTGTGTAATGTCAAATATGCCGTTTTCTTCCTACTTCCGTCGCTACCGCGGGGAGATGCTCCATCTTAATACATCAATTTTCGTGTTGTTTTCACGGTCACCCGTCAACTATCATTCTGGCTCTTTCTTTCACCGTCTACTTCCAGAAACCGAAAATTGAAATTCCTTCACGTTAATTAATCAACTTTCATTCTTGTTTTGTCTTTCACTGTCTACTTCCAGAAAGCGAAAATTGAAATCCCTTCACGTTAATTAATCAACTTTCATTCTAGTTTTGTCTTTCACCGTCTACTTCCAGAAAGCGAAAATTGAAATTCTTTCACGTTAATTAATCAACTTTCATTCTTGTTTTGTCTTTCACCGTCTACTTCCAGAAAGCGAAAATTGAACTTCTTTCACGTTAATTAATCAACTTTCATTCTTGTTTTGTCTTTCACCGTCTACTTCCAGAAACCGAGAATTGAAATTCCTTCATGTTAATTAATCAACTTTCATTCTAGTTTTGTCTTTCAACGTCTACTTCCAGAAACCGAAAATTGATATTCCTTCACGTTAATTAATCAACGTTCATTCTAGTTTTGTCTTTCACCGTCTACTTCCAGAAACCGAGAATTGAAATTCCTTCATGTTAATTAATCAACTTTCATTCTAGTTTTGTCTTTCACCGTCTACTTCCAGAAACCGAGAATTGAAATTCCTTCATGTTAATTAATCAACTTTCATTCTTGGTTTGTCTTTCACCGTCTACTTCCAGAAACCGAAAATTGATATTCCTTCACGTTAATTAATCAACTTTCATTCTAGTTTTGTCTTTCACCGTCTACTTCCAGAAAGCGAAAATTGAAATTCTTTCACGTTAATTAATCAACTTTCATTCTTGTTTTGTCTTTCACCGTCTACTTCCAGAAAGCGAAAATTGAACTTCTTTCACGTTAATTAATCAACTTTCATTCTTGTTTTGTCTTTCACCGTCTACTTCCAGAAACCGAGAATTGAAATTCCTTCATGTTAATTAATCAACTTTCATTCTAGTTTTGTCTTTCAACGTCTACTTCCAGAAACCGAAAATTGATATTCCTTCACGTTAATTAATCAACGGTCATTCTAGTTTTGTCTTTCACCGTCTACTTCCAGAAACCGAGAATTGAAATTCCTTCATGTTAATTAATCAACTTTCATTCTAGTTTTGTCTTTCACCGTCTACTTCCAGAAACCGAGAATTGAAATTCCTTCATGTTAATTAATCAACTTTCATTCTTGGTTTGTCTTTCACCGTCTACTTCCAGAAACCGAAAATTGATATTCCTTCACGTTAATTAATCAACTTTCATTCTTGTTTTGTCTTTCACCGTCTACTTCCAGAAACCGAGAATTGAAATTCCTTCACGTTAATTAATCAACTTTCATTCTTGTTTTGTCTTTCACCGTCTACTTCCAGAAACCGAGAATTGAAATTCCTTCATGTTAATTAATCAACTTTCATTCTAGTTTTGTCTTTCAACGTCTACTTCCAGAAACCGAGAATTGAAATTCCTTCATGTTAATTAATCAACTTTCATTCTGGTGTTCTCTCTTCGTCGGGTTGGGAGTCTCCGTGGCCAAGTGGTTACCCCGCCTTCTCTGCGCTCCGAAGGCTGTGTGTTCGATTCCGGGCTACAACATTCGAGTCCAATATTCTCGGAGACTCCCGGGGGTCGTGACTGGGGCTACGGAGTTCGTGCTCTATGCGATACCTTTCGGCAGATCGCCGTGTTGAAAGAAATCGAGCCATAGGTGATAAAACCGGGTGCAATGAAGTCCATCATCTAGCCTTTTAACCCCGTCTTCATCTGCCTTCTAGAATTAGACAGACGACAGAAGATCGTTTACATTAGTTGATGGGCTTTCATTCTGTCTTCTGTCTTGACCACCAAGCATGGAACGTCCATCTGAATTCGTCGGATCCCATTCATGTGTTGTCTGTCATCACTTACTTTAAGGCAGTAAATGGTAGAAGTTCTTTCACGTCAATTTATCACCTTTTTTTTTTTTCTCGCTCTGTCGTTTACTTTCTACCTCAGATTGTCGAGGCAAATAACAAGCCGAGTTGTAGTATAATTACAATACATTCACAGCGTCTTTAATTGAACTGACCAGGCTGTGGTTTCCCACTGCTCTTCTATTGTTGGTTGTGGCGGCAAATACGACAATGTCGTCTTATATGTTGACACAGACACATACCTAAGCACACATACAAACATAGAAAAACACACACATATATACACACACACACATACATACACATTCAGATACATGTGCACGCGCGCGCACACTCACACACACCCACACACACACGATGTATGCAAGTTCACAAACCTTTTGACTTGCGTTGTTTCTATTCTAACCAGCTGTAGGCGATTTCGAAGCAGACCGTCTTGCGCTAGTTTTCATCCAATGGTATGCTTTGTGCCTGGCGTTCAGAAAGCAATGGCAAACTCCTCATCATCAAGTACCATGCCGATAGGCGTGGGCGGTCATTGCTCGCCATCTCACTCGGTCACCAGTCTAGAATCAGGTCTGTGTTCCTGTCCCGACCATGCCATGCTGCCAAACCATCAAGGTATTCATCCTTTTGTCTTCCTCTGGCTCTCTTCCCATCAAGCTTAATGGCACACTACTAAACGTAAATGTGCCAGGAAATCATAAACAGCCAACAAATGTTGGAGTTGACCGCGACGTCCTGTAAAGTATATGCAACTAACTGACAATTCTGCCCTGCTAGGGAAACATCGGCAGCTCACTGTAAACTGAACTCGGCTGTAACGGTAACAGCATGTGCTACCACCCCCACCACCGCACATATCTGCATCTCTGATCAGTTGAGCACAATTGTTGCCATGCCATGAACCGATACCGATAAACATTACACAGTGGGACGCAGAGGTGTTTCCAAGACACCAGGGCCAGGTTCTATACTGGCCAAGACCTACTAACACGCTCTAGTCGTGCGTCCTGGGCAACAGGTCCCTTCGGGGTACTTCCTCTGAAGTCGGAGAGTGTCTGCCTGCACGGCGAGGAACCACCAGTCTGCACGCCAATAAGCCAGACATGGGACAACGGATACTCACGCAAACTTCAGGTCCTGTATGACATCACACTGATGTTGGACAACAGGATGTCTTCATCCGACATACAGGACTTCGCGCTGGAGTTCACAGCCAGCGAACACAAGCAAACAAGCAACATTACAGAGTGAAGGTTACGGAGGGACTTGATCGTCCACGTCAGTCGTAATCAGACGAAGAAGAAGAAGAAGAAGAAGAAGAAGAAGAAGAAGAAGAAGAAGAAGAAGAAGAAGAAGAAGAAGAAGAAGAAGAAGAAGAAGAAGAAAACACAACACGTTTTTATTAGAGGTCAGGGTTCAATCCCCAGTAGTGGCATTGTTTTTAAGGATCAGCAGGATTCTGGAGTCGAGCCCGACCCATTAAAGGGTGCCAGGAATTGTTCAATCTTTGGAGGATATGCGATGAGAACGAGAACTGACAACATCATCCACTATAATGAAACCCAATGTACAAAGGCCTAGCATGTGACGATTCCTCGGTATTGTCGGCAATGATCGAGTGGTCTCGAGGTATGGTGTCCGGCTCGAGTGCTGGAGGTCCCGGGTTCAGGCCCCGGTGAGGACCGGGATTTATTTAAAAAATCCGCCTGGACTTCCAGTAATAAAATTTCCCCTGGTCTCTGGGTAGTGAGATCGGACGCCCGTGTGTATTGTTGCGCACGTAAAAAATCCCTTGGCAGTTGGAAATCGAAAAAGAGTAGCCTAACGGCGCTGCCCGGGCAAAATTTCGAGTTAAAAATCTACCCAAAGTATTTCAGGATCCTCGCCGATGCAACGGAGTTCGTGCATTGAGCTGAGTTTCTCCAGACTCAGGTTTGAGTTAGGGGGAAAACGTAGCACTTATGGGTTAAACCGTGTGCCGTGATGTTGATCCAACGACTAAACTAAACTAAACTGATCACCTACACATTATACAACAAGAGACTTTAAACTTAGTGCACGAGCTCATTAACATACTGATTTGTATATGTTCATTTTTCGAGGTAAGTTTTGAGGATGCTTGGTTTCTACGAATCGACATCACAGCATTCCGGGCAAACCCATAGATGCCCGTCTTCCTTGGCAAATATCGTAAGGTGTAGGGAGCTGAACTGTCCAAGAACACACTGGTTATGAAAGCCTTGTGCTCATCCACTTTTAAGTCGCTCCTTGCTGGAACCACGTTTAAATCCAAACTCAAACATCTTTAAGTACAGTATATTGTTTCGTCTGTTATTGTATCTTGCTTGCTTGCTTGTGTTCGCTGGCTGTGAACTCCAGCGTGAAGTCTTGTATGTCGGATGAAGACATCCTGTTGTCCAACATCAGTGTGATGTCATACCGGACCTGAGGTTTGCGTGAGTATCCGTTGTTCCCATGCCTGGCTTATTGGTGTGCAGATTGGTGGTTCCTTGCCATGCAGGCAATACTCTCCGGCTTCGGAGGAATCATCGATGATGTTAGCCAGGTCCCCGAAGGGACCTGTTGCCCAGGACGTACGGCGTGGACGTGTCAGCAGGTCTTGGCCAGTATAGTTCCCGGCCCTGGTGCCTTGGAAACACCTCTGCGCCTATTGTATCTTCAACCAGCTGTTGTCCACCGATAGTGTTTCGATGGTAACGCGATAGTAATTTCATCCAGACACTTTTAACCGAAAACTCCGCCTCCCACATAATGTCAGCAATACAAGAAGTACGTTGTGGAAATGATAATATAATAATTTGTCCCGAAGCAGCTTCCTGCCATGGATCTGTAGTAGGATAGCGTCAGCACATTTAAGGCCCGATGCCTTAAGGAATAGGTGGCCATTCTTTCCCTCATGTTGGCAGACGACAAGCCCAGGCGTCGAAGCCGTCCGTGCCTGATCTTGTGCACGACATTACCAGCACAATTTTCTATCAGTTTACGCTAGCCCGCCCGTTAACTAGTGGAAATCTTGAAACGAAATACAAGCCTGACATTTGACTTAATCTGGACTTGAAGAGTCAACTAATGGAATCGCTCTAAGCCCAGGTTGGTAAGCCTTGAGATTTTGGAGCCACTGCGTGTTATGTCGACAAGTAGTATCCAAATTCTCATTACAGTTCATGCCGTGTGGCGTTAGTCTTCAAGTTTTCCCACAGCCTTCTGTCTCTTGTGATGCCAATCGTTTCTGATACCAACGTTCTTTAACGTCCTGTTTTCAAACGGTTCAGTGTCTTCTCTGGTGGTTTTCCCTTGCCTCCCCTCCCCTCCAACCGTCCCGTTGTGACGATATTACCCAGCTTTCCTCTTCTCATGACATCCCCTATGAATGTGGACTGTCTTCTTCTGATGCAAATAACCAGTTCTCGTTGTGAGTTAACCTCTTTCAAAATATCTTCTTTGCTCTATCTATCCCGCCACGTTGCTTCCATCATTCTTGTATAAAAGCACATGCCCGCAGCTTCCACATAATTCCTCACTTGCCTGCTAATTGTCCATGATTCGCCCCCGCACATCAGGGTTGACTCAATATAGCTCTTAACAACACTTTTCCTCATCTCAGATGACAAAGATAAATTCAAGAGAATGTTCTTCATCTTGCAAAATGTTGCTTTCGCTTAGGCTATTCTATATTCAACTTCCTTAATACGTCTTCCATCTGCTGTTACTAAAGTGTGGGTGAGACTAGATCAATACAAACGTTTGCCTTATCGTGGTTTCAAACCCGCGCTTCCAGAGTTATACACCCGACATCCCCTGGCGATGAATCACCCGAACACGAAATTAACAATAAACCCCCAACAGCGAGCACCCGCCGCCAGCCTCAGCCTCAACAAACGCCAAGCGCATTAAATATAAAGTCCTCAATCATCACAACTTGACCAATCTGCCTGAGATTCGAACATCAAACACCAGGGACGTCTACCCATTCAATCCTCATGGGTTAGGTTACATGTAAAGGTCTGGAAATGCCCAAGACGCGTCCCTAGTTCAGGAAGTGAGGGGAGGAACTGGCGCAGGTCTGCGGGAGGCAGGAGCCATAAACAAACAGCCAATGCTGGGCTGATTTTATTTCGTAAAATGTCGTAAACGCGGAATTTCTTGAAAGCTGGCAATCTTCGGGATGAGAAGGAGAAGCGGGAGAAGGAGTGGGGTAGTTCTGGCCCTGAGAACGTCTTTGGCCGTGGGAAAACGTAACTCTATCGAAGGTAAAGTGGTGATGAGAAGGCGCATTTCCAAAACACGGCACGCGGGACGGTTACGGCCCGCGATTTCGGCTGTTTCGATATATATATATCCCCCCCCCCTTTTTTTTTAAACAACAAATATTTTAACATAGGTAAAAGATTGCATAATTTATTCCGTGGTAAATTTCACTGCATCTCGTCAAGTGCATATTACAAAATTCACACAACATAAATTAAAGCAATATTATAGATGACTACTTCAAGGCGAAATAGTTACGAGGTGGAGTCAATAAGTAAGTCCCACAGTTCTGTGGGATGACAAGTAAATGTAGTTGGTATTTTCTACTGGTGTCATTAGGTGACAGCAACATCGAACTTTATATTCCCGTTCGTCAGGTGGCACTAGGTGTCTCATGCACTTGCGCAGCGCATAAACAAAATGGCGACTGTACTTACAGAATGTACAACCAAAGAGCAACGTGCTGTTGTACGTTTTTTGTTTGTTTGTTTGTTTGTTTGCTTGTTTGCTTTTTTTGTGGGCAAAAGGACTGCCTGCAAAGAACATTCATAAGGAAATGCTTGCTGTTTATGCTAACAAATGTTTGTCCCGTAAAACGGTGCATAGTTGTGTAGAAAATTTTTTCTAAAGGACGCTCTAAAATTGTTGATGAAATCCGATCTGGTCGTCCTGTTGAGATTGCAACAGAAGCATCCGTGCAGCGGGTGGGGGAGATGATTAGAGGTGACAGGCGAGTAACTATAGACTCTGTAGCATCTGCAATAGGGTGCTCATTCGGTTCAACATACAGCATAATTTAAGATCGATTGCAATTTAAGAAAGTGTGCTCAATGTGGGTACCCAGACAATTGAAGGAGGAACACACAATGAACCAATTTGGCCTGTCCTTGCATCATCTCTGTCGATACGAAGATGAAGGAGAAGACATGCTGAACAGAATTGTTACTGGGGGAGAATCATGGGTGCATCACTACCAGCCCGAATCAAAGCGTGCTTCAATGCAATGGAAACACCCTTCTTCGCCTTGTGTCCAAAAATTCAAAGTTACGCCATCAGCAGGAAAGGTTGTGCTGACAGTGTTCTGGGATTGTCAATGAGTACTTTTAACCAATTTCAAGAAGAAAGGTGACAATGTGAATTCTGAATAGTACTGTGAAGTACTATCGATGCTTCATGGTGCAATTCGAAGAAAACGTCCAGGACTGCTGACTAGAGGAGTGTTACTTCTTCATGACAATGCCAGACCACATACGGCTCGATCAACTCAGAAGAAACTTAACCAACTAAGGTGGGAAGCTCTGGAACATCCACCTTACAGCCCCAACTTAGCCCCTAGCGATTTCCACCATTTTGGTCCACTAAAAACCCATCTTGGCATGAGACATTTCGCGAATGACACCAAAGTTGAATGTGAAGTGAAAACGTGGTTTAAAAAACAAAGCACGCAGGTCTATGCATCCGGTTTGGGAAGACTGATAAAACGATAGGATAAGTGCATCCATGTTGGTGGAAATTATGTTGAGAAATAAAGGGACAATGTATGTATGCAAATAAATTAGTTTCAAGTTGTTATCATAGTTAGTTATTTTTCTACAGCCATTGGTGGCTTACTTATTGACATTGTATTTATTTATTTTGTGTTCGCTCGCTTTGAACTCAAGCGTAGTCCATACACACTTCTACTAGTAGTGCTGGCCTGAATTTTGCGTGTGGGTTAGCTTTCCCTATTAAATTGTGTCCCTCGCTATCAGGCGAACCCACTCCGACTTCAGAGGTAATCAAAGTGAAATATGAAACACACGTTCGCACAGTAATCTGAATTATCTACCACGTAATGTTTAACTGTCTAACATGTCTTACTGTATACACAAAGTTGGCTTTTCTATATGAATAGCAATGACTCCACCATTGTTAACATTCGACTATTTTGTGTATTAAACAACAAGCGAAACGCATTGTCTCGATCAATCACATAACCGGTTTCTACTATGAGCCATTCATATTATACTTACGCGGCATATTGGTTTGACGAGACGCCTGTCTGTTCTACTTTTCACATGGCGCAGTAAGGAGCATTTTGTGTGATATTTACTGGCACAGGAACGGAGCATTATGGGGCGACACTTTGCCGTGAAGTTGGAACCGCGACTAATTTACTAACTAACTAACAAATTAACTAACTAGCTAGCTAGCTAACTAACTAACTAGCTATCTAGCTAACTAACTAACCAACCAACCGGTTTCTACGGCGACGTTTGATGACATAGGCAATTTCAGATGTATAAATATCTTGAGTCTGGGCTCTGATGTTTACTACGTAATCAAGCATTACCCTCAATGGACAACAATCACCGTCAAATAAATATCCGAATTGTGGCTGACTCGGTCACAGGATTATTAATCTGAGCCTGACGATGGACCCTAATATAACTTCTCTTCTGAGGTTGAAAGGGGTAGGGGTAATAGTAAAACGGAAAAAAACAAATAACATGGACTGATGTTTCGTTGGGTGTTGGTTTCGGCGGATGGAAGTGGCGCTTTATAAATCCAGTGGAATAGCCATTAAGGGTTAATGTTTTCTTGAGAATTTCAAATTCCACTGCCAATATGTCTTGGGTGTATATCCTCCTGGCTTGGCCAAACAGGATCCGTACCAGGTTAGGTCTGTACTGGACGGGTGCGAAGCTGTGAGACTGTAAGTATTGACCTGTCCGTGTTTCTTAGCGGTACACTGATCTTTGAATTGTGCCGACTGCTCTACGGCTAATTAGGGTATATAGGATTGGCAAAGCATTGATGTGTTCGTGCTCCATGGTCAGGGAGATGTTCTTATGTGTCTGGCTCATTATGGCCTGGAACGATGCTACTTGTTGCTCGTCTATAGTGATGATTATTATATCATCCACATAACGCCGGTAGAGAGCTCGCCGTCTGTCATTTTCAGACAATTCCGAAAATTGCACAGTACATATTTGATTAGGCTGGCTGATCATTTCAACTTACACGGATCTTCGTGGTGTAGAGTAGTTGATAAGCCAAGGTCGGGCTTATTACTGACTCTCATTATCTACAATTTGGGCACCCTGTGCGGGCACCTCTCTATTGGGTATCCTGGACAGACGCTAGTCTGTGAGGCATCTTGGGCAGATACAAGTTGTGGAGCATCATGGACAGATACTGTGTGGGGCACCCTTGACAGACACTAGTCTATGGGGCATCCTGGGCAGACACTAGTCTATAGGGCAACCCTGACAGACATTAGTCTTTGGGGTATCCTTGACAGAAACTAGTATATGAAGCATCTTTGACAGGCATTAGTTTATGGGGCATCTTCGACAGAAACTAGTCTGTGGGGCATCCTGAACAGAAACTAGTCTATAGAGCAGTCTGGAAAGAAACTAGTCTATGGGGCATACTGGACAGAAACTAGTCTATGGGGTCACCAGGACAGACACTAGTCTGTAGGATATCCTGGACAGAAACTAGTCTATGGGGCAACTTGAACAGACACTAGACTGTGGGGCATTCTGGATAGAAACTAGTCTATGGGGCAACCAGGACATACACTAGTTTGTGGGGCATTCTGGTCAGAAACTGGTCTATGGGGCAACCTGGACAGACACTAGTCTACGGGGCATTCTGGGCAGATACTAATCTGTGGGGTATCCTGATCAGAAACTAGGTTGGCCAATAAAGGAAATCATCGACCATGGTCTCCGCTCTAATGCAGCATGCCCAGAACTACAAATTTGTCGTGCTACGGAGGCTGCAAGAAAATCGTCGCAATTCCCCACAATGATGATAGACAAACAGCATCCAAGTCTTGCTTTCGTTACTTGGAGAGCCCACGATTATACACAGAACAGGTGTTACTTGTATATTCCGCCAGTGATGAGAACCAAGCCATCGCCAGTCCCTAATTCTTAGGGTTGTGCAAGAGTGAACGATTCCAAATGTCGGTGTTTTCTTGAGACAAATACTGCTAAGTTAAAGCAACTATCTCCAGGTGCACCAAGAATTCACAGATTACCAAAATAAAGACTGTATTTCATAGCGTCTTCTGTGTTTAGCTGCTTTCTATCTTCCACAATGAGGTCATTATGGCCGAATGGATTAAAACATTCGCTCTTAAACTTCCGGTGTGCTGATGCCGAACCCCTACACCGGTCAGTTGGACTAAATGTTGACTTCTCGTCCTTGTCGTGGGACCGTACATTACAAGGACCTCAGAAGTCGGAGCGGGTTCGTCTGAAGGCGAGGGACACTGGTAATAGGGAAAGCACACACAAAAATGTATCCACTACACTAGAGGTAGTAACACGTGTCTGGACTATGCTTGAGTCCAAAGCGTCCGAATGTTAAAAATAAAATCTTCCAAATGAAGCATAAGCGAACAACCACCTCTTGAGAAGCCCTTCCATCGCTTGCTGTCTTTTGCAGCTCCTTCTATGCCCTCCTTGCTCCATATTATTAATCTCTAATTCTGTGTGTGTGTGTGTGTTTGTGTGTGTGTGTGTGTGTGTGTGTGTGTGTGTGTGTGCGTACGTGCGTGCGTACGTGCGTGCGTGTTTTTTTTAAAAATTGTGTCCCTCTATTTCTTTTGAATTCTGGGTTCCAAAGATATGTTTTCTCAGTGCGTGTCATATCTAGCGCCAGCATGTTTTCATCACGTTTTCATTCACTTAGATTAGTTCTCTCCATGAGCTCCATATTGGTGATTGTCATACCGTTTTAGTCCCAATACTGAATTGACTTTGGAGTTAAATATTCTAAGTGCCGTATGCTAGAATGCGACTTGCGTTAAATAATGAAAGATCAACAAACAATGCTCAAAGGTCCAGGGCTGCAGCAATCCAGCAGAATACAGAACCATAATGCCAACATTGATGAATGACTCGAAGGCCGGTGTTTAACATTCTAAGGCATTCTTTATTTGCCTGAGTCAAGCTTGTTGCATATTCAATAACATCAGTGACAATTTACAATTCGTTGATACCGTGCCTGTTATGGCCAGGCGGGACGGTATAAAAATATTAAATCTGAACAATATATAGTTGAATATACTTGCAACGACCCTGTCCTTCTGTCCTTCATCAAATTTGCCTATGAGTCACCTTGCTCTGACTTTCTAAGTCTCATTCTGATCTGGACACATCTGTCCATGATTTTCCGGCTGATATCCAAATCCATCATGCATTAATATTCTCGTGCTCCTTTCCAATAGTTGTTGGCCATCATAATAGTGTCCTACCAGTATATAATATATCTCGTTCTAGAGAATCGAATCATGCTGCCTCGCTCGTCAAGCTCTATGATCTGACTGTTTGTTGTTGTTGACAATTTCTCTAACGTTTTCTCCTTTTTACGTCAGCCTCCTAGTTTCTCGTACAAGTTGGTTCGCGATTTTCTCACTAACTCTATTTTGCGTCATTTCATCTGCGTTGCTACTTGGCATCGTACTATATTTAATTTATGTTGACTGCCATGCAATTATATATGTCAACAACAACAAACAGTCAGATCATAGAGCTTGAATATATATATATATTCTCCGAACTTTACCTTCGTCGCCGGCATAACACTTATGAGGAAGTCTGCATTTGATTTCTTCTGATAGTCCCGGCCGAGTACACTGAGTAATCTTAAAGAAGAGATAAGATCAGAAATGAAGAAATCAGGACTAAAGTGGGGGTTGTAGCTGCACTAGATTTTATTAGAAGGCAGCAAGTCAAATGGTTTGGCCATGCAAATAGGTTACCACACATTTGCAGCTTTCACGTTATTCCTCACCAATCTGCTGATTGTCCGTGATGCACTTCCGTATAGCACGACAGGCTATTTAGATGCTGAGAACTCTAAAATAAACAAATGCAAAGCTTGTTGTTATCTTCTTCTTCATTCGTTCGAAATGTTTGTTTTGGACATAAATGCGACGTTCCCGATTACAGCAGAGTTGCGATATTTGCGCATTTCGGTCGACACACCCGACTTCTTCAGGCATTTGTTGAAAGGGTTAACCTTCCTAGGTATTTTGTCGTTATACTGATTCCTTATGCGATGAGTGAAAAATATGTATGCCAGGGGTAAAATATATTATAATGGACTGGCGCAGATCACAGAGTTAATTAATAGACTAACTTGAGTGACTCAACCTTGTAACATGGAAACTAGTGATGGCACTGGGGGGGGGGGGGGCAAATCACAACAAGAGGAAGGTGGCTGGTCACGCCAACTCATAAAGTTGTTTATGTGAAACCCCGGCACTGTACACCCGGGAACAGTTGCTGCTTGGTTGATCACCTTGGCATGAACCTGTTGGTACCTAACAAGCCAAGTAACTCTGCAGACATCACAAACAGCACATCACCGTCGGCGTCTGCAACACTACCCGCGGCTTCAGACGATCAACGCTGGTGAGGATGTGGGGATAGAGGCACTGTGTGAGTGTGTGTGCGCGCCAGAGTGTGTCGGTGTGTGCACGCGGGGAACTCGGTCAACCACCTGCGGTGGCTAGATAACCAACGGATAATCGCTACCACATGGGGGGAAAGGTCGGTAGCTTCGCTCTTAACGAAGTGAAAATATTCTGTGGGCTGAGTCGTGGTCCTGCTTTCAGGATTTGCCAGAATAACTGGAACTCAGAGAGTAATGAGAATACTGAAACAAGAGGATAGAAAATAGTACAGACAAATATAAAACATGCAGCACGCAGGCAGACAGATAAACAGACAGGCGAACGAACAGACGAAGAGACAGACAGAACGAACGAACAAACGAACGAACAAACTTTATTTTCAAAGGTTTAAGAATTGGGCACGCAGGCCCGTCTGCCATTCTGGCCGTTCACAGACAGGATGGCAGGCAGGCGGCAGGCAGGCAGACAGACAGACAGACAGACAATCAGACAGACAGACAGACAGACAGGCAGACAGACAGACAAACAGGCAGGCAGGCAGGCAGATAGATAGATAGATAGATAGATAGATAGATAGATAGATAGCTAGCTAGCTAGCTAGATAGATAGATAGATAGATAGATAGATAGATAGATAGATAGATAGAGAGAGAGAGATAGAGAGAGAGATAGGTGGATAGCTAGGCAAACAGAAATAGAGGCACACATACAGTTACGTTAGGCAGTAATAAGCGCTACGGGATTCTTCTTATGCTATGTCAAACGGCGTGGGCGATCA
Organism: Cepaea hortensis; assembly: GCA_963921405.1. Lineage (NCBI taxonomy): Eukaryota > Metazoa > Mollusca > Gastropoda > Stylommatophora > Helicidae > Cepaea > Cepaea hortensis. The sequence continues at coordinate 91,798,732 of OY992883.1, read as the reverse complement.
GCGTTCTGCATAACTCTCTGTCTCTCCCTCACTGTCGGAATCTCTGTGTGTATGCATGTGTGTGTCTGTTATAATATCTGTCCCTCCCTTTGTCTGTGTATGTGTGTGTCTGCAAAGCTCTCTCTCCCTCTCTGTGTCACTCTACGTGTGAGCGTGTATGTGTTTGTGTGAGCGTGTGTGCGTGTGTGCGCGCGCGAGCACGCGTATGCCGTCGTATACAGCTTGTCTGGTGACTCTGACCAGTTCTCAAGATATGCTCTGGTTTCTCTCGTCTCGTGGTGTGACCACTGTTGCCTGGTGGTGATGTTCGTGACATATCTTCCATCACCACCACCACCATCATCATCATGTTCTTCATCATCATCGAGCAGCAGCACCCTCTGCATAACGTCAGTCCCATCACAGTCCACTAGAAAAAGTCTCGACCTGTCGCCAGTTCCCCTGCCTGGTGCAATATTCTCACCCATGGTGTTTCCAATGTCCTGCGGCCACCGTCGCACCTGAAGCCAAGCTATACATTTGAAACATTTGCCCCGAATCAGTTTCCTGTTATGGGTCTGTGATGTGACTTGGTCATCATATTGTGTAGGCCTGAATGCAGGGAGGGATGGCTTGTCTTTCCCTCACTTAGCTAGACGACGAACGCAGGCTCCGGACCCTCGCCCGACTGCGCTCCTGACACTATCAGCGCAGTTCAGCTAAGCTAACGAGTCCGCTAGCTATGCTATTAATTTTGTTTGTGTGTTCACTCAGTGGCGACGTGTTCAAGCCATTTTAAGATTTGAACTCAAGCGTAAACCTTACACGTACTACTCTATCTAGTACATTGGATCGATTATTGTTGCCAGTAGATTAGCTTTCTCTATTACCAGTGTCCCTCGCCATTAGGCGAACCCACTCCGACTTCTGAGGTACTTGTAATTTACGTTCCCAAGTCAAGGACGAGAAATAAACATTTTAGTCCAAGTGACCGGTGTAGGAATTGAACCCACTACATCAGCACACCAGAAGTTTAAGAGTGAGCCTCTTATCCATTCGGCCATGCTTACTTCCGACAAAGCATCTAAATAATAAATAAGATGGTAAGTTCGGTAGAACTTTAGGTTTAACAAGAAAGAAACTATTATATATATATATGCTGTCTGTTATGTTCGTGACATAATACCTATCATCATCATGTTCTTCTTCTTCATCATAATCACACAGCAAGTCATGTGTAAAAGGTTCGCTTCGACTATTTAACGGGCTATTTCTACCTATAAGTAGGCTATCTTTCCCAACAGTTTTGCCATGGTGGTAGACTTACGACCTACTCTTTGCGACATCCAACAGCCGTGGGATTTTAAACGTGTGCAGCTTGCATCCATGACATCCAATTTTCAACTTTAACAGCGAAATCTACGTATACAATCTCACTAGATCAGTGGTTCTCAACCGGTGGGGAATCCCCCCCCCCCCCTCTAGGGGGGAAGTTTAGGGCTTCCGGGGGAGGGGGGAATTAAAATTATTTCAAGATCGCGTTAATACAAGAACCAGTTACTTGATATAGTTTTCCCCTCTAAATTTTACGGTTCTGTACTTCTCGCCCTAATGAAATTCGTTTTATAACGTAAGTAGACCCGCAAATCACGCCTTATGTAGATGTCCAGACTTGTTCTAGTATGTGTTATTAAATTTAGCTTCCATTTTTATGTATACTGTGTAATAGTGGGGGGGGGGGGGAGGAGGGGAATTTATACTGAGGAAATTCTAAAAAAAGGGGGGGGGGTATGACGTTCTGAACATATGATAAAGGGGGGGGGGCATGGGCCAAAAAAGGTTGAGAACAACTGCACTAGAGATAAAGGGATCGTGTGGAATCAGTAGAATCCAATGTTGTTTTTTTTTGGGGGGGGGGGAGTGGCAGGGAAGGGGGGGGGGACACATTGGATTGGCGTCTCAGACAGCAGATCACATACTCCAAGACTGCCCAAAATACGTCACATCTAGGCAAACCTGCTGGCCCAGAGAATCAACAATGGAAGATAAACTCTGTGGATATGGACCACTGGGTAAACTGACAGTGATCAATGAATAAAACGTTCCACATCGAGGGTATTCGCTACCGGCCGGCAGGCAAGCCTACTAGCTACTGCGTTAACGCGGCTCCCTGATAGCAGTATCATGTTTTATATATTTGTTTCATTCCGTGGAATGCTCATTTGTCCCGTACTTTTCTACGTTTCACACATACACACGCGCGCGCATGCACACACACGCCCACGCATACTGCCGTGACGTTTAATACACGTAAATATATACACATGCTGTCTTAATTTTTCCATGTCACAAACATACTATTTTGATTTTCCATTTCATATACATATGCTCTCTTAATTATCCACTCTACACACATATACTGTTCTGACTTTCCATTTTACACACATACACATATACCGTTCTGATTTTCCATTTTACAAACATACACATGTACTGTCTTGAATTACCATTCCACGTATATTCACATAATGTCTTGATTTTAAAAACGAAACCAAAAAGATGATAACAAACCACAGTCTGCGGTGAAGGTGAGTGGGTCCCCTACCACTCTACCATGACAAAACATAGGAATAACATAACAATAATCATCAGACATCAAATCTTACCTCTGATAACCATCTTAGAACAAACAGAAGTTTTTCTCGGAACATTCACACAAATGTCTAAAATAGTGCAAAATTGTTCCCCCAATGTCCCAAATCCTCAATTGCAGGACAGCATAGCAGTACAGTTTGTAACAGCTTTTCTTGTTTTCCACCAAGAGCAGTTCTACTCACCAGCTGAAATCACCGAAACAGGCTAAACAAATGTCCTAACGCACGAAAGGTGGCGGTCGCTGAACAATTAACACATATTCCGTTGAATGCGCTGAATACAGACGCCTCGGATATATATACTTTGTTTCCTCTTGTTTTCTATGAGCGCCACAAAACTTCATTTACAACACACATCCAGCACGGAGGTCGACCGTACGCACGGTAAGCCAGGCGTTTTCTGAGATGACTGCTCACGCTAAACTAACCACCGGGCGGTGATTGCTCACCTATTGAAGCAGACACCACCTTGTGTTACAAACACACCGGCCGACGAGGCCAGATCGACAAACCACTCACGGCGCCGGATCCCTGATCGCTGATCCCGCCCACATGCTGCAAGGAACAAGATGACAATGGTTGATCTAACCTGTGAGGTGGGTTCTCACCTTGCAGGCGTCCTTAAGACGTCAGGTGGGCGAGAGGAGCTAGCGCCAGAAGCAGCCGGTGGTTGGCCCTCGTATACGACCATGACTGCGGTGCTAAAAGCCCCGCCTTTGACCTGAAGGAGGCCACATATAGGGCAGTCACCGCACCTGAGATCATGTCAAAAATCTACCACCACAGCCAGGTTCCCGGTAGTTAAACATTTGGTGTGGCGAGCGTACGCGCGCGCGCGCGCGCGTGTGTGTGCATGCGCGCGTGCGTGCGTGCGAATACATGTGCTGTGGCACTGCCCGGTGCGCATGTCCGTGTCTATGAGTGTTTGTGTGGGCAGCCTGATGCTGCCATCTCTTGTGATTGGTATGACTATTTGAAAATGCAAGTAGCAGCAGCGCAACGAGTAGCAAAATGTGAGCCCGTGGATACAGTTGAAGTGTCTATTACTATTACATTACGACCTGTTCTTTGGATTATCCAACTCACTGCAGGAACAAGTAGTTGGTCATGTGTCGAAGTACACTTGTTCCTGCAGTGAAGCATGTCGCCATTTGGAGGTCACAGGTTCGAATCCCGGTCGGGTACTACAGCTTTCAATTTTTATGTTGTAGTAGACAGTTCCCAGCTTTGTGGCATGGACGACTAATTGCATTCCTCTCTTCCATCGCTACCCTCACACAGTCAGAGGTAGGTTTAGTAGCTACTTGGTGACTGGGAACAGAACCCACAATCTGCTTTCTCTCTTCCTGTATCAAATTACGAAGAAAACCACGAGGCACAGATTACAGTGTCTCTCTACAACGTTGTCGTCCCTTTATTTTTGATGCTTTTTATGGTTCAGGAGTGGCGTAGAGGTACTGTCTTCCTTCTTACCCAAGGAGTGCTGATTTGAGTCCAGTTATGGTTGATCTCAGAACGTTTACTGTCACTTGATCCCTGGACGATGGTTATGATGTCCCTAATACATTGGTTTTCCCATTTGTAAACTCTCATCTGGCAACACTGAAGGATCCTATGTCGAATGCCTTGTCCTTATGTGGACATCATGATAAAAGTAACATTTATGCCACAAGTTGGGCACGGCGGCACGATCGACGACGCCTGTCAGAAAAAAATTGGAAGGAAAAGGAAAGGGTGGTATTGAACGTTGAGCGAAATCTGTTGCTCGGAGACAGAACCACAGACAAACGCTGTTTTGATGGGCTGTGGCACGCGATGTTCATTGATCTTATGCCATTGTGGTTGTGCAACCGTTATGCGTGACTGCATCCATGTTAAGGTCACGTTATTTCAGGCAATATTTCCAACTGTCCACATAGGCCAGATGTGGGACTGGGTGATGCATGATTCCAGGACATCATTGCTGCAGGGCTGGCTGAACGAGATCTACGTCTATGGGTAAATACTGACACCAGGGAAGACATGAGGATAGGAGCAGGATATAGTAATATGTATAACAGACGTACAGGGTGTTTGAAAAGTCTCACTACACTTTGTATGTAGAATAAATTTGAAGCATTGCCATTATTTCTTCCATTGGTAACACCATTTTGTTTGGAGTACAAAGAATGACTCCGGCCGCCATTCGCTGCTTATTGCTTCACGATGGACTGTGAAGCACATTGTTTTATGACATCATGTACTTCATTTTTCAAATTTGTTCTATATACAAAGTGTTGTGATAATACTTTACAAACACCCGACGCTTGTAATACTACAACAAACTAGACAAAGAAAAATCGGCAGGACTGGCTTTACAACATCTACGTCTATGAGTAAATACCGACACTCGCTGAAGACAGGGGGACAGGAGCAGGATACAGTACGAGATATAGAAGTGCATGTAATACTACGACACACTAGACAAAGAAAAGCCGAAAGCTACCGGCTTACCGGATTCTATTATGTCATCTTCAAACAGTGTCTGCAGATGGGAGATCGTGATTAGAAGGTCCTGATGTCCTGTAGAGTTTATAAGTTATCGGGTTCGAATCTCCGGCACACAGATGGGCAGTTGTATATGAACCATTGGTATAGAATGATATTACACGTTCTCCTTATCTCTTGTGTACAGAGATTGGATACTTAACCTTCTCGTTTACAGGGGAGGAGGGTAAGGATGAAGTTTACTTGCGTACGTTAAAAAGATAATGGCAGTTATAAATAGCAGAGTTAGGCGTCAACACCTACTGCTCTGTGGCGAAGTGGTCAAGCCGTTTGACTCGTACTCCGAAGGTTGTGGGTTCGATTCCGGGCCGCACCCTTCGGTTTACGAGTTAAATTTTTCAGAGACTCCTGTGGGTCGTCGCTAAAAGCTACGGAGTTCGTGCTTTGTGTGACGCTTTCCGCGCTGCGGAAAGAGACTGAGCCATATGGGATAAAACCCGGTGCGATGAAGTCGACCTTGTCGACTTTTAAGCGACCTACTGCACTGCTATGGCAAAATTGTTAGGAAAAACAACCTACTTACGGTTAAGTAGAACCAATTAACTTGGGTGGAATCTGTCTAGAGAAATTATATCTGACACAAAGAATGCCAGAATAGGACACACTGACATATGCGCTAGAGAGGTGCATAACTAGGTTTGACACACCCCGTCACAAAACGTATGACGAAGAAGAAGCCGAAGATGGAGGAGACGGAGGAGGAAGAGGAGGAGGAGGTGGTGGTGGAGGAGGAGGTGGAGGAGGAGGAGCAGGAGGAGCAGGAGAAGAAGAAGTAGAAGAAGAAGAAGAAAAGAAGAAGAAGAAGAAGAAGAAGAAGAAGAAGAAGAAGAAGAAGAAGAAGAAGAAGAAGAAGAAGAAGAAGAAGAAGAAGAAGAAGAAGAAGAAGAAGGAAGAAGAAGAAGGAAGAAGAAGAAGGAAGAAGAAGAAGAAGGAAGAAGAAGAAGAAGAAGAAGGAAGAAGAAGAAGAAGAAGAAGAAGAAGAAGAAGAAGAAGAAGAAGAAGAAGAAGAAGAAGAAGAAGAAGAAGAAGAAGAAGAAGAAGAAGAAGAAGAAATAGTAATGTTACGTTGCTGTAGGAGCGAGTATGATTTGAATCTTGAACAGACACCTCTGAAAGAAGCGAGGAAGATAACCAGGATGCTCATCTTATACTTTTATATAAATGAAACTAACCCTTTAGCCCATCAAACAGTAACATCTGTTACGGGTTACTCTAACTTTGATATAATGTGACCAATGCCTGTTTAAGAAAGACTCAAACCCTGGTCTAGAATGACCCCACGGGGTTGAGCGCGTGTTGGTGTTTAGTTAACTTAATGACCAGTCTGCTCACCACCTGTCCAGCCCGCGGAGCCTTGTGGTCACCCAGCTTAAGTCTCAATCGCTTGGACAACAAAAAGAGCCACAGCGTGGCCACAGACCATAAAGGAGAGGTCATCTGCTTGAGGTGGACCACAAAGGGAAGGATCGGGTTTAGTGAGAAATATGACTGAAGGTAGTAAAGTTGGCAGCGGCGGTCCAGGGAATTCGCTACTAAGTTTGTGGCTGTTTGGGCACGATTTAGGTCAGTGGTCGACGGAACCAGAGCAGAGGTTAAACACACAGATCTGTGGCCAGGGGACAGTAACCTCTGATGACCAGTGTCGGTTGAGGTATTCACCGGAATGGTTTAGCTGACCGCGAGGTGTGGGCAAAGTGGCTGCACGTGCCAGCTGAAATCCCGTCCAGTTGTGACTGGACAGAGCGCGCATTAATAACAATTTTCCGTTTTTTTAAAAAAAAACATATTATATGCAACTTTTCTATATTATAACTGAAAGTAGAGAACGCAAGAAGTGTAGAAACTCAGCCTTGGGGCAACACAGAGTCTCAAGTAGAAGATGACGTTGTGGCAACAAGTCTTCATCCAAAAAAAAAAAAAAAAATAAGATACAAACGGATATTTGCAAGTGCAATGACTATTTTGCACATTCTGTCTCTCGCCAATATCATCATCAAGTGTCATGCCAGCTGGCGTTAACGTTCATGGTTCTCTAAAGATCTCGGTCTTTGGTGTTCTAAATCAACTCTGCTGATGATATTCCTCCATGCCACCGTCTCAATCCATCCATCATCATTTCTCTTAGTCTGCCTATGCCTTTCTTCCCCTCGATCTTTCCAGTTGTCACGATGTTCTCCAATGCCTCTCTTCTCATCACATGGCCGAAGAAAGCTGTTTGTCTCTTTCTTATTGTTGTATATAATGTTCTAGTTTTATTAGCCTCTCTCAGGCACTCGTTGTTGGTTACTCTGGATGTCCAAGGAATTCGCAACATTCGTCTGAAAAACTACATTTCTGTTGCTTCTAAGTTCTTCCTAATTTGTTAATCTACATTCCAAGATTCACAGTCATACAGCAAAACTGGTTCTATATAGTATTTCATCACTCTCTTTCTTACATTTATTGATAGTGACTTATTGCATAAGATACTCGTCATTTTCTTAAATGCGGCATTTTGCCTGCCCTAATCTGCTCTTAATCTCTGTTGCACATCTTCCATCTGATGTTATAAATACCCCTAGGTATTTAAAATTATTCACTTGGTTACGAATTTTCCCTTCTATTTCTATGTCACATTTGGGTGTCATCTGTTTCTTTGATATCACCATTGTTATTGTTTTCTTGCTTGCTTGCTTGCTTGCGTTCGTTGGCTTGAGCTCCAGCGCAAAGTCCTGTATGTCGGATGAAGGCATCCTGTTGTCCAACAATTGTTGTAGGTCTGTTGAATTATCCGCCACCAATACTGTGTCATCTGCATAGCGCAGATTGTTTATATTATAACCTCCAACTAGTATTCCTGGCATCTCTTTGATCTCTCTCATTATTACTTCGCTACAGAGGGAGAATAGATCCGGTGACAAGACACACCCCTGCCGTGCTCCTAGCTTTATCTGTTCGTAACTACCTGCTTTATTTCCTATTTTATTTGCTGCTATTTGGTTCCAGTAAATATTCTTTATTATTCTTAAATATTTCTAATCAATGTTGATATCTTCCTACATGTTAATCAGTTCATTATGTTTTACTTTATCAAATGCCTTAGTATAATCTATGAAGCACAAATATATGTCTTTCTGTTTCTCCTTTGACTTTTCTATTAGTGTTCGTAATATATATACTGCATTGTTTGTACCCTTTCCTTCCACAAAACCATACTATTCTTCACTAATTTCCATTTTTATTTTCTTTCTTGTTATTCTCATTATAATTCTGAGTAGAAGCTTAGTGACATGGTTTATGAGGTTAATTGTACGAAAATATTCGCATTCACGCCCGTGTGTTGCCAGGGCCCATACGGGGGAGCAAAGAATAGTAACACTGTTGCCTACCATGCACGTCGTAAGAGGCGACTAAGGAGGCTATGGTTCCGTCGTCCTGCTACTGAGTGAGTGCGTGGCGCGACACCGTGAGCTGTGAATTTCGCGTGGAATGCTTTTACATCTGTCCGCGGTTGTTTTTCGCGTGAACTGCATGTTCGGAACGACGACTGGCCGGCTGTTGCTGGATTGACTGGTTTGCCTTTTCGGTTCACGAGTGCATTTTTCAGGAGACGCCTGGGAGTCGTCACTGTAGCTACGGAGTTCGTGCTTTGTGCGGCGCTTTCGGTGGGTCGCCCTGCAGAAAGAGACCGAGCCATTTGGGATAAAACCCCGGTCAATGAAGTCTTTCTGGTGACTGCCGTTTTCATCGACGATGAACTGTATTTTTTGTGGAGGATTTTGTGTTGGCACTCTGGCGGCAGAATTATGCACAGTGTACCTGTGCGGGCTGTTGGCTTGCCGACACTCCTGTCTATTCCATTGTTCACATGGGGCAGTGAAGAGCATTTTATGATATTCACTGGTACAGGAATGGAGCAACATGGGGACGACCCGTTGCCGTGAAGTTGGAACCGCGACTAAATAACTAAAAAATTCGCATTCAATTACTCCAGGACTTGTTGGTATAGCTATAAATACAGATTTCAGCATATCGCCAGGTAAATATCCACTGCTGTAAATATCATTCAACATTTTGGTTAATATATCTACTCCAAATTCTCCCAATACTTCTAATTCTTCTATTGTTATTTCATCTGGCCCAGCTGTTATTCCTTTCTTTATATGTTTTATAGCGTCAGCGACTTCTTCTTTTAGAATAGGTGGACCTTATAAGTTACTTTCTTCTGATGATTCTTCCCTTTCTCGTCAATATAGTGTTGTGTAAAATACTGTTCCCAATCTCCTATTGTTATCTTCTCATTTACACTTTGACATCCCCTTGCACGTTTGCCTTCTACTCCCATCTCCGGCATGATATTCAGCCAGGGGTATGTCTCTATAGTATGTCCAGAATATTGTAGTTGTCAAATCTTGATCATTCTCTATTTGTTCCCAGTTTAGTTTGGACTTTTTCATTGCTTATTCATGATAGTCCCTTGGTGTTTGACAGCGGTCCATTACAGGCTGCCCATCAGGCGACACGTGGCAGACTGACATAGTCAGAGGCCAGTATGTGGGTCATAGTTAGCCCATGTATTCAACATCGCAGGGCACACTGGTTCATGCCAGGCCAGGAGGGTTGTCTTTTGTGACTCTGTGACGAGGGCGAAGCAGGGAAAGAGAGATAATGAATAGAAAGAAAGAAGACAGTAAGTAAGAAAGGGGGGGGGGGTGGATTTATATACCAAGGAGGAAATAGAGATAAAGGGAAGGCGGTGCAGAAGAAATGTCAATGTGGGAGGATGATAAGAACAGTTAATGGGGATGGGGGAAGATTATAGTAAGCGAGTAAGCGTGGGAGAAGAAAGTCAACGAGCAACAAAGGGTGGAGGGACGGGGGAGGGGGGGGGGGCTTAAAGGTAAGAAATCAGGTAAGACAATTATCCCATATTCACTTGACCAGACTGGGTTGTCCCCAAAGATTACTGAGTGGTAACATTAATTTCAGCGATTACCACGGATTGGGTGCCTCGGAAAAACAATGGTAGTCCATATTTTTATAGATGTCTCAGCACTGGACTGGTAATGGGATCAACACCACAGACCGCCTTAGCTTCCCAGGACATTTTCTGGTCCCATTTTAGGTTAGACTGATCCCAAAGATGGCGATTCAAACGCATTACCACCGGCGCGCCACGCAAGCGTGCTAGCTACTCTGCTACCGGGGCTCCCAGAACAATTACACTTCACAAATACGCGGTAACCATTTAAACCACAACTCTTCATCTTTTCCTTGGCCAACATTCAGCGAATTCCCCAGTGAAATGCTAACCAAGACACAACTGGCAATGCCAGTTCTGCGTTATGTTAAAGTGTAGCCAGAAAGACATCTCCGGGGAGTTCTCAAAGAGGGAGGAACAGAGATTCCAACAGTGATTACTACCTCGCCACTTGCAGACCTCAATCCATCACTGCCTACACGTGTCACAACTCTCCGCGCTCTTCCGGAATTTGATTATCGCCCATACCTGGCCGGTTCTAATCTGACAGGTTACTGCCGCCTTTGTCTGGTGTACAGGAGCGGTGGTTCCTCTGTTAGGATATCTCCCGCTGGCAGAATTAATTGCTTGTAGTTGGGGACTTTCCCTTGATTAGATTAGGTACGAGGCATCCCCGGAGATGAGGAAGACACTAGGACAAAGTGTGGGAGGGCCGTGGGGGTTTTGTTTCAACAAGGATGTCTTTTGTTTGACACGTGTTTGCTCACCTGGTCGTCTGGTTGTTGTAGCTTGTATTGTTGGCACCGCACATGTGCTTGTAGTGTTCACACATAGCTTTCTTCGTGAAAGTTCTTGCAGACTGTCGTGAGTGATCATGAGTTTTCACATCCCTCGCTCTCTGGTTTACATCCTTGGGATTCTACCACTGTTGGTCAATTCAAGTGCTGAATGCTATCCTTAATATTATGTATAACACACGTAATATTTTTTTTTCTGTCGCCATCTCGTTCCGCTCACCTCCAACAAATCATTATCATCATCATCATCATCATCATCATCATCACCATCATCATCATCATCATCATCATCATCATTGTAACAAGCTACGTGGAGGGTCCCAAATAGCCCGGTCACAATATTTCAAATATCTTCTATAGCCCTGGCTTAGATAGGTCTTTACCTGCCAACCCTCCTCCGTTTTCCCTGGACACACTGTCACGCTTCCTTTCGACCTAGGGACCTATTTCCTGCAGTGTTCTTCTGGCTGACGCATAAATAACATGGCAGTCGTCAGAACAACTTGGAAGTAATTTTATTAACCTAATCAAGAACAGCACAGGAACACATAAAGGCAGATAAACAGATAGATCTACACAGACACTACTCTGGTAAATTCTAACACAGAGCCTCAAGTCGCCACAGTCACAGATCCAGCTTCAGATACTGTCTGATCTGTCCACACACTTCTCACCAAAGATGTCCGAATCTCCTTCCTTCTCCAACAACTGGGTGTAGGTTCAACCGGCTTTTGTAGAATCCAAGCGACTGGTGTGTTGAGGACTTCTGTTCATTGTCATCTGAATTAGTTCGGCACTAGGTCTTCACTGACCTATGAAAAGCTTTAGTGTTGCCGATAAGGTGAGGTGTTTGTGAAGGATAATGGTTGGGTCCTTTTAATGTCCGGGATAAAATGGGTATGCCAGAAAATCACTCTTAGGCTCCCTCCGGACAACAACTGCTCTCAGGCGTATGTTGTTAAAACAAAACCGGCAATGCACCAGTCATACAAAATGTCCTTGCTTCAAGACCTGCACCTTGCCTTGAGTTGGCCTCGTTGGACATATTTACGTTAGCCTAGAAGCACCGGTGATAATGTCCCTTCGAAGACATAGTCACTTCCCATAGAAGAGGACCCTGGAGATGATAAATAAAACCTGAGCGACTGGGCTGACTCATGTATCACACAAATACACTATATTTAATACCTGATTGACCAGGCCTGACCTGTCAGGTAGCCCCTGGATTGGCCACGTCCGGGTTTGAGTAGACCTCCAGCTGGACGAAGTCCGGTTGTCTTTTTGGCCACACGACACACCCTCCACACTCATACCAAGCCTTTATTATGATTGGGCACATTCATTCCCATGCTTCCCTCTCACTTGCAACCATGCCTTTCTCACCCGCAAGATCTTGTGGTGTGGTGCGCCCAGTAATCCGTGTGTTACATCTCATTAACTCATAGTATAGTAATGGGGTTGTATGGCACGCTTTGTAGTTCCCCAGTCCCTGCAAGAATAGGAAAGAAGATCCTACCCCCTCCCGGCTCCGCTCTTGTCTGAGCGGTCGCCGCAATGTACCAGCAGTGCCCCACAGAACACATAGATTCAGCGGAATGCAGGTTCTCTAAATGAGATACAGAAGTCCATTAACTTCCCTACATCATCCCATCTAGTAACAGATGAAAGAGATAGTCCTGTGAATAGCCTCTTCTGGCTCAAGAAGATAGATCAGAGATTGGTGTACCCCATTCCCAAAATACCCACTGAGTATATACAACAGAAAGATGACAATCTGTCCAATTCAAGCCGTAGATAGAAAGACAGCAACAGCTCATCTGACGCCAAGAACAAATGAAATCCTCTTGGGAGATATATGGTTCAGATTCACTTCCCCGGCTATGCCAAGGACAAGACGTGCAGCCAAATCGGCTAACGGTCACCCAACTCGTCATTGGTTATGATTGGCCTTTCGCCAATTCATCTTCCCCTTCAACCCATGGTATATTTATAACTCCATGTTTGGCTGGAGTACCCACAACCTAAGCCCTACCTTTCTTCACCACTTCAGTAGGAGGTTGCATCTCTGTCCCAATCTTCAAATCGACTTGACAAGATGCCACTATCCAACGGTAGGTGTGTACACGGCCATGAATTGCTTAGCAGCCGCACCAGCGCTCATTTGGCGCAAGGCGCTCCATCGGGTTTACCCGATGTGAAAGACATTGGCTACTTGCTCCATGTAAAGATTGTGATAGGAAGATAACCCAAAGAACCATCTTTCATGGAGATTTGAGAGAACAAGAGAACTGAGAGCTTCCGAAAGCCGTTCCCCCCTGTCTACCCAAAATAAAAGAATGCATAAGGACATGGACCACTGGCGTTTCGCTACATAGGCCCCCTCTTAAGAAAGTCGAACCCTACGAACTTTCTACTGTCAGTGGTTCTGTTCGAATGACCCCACCCTCACATTCAACCATAGGATGCCGTGATAAAAAATCTGCTCCCACATTCTCCCTTCCGGGGATGTATTCGACCGTGAACTGATACGGTTGTAGGAGCAATGACCATCTCATCAACCTCGCGTTCAGTTTCTTAGAAGTTGCCAAGAACGTCAGAGGTTGATGGTCGGACTGCACTTTGAACTGGACTCCATACAGATAAGGTTGAAATTTCTGTACCGCCCACACTAGAGCTAGACATTCCCGTTCGACGGTGGAATAATTCCGTTCGGCGGGTAACAGTTTTCTACTGGCATACGCCACCGGACACAACACCGAAGGATTATCTCGCCCTTCCTGCAACAGAGTTGCTCCAATCCCTATGTTACTCGCGTCGGTTCTCAGAACAAACGTTTTCTCCAAATTCGGGAGTTGCAGGACTGGCCTATCCACCAACGCCTGTTTCAGCTTCCCATAAGCCTCTTCACAGCTCGGGGTCCAGACTATAGGATCTGGCGATCCTTTCTTCAGGGTTTCGGTTAACGGCGCTCCAATTTCGTTGAACTTTGGAATGAATTTCTGGTAAAACCCACACAGAGACAAGAAAGACCTAACATCCTTTTTGGATTTAGGACGGGGTGCGAGACGGACCTTCTCAATATTTTTTTCTTCCGGTACCAGTCCCCCTGGGGTAATAGTGTGTCCCAGAAATTCCAAGGATTGATATCCAATCATACATTTGGCTGGACGGGCGGTTAACCCCTCCTCTTTCAATCTTATGAAGATCTTTTCCAAGGATTTCAGGTGATCCTTCAGATTGTCAGACGCGATGAGAATATCATCCATAAACGAGACGACAGAGGGATCCCTTAAAGGGTCTAATAACTTTCTCATCATGCGAGTGAACACACTGGGCGCATTGCTCAGCCCAAAAGGCATCACCTTAAATTCGTAATGGCCACTCGGAGTACTGAAAGCGAGCATGGGCCGAACCTCAGGCTTCACAGGGATCTGATAATATCCCCGGCTTAAATCAATTTTTGTGAAGTACTTTGCCCTATTTAATCTGGCAAACAATTGATTTGTGTTTGGCAACGGCTCAACTTGGAATGTCATACAACTATTTAAATGCCTGTAATCAATACATAAGCGGTGTTCCCCGCTTGGCTTCCTCAACAAGACAACCCCGGCATTATAAGGAGAAGTCGAAGGAGTGATGATGTCGTCGTCCAGAAGCTTCTGGATTTCAGTTTCCAGGGCCTTCTCTTTCGAAAATGGCACTGGATATATTTTCTGGCGAACGGGGTCTTGGGTAGTCAGAGTCATATCAAACTCGACCAACCCTGTCCGCCCTGGCCGATCGGTAAGAATCTGCTGATGGGACTCCAACAAACGGATGACACGGTCTGTTTCTTCAGCCGACAGATCAGGATTTATATGTACATCCCTATAGGTTTCCCCAGGGTGTAATGGATACCCCCTATCCGTTTCTTCGCCCGATTCAGTTTCCATCGCGACCGCCATAGTCATGAGTGGGAGAGAAGTACCATCAGATCGTTCTTCATACTTTTTGAGAAGGTTAATGTGGAAGATTTTAGATTTCCCCCTGATCCGGATGGCATAGTTGGTGCGGGAGACAACCCTTTCTACCGGGAAAGGCCCCTGCCAACCAATCTCGAGTTTATTGGAACCTACTGGAAGTAACAACAGAACCCGATCCCCCACCTTAAGAGACCTATCTTTCGTCCTTCTATTGTAGTAGGCCGCGTGTCTCTTCCTGGCCGCTCTCAGATTCTGAGCTGCCAAAGCCCAACCCGTCTGGAGTTTTTTCTTTAACTCTTCGACGTATTTATAAGAGGATACCACTTCTTCGGAAGTTTCTTCCTCTGTCCAACATCTCAATAAGGCTTCTAAGGGACCCTTGATTGGCCTCCCGAATAGTAGAGTGGCTGGTGGCAACCCGGTCGACCCATGGGGAACCTCCCGATAGGCGAACAAGGCGGCTGAGATATACTCATCCCATCTGTCTGGTTTCTCTTGTGCCAGCTTCCGAAGCATGGTCATCAAGGTACCATTAAACCTCTCTACTTGCCCATTAGACTGAGGGTGATACGGGCTTGTGTGAATGTGGTTGGTCTGGAAGATACGAAAGACTTCTTCCATCAGTTTACCACAGAACTGAGACCCATTGTCCGTTAGGATCTGGTTGGGAAATCCCAACCTAGTAAAGGTCTCCATCAGTGCATCAGCCACTCGCTTAGAGTCGATTGTGGCCAAAGGTATCGCCTCGCCCCACATGGAACAGCAATCCACCATCGTGAGAATGTACTTATTCCTCTTCCTAGTCCTAGGAAGAGGACCAACAAGATCGATGGCAACTCTCTCGAAAGGAGAGTTCATAATAGGCATGTCTCCCAGGACTACCGGAGCTGTCCAGTGTTTTGGTGCCACACGCTGGCACTCTGGGCACGACTTGACGTACCTACGCACGTCTCCAGTCATCCCTGGCCAGTAGTAATGGCAGGAAATGCGCTGGAGAGTTGCCCCGACACCCATATGTCCACTGAAAGAAATGGTGTGTCCCATATGAAGAAGCTGTTCCCGATAAGCCTTAGGAACCACCAGCTGTCCATGCTGGTGATCCTCCATTCCGGCTCTCCGGTACAGTAACCGATTCTTCATATAATACTGACCCCGTCTTGGTGGGTCAGAACCTTTTGGCAACTGGTTGAAGCAAGGTTGCAAAGTAGCATCCTGGCTTTGAGCAGCTCGTAACTCCCCAGGCAAGGGATTCACAATCAAGGCCGGCGTCTGCTCATCCTCCAATTGAGATCTGGTTTGCATTGCCCCTACGTACATGGGTTCGGTTGGAATCCCTAGAAAGACGTAGCGACAACCCAAGATCATTGGGAAGATAGGATCTAGCAGAACGGCTGCCTGTATAGTGCCGGTAACATATTTTGATTTGATGTCCACCTTCGCAATTGGAAGAGACATCGCTACCGCACTCTTTGTCGCCGTTTGAATCTCAATAGATTCCCCGGTTAGCTGCTCTGGGCTCACTAAATGTGATGAAATTACAGCCTCAAACTGCAGACCTGTGTCGTAGAGACACTCAACTGGTTGACCGTTCACAAGTACCGTTTCTACTACTGGTGGTTTTTCTAAATCTTTGGTCCCAAGATCCCTCCCTTCTACCTCCTTGTGAGACCCTTCCCCGGTTTCTACAAGACAAGCAGCATAGTGAGAGTCTTTCTGTTTACGCCGGCAATCTACCGTATTGTGTGTGGGAGATTTGCAATAGGCGCACCACTTTTCACTCCACTTTCTTTTAGGAGATCCAGGTGGACTCTTACCAGAGGGTTTCTTACTAGGAACTTTATCGAAAGGATCCTCCTTCCTGGTGTGAGCTGTTTTAGGGTTCTTCTTCTTTCCAGACCATGTGTCTGGTGGTCGGGGATTGTGTTGTGACAATTCCCCATTATCCCCATGAGCTAGCACATACCTTTCAGCCAACGTGTTGACCAGCTCTAACCTTTCTGCCCCATTTTCAAGCAAAAAGGTTTGCAAAGGCTTAGGCATCATTCTCTTCATTTGGTCCACGACCACCAATTCTTCCAAACTTTCATAGTCGTTAGCAAATCCAGCTAAAGACATCCACTTCAAAAGGTAAGACTTCAATCTGACACTGTAGGCTGCGAACATCTCTCCTGGCTCTCTCTTCGACTTTCTGAACTGTTGTCGATAAGTATGAGCTGTCATCTGAAACCTTTTCAACAGTGCTTTCTCCAGAGCTTCATAGTCATTCTCCATACCAGGTGGCAACCTAGAATAGACCTCGTATGCGGTCCCCCTCAGGCCCTGTGAGAGTTTCAAGTTCCATTTCCCTCGCTCCAATCCCATAGCCAAAGCCATCGACCGAAATCTGTGAAGATACTGGTCGATCTTATCTTTGTGTTCATCGAACGGGAGCAAAGGGAACTTCATTGCCTGGCATGGACCGCCACCAGAAGTTGTTGAGTCAGGGAGAACTGCGTCTCCCACTGCACCGTCTCTTTCCTTGGCAGTTTGAGCTTTCAGCTCCAACTCTCTCATACGGAACTCATGGTCTCTGACTGCCTGCTCGGCCTCCATCTTCCTAGCCTCAGCCTCCATCTCAATCCTCTTGGCCTCAGCCTCCATCCTCTTAGCCTCAGCCTCCGCCTCAATCCTCTTGGCCTCAGCCTCCATCTCAATCCTCTTGGCCTCAGCCTCCATCCTCTTAGCCTCAGCCTCCGCCTCAATCCTCTTGGCCTCAGCCTCCATCCTCTTAGCCTCAGCCTCCGCCTCAATCCTCTTGGCTTCGCGCACACCCTGTCTGTAGTCTCTTTCCACTTCCCGCACATATTTCTGTAACTCCGCTCCATCATATCCCATCTCACGCCCTGTAGCCTGTACGTCAGCGACATTAAACCCAGCTGATGCCATCTTAAACTCAGAGGGTAAGGGAAGAGGTAATTGTCTAATAAAATTTTTCTCACAATTACACAACAAGTTACATTACACGACCACAACACGTCGTATGTCGGTCAGTCTGTGTCAGGAAGAGTATAGACAATAGCCAGGCACGGTAGGCAGAACCTATTAATAGAAAACAAGGATATCTGTCCCCTATCACTAAATCAGCCAGAACTTCACCAGGATTACAAATATCCCGGGACGAGCCCCCAGAAATTGTAACAAGCTACGTGGAGGGTCCCAAATAGCCCGGTCACAATATTTCAAATATCTTCTATAGCCCTGGCTTAGATAGGTCTTTACCTGCCAACCCTCCTCCGTTTTCCCTGGACACACTGTCACGCTTCCTTTCGACCTAGGGACCTATTTCCTGCAGTGTTCTTCTGGCTGACGCATAAATAACATGGCAGTCGTCAGAACAACTTGGAAGTAATTTTATTAACCTAATCAAGAACAGCACAGGAACACATAAAGGCAGATAAACAGATAGATCTACACAGACACTACTCTGGTAAATTCTAACACAGAGCCTCAAGTCGCCACAGTCACAGATCCAGCTTCAGATACTGTCTGATCTGTCCACACACTTCTCACCAAAGATGTCCGAATCTCCTTCCTTCTCCAACAACTGGGTGTAGGTTCAACCGGCTTTTGTAGAATCCAAGCGACTGGTGTGTTGAGGACTTCTGTTCATTGTCATCTGAATTAGTTCGGCACTAGGTCTTCACTGACCTATGAAAAGCTTTAGTGTTGCCGATAAGGTGAGGTGTTTGTGAAGGATAATGGTTGGGTCCTTTTAATGTCCGGGATAAAATGGGTATGCCAGAAAATCACTCTTAGGCTCCCTCCGGACAACAACTGCTCTCAGGCGTATGTTGTTAAAACAAAACCGGCAATGCACCAGTCATACAAAATGTCCTTGCTTCAAGACCTGCACCTTGCCTTGAGTTGGCCTCGTTGGACATATTTACGTTAGCCTAGAAGCACCGGTGATAATGTCCCTTCGAAGACATAGTCACTTCCCATAGAAGAGGACCCTGGAGATGATAAATAAAACCTGAGCGACTGGGCTGACTCATGTATCACACAAATACACTATATTTAATACCTGATTGACCAGGCCTGACCTGTCAGGTAGCCCCTGGATTGGCCACGTCCGGGTTTGAGTAGACCTCCAGCTGGACGAAGTCCGGTTGTCTTTTTGGCCACACGACACACCCTCCACACTCATACCAAGCCTTTATTATGATTGGGCACATTCATTCCCATGCTTCCCTCTCACTTGCAACCATGCCTTTCTCACCCGCAAGATCTTGTGGTGTGGTGCGCCCAGTAATCCGTGTGTTACATCTCATTAACTCATAGTATAGTAATGGGGTTGTATGGCACGCTTTGTAGTTCCCCAGTCCCTGCAAGAATAGGAAAGAAGATCCTACCCCCTCCCGGCTCCGCTCTTGTCTGAGCGGTCGCCGCAATGTACCAGCAGTGCCCCACAGAACACATAGATTCAGCGGAATGCAGGTTCTCTAAATGAGATACAGAAGTCCATTAACTTCCCTACATCATCCCATCTAGTAACAGATGAAAGAGATAGTCCTGTGAATAGCCTCTTCTGGCTCAAGAAGATAGATCAGAGATTGGTGTACCCCATTCCCAAAATACCCACTGAGTATATACAACAGAAAGATGACAATCTGTCCAATTCAAGCCGTAGATAGAAAGACAGCAACAGCTCATCTGACGCCAAGAACAAATGAAATCCTCTTGGGAGATATATGGTTCAGATTCACTTCCCCGGCTATGCCAAGGACAAGACGTGCAGCCAAATCGGCTAACGGTCACCCAACTCGTCATTGGTTATGATTGGCCTTTCGCCAATTCATCTTCCCCTTCAACCCATGGTATATTTATAACTCCATGTTTGGCTGGAGTACCCACAACCTAAGCCCTACCTTTCTTCACCACTTCAGTAGGAGGTTGCATCTCTGTCCCAATCTTCAAATCGACTTGACAAGATGCCACTATCCAACGGTAGGTGTGTACACGGCCATGAATTGCTTAGCAGCCGCACCAGCGCTCATTTGGCGCAAGGCGCTCCATCGGGTTTACCCGATGTGAAAGACATTGGCTACTTGCTCCATGTAAAGATTGTGATAGGAAGATAACCCAAAGAACCATCTTTCATGGAGATTTGAGAGAACAAGAGAACTGAGAGCTTCCGAAAGCCGTTCCCCCCTGTCTACCCAAAATAAAAGAATGCATAAGGACATGGACCACTGGCGTTTCGCTACAATCATCATCATCATCATTACCATTATCACCATCATCATCATCATCATCATCATCATCACCACCATCATCATCATCACCATCACCACCATCATCATCATCATCATCATCATCATCACCATCATCATCATCATCACCACCACCATCATCATCATCATCACCATCATCATCATCATCACCATCACCATCATCATCATCATCATCATCACCACCATCATCATCATCATCACCATCATCATCATCACCATCATTATCATCATCATCACCGTCGCCATTAAGAACAATCTACACAATCAACGTTGTCTCTAGCTTTGAACTCAAGCGTAGACCATACACATGCTACAACTTCTAGTGTACTGGGCTGATCGTTGCGTGTGGATTAGCTTTCCCTATTCCCAGTGTCCATCGAACCCTCTCTGACTTCTGAGGTACTTGTAATTTACATCCCAAAGCCAAGGACGGGAAGTCAACATTTTAATCCACCTAATCGGTGTCGAGGTTGAACCCTTTACTTCGGCATCAATACACCGGAAGTTTAAGAGCGAAAACTGATCCATTCGACCCTGCTGACCTGTAATGTTGTCTGTAATCTCCAGAAGTATATGCTCTGATCCTTCACCGTACATCCCTATCAGGCAGTATGCTGACTATATCCTGATGTTGTGTGTCCATTTATATCTTTATGCCCTATAGTTGTTTTCCCTCAACGTTTCCCCCAATATTGGGTTTAAGAAGATTATTATATCGTGTTACCAAACTACCTTGTCTTTCTTATTTTGATTATCTTCAATTGCGCCCTTTTATAATGAGTTCTAAAAAGTCCTTATTTGTCTTCTCGTCTTTCTCTCCCAGAAACTCGCCCCAGGTGTTACTCTTCAATCCACGTCGTCTCTTGCCATGACATGACCACAGAGTGAAGGATTTCCTTTTGCTATCTGTGATGTTTTTTCTGCCTGTCTTTATCCTTCGTTCCACCATCTGCATCACTGACACCGACTGCACACGCTGCTTCACACTCTTCCTGTTTCTGTCAGCTGTTACTGTAATGCACTGGTTCTCAACCAGTGGGGAATTCTCTCTCTCTCCCCCCCCCCCCCCGGTCAGGGGGGACTTTTAGGGTTTTCAGGGGGGAATTAAGATTATTTCAAAATCGCATTAATAATAGATCCAGTTACTTGATATTGTTTTTCTCCCTCTAAATTGTACGGTTATGTACTTCTCCCCTAATGAAATTCGTTTTATAACGTAAGTACACCCGCAAATCACGTTATGTAGATGTCTAGACTTGTTCTAGTATGTTATTAAATTTAGCATCCATTTTTATGTATACCGTGTAAGGGTGGGGGGGGGGGGATTTATAGGGATGAAATTCAAAGGGGGGGGGGGCGGGTGACGTTCTGAACATATGGTAAAGGGGGGGGGGCATGGGCCAAAAATGCTTGAGAACCACTGCTGTAATACATTAATGCTTGGGTCAGGATCTGAAGGAACATATGGGTACGCGTCACAAATGTGTAGGATAGAACGAGCTACCACAGTGTGGGTTTATATAACAACTGAATGAATAAGTAATACCTACAACAGAATTGTTTAACAGAACTGATTAAAAACACAAGTTGCTAAATAATAACTACAACAAGCCTGGCTTAAAATAAGCAACACTCTAGAACAGAAAGAGCTAAATTAATAACCATAACATCGTAACTCTAAATCAGCACCTTTAGCGCGAATTGTTACAAACATAACTTCATAAGTATGGCGTTAAATAAACAACTGTACGGAGCAGAAAGAGTTTTTTAAGTTTTTATCAGAAGAGAGTGGCTGGCAGTCAGTGATTGAATGACGAGGTTCTGTGGCTGTTCGACGACACATACAATGATGATGGTGACAAAAGTAGTCACAATTAAAACACCTAACAAACCTGCATTGTCCAGCATCATCTTCACATATGAAACCCTCCACCTAAAAGCCCTTTTACATGACATAGCAATCAACCCCAGCATTTATTGGCAGTTTATGATTTAATAGTCACATGTTTCGTTCAGTTCTTGGAATCAACGACTGGCAAGAGAAGGTCAAAGAGAGACGAATGGAGACGGCTTGTATCTGCAGCAAAGAACCTCAATGGGTCGGAATGCTGAAGAAGAAGAAGAAGAAGAAGAAGAAGAAGAAGAAGAAGAAGAAGAAGAAGAAGAAGAAGAAGAAGAAGAAGTTGTGAAACGCGTTCCCTGCACATAAGCCACGGCGCCTACACAGGCCGTGTTGAACATAATGCCTGGAATAGTGGTTCTCAACCTGTTTTTTTTTTTTCTTTTTTGGCCCATGCATCCCTTCACCATATATTCAGAATGTGGTTCCCCCTTTTCGTATTTCGTCCCTAAAAATCCCCCCCCCCTTTTTTTTTTACACAGCAAAAATGGAAGCTAAATTTAATAACACATACTAGAACAAGCCTAGACTTCTATATAAAACGTGATTTGCGGGTCTACTTACATTTTAAAAAACGAATTTCAGAAGGGCGAGAAGTACAGAATCCTAAAGTTTGGAGGGAAAAACAATATCAAATGATCGGTTCTTGTATTAACGCGATCTTTAAATAATCTTAACCCTCCCCCCCCCCCTGGAAACCCTAAAATCCCCCCCCCCCCAGGGGGTGGGGGGGGGAAATTCCCCCACCGGTTGAACACCACTGGCCCAGAACTACTGTCGTTTAAACTATATGACACTAAAGTGGAAACAAGTTAAATAGAACAGCACGGTTTAACATTGGTGGCTGGGGGAGGGAGGGAGGGAGGGATGAAGAAAGAGTGAGAGAGAGGGGGTGGGTAGGGAAGGAGAAAGAACGAGAGAGAGAGAGAGAGAGAGAGGGGGGGGGCGGGTAGGGAAGGAGAGAGAACGAGAGAGAGAGAGAGAGAGAGAGAGAGAGAGAGAGAGAGAGAGAGAGAGAGAGAGAGAGAGAGAGAGAGTTGACCTACTAATTGTCATTACTCAGTGAACTGCTCTGCTTGGCGACAGTCTAGTTTAGTTCATATCACTTCTCCTCTACGTATTTGATGCGACTGGGCTACGTACTGTGCTAGACAAATCTCCGCTGTTTGACATGCCCAGAAACTACATACAATATGATAGATATACAATATGTGAGATGAGGCGTTTACTTCGTTCTGTACAAAGTAACTCGCCTCACGTTCACTGGATATTTCCCATGCCGTATACTTGTCGCATTCACAAGTCTCAGAAGTTGTTACATAAACACAGTCATCATCATTATGTGCCGTGCCGATAAGTGTGGGCTGTCACGGTTCGTCATTTCATAGAATCATCAGAGTATAATCACATTTAAAGTTAGTTACGTATCCTTTATAGGACGTTGCAGTCAACACCATAATTTTTTGCTGTTGTGGCCTCTTTGCAATTTTACGTTTCTTAACGATTGGCACACACACCATTTCGTTAAAAAAAAAAAAAAGCAACGCAACGCAACGCGGTCTCCTGCCAAATCGTGCGCAGCTGTGTTTCAAACGCGGGTATGCGGGATCACGAACCGCGTCCGTAACCCCTCCGCCACGTCCTCTAAACGCAGACAGAACACTTTCACTAACATTAAGGATCAACTAAACAGATGGACTGAATACTTTGAGAAACTTCTAGATAGACAAGTATCAGAAGACTTCCCAAATGTCTAACCTGCAGAAGAGGAGCTGGATATCAACTGCGAGAAGGCCATCAAAGAAAGATATTATTAAAGCTACCAAATTTCTGAAGGCTGGGAACGGTGCTGGTCCAGGTGGCATCCCAGCAGAGGCCATTAAAATTAACGTGAACGCCTCAACTGAATTACTGCATAAATTATTTAGCAAAATCTGGGAAACTACAAAATATCAGCAGACTGGAGAGGGTGCATGAGACAGGAGAGAATGAAAGCCACGTTTTGCAAAGAACCTGCTTTGTAATGATTCATATAATAAGGAAACATAAAAGGGGTAATTAGATTGTATAGCGGGGGAAAATCGAAACTAAAAGTTCAGGAAAGCTCATCACGCCAGAACATTTGGAAAAAAAGGGTGTGTAAAAGGAAAGAGAATCGACTTCATTGCACAGGGTTTGATCCCACATGGCTCTGTCTCTTTCTGGAGGGATGCCTGCGGAAAGCATCGAACTAAACACGAACTCCGTAATTCCAGCGACGACACCCCCCCCCCCCCCCCCCTCCCAGAGTCTCCCAAAAAATTGTACTCATGAACAAATCGGTGTGGGCCGGAATCAAATTCACAAACTTCGCAGCGGGAGGCAGGCGGAGCATGCACTTGGTAACAGTGACTCTTAAATTTGGAAATATCAACCCGAATGACTGGATATCCCTTCAACGTGTAGCATATCTTGTGTAGAATGCCGTTCCCACTGCGGCCTGCAGAAAAGCTCCATCTCCATTTCTCCTACCTCAGGCTCCCTCCAGCCCAAGGTGTCTGCAGTGTCTTGTGTTGGCAGACACTTGTCCCTTCCTCCAGGAACCAGGCCTTCCATTACAGCCCTTTCCATACCTCTTCAATGTTTCATATGGCCAAAGTATGTCAGAGACATGACACATTTGTGGCCGATGTTCTTCCATGTTCGAATCTTCTAGAATGTCAGTGCTTGTCTTCTGTGTCCACTTTATTCTAAGAATGTTCCTGTAATATATGAGCGCTTCAGGCCCAACTGTCATATTTTAGTGATTGCGAAATAGTCCATGACTCACGTGTATATGTTGCCACAAGAAAGATGCATGTTCTTAAACCTGTCACTTTAACTTGTTTGCAGGAGTTTTGTCATAGGTTCTTAATACTGTTAAACTTCTGCAAGCCCATGGACAGCGTGCGTCCTTTGAAAGACCATGCAACCAAGATATTCAAAGTTTCTGGTAATTTTCAATGCCTTCATTGTTGACTGTGATCCCAGCATTTAAGTTGGTATGACGGCTAGGACGTTACGCTGGCAATAGCATGAGCATGAAAGAACAGGGGTTCATTACCACCGTTCTCTACGGGAGGGAAAAACTTGCGGGAGGGAAAAACTTGCCATCTATTCCTTCGTGCACTCTGACCTAACACTAATCATCCTAACACTCCATATAACCACGGCAGTTTCCTGCCACGGGACTTTTTCTTTTGTTTAATACACAAAATGCAAGCCTATAGACCTTATCTTGGAATGAGACACAGAGTTGAGTTGAGCTAAGTCAAGAACCGACATTACAATACTAGGGGCATTTTCATACGTGCTCCGTCTTTATCTTCAACAGCCAGCGAAGAGTCCCAATACTAGTTTTACAAGTCTGATAATGTGTCTGTCTGACCTGTCCTCCATTCGCAGGCTAGATGTCGAGTTAGCATATGTCAGGCTCTCCTGCACTAAACACCATCCATTAACCTTCGCTATAAATCCCAAGTTGTTCTTTTGCCTCTTAGCATAAGCCATCCGTCTAGCTGATTACATCACATGGGCGCCAATTATCTTGAATCAATTGTTTCACCACCCCCCCCCCCCCCCCATTCAGCGCAGCCTGCTGGCCAATCCCACAGACACAAAATCAAAGTGAAAAGAAAACTACACTGGTGCACACAGTTAAAATAATCCGCCCGATACTACACTTAAATACACAACTTATGGCTCCCCAATAATATTACTTTAACGAAAGTTCTTCTTACGCAGATGAGCCTGCCAGCTCTGCTAGAAACTAAGGGTTAAAGCCTACAAATTTCCATCGAAAACCAGTAAACAACTGAATACTATCGCCAGGCGTAAAGAAACCAGACGAGAAAACAACACAACCCCCACCAAAACAACAGCCCTCCATGTCTCATGAAAAAGGACAACTGCTTTTGTTGACTTGGGCCAGTAACCTGGTTGGCATAACAGGTTGCAGGTGTGAGTGCACATTCGTTGATTTACTGACGGTGCCAGAGCTCTACAAGGGAAACGGGGCCATGGGCACTGAATGGGGAGACAATTTGAAAAGGGAAATAACCAAAAGGACATTGGAGGTCAATAAATTAGTCCGTACAAGCATAAGAAATAGGACACGTGTGTGAGGTAAGGCAACGCAGAAATCATTAGGTGCAGATTAACTGTCATTCTATCTTTCATTCATGTATTTATTCATTCATTATTCCCAACGCAAGCAACCATCTTTGGAAACTTACTCCTTTATTCCTTACACCCATCCCACCAACTAAAATATATCCAAAATATATCCCGGAAAGGCTAACCCGGTCAACAAATGTCCGCAGAAGTCGGATATGTCGGCCTAAAGGCGCAATTAAACAGGCGCAACGCAATTACATCTGGGGGGAAAAAAACTCCGGATGAAAGAAGAAGAAGAAGAAGAAGAAGAAGAAGAAGAAGAAGAAGAAGAAGAAGAAGAAGAAGAAGAAGAAGAAGAAGATATCGCTTCGCTGTTTGTGATTTACAAGGCAATTATATGTTCAGTAGTTTGTCATGTCATTGCTTTCTAAAACCGATCGACGCCTTATACAATCGAAATCAACGCAGAGTGATCTGCTTCCAAATCGCTCATGTCAAACCCTTGACTCAGTATATCGGGGAATGTGTGCATATTTAATGTAAAACAGGTGAAGTGCTGACCACCCACAATCCATTAATTCTTCGACCCATCCACTCTTGTGTCGTTTCTTTCATCGACCAAGTCATCTATTCATTCTTCTATTAACACATCTGCCATTTACGTATCTTTTCAACATCCTATGCAGGATAGTGACGTCTACAAATTCTACAAAAGGCCCTGCTCCACGCTGATGTAAGATAAATACGCACACTAACAATCTTCATCCATTCATCTAAGCTTTGTTTTACATGTTGCTTGTCCTTTTCAGGACGTTGCGATCAACCCCAACCCCAGCTTAATTTTCTAGGGCATTTTACATTCAGTAGTTTGCCATTACTTTCTGAACGAGAAGTCAACGTTGATTCGGTCGCCATTACCTTCTTTGGACAACAACCACCTTAAATTTAATATCCGGTGTGGGTAAAACCATGGGCAGCCGCTATTTGTGGCTGACTCAGTCACAGGATTATTAATCTGAACCAGGGATGGACCCTAAAATAACTTCTCTTTGAGGCTGAACAGTACGGGTAATGGTATAATCGAAATGTTGAAATCCAAACTGACCAGTGTGTGTGTGTGTGTGTGTGTGTGTGTGTGTGTGTGTGGGTGAGTGGGTGGGGGTAGGGTGTGTGTGTGGAGGGGGTGGGGTGTGTGTGTGTAAGGGTGGGGGTGGAGTGTGTGTGAGTGTGGTGGTGGGGTGTCGGTGGGGGTGGGTGGGTGTAAGTGTGAGAGTGGGTGTGTGTGTGTGTGGGTAGGTGGGTATGTGAGTGTGAGTGGGGGGTGTGTGTGTGTGTGAGGGTGTGTGTGTGTGAGGGTGGGTGAGTGTGTGTGAAGGTGTGTGTGTGGGTGGGGTAGAAGGGGTTGATCCACTTTATTATAAATGAAGATACGTAATGATTCTCTGGCTGGAAAAAAGGACATTGGATATGACGAAATGAAGAGAAAACAATGGAGTTAAAATCTGAAACCGAAATTTAAAACAAAAAAACACACACACATACAGAAACAAACAGAAAATGAATGGAGCCAAGAAATGAAGAATATGAGGTTTTGTTTGGAGATGGGTGAAAATAACAATAAAAGAGACACACGGTTCTAAACAAAGATTCAACGAGACGAAAAAATAGAAAGAAACAAAGACAGGCAGAAAGAAAGAAAGAAAGAAAGAAAGCGTATGATCAAACAAAGAGCGCAGACAGAAAGTGAGACAGAAAACAACTAGAGGTTATTAGTAAGAAAAAGAATGACAAAAAACAAAAACAAAGAAAAGTAAACAAAAGATAAGGAAGGGAGGGCAGGGGGTAATTCTAGCAGAGAAATTGCAGGATTGCGGTGTAAATTGGCAGGAGAGAGAGGGAGAGGGAGGGGGGAGAGAAAGGGGGACAGGCAGAGAGAGAGAGAGAGAGAGAGAGAGAGAGAGAGAGAGAGAGAGAGAGAGAGAGAGAGAGAGAGAGAGAATCGATCACAAAAATTCAGATAACATAAACAGCCAGACTCGCCCTAATCGATTCGGTGAACAAGAATCCAGCTAGCACAAAAAGCTGATGTTGAAGAAATATTTATTCCACGGGACATACCGCAGTACCGGAGACTTGAGAAGCGCTGTATGGAGCAGTGCATTCGTCACAACACGAACCATCTTGTGAAAGCCTGTCTGCCTGGTCCCATCTAACGGTTCCGGGTGTTATGTTGGCCCGTGCAGAGATGATTACCAAAACCCTCCAAAAAGGTTCTAAAACTGTGATGCAGAGATGTTACGTGTGGATAAAAACAGTTAATCCCGTCTAACGGTTCTCAAACTCCGATTCCCGGTGATATGATGACCGGTGCGGATACATGAAGCCCATAAGCGGGCACTCTCCCGCTGTTTATACTTTAACTCGACACCGCAAAGTACAAGAGGAACAAGATGAGATGAGAGACTAACTGATCTTCTGAGCTCTGAAAAGAGCTTGCAGTTATCAGAGACTTTTAGAGATTGTTCACTCGACCAGTTACCAAAGAAATATCTCCACGGGAACTATGTTGCCGTGCTCCCCCTCCTCTCTCGAAGTTCAGAAACGGTGCGCAAGATCGGTCAAGGAGCTTTCACATCTGCGAAAAGGCATGTAACCAGGTCACGGTGCAACACTGCCCTTCGGCTGGGATTAGGCCTGGCTTGGGAATAGTTCTACCACGTTTTAGATGTTTCCTTATCAACAAACTCCAACCCAATACTCAGCAGAAATAAGACTTGTGTGAGTTCAGGTATTGATTAGTTATTTACATTAATGTTGACTTCGTTCAGAAGCCA
This sequence comes from Cepaea hortensis, assembly GCA_963921405.1. NCBI lineage: Eukaryota > Metazoa > Mollusca > Gastropoda > Stylommatophora > Helicidae > Cepaea > Cepaea hortensis. Next base: position 91,769,692 of record OY992883.1, on the reverse strand, counting down.
AGTACAAACTACTGTACGTAAATTTGCCTAGTAAACAATACACAGCCAATAAAGGCTGGGCGTGATTACAACGTCCTGCAATGGACATGCATTGTTTTTTTTTTTAAAGTTTATTATCGTTTTGCTTCTTTCTGTTTCATTCTAAATATACAGGACCCAGCATCTACAAGTTGGGAAACACTGGTTAGAATTCAGAAGGTCTAGAACCAGGATGGGTCATACAAGGTTCCGCGCGCTATCAATCGATGGAAATCTCAGCTCGGATTGGCTAAATCGGGTAACGTATATAGTTGGGCTATCAAAGCAGATCGATACCACTACCCGTACATTAAATACAATATACGCCGCACCAGGGCTGACTGGCTAGCGGAGTTGATAGAAAACTACGCTGGTAATGTCATGAGCACTGTCAACGCGGGTTCCACGCCTGGGCTCGTCGCTGGCTAAAATGAGGGACAGATTGGCCACCCATTCCTCCTTGTTCTCGGTCAACAGAATGTGAAGGCGCTATCACATCACATGCCCACATAAGGAAAATGTTTTGGGTCAATTAAAAAACTACACAAGTAGTCACATACAAGTAGGACACACAGCCGTTGGTGTGTGAAATGCTCAAGCCTTCATGGGTATCAGGTAGGGCATGTCGAGGTGAGGTGCACACCTCTCTTATTCTTAGTCTTTTTCTTCACAGAAAGATGTCGGGAATTCATAAGGTTAAGTCGAAGTGCGTATGCAGATGTGAAAAATAAAATATCCCCAGTAAAGGGGGAATTAACATACAAGATGTTAGCCATTCACATACACTAGATTACAGGTGTATGTTATACACACAAATGACAAGATATGACGTTGTCATACTGAATGTTTTGTATACCGGCACATCGTTATATAACATGAAAGAATATCATCACCAGAGTCGATTCTCAACGCCAAGTCGTTAAATACTTCGGGGAACAATTCAACAATGACAGATAAGTGCCGACTCGGTGTCTGTGGCTTTTGGGTATTATACGCAATTTCACAATCCCGACAAATCGGGCTCGGGGTCGGCCGCGAGCGATTTGGGAGCACATCACTTTAGCTTGATTTTCACAATAATATTAATATGATCGTCAACTTTTCTGAAAGCAATGACAAACTCATCATTATCATGTGTCGGGCCGATAAGCGTGGGTGGTCATGTTTCTCCATCTCACACAATCACCAGAGTCGAGGATCAGCTCTGTGTTTTTGTCTCAATTATGCCACGTGGAAAAGCCATCGAGATATTTATCTCTCTGCCTTCCCTTTGTTCTTTTCCTATCAATCTTATCAGCTGTCACCAAGTTCTCCACTTTATTTCTTCTCACAACGTGTCTAAAAAGATGGCCGACGTGACTTTGATCACATAACACATAGCGTGGCTATTGGTTTAACAAAACGTGACTATCGCCATATATTCAATATGTCTCATGGCATGAAAACCGGCTCACTATCTTTACCTACTTTACCGTATATCCACCCACACGATCCTCGTTATTCTTTTAACCGCTCGTCTCAGACCACTCTATTGCAGATCATTCTATTCCAGTTGCTCTATTGCCTTTAAAAAAAAACCATCCAGTTACTTCAATAGCCTCTTCTATCACACTAAGTTGCTTCATTGGCCTCTTCTATTACACCCGGTTTCTTCATTAAGCCCTTCTGTCAATCCGGGTGCTTCATTGGCCTCTTCTATCACATCCGGTAGCTTCAATAGTCTCTTCTATTACATCAAGTTGCTTCATAGGCCTCTTCTATCACATCAAGTTACTTCATTGGCCTCTTCTATCACATCCTGGTGCTTCACTGGCCTCTTCCATCACATCTAGGGGCTGCAATGGCCTCTTCTATCACATCCGGTTGCTTCATTAGTATCTTATAATACATTATTTTATTAGTTTGAAGATATTTATCGCAAAGTATTTATATCATAAGGGAAAAGAATGGCTTGGAGATACGACGCCAACCTCTGACACGAGGAGATCGAGTACCAATCACGGTATGGATTTTCACCCCCCCCCCCCTTTCTCTCTATCTCTCTCTCCCCCACACACACACACACACACACACACACACACACACACACACACACACACTCACACACACACACACACACACACACACACACACACACACACACACACACGGGAATTTATCTTGGGGTATGGCTCGGATATCAAGCCTTCTCGGCTAAGGGCGTAAATCAAGGAAGACCTCTAAGCAGGCTGCACGCGCGTTAAAGATCTTTCGGCAGTAGTAAATCGAATGGGGTTGGCCCATAACACCGCTGCACTTGCTAATGTTAAAATGAGAAAATCCCACCCACAAAAAGAAAAGTTATAGCATGTGATATGGTGACCCGATATAAACACATTTGGGTCCGTGCGGTATACAGTTGTGTACCGGGGAAAGGACCGCATTCTGGGTTCTACGAGAAGAGTGGGAGGACTCATTGGGTTGTCCAAGTGGGCAACGGAAATAAACCTTTGCAAAACCGAACAAACCGCTTATGTCCCGGAAGGGCACAAGCTGTTATTATTCTTACAAGCTGTAATTTGAACCTTTTTATCGCAAACTGTTATTATATATTAACTCTTTTCTCAAAAACTGTTATTACTTTTTTTTTAAAAATCACAAACTGTCTTTAAATATCAGCTCTTTTAACACAGACCGTTTTTATATAGTAGCTCTTTTATCACAAACTGTTATTATTTATTAACTCTTTTGTCAAAAAATGTTATTACTATTTTATTACAAACTGTTATTACTTAAACACTTCTATTTCAAACTGTTACTTTATTATTTCATATCGAACTGTTATTATAATAAAACTTCTATCCAAAACTGTTGTAACTTCATATGACGTAAAACGTTGTATCCACATGGTGAAGGCTAGTCGCCGTAACGTCCCGTGATTTATGTAACTGAGTTCTGTACAGCTGCATTACTTAGTATTATTTTATATTGTGCTTATTTCCATAGCTTTACCGCAGTCCCACTAATTTTATTCATATTATATGTCATCAACTGCCCACAATACCTTGCGGTGTAAAAAAAAAAGGGGGGGGGGGGAGGGGGGCGGCGGCTATTGCCTGGCTTTTGTAGTCGTCGTGAACTGTGCAGGTTAGGGTTTTTCCTTTTTGTTCCCGGACAGAAAATAGCCACACCTTATCGAGGATTCGAACCCGGGTCTCCCGAAGGAAATCCCGGCATTCATGCCACAATGCCAAGCGCACCTCATTCATACTATCAACATAGAAAAAATGCTATCGCCGTGTCCGATCACGTGGCATCTAAGCGTAGAGTGAAATCTTGTGGGAACTTCTCTGACAGGGGAGGGCAGCTATCGGAGCCTGTCAACGGTGGTTACCTTTCCGCGGGCCCGGCTAATCAACCTCAGAGACAGGTATATCTGGTTGAGGTAAATAAACACAAGGTGAGATGGTTGCTTGTGTTTACTCTACCTCGTGCCATACTACTATCCTGATTATCTCAGACGCGCGCGCGTACGTATATGCCAGAGAGCGGGGTTAGGGAGCTGGTGAAGGAATTCAAGAGTCAGTGAAATAGAGATCTCGTTAGGGATAAGAGTCACTGAGGCAATGGGCGATGTAGAATTTGGACACGGCTGGGTGACAGGGAGGAAAGATCTAGACAAAACCACTAGGTACAAAAATGACAGCACGGCAGACAGACGAACAATGGGGCCTAGAGATACTACTAATTATGCTGCATGTCCTTTGCAGGCAATTAATGAATCACCTAAAAAACGAGAAGTAGATTGTGAGCTTTACTAGAATACGATTATAAGAAACAAAATGGAAGTAACGGCTAAAGCCTTCGTCAGCATAGAAACCAAACAAACACAAACTGACACAACCACATGGAAAACACTACATGAAAATACAAAGGTTACTTATCTGTATCCTTGTGGCTGAATACGCCTTAAACGATCAACGCGCCTGTCTATTCTAATGTCCTTTGTCCTTTGCAGAGCGTGGCGATAACCCTAAAGTTACTTTTCTGGGCACTTAAAGTTCACGCGGAGGTAGTGGGATCAACCCCTACCTAAGTCAGTTAGACTTCAACGTTGACTTCTCTTCCAGAAAGCAATGGCAAACTACTGAACGTAAACATTGTCTAGAGTCTAGACTATCAATCCGTGGTTAGGGGATAATCGATACCTCCTGGAAAGGACACACAATTCTAGTCTACAATAATTTTAGAACGAGAAGTCAATGTTTAGGAATAGCTTAATGCCAGTGAAACTCCGCCATCAGCGCCTGGAAGTTGAAGAGCGAGCGCTATTATCCTGTTGGCCACGTTGAATTCTAGAGATGGTACATACAAGCCAAAGGGATAGAACATGATGCTGGTGGGCAGAAAGAGAAAAAAAAAAAAAAAGAAGAAGAAATATCCCAATAGGGAGCAATGCAGATCGACGGAGAAAATGAAGTAGAATATACAAGGGAACAAATGAAATAGACTTACATGACATGTAGGTAGACAGGACATAACAGACCTACAAAAGAGGTTTGCTTCGTGTGAACATTCCTTCATTCATTCGTTCAGTAGCATGTCCTTTGCAGAACCTCGACCCCATAAAAACTTCTCGGTCATTAGCAAGATGTCCCGCGTCCGATACATCCATCCGGAGATCATCTGCCACATCCTGCACCCATCTTCTCTTTGGCCCTACTCTTCCTCTCTTCCTGGGCATAAACCCCTACATTATTTTCTCTCCAAACTTTCATGACGTTTCAAGTGATAAAGATATTCACGTGAATACTTTTATAAACCAGGCGGCAGAATATTACTCACACACGTAATTGTAAAGTGCGACCAAGACCGTGTTTAATAACGCATGCAACGTAAAACAGGCGCCACAGATTTGTCTGCGGTAACGAACGGAGCCGGACACCTCATCTCATAATGAGGCAACAGAGTATACGTAAAGGTCTACGACTTCAGAATATCAGCGGGAATATCAGCTACGATAAAACCGTTAACAATAGTTAATTATCCACTAAGCATACCATACATATTGATCTGTCTCTGGGCGCATTCCCTATTTGATCAATGTTCTTCATAAATCCCAAAAGGCATCGATTAAAGAGGTCTGCTGCCTATTTCTATAATGGAGTTTGAATAGAATACACAATACACGACTACAAAACTTGATGAATGAAAAGGCGAACGTTATATAATATACACAGAAACAACAGTAGAAGACTAACTCTAATGACTACTGAGTCAACTAAAAAAGACAGAGACATTAATACAAGAGACAAAATTGCAGGTATAAACAAATTTAAATTTCAAGCGAACAAAAGAAGAAGAAGAAAAAAACAAAAAAACAACAACCGTCAGCTATTATTCCAGGCCAATCTTTAATCTCTCATTATTTCGCTATTTATATATATATATATATATATATATATATATATATATATATATATATATATATATATATATATAAAGAAGAATCTGATGACAAAACAATCCTTTCCTTACTCCTCCTTGCTTCATCTGTCCACCATTGCCCACTTTATTTCCCATGTACATTGCCACTTCTCTATACGGTCTCGAAAGGTCGTTTAAGATTTACCACCAGCAGCCTGCGCGTGAAAACGCGCATATTTTTGAACATGTGCCAGAAGGCCATTCACGCTGTACTGAGTGTGTCCCCTAGTAGGAACCGTGTCCTAAAAGGCCATTCACGCTGTACTGAGTGTGTCCCCTAGTAGGAAATGCGTTCTAGAAGGCTAGTCACGCTGTTTTGAATGTGTCCCATAGAAGGAACCGTGTCCTACAAGGTCAGTCACGCTGTACTCAGTGAGTCCCCTAGTAGGAACCATGTCCTAGAATGCTAGTCACGCTGTATTGTGTCCCCTAGTAGGAACCGTGTCCTAGAAGGCTAGTCACGCTGTATTGTGTCCCCTAGTAGGAACCGTGTCCTAGAAGGCTAGTCACGCTGTATTGTGTCCCCTAGTAGGAACCGTGTGCTAGAAGGCCAGTCACGCTGTATTGTGTCCCCTAGTAGGAACAGTGTCCTAGAAGGCTAGTCACGCTGTACTGAATGTGTCCCCTAGTAAGAACCGTGTCCTACAAGGTCAGTCACGCTGTATTGTGTCCCCTAGTAGGAACCGTCTCCTAGAAGGCTAGTCACGCTGTATTGTGTCCACTAGTAGGTACCGTGTCCTAGAAGGCTAGTCACGCTGTATTGTGTCCCCTAGTAGGAACCGTGTGCTAGAAGGCCAGTCACGCTGTATTGTGTCCCCTAGTAGGAACCATGTCCTAGAAGGCTAGTCACGCTGTACTGAGTGTGTCCCCTAGTAGGAACCGTGTCCTAGAAGGCTAGTCACGCTGTACTGAGTGTATCCCCTAGTAGGAACCGTGTCCTAGAAGGCTAGTCACGCTGTACTGAGTGTGTCCCCTCGTAGGAACCGTGTCCTAGAAGGCTAGTCACGCTGTATTGTGTCCCCTAGTAGGAACCGTGTCCTAGAAGGCCAGTCACGCTGTATTGTGTCCCCTAGTAGGAACCGTGTCCTAGAAGGCTAGTCACGCTGTACTGAGTGTGTCCCCTAGTAGGAACAATGTCCTAGAAGGCCAGTCACGCTGTACTGAATGTGTCCCCTAGTAGGAACCGTGTCCTAGAAGGCTAGTCACGCTGTACTGAATGTGTCCCCTAGTAGGAACCGTGTCCTAGAAGGCCAGTCACTCTGTATTGTGTCCCCTAGTAGGAACCATGTCCTAGAAGGCCAGTCACGCTGTACTGAATGTGTCCCCTAGTAGGAACCGTGTCCTAGAAGGCTAGTCACGCTGTACTGAGTGTGTCCCCTAGTAGGAACCGTGTCCTAGAAGGCTAGTCACGCTGTATTGTGTCCCCTAGTAGGAACCGTGTGCTAGAAGGCTAGTCACGCTGTATTGTGTCCCCTAGTAGGAACCGTGTCCTAGAAGGCTAGTCACGCTGTACTGAGTGTGTCCCCTAGTAGGAACCATATCCTAGAAGGCCAGTCACGCTGTACTGAATGTGTCCCCTAGTAGGAACCGTGTCCTAGAAGGCCAGTCACTCTGTATTGTGTCCCCTAGTAGGAACCATGTCCTAGAAGGCCAGTCACGCTGTACTGAATGTGTCCCCTAGTAGGAACCGTGTCCTAGAAGGCTAGTCACGCTGTACTGAATGTGTCCCCTAGTAGGAACCATGTCCTAGAAGGCTAGTCACGCTGAACTGAATGTGTCCCCTAGTAGGAACCGTGTGCTAGAAGGTTAGTCAATCTGTATTGTGTCCCCTAGTAGGAACCGTGTCCTAGAAGGCTAGTCACGCTGTACTGAGTGTGTCCCCTAGTAGGAACCGTGTCCTACAAGGTCAGTCACGCTGTACTGAGTGTGTCCCCTAGTAGGAACCGTGTCCTAGAAGGCTAGTCACGCTGTACTGAATGTGTCCCCTAGTAGGAACCGTGTCCTAGAAGGCCAGTCACTCTGTATTGTGTCCCCTAGTAGAAACCGTGTCCTAGAAGGCTAGTCACGCTGTACTGAGTGTGTCCCCTAGTAGGAACCGTGTCCTAGAAGGCTAGTCACGCTGTACTGAGTGTGTCCCCTAGTAGGAACCGTGTCCTAGAAGGCTAGTCATGCTGTACTGAGTGTGTCCCCTAGTAGGAACCGTGTCCTAGAAGGCTAGTCACGCTGTATTGTGTCCCCTAGTAGGAACCGTGTCCTAGAAGGCCAGTCACGCTGTACTGAGTGTGTCCCCTAGTAGGAACCGTGTCCTAGAAGGCCAGTCACGCTGTACTGAATGTGTCCCCTAGTAGGAACCGTGTCCTAGAAGGCCAGTCACTCTGTATTGTGTCCCCTAGTAGGAACCGTGTCCTAGAAGGCTAGTCACGCTGTACTGAGTGTGTCCCCTAGTAGGAACCGTGTCCTAGAAGGCTAGTCACACTGTACTGAATGTGTCCCCTAGTAGGAACCATGTCCTAGAAGGCTAGTCACGCTGTACTGAATGTGTCCCCTAGTAGGAACCGTGTGCTAGAAGGCTAGTCACTCTGTATTGTGTCCCCTAGTAGGAACCGTGTCCTAGAAGGCTAGTCACGCTGTACTGAGTGTGTCCCCTAGTAGGAACCCTGTCCTAGAAGGCTAGTCACGCTGTACTGAATGTATCCCCTAGTAGGAACCATGTCCTACAAGGTCAGTCACGCTGTATTGAGTTTGTCCCCTAGTAGGAACCATGTCCTACAAGGTCAGTCACGCTGTACTGAATGTGTCCCCTAGTAAGAACCGTGTCCTACAAGGTCAGTCACGCTGTATTGAATGTGTCCCCTAGTAGGAACCGTGTCCTACAAGGTCAGTCACGCTGTATTGAATGTTTCCCCTAGTAGGAACCGTGTCCTACAAGGTCAGTCACGCTGTATTGAATGTGTCCCCTAGTAGGAACCGTGTCCTACAAGGTCAGTCACGCTGTACTGAGTGTGTCCCCTAGTAGGAACCGTGTCCTACAAGGTCAGTCACGCTGTATTGAATGTGTCCCCTAGTAGGAACCGTGTCCTACAAGGTCAGTCACGCTGTACTGAGTGTATCCCCTAGTAGGAACCGTGTCCTACAAGGTCAGTCACGCTGTACTGAATGTGTCCCCTAGTAGGAACCGTGTCCTACAAGGTCAGTCACGCTGTACTGAATGTGTCCCCTAGTAGGAACCGTGTCCTAGAAGGCTAGTCACGCTGTATTGTGTCCCCTAGTAGGAACCGTGTCCTAAAAGGTCAGTCACGCTGTACTGAATGTATCCCCTAGTAGGAACCGTGTCCTACAAGGTCTGTCACGCTGTATTGAATGTGTCCCCTAGTAGGAACCGTGTCCTACAAGGTCAGTCACGCTGTATTGAATGTGTCCCCTAGTAGGAACCGTGTCCTACAAGGTCAGTCACGCTGTACTGAGTGTGTCCCCTAGTAGGAACCGTGTCCTAGAAGGCTAGTCACGCTGTATTGTGTCCCCTAGTAGGAACCGTGTCCTACAAGGTCAGTCACGCTGTATTGAATGTGTCCCTTAGTAGGAAACGTGTCCTACAAGGTCAGTCACGCTGTACTGAGTGTGTCCCCTAGTAGGAACCGTGTCCTAGAAGGCTAGTCACGCTGTATTGTGTCCCCTAGTAGGAACCGTGTCCTAGAAGGCTAGTCAAGCTGTATTGTGTCCCCTAGTAGGAACCGTGTCCTAGAAGGCTAGTCACGCTGTATTGTGTCCCCTAGTAGGAACCGTGTGCTAGAAGGCCAGTCACGCTGTATTGTGTCCCCTAGTAGGAACCGTGTCCTAGAAGGCTAGTCACGCTGTACTGAGTGTGTCCCGTAGTAGGAACCGTGTCCTAGAAGGCTAGTCACGCTGTACTGAGTGTATCCCCTAGTAGGAACCGTGTCCTAGAAGGCTAGTCACGCTGTACTGAGTGTGTCCCCTCGTAGGAACCGTGTCCTAGAAGGCTAGTCACGCTGTATTGTGTCCCCTAGTAGGAACCGTGTCCTAGAAGGCCAGTCACGCTGTATTGTGTCCCCTAGTAGGAACCGTGTCCTACAAGGTCAGTCACGCCGTACTGAGTGTGTCCCCTAGTAGGAACCGTGTCCTAGAAGGCTAGTCACGCTGTACTGAATGTGTCCCCTAGTAGGAACCGTGTCCTAGAAGGCCAGTCACTCTGTATTGTGTCCCCTAGTAGGAACCGTGTCCTAGAAGGCTAGTCACGCTGTACTGAGTGTGTCCCCTAGTAGGAACCGTGTCCTAGAAGGCTAGTCACGCTGTACTGAGTGTGTCCCCTAGTAGGAACAATGTCCTAGAAGGCCAGTCACGCTGTACTGAATGTGTCCCCTAGTAGGAACCGTGTCCTAGAAGGCTAGTCACGCTGTACTGAATGTGTCCCCTAGTAGGAACCGTGTCCTAGAAGGCCAGTCACACTGTATTGTGTCCCCTAGTAGGAACCATGTCCTAGAAGGCCAGTCACGCTGTACTGAATGTGTCCCCTAGTAGGAACCGTGTCCTAGAAGGCTAGTCACGCTGTACTGAGTGTGTCCCCTAGTAGGAACCGTGTCCTAGAAGGCTAGTCACGCTGTATTGTGTCCCCTAGTAGGAACCGTGTGCTAGAAGGCTAGTCACGCTGTATTGTGTCCCCTAGTAGGAACCGTGTCCTAGAAGGCTAGTCACGCTGTACTGAGTGTGTCCCCTAGTAGGAACCATATCCTAGAAGGCCAGTCACGCTGTACTGTATGTGTCCCCTAGTAGGAACCGTGTCCTAGAAGGCTAGTCACGCTGTACTGAATGTGTCCCCTAGTAGGAACCGTGTCCTAGAAGGCCAGTCACTCTGTATTGTGTCCCCTAGTAGGAACCATGTCCTAGAAGGCCAGTCACGCTGTACTGAATGTGTCCCCTAGTAGGAACCGTGTCCTAGAAGGCTAGTCACGCTGTACTGAATGTGTCCCCTAGTAGGAACCATGTCCTAGAAGGCTAGTCACGCTGTACTGAATGTGTCCCCTAGTAGGAACCATATCCTAGAAGGCCAGTCACGCTGTACTGTATGTGTCCCGTAGTAGGAACCGTGTCCTAGAAGGCTAGTCACGCTGTACTGAATGTGTCCCCTAATAGGAACCGTGTCCTAGAAGGCCAGTCACTCTGTATTGTGTCCCCTAGTAGGAACCATGTCCTAGAAGGCCAGTCACGCTGTACTGAATGTGTCCCCTAGTAGGAACCGTGTCCTAGAAGGCTAGTCACGCTGTACTGAATGTGTCCCCTAGTAGGAACCATGTCCTAGAAGGCTAGTCACGCTGAACTGAATGTGTCCCCTAGTAGGAACCGTGTCCTAGAAGGCTAGTCACGCTGTACTGAGTGTGTCCCCTAGTAGGAACCGTGTCCTACAAGGTCAGTCACGCTGTACTGAGTGTGTCCCCTAGTAGGAACCGTGTCCTAGAAGGCTAGTCACGCTGTACTGAATGTGTCCCCTAGTAGGAACCGTGTCCTAGAAGGCCAGTCACTCTGTATTGTGTCCCCTAGTAGGAACCGTGTCCTAGAAGGCTAGTCACGCTGTACTGAGTGTGTCCCCTAGTAGGAACCGTGTCCTAGAAGGCTAGTCACGCTGTACTGAGTGTGTCCCCTAGTAGGAACCGTGTCCTAGAAGGCTAGTCACGCTGTACTGAGTGTGTCCCCTAGTAGGAACCGTGTCCTAGAAGGCTAGTCACGCTGTATTGTGTCCCCTAGTAGGAACCGTGTCCTAGAAGGCCAGTCACGCTGTACTGAGTGTGTCCCCTAGTAGGAACCGTGTCCTAGAAGGCCAGTCACGCTGTACTGAATGTGTCCCCTAGTAGGAACCGTGTCCTAGAAGGCCAGTCACTCTGTATTGTGTCCCCTAGTAGGAACCGTGTCCTAGAAGGCTAGTCACGCTGTACTGAGTGTGTCCCCTAGTAGGAACCGTGTCCTAGAAGGCTAGTCACGCTGTACTGAATGTGTCCCCTAGTAGGAACCATGTCCTAGAAGGCTAGTCACGCTGTACTGAATGTGTCCCCTAGTAGGAACCGTGTGCTAGAAGGCTAGTCACTCTGTATTGTGTCCCCTAGTAGGAACCGTGTCCTAGAAGGCTAGTCACGCTGTACTGAGTGTGTCCCTTAGTAGGAACCATGTCCTAGAAGGCCAGTTACGCTGTACTGAATGTGTCCCCTAGTAGGAACCCTGTCCTAGAAGGCTAGTCACGCTGTACTGAATGTATCCCCTAGTAGGAACCATGTCCTACAAGGTCAGTCACGCTGTATTGAGTTTGTCCCCTAGTAGGAACCATGTCCTACAAGGTCAGTCACGCTGTACTGAGTTTGTCCCCTAGTAGGAACCGTGTCCTACAAGGTCAGTCACGCTGTACTGAATGTGTCCCCTAGTAAGAACCGTGTCCTACAAGGTCAGTCACGCTGTATTGAATGTGTCCCCTAGTAGGAACCGTGTCCTACAAGGTCAGTCCCGCTGTATTGAATGTGTCCCCTAGTAGGAACCGTGTCCTACAAGGTCAGTCACGCTGTATTGAATGTTTCCCCTAGTAGGAACCGTGTCCTACAAGGTCAGTCACGCTGTATTGAATGTGTCCCCTAGTAGGAACCGTGTCCTACAAGGTCAGTCACGCTGTACTGAGTGTGTCCCCTAGTAGGAACCGTGTCCTACAAGGTCAGTCACGCTGTATTGAATGTGTCCCCTAGTAGGAACCGTGTCCTACAAGGTCAGTCACGCTGTACTGAGTGTATCCCCTAGTAGGAACCGTGTCCTACAAGGTCAGTCACGCTGTACTGAATGTGTCCCCTAGTAGGAACCGTGTCCTACAAGGTCAGTCACGCTGTACTGAATGCGTCCCCTAGTAGGAACCGTGTCCTAGAAGGCTAGTCACGCTGTATTGTGTCCCCTAGTAGGAACCGTGTCCTAAAAGGTCAGTCACGCTGTACTGAATGTATCCCCTAGTAGGAACCGTGTCCTACAAGGTCTGTCACGCTGTATTGAATGTGTCCCCTAGTAGGAACCGTGTCCTACAAGGTCAGTCACGCTGTATTGAATGTGTCCCCTAGTAGGAACCGTGTCCTACAAGGTCAGTCACGCTGTACTGAGTGTGTCCCCTAGTAGGAACCGTGTCCTAGAAGGCTAGTCACGCTGTATTGTGTCCCCTAGTAGGAACCGTGTCCTACAAGGTCAGTCACGCTGTATTGAATGTGTCCCTTAGTAGGAACCGTGTCCTACAAGGTCAGTCACGCTGTACTGAGTGTGTCCCCTAGTAGGAACCGTGTCCTAGAAGGCTAGTCACGCTGTATTGTGTCCCCTAGTAGGAACCGTGTCCTAGAAGGCTAGTCAAGCTGTATTGTGTCCCCTAGTAGGAACCGTGTCCTAGAAGGCTAGTCACGCTGTATTGTGTCCCCTAGTAGGAACCGTGTGCTAGAAGGCCAGTCACGCTGTATTGTGTCCCCTAGTAGGAACCGTGTCCTAGAAGGCTAGTCACGCTGTACTGAGTGTGTCCCGTAGTAGGAACCGTGTCCTAGAAGGCTAGTCACGCTGTACTGAGTGTATCCCCTAGTAGGAACCGTGTCCTAGAAGGCTAGTCACGCTGTACTGAGTGTGTCCCCTCGTAGGAACCGTGTCCTAGAAGGCTAGTCACGCTGTATTGTGTCCCCTAGTAGGAACCGTGTCCTAGAAGGCCAGTCACGCTGTATTGTGTCCCCTAGTAGGAACCGTGTCCTACAAGGTCAGTCACGCTGTACTGAGTGTGTCCCCTAGTAGGAACCGTGTCCTAGAAGGCTAGTCACGCTGTACTGAATGTGTCCCCTAGTATGAACCGTGTCCTAGAAGGCCAGTCACTCTGTATTGTGTCCCCTAGTAGGAACCGTGTCCTAGAAGGCTAGTCACGCTGTACTGAGTGTGTCCCCTAGTAGGAACCGTGTCCTAGAAGGCTAGTCACGCTGTACTGAGTGTGTCCCCTAGTAGGAACCGTGTCCTAGAAGGCTAGTCACGCTGTATTGTGTCCCCTAGTAGGAACCGTGTCCTAGAAGGCCAGTCACGCTGTACTGAGTGTGTCCCCTAGTAGGAACCGTGTCCTAGAAGGCCAGTCACGCTGTACTGAATGTGTCCCCTAGTAGGAACCGTGTCCTAGAAGGCCAGTCACTCTGTATTGTGTCCCCTAGTAGGAACCGTGTCCTAGAAGGCTAGTCACGCTGTACTGAGTGTGTCCCCTAGTAGGAACCGTGTCCTAGAAGGCTAGTCACGCTGTACTGAATGTGTCCCCTAGTAGGAACCATGTCCTAGAAGGCTAGTCACGCTGTACTGAATGTGTCCCCTAGTAGGAACCGTGTGCTAGAAGGCTAGTCACTCTGTATTGTGTCCCCTAGTAGGAACCGTGTCCTAGAAGGCTAGTCACGCTGTACTGAGTGTGTCCTTTAGTAGGAACCATGTCCTAGAAGGCCAGTTACGCTGTACTGAATGTGTCCCCTAGTAGGAACCCTGTCCTAGAAGGCTAGTCACGCTGTACTGAATGTATCCCCTAGTAGGAACCATGTCCTACAAGGTCAGTCACGCTGTATTGAGTTTGTCCCCTAGTAGGAACCATGTCCTACAAGGTCAGTCACGCTGTACTGAGTTTGTCCCCTAGTAGGAACCGTGTCCTACAAGGTCAGTCACGCTGTATTGAATGTGTCCCCTAGTAGGAACCGTGTCCTACAAGGTCAGTCACGCTGTATTGAATGTGTCCCCTAGTAGGAACCGTGTCCTACAAGGTCAGTCACGCTGTATTGAATGTTTCCCCTAGTAGGAACCGTGTCCTACAAGGTCAGTCACGCTGTATTGAATGTGTCCCCTAGTAGGAACCGTGTCCTACAAGGTCAGTCACGCTGTACTGAGTGTGTCCCCTAGTAGGAACCGTGTCCTACAAGGTCAGTCACGCTGTATTGAATGTGTCCCCTAGTAGGAACCGTGTCCTACAAGGTCAGTCACGCTGTACTGAGTGTATCCCCTAGTAGGAACCGTGTCCTACAAGGTCAGTCACGCTGTTCTGAATGTGTCCCCTAGTAGGAACCGTGTCCTACAAGGTCAGTCACGCTGTACTGAATGTGTCCCCTAGTAGGAACCGTGTCCTAGAAGGCTAGTCACGCTGTATTGTGTCCCCTAGTAGGAACCGTGTCCTAGAAGGCCAGTCACGCTGTATTGTGTCCCCTAGTAGGAACCGTGTCCTAGAAGGCTAGTCACGCTGTACTGAGTGTGTCCCCTAGTAGGAACAATGTCCTAGAAGGCCAGTCACGCTGTACTGAATGTGTCCCCTAGTAGGAACCGTGTCCTAGAAGGCTAGTCACGCTGTACTGAATGTGTCCCCTAGTAGGAACCGTGTCCTAGAAGGCCAGTCACTCTGTATTGTGTCCCCTAGTAGGAACCATGTCCTAGAAGGCCAGTCACGCTGTACTGAATGTGTCCCCTAGTAGGAACCGTGTCCTAGAAGGCTAGTCACGCTGTACTGAGTGTGTCCCCTAGTAGGAACCGTGTCCTAGAAGGCTAGTTACGCTGTATTGTGTCCCCTAGTAGGAACCGTGTGCTAGAAGGCTAGTCACGCTGTATTGTGTCCCCTAGTAGGAACCGTGTCCTAGAAGGCTAGTCACGCTGTACTGAGTGTATCCCCTAGTAGGAACCATATCCTAGAAGGCCAGTCACGCTGTACTGTATGTGTCCCCTAGTAGGAACCGTGTCCTAGAAGACTAGTCACGCTGTACTGAATGTGTCCCCTAGTAGGAACCGTGTCCTAGAAGGCCAGTCACTCTGTATTGTGTCCCCTAGTAGGAACCATGTCCTAGAAGGCCAGTCACGCTGTACTGAATGTGTCCCCTAGTAGGAACCGTGTCCTAGAAGGCTAGTCACGCTGTACTGAATGTGTCCCCTAGTAGGAACCATGTCCTAGAAGGCTAGTCACGCTGAACTGAATGTGTCCCCTAGTAGGAACCGTGTGCTAGAAGGCTAGTCACTCTGTATTGTGTCCCCTAGTAGGAACCGTGTCCTAGAAGGCTAGTCACGCTGTACTGAGTGTGTCCCCTAGTAGGAACCGTGTCCTACAAGGTCAGTCACGCTGTACTGAGTGTGTCCCCTAGTAGGAACCGTGTCCTAGAAGGCTAGTCACGCTGTACTGAATGTGTCCCCTAGTAGGAACCGTGTCCTAGAAGGCCAGTCACTCTGTATTGTGTCCCCTAGTAGGAACCGTGTCCTAGAAGGCTAGTCACGCTGTACTGAGTGTGTCCCCTAGTAGGAACCGTGTCCTAGAAGGCTAGTCACGCTGTACTGAGTGTGTCCCCTAGTAGGAACCGTGTCCTAGAAGGCTAGTCACGCTGTACTGAGTGTGTCCCCTAGTAGGAACCGTGTCCTAGAAGGCTAGTCACGCTGTATTGTGTCCCCTAGTAGGAACCGTGTCCTAGAAGGCCAGTCACGCTGTACTGAGTGTGTCCCCTAGTAGGAACCGTGTCCTAGAAGGCCAGTCACGCTGTACTGAATGTGTCCCCTAGTAGGAACCGTGTCCTAGAAGGCCAGTCACTCTGTATTGTGTCCCCTAGTAGGAACCGTGTCCTAGAAGGCTAGTCACGCTGTACTGAGTGTGTCCCCTAGTAGGAACCGTGTCCTAGAAGGCTAGTCACGCTGTACTGAATGTGTCCCCTAGTAGGAACCATGTCCTAGAAGGCTAGTCACGCTGTACTGAATGTGTCCCCTAGTAGGAACCGTGTGCTAGAAGGCTAGTCACTCTGTATTGTGTCCCCTAGTAGGAACCGTGTCCTAGAAGGCTAGTCACGCTGTACTGAGTGTGTCCCTTAGTAGGAACCATGTCCTAGAAGGTCAGTTACGCTGTACTGAATGTGTCCCCTAGTAGGAACCCTGTCCTAGAAGGCTAGTCACGCTGTACTGAATGTATCCCCTAGTAGGAACCATGTCCTACAAGGTCAGTCACGCTGTATTGAGTTTGTCCCCTAGTAGGAACCATGTCCTACAAGGTCAGTCACGCTGTACTGAGTTTGTCCCCTAGTAGGAACCGTGTCCTACAAGGTCAGTCACGCTGTACTGAATGTGTCCCCTAGTAAGAACCGTGTCCTACAAGGTCAGTCACGCTGTATTGAATGTGTCCCCTAGTAGGAACCGTGTCCTACAAGGTCAGTCACGCTGTATTGAATGTGTCCCCTAGTAGGAACCGTGTCCTACAAGGTCAGTCACGCTGTATTGAATGTTTCCCCTAGTAGGAACCGTGTCCTACAAGGTCAGTCACGCTGTATTGAATGTGTCCCCTAGTAGGAACCGTGTCCTACAAGGTCAGTCACGCTGTACTGAGTGTGTCCCCTAGTAGGAACCGTGTCCTACAAGGTCAGTCACGCTGTATTGAATGTGTCCCCTAGTAGGAACCGTGTCCTACAAGGTCAGTCACGCTGTACTGAGTGTATCCCCTAGTAGGAACCGTGTCCTACAAGGTCAGTCACGCTGTACTGAATGTGTCCCCTAGTAGGAACCGTGTCCTACAAGGTCAGTCACGCTGTACTGAATGTGTCCCCTAGTAGGAACCGTGTCCTAGAAGGCTAGTCACGCTGTATTGTGTCACCTAGTAGGAACCGTGTCCTAAAAGGTCAGTCACGCTGTACTGAATGTATCCCCTAGTAGGAACCGTGTCCTACAAGGTCTGTCACGCTGTATTGAATGTGTCCCCTAGTAGGAACCGTGTCCTACAAGGTCAGTCACGCTGTATTGAATGTGTCCCCTAGTAGGAACCGTGTCCTACAAGGTCAGTCACGCTGTACTGAGTGTGTCCCCTAGTAGGAACCGTGTCCTAGAAGGCTAGTCACGCTGTATTGTGTCCCCTAGAAGGAACCGTGTCCTACAAGGTCAGTCACGCTGTATTGAATGTGTCCCTTAGTAGGAACCGTGTCCTACAAGGTCAGTCACGCTGTACTGAGTGTGTCCCCTAGTAGGAACCGTGTCCTAGAAGGCTAGTCACGCTGTATTGTGTCCCCTAGTAGCAACCGTGTCCTAGAAGGCTAGTCAAGCTGTATTGTGTCCCCTAGTAGGAACCGTGTCCTAGAAGGCTAGTCACGCTGTATTGTGTCCCCTAGTAGGAACCGTGTCCTACAAGGTCAGTCACGCTGTATTGTGTCCCCTAGTAGGAACCGTGTCCTACAAGGTCAGTCACGCTGTACTGAGTGTGTCCCCTAGTAGGAACCGTGTCCTAGAAGGCTAGTCACGCTGTACTGAATGTGTCCCCTAGTAGGAACCGTGTCCTAGAAGGCCAGTCACTCTGTATTGTGTCCCCTAGTAGTAACCGTGTCCTAGAAGGCTAGTCACGCTGTACTGAGTGTGTCCCCTAGTAGGAACCGTGTCCTAGAAGGCTAGTTACGCTGTACTGAGTGTGTCCCCTAGTAGGAACCGTGTCCTAGAAGGCTAGTCACGCTGTACTGAGTGTGTCCCCTAGTAGGAACCGTGTCCTAGAAGGCTAGTCACGCTGTACTGAGTGTGTCCCCTAGTAAGAACCGTGTCCTAGAAGGCTAGTCACGCTGTATTGTATCCCCTAGTAGGAACCGTGTCCTAGAAGGCCAGTCACTCTGTATTGTGTCCCCTAGTAGGAACCATGTCCTAGAAGGCTAGTCACGCTGTACTGAGTGTGTCCCCTAGTAGGAACCGTGTCCTAGAAGGCTAGTCACTCTGTACTGAATGTGTCTCTTAGTAGGAACCATGTCCTAGAAGGCTAGTCACGCTGTACTGAATTTGTCCCCTAGTAGGAACCGTGTGCTAGAAGGCTAGTCACTCTGTATTGTGTCCCCTAGTAGGAACCGTGTGCTAGAAGGCTAGTCACGCTGTACTGAGTGTGTCCCCTAGTAGGAACCATGTCCTAGAAGGCGAGTCACGCTGATTGAATGTGTCCCCTAGTAGGAACCGTGTCCTAGAAGGCTAGTCACGCTGTACTGAATGTGTCCCCTAGTAGGAACCGTGTCCTAGAAGGCCAGTCACTCTGTATTGTGTCCCCTAGTAGGAACCATGTCCTAGAAGGCCAGTCACGCTGTACTGAATGTGTCCCCTAGTAGGAACCGTGTCCTAGAAGGCTAGTCACGCTGTACTGAGTGTGTCCCCTAGTAGGAACCGTGTCCTACAAGGTCAGTCACGCTGTACTGAGTGTGTCCCCTAGTAGGAACCGTGTCCTAGAAGGCTAGTCACGCTGTACTGAATGTGTCCCCTAGTAGGAACCGTGTCCTAGAAGGCTAGTCACGCTGTACTGAGTGTGTCCCGTAGTAGGAACCGTGTCCTAGAAGGCTAGTCACGCTGTACTGAGTGTATCCCCTAGTAGGAACCGTGTCCTAGAAGGCTAGTCACGCTGTACTGAGTGTGTCCCCTCGTAGGAACCGTGTCCTACAAGGTCAGTCACGCTGTACTGAGTGTGTCCCCTAGTAGGAACCGTGTCCTAGAAGGCTAGTCACGCTGTATTGTGTCCCCTAGAAGGAACCGTGTCCTACAAGGTCAGTCACGCTGTATTGAATGTGTCCCTTAGTAGGAACCGTGTCCTACAAGGTCAGTCACGCTGTACTGAGTGTGTCCCCTAGTAGGAACCGTGTCCTAGAAGGCTAGTCACGCTGTATTGTGTCCCCTAGTAGGAACCGTGTCCTAGAAGGCTAGTCAAGCTGTATTGTGTCCCCTAGTAGGAACCGTGTCCTAGAAGGCTAGTCACGCTGTATTGTGTCCCCTAGTAGGAACCGTGTCCTACAAGGTCAGTCACGCTGTATTGTGTCCCCTAGTAGGAACCGTGTCCTACAAGGTCAGTCACGCTGTACTGAGTGTGTCCCCTAGTAGGAACCGTGTCCTAGAAGGCTAGTCACGCTATACTGAATGTGTCCCCTAGTAGGAACCGTGTCCTAGAAGGCCAGTCACTCTGTATTGTGTCCCCTAGTAGTAACCGTGTCCTAGAAGGCTAGTCACGCTGTACTGAGTGTGTCCCCTAGTAGGAACCGTGTCCTAGAAGGCTAGTTACGCTGTACTGAGTGTGTCCCCTAGTAGGAACCGTGTCCTAGAAGGCTAGTCACGCTGTACTGAGTGTGTCCCCTAGTAGGAACCGTGTCCTAGAAGGCTAGTCACGCTGTACTGAGTGTGTCCCCTAGTAGGAACCGTGTCCTAGAAGGCTAGTCACGCTGTATTGTATCCCCTAGTAGGAACCGTGTCCTAGAAGGCCAGTCACTCTGTATTGTGTCCCCTAGTAGGAACCATGTCCTAGAAGGCTAGTCACGCTGTACTGAGTGTGTCCCCTAGTAGGAACCGTGTCCTAGAAGGCTAGTCACTCTGTACTGAATGTGTCTCTTAGTAGGAACCATGTCCTAAAAGGCTAGTCACGCTGTACTGAATTTGTCCCCTAGTAGGAACCGTGTGCTAGAAGGCTAGTCACTCTGTATTGTGTCCCCTAGTAGGAACCGTGTGCTAGAAGGCTAGTCACGCTGTACTGAGTGTGTCCCCTAGTAGGAACCATGTCCTAGAAGGCGAGTCACGCTGATTGAATGTGTCCCCTAGTAGGAACCGTGTCCTAGAAGGCTAGTCACGCTGTACTGAATGTGTCCCCTAGTAGGAACCGTGTCCTAGAAGGCCAGTCACTCTGTATTGTGTCCCCTAGTAGGAACCATGTCCTAGAAGGCCAGTCACGCTGTACTGAATGTGTCCCCTAGTAGGAACCGTGTCCTAGAAGGCTAGTCACGCTGTACTGAGTGTGTCCCCTAGTAGGAACCGTGTCCTACAAGGTCAGTCACGCTGTACTGAGTGTGTCCCCTAGTAGGAACCGTGTCCTAGAAGGCTAGTCACGCTGTACTGAATGTGTCCCCTAGTAGGAACCGTGTCCTAGAAGGCTAGTCACGCTGTACTGAGTGTGTCCCGTAGTAGGAACCGTGTCCTAGAAGGCTAGTCACGCTGTACTGAGTGTATCCCCTAGTAGGAACCGTGTCCTAGAAGGCTAGTCACGCTGTACTGAGTGTGTCCCCTCGTAGGAACCGTGTCCTAGAAGGCTAGTCACGCTGTATTGTGTCCCCTAGTAGGAACCGTGTCCTAGAAGGCCAGTCACGCTGTATTGTGTCCCCTAGTAGGAACCGTGTCCTACAAGGTCAGTCACGCTGTACTGAGTGTGTCCCCTAGTAGGAACCGTGTCCTAGAAGGCTAGTCACGCTGTACTGAATGTGTCCCCTAGTAGGAACCGTGTCCTAGAAGGCCAGTCACTCTGTATTGTGTCCCCTAGTAGGAACCGTGTCCTAGAAGGCTAGTCACGCTGTACTGAGTGTGTCCCCTAGTAGGAACCGTGTCCTAGAAGGCTAGTCACGCTGTACTGAGTGTGTCCCCTAGTAGGAACAATGTCCTAGAAGGCCAGTCACGCTGTACTGAATGTGTCCCCTAGTAGGAACCGTGTCCTAGAAGGCTAGTCACGCTGTACTGAATGTGTCCCCTAGTAGGAACCGTGTCCTAGAAGGCCAGTCACTCTGTATTGTGTCCCCTAGTAGGAACCATGTCCTAGAAGGCCAGTCACGCTGTACTGAATGTGTCCCCTAGTAGGAACCGTGTCCTAGAAGGCTAGTCACGCTGTACTGAGTGTGTCCCCTAGTAGGAACCGTGTCCTAGAAGGCTAGTCACGCTGTATTGTGTCCCCTAGTAGGAACCGTGTGCTAGAAGGCTAGTCACGCTGTATTGTGTCCCCTAGTAGGAACCGTGTCCTAGAAGGCTAGTCACGCTGTACTGAGTGTGTCCCCTAGTAGGAACCATATCCTAGAAGGCCAGTCACGCTGTACTGTATGTGTCCCCTAGTAGGAACCGTGTCCTAGAAGGCTAGTCACGCTGTACTGAATGTGTCCCCTAGTAGGAACCGTGTCCTAGAAGGCCAGTCACTCTGTATTGTGTCCCCTAGTAGGAACCATGTCCTAGAAGGCCAGTCACGCTGTACTGAATGTGTCCCCTAGTAGGAACCGTGTCCTAGAAGGCTAGTCACGCTGTACTGAATGTGTCCCCTAGTAGGAACCATGTCCTAGAAGGCTAGTCACGCTGAACTGAATGTGTCCCCTAGTAGGAACCGTGTGCTAGAAGGCTAGTCACTCTGTATTGTGTCCCCTAGTAGGAACCGTGTCCTAGAAGGCTAGTCACGCTGTACTGAGTGTGTCCCCTAGTAGGAACCGTGTCCTACAAGGTCAGTCACGCTGTACTGAGTGTGTCCCCTAGTAGGAACCGTGTCCTAGAAGGCTAGTCACGCTGTACTGAATGTGTCCCCTAGTAGGAACCGTGTCCTAGAAGGCCAGTCACTCTGTATTGTGTCCCCTAGTATGAACCGTGTCCTAGAAGGCTAGTCACGCTGTACTGAGTGTGTCCCCTAGTAGGAACCGTGTCCTAGAAGGCTAGTCACGCTGTACTGAGTGTGTCCCCTAGTAGGAACCGTGTCCTAGAAGGCTAGTCACGCTGTACTGAGTGTGTCCCCTAGTAGGAACCGTGTCCTAGAAGGCTAGTCACGCTGTATTGTGTCCCCTAGTAGGAACCGTGTCCTAGAAGGCCAGTCACGCTGTACTGAGTGTGTCCCCTAGTAGGAACCGTGTCCTAGAAGGCCAGTCACGCTGTACTGAATGTGTCCCCTAGTAGGAACCGTGTCCTAGAAGGCCAGTCACTCTGTATTGTGTCCCCTAGTAGGAACCGTGTCCTAGAAGGCTAGTCACGCTGTACTGAGTGTGTCCCCTAGTAGGAACCGTGTCCTAGAAGGCTAGTCACGCTGTACTGAATGTGTCCCCTAGTAGGAACCATGTCCTAGAAGGCTAGTCACGCTGTACTGAATGTGTCCCCTAGTAGGAACCGTGTGCTAGAAGGCTAGTCACTCTGTATTGTGTCCCCTAGTAGGAACCGTGTCCTAGAAGGCTAGTCACGCTGTACTGAGTGTGTCCCTTAGTAGGAACCATGTCCTAGAAGGTCAGTTACGCTGTACTGAATGTGTCCCCTAGTAGGAACCCTGTCCTAGAAGGCTAGTCACGCTGTACTGAATGTATCCCCTAGTAGGAACCATGTCCTACAAGGTCAGTCACGCTGTATTGAGTTTGTCCCCTAGTAGGAACCATGTCCTACAAGGTCAGTCACGCTGTACTGAGTTTGTCCCCTAGTAGGAACCGTGTCCTACAAGGTCAGTCACGCTGTACTGAATGTGTCCCCTAGTAAGAACCGTGTCCTACAAGGTCAGTCACGCTGTATTGAATGTGTCCCCTAGTAGGAACCGTGTCCTACAAGGTCAGTCACGCTGTATTGAATGTGTCCCCTAGTAGGAACCGTGTCCTACAAGGTCAGTCACGCTGTATTGAATGTTTCCCCTAGTAGGAACCGTGTCCTACAAGGTCAGTCACGCTGTATTGAATGTGTCCCCTAGTAGGAACCGTGTCCTACAAGGTCAGTCACGCTGTACTGAGTGTGTCCCCTAGTAGGAACCGTGTCCTACAAGGTCAGTCACGCTGTATTGAATGTGTCCCCTAGTAGGAACCGTGTCCTACAAGGTCAGTCACGCTGTACTGAGTGTATCCCCTAGTAGGAACCGTGTCCTACAAGGTCAGTCACGCTGTACTGAATGTGTCCCCTAGTAGGAACCGTGTCCTACAAGGTCAGTCACGCTGTACTGAATGTGTCCCCTAGTAGGAACCGTGTCCTAGAAGGCTAGTCACGCTGTATTGTGTCACCTAGTAGGAACCGTGTCCTAAAAGGTCAGTCACGCTGTACTGAATGTATCCCCTAGTAGGAACCGTGTCCTACAAGGTCTGTCACGCTGTATTGAATGTGTCCCCTAGTAGGAACCGTGTCCTACAAGGTCAGTCACGCTGTATTGAATGTGTCCCCTAGTAGGAACCGTGTCCTACAAGGTCAGTCACGCTGTACTGAGTGTGTCCCCTAGTAGGAACCGTGTCCTAGAAGGCTAGTCACGCTGTATTGTGTCCCCTAGAAGGAACCGTGTCCTACAAGGTCAGTCACGCTGTATTGAATGTGTCCCTTAGTAGGAACCGTGTCCTACAAGGTCAGTCACGCTGTACTGAGTGTGTCCCCTAGTAGGAACCGTGTCCTAGAAGGCTAGTCACGCTGTATTGTGTCCCCTAGTAGCAACCGTGTCCTAGAAGGCTAGTCAAGCTGTATTGTGTCCCCTAGTAGGAACCGTGTCCTAGAAGGCTAGTCACGCTGTATTGTGTCCCCTAGTAGGAACCGTGTCCTACAAGGTCAGTCACGCTGTATTGTGTCCCCTAGTAGGAACCGTGTCCTACAAGGTCAGTCACGCTGTACTGAGTGTGTCCCCTAGTAGGAACCGTGTCCTAGAAGGCTAGTCACGCTGTACTGAATGTGTCCCCTAGTAGGAACCGTGTCCTAGAAGGCCAGTCACTCTGTATTGTGTCCCCTAGTAGTAACCGTGTCCTAGAAGGCTAGTCACGCTGTACTGAGTGTGTCCCCTAGTAGGAACCGTGTCCTAGAAGGCTAGTTACGCTGTACTGAGTGTGTCCCCTAGTAGGAACCGTGTCCTAGAAGGCTAGTCACGCTGTACTGAGTGTGTCCCCTAGTAGGAACCGTGTCCTAGAAGGCTAGTCACGCTGTACTGAGTGTGTCCCCTAGTAAGAACCGTGTCCTAGAAGGCTAGTCACGCTGTATTGTATCCCCTAGTAGGAACCGTGTCCTAGAAGGCCAGTCACTCTGTATTGTGTCCCCTAGTAGGAACCATGTCCTAGAAGGCTAGTCACGCTGTACTGAGTGTGTCCCCTAGTAGGAACCGTGTCCTAGAAGGCTAGTCACTCTGTACTGAATGTGTCTCTTAGTAGGAACCATGTCCTAGAAGGCTAGTCACGCTGTACTGAATTTGTCCCCTAGTAGGAACCGTGTGCTAGAAGGCTAGTCACTCTGTATTGTGTCCCCTAGTAGGAACCGTGTGCTAGAAGGCTAGTCACGCTGTACTGAGTGTGTCCCCTAGTAGGAACCATGTCCTAGAAGGCGAGTCACGCTGATTGAATGTGTCCCCTAGTAGGAACCGTGTCCTAGAAGGCTAGTCACGCTGTACTGAATGTGTCCCCTAGTAGGAACCGTGTCCTAGAAGGCCAGTCACTCTGTATTGTGTCCCCTAGTAGGAACCATGTCCTAGAAGGCCAGTCACGCTGTACTGAATGTGTCCCCTAGTAGGAACCGTGTCCTAGAAGGCTAGTCACGCTGTACTGAGTGTGTCCCCTAGTAGGAACCGTGTCCTACAAGGTCAGTCACGCTGTACTGAGTGTGTCCCCTAGTAGGAACCGTGTCCTAGAAGGCTAGTCACGCTGTACTGAATGTGTCCCCTAGTAGGAACCGTGTCCTAGAAGGCTAGTCACGCTGTACTGAGTGTGTCCCGTAGTAGGAACCGTGTCCTAGAAGGCTAGTCACGCTGTACTGAGTGTATCCCCTAGTAGGAACCGTGTCCTAGAAGGCTAGTCACGCTGTACTGAGTGTGTCCCCTCGTAGGAACCGTGTCCTACAAGGTCAGTCACGCTGTACTGAGTGTGTCCCCTAGTAGGAACCGTGTCCTAGAAGGCTAGTCACGCTGTATTGTGTCCCCTAGAAGGAACCGTGTCCTACAAGGTCAGTCACGCTGTATTGAATGTGTCCCTTAGTAGGAACCGTGTCCTACAAGGTCAGTCACGCTGTACTGAGTGTGTCCCCTAGTAGGAACCGTGTCCTAGAAGGCTAGTCACGCTGTATTGTGTCCCCTAGTAGGAACCGTGTCCTAGAAGGCTAGTCAAGCTGTATTGTGTCCCCTAGTAGGAACCGTGTCCTAGAAGGCTAGTCACGCTGTATTGTGTCCCCTAGTAGGAACCGTGTCCTACAAGGTCAGTCACGCTGTATTGTGTCCCCTAGTAGGAACCGTGTCCTACAAGGTCAGTCACGCTGTACTGAGTGTGTCCCCTAGTAGGAACCGTGTCCTAGAAGGCTAGTCACGCTATACTGAATGTGTCCCCTAGTAGGAACCGTGTCCTAGAAGGCCAGTCACTCTGTATTGTGTCCCCTAGTAGTAACCGTGTCCTAGAAGGCTAGTCACGCTGTACTGAGTGTGTCCCCTAGTAGGAACCGTGTCCTAGAAGGCTAGTTACGCTGTACTGAGTGTGTCCCCTAGTAGGAACCGTGTCCTAGAAGGCTAGTCACGCTGTACTGAGTGTGTCCCCTAGTAGGAACCGTGTCCTAGAAGGCTAGTCACGCTGTACTGAGTGTGTCCCCTAGTAGGAACCGTGTCCTAGAAGGCTAGTCACGCTGTATTGTATCCCCTAGTAGGAACCGTGTCCTAGAAGGCCAGTCACTCTGTATTGTGTCCCCTAGTAGGAACCATGTCCTAGAAGGCTAGTCACGCTGTACTGAGTGTGTCCCCTAGTAGGAACCGTGTCCTAGAAGGCTAGTCACTCTGTACTGAATGTGTCTCTTAGTAGGAACCATGTCCTAAAAGGCTAGTCACGCTGTACTGAATTTGTCCCCTAGTAGGAACCGTGTGCTAGAAGGCTAGTCACTCTGTATTGTGTCCCCTAGTAGGAACCGTGTGCTAGAAGGCTAGTCACGCTGTACTGAGTGTGTCCCCTAGTAGGAACCATGTCCTAGAAGGCGAGTCACGCTGATTGAATGTGTCCCCTAGTAGGAACCGTGTCCTAGAAGGCTAGTCACGCTGTACTGAATGTGTCCCCTAGTAGGAACCGTGTCCTAGAAGGCCAGTCACTCTGTATTGTGTCCCCTAGTAGGAACCATGTCCTAGAAGGCCAGTCACGCTGTACTGAATGTGTCCCCTAGTAGGAACCGTGTCCTAGAAGGCTAGTCACGCTGTACTGAGTGTGTCCCCTAGTAGGAACCGTGTCCTACAAGGTCAGTCACGCTGTACTGAGTGTGTCCCCTAGTAGGAACCGTGTCCTAGAAGGCTAGTCACGCTGTACTGAATGTGTCCCCTAGTAGGAACCGTGTCCTAGAAGGCTAGTCACGCTGTACTGAGTGTGTCCCGTAGTAGGAACCGTGTCCTAGAAGGCTAGTCACGCTGTACTGAGTGTATCCCCTAGTAGGAACCGTGTCCTAGAAGGCTAGTCACGCTGTACTGAGTGTGTCCCCTCGTAGGAACCGTGTCCTAGAAGGCTAGTCACGCTGTATTGTGTCCCCTAGTAGGAACCGTGTCCTAGAAGGCCAGTCACGCTGTATTGTGTCCCCTAGTAGGAACCGTGTCCTACAAGGTCAGTCACGCTGTACTGAGTGTGTCCCCTAGTAGGAACCGTGTCCTAGAAGGCTAGTCACGCTGTACTGAATGTGTCCCCTAGTAGGAACCGTGTCCTAGAAGGCCAGTCACTCTGTATTGTGTCCCCTAGTAGGAACCGTGTCCTAGAAGGCTAGTCACGCTGTACTGAGTGTGTCCCCTAGTAGGAACCGTGTCCTAGAAGGCTAGTCACGCTGTACTGAGTGTGTCCCCTAGTAGGAACAATGTCCTAGAAGGCCAGTCACGCTGTACTGAATGTGTCCCCTAGTAGGAACCGTGTCCTAGAAGGCTAGTCACGCTGTACTGAATGTGTCCCCTAGTAGGAACCGTGTCCTAGAAGGCCAGTCACTCTGTATTGTGTCCCCTAGTAGGAACCATGTCCTAGAAGGCCAGTCACGCTGTACTGAATGTGTCCCCTAGTAGGAACCGTGTCCTAGAAGGCTAGTCACGCTGTACTGAGTGTGTCCCCTAGTAGGAACCGTGTCCTAGAAGGCTAGTCACGCTGTATTGTGTCCCCTAGTAGGAACCGTGTGCTAGAAGGCTAGTCACGCTGTATTGTGTCCCCTAGTAGGAACCGTGTCCTAGAAGGCTAGTCACGCTGTACTGAGTGTGTCCCCTAGTAGGAACCATATCCTAGAAGGCCAGTCACGCTGTACTGTATGTGTCCCCTAGTAGGAACCGTGTCCTAGAAGGCTAGTCACGCTGTACTGAATGTGTCCCCTAGTAGGAACCGTGTCCTAGAAGGCCAGTCACTCTGTATTGTGTCCCCTAGTAGGAACCATGTCCGAGAAGGCCAGTCACGCTGTACTGAATGTGTCCCCTAGTAGGAACCGTGTCCTAGAAGGCTAGTCACGCTGTACTGAATGTGTCCCCTAGTAGGAACCATGTCCTAGAAGGCTAGTCACGCTGTACTGAATGTGACACCTAGTAGGAACCATATCCTAGAAGGCCAGTCACGCTGTACTGTATGTGTCCCGTAGTAGGAACCGTGTCCTAGAAGGCTAGTCACGCTGTACTGAATGTGTCCCCTAATAGGAACCGTGTCCTAGAAGGCCAGTCACTCTGTATTGTGTCCCCTAGTAGGAACCATGTCCTAGAAGGCCAGTCACGCTGTACTGAATGTGTCCCCTAGTAGGAACCGTGTCCTAGAAGGCTAGTCACGCTGTACTGAATGTGTCCCCTAGTAGGAACCATGTCCTAGAAGGCTAGTCACGCTGAACTGAATGTGTCCCCTAGTAGGAACCGTGTCCTAGAAGGCTAGTCACGCTGTACTGAGTGTGTCCCCTAGTAGGAACCGTGTCCTACAAGGTCAGTCACGCTGTACTGAGTGTGTCCCCTAGTAGGAACCGTGTCCTAGAAGGCTAGTCACGCTGTACTGAATGTGTCCCCTAGTAGGAACCGTGTCCTAGAAGGCCAGTCACTCTGTATTGTGTCCCCTAGTAGGAACCGTGTCCTAGAAGGCTAGTCACGCTGTACTGAGTGTGTCCCCTAGTAGGAACCGTGTCCTAGAAGGCTAGTCACGCTGTACTGAGTGTGTCCCCTAGTAGGAACCGTGTCCTAGAAGGCTAGTCACGCTGTACTGAGTGTGTCCCCTAGTAGGAACCGTGTCCTAGAAGGCTAGTCACGCTGTATTGTGTCCCCTAGTAGGAACCGTGTCCTAGAAGGCCAGTCACGCTGTACTGAGTGTGTCCCCTAGTAGGAACCGTGTCCTAGAAGGCCAGTCACGCTGTACTGAATGTGTCCCCTAGTAGGAACCGTGTCCTAGAAGGCCAGTCACTCTGTATTGTGTCCCCTAGTAGGAACCGTGTCCTAGAAGGCTAGTCACGCTGTACTGAGTGTGTCCCCTAGTAGGAACCGTGTTCTAGAAGGCTAGTCACGCTGTACTGAATGTGTCCCCTAGTAGGAACCATGTCCTAGAAGGCTAGTCACGCTGTACTGAATGTGTCCCCTAGTAGGAACCGTGTGCTAGAAGGCTAGTCACTCTGTATTGTGTCCCCTAGTAGGAACCGTGTCCTAGAAGGCTAGTCACGCTGTACTGAGTGTGTCCCTTAGTAGGAACCATGTCCTAGAAGGCCAGTTACGCTGTACTGAATGTGTCCCCTAGTAGGAACCCTGTCCTAGAAGGCTAGTCACGCTGTACTGAATGTATCCCCTAGTAGGAACCATGTCCTACAAGGTGAGTCACGCTGTATTGAGTTTGTCCCCTAGTAGGAACCATGTCCTACAAGGTCAGTCACGCTGTACTGAGTTTGTCCCCTAGTAGGAACCGTGTCCTACAAGGTCAGTCACGCTGTACTGAATGTGTCCCCTAGTAAGAACCGTGTCCTACAAGGTCAGTCACGCTGTATTGAATGTGTCCCCTAGTAGGAACCGTGTCCTACAAGGTCAGTCCCGCTGTATTGAATGTGTCCCCTAGTAGGAACCGTGTCCTACAAGGTCAGTCACGCTGTATTGAATGTTTCCCCTAGTAGGAACCGTGTCCTACAAGGTCAGTCACGCTGTACTGAGTGTGTCCCCTAGTAGGAACCGTGTCCTACAAGGTCAGTCACGCTGTATTGAATGTGTCCCCTAGTAGGAACCGTGTCCTACAAGGTCAGTCACGCTGTACTGAGTGTATCCCCTAGTAGGAACCGTGTCCTACAAGGTCAGTCACGCTGTACTGAATGTGTCCCCTAGTAGGAACCGTGTCCTACAAGGTCAGTCACGCTGTACTGAATGTGTCCCCTAGTAGGAACCGTGTCCTAGAAGGCTAGTCACGCTGTATTGTGTCCCCTAGTAGGAACCGTGTCCTAAAAGGTCAGTCACGCTGTACTGAATGTATCCCCTAGTAGGAACCGTGTCCTACAAGGTCTGTCACGCTGTATTGAATGTGTCCCCTAGTAGGAACCGTGTCCTACAAGGTCAGTCACGCTGTATTGAATGTGTCCCCTAGTAGGAACCGTGTCCTACAAGGTCAGTCACGCTGTACTGAGTGTGTCCCCTAGTAGTAACCGTGTCCTAGAAGGCTAGTCACGCTGTATTGTGTCCCCTAGTAGGAACCGTGTCCTACAAGGTCAGTCACGCTGTATTGAATGTGTCCCTTAGTAGGAACCGTGTCCTACAAGGTCAGTCACGCTGTACTGAGTGTGTCCCCTAGTAGGAACCGTGTCCTAGAAGGCTAGTCACGCTGTATTGTGTCCCCTAGTAGGAACCGTGTCCTAGAAGGCTAGTCAAGCTGTATTGTGTCCCCTAGTAGGAACCGTGTCCTAGAAGGCTAGTCACGCTGTATTGTGTCCCCTAGTAGGAACCGTGTGCTAGAAGGCCAGTCACGCTGTATTGTGTCCCCTAGTAGGAACCGTGTCCTAGAAGGCTAGTCACGCTGTACTGAGTGTGTCCCGTAGTAGGAACCGTGTCCTAGAAGGCTAGTCACGCTGTACTGAGTGTATCCCCTAGTAGGAACCGTGTCCTAGAAGGCTAGTCACGCTGTACTGAGTGTGTCCCCTCGTAGGAACCGTGTCCTAGAAGGCTAGTCACGCTGTATTGTGTCCCCTAGTAGGAACCGTGTCCTAGAAGGCCAGTCACGCTGTATTGTGTCCCCTAGTAGGAACCGTGTCCTACAAGGTCAGTCACGCTGTACTGAGTGTGTCCCCTAGTAGGAACCGTGTCCTAGAAGGCTAGTCACGCTGTACTGAATGTGTCCCCTAGTATGAACCGTGTCCTAGAAGGCCAGTCACTCTGTATTGTGTCCCCTAGTAGGAACCGTGTCCTAGAAGGCTAGTCACGCTGTACTGAGTGTGTCCCCTAGTAGGAACCGTGTCCTAGAAGGCTAGTCACGCTGTACTGAGTGTGTCCCCTAGTAGGAACCGTGTCCTAGAAGGCTAGTCACGCTGTATTGTGTCCCCTAGTAGGAACCGTGTCCTAGAAGGCCAGTCACGCTGTACTGAGTGTGTCCCCTAGTAGGAACCGTGTCCTAGAAGGCCAGTCACGCTGTACTGAATGTGTCCCCTAGTAGGAACCGTGTCCTAGAAGGCCAGTCACTCTGTATTGTGTCCCCTAGTAGGAACCGTGTCCTAGAAGGCTAGTCACGCTGTACTGAGTGTGTCCCCTAGTAGGAACCGTGTCCTAGAAGGCTAGTCACGCTGTACTGAATGTGTCCCCTAGTAGGAACCATGTCCTAGAAGGCTAGTCACGCTGTACTGAATGTGTCCCCTAGTAGGAACCGTGTGCTAGAAGGCTAGTCACTCTGTATTGTGTCCCCTAGTAGGAACCGTGTCCTAGAAGGCTAGTCACGCTGTACTGAGTGTGTCCTTTAGTAGGAACCATGTCCTAGAAGGCCAGTTACGCTGTACTGAATGTGTCCCCTAGTAGGAACCCTGTCCTAGAAGGCTAGTCACGCTGTACTGAATGTATCCCCTAGTAGGAACCATGTCCTACAAGGTCAGTCACGCTGTATTGAGTTTGTCCCCTAGTAGGAACCATGTCCTACAAGGTCAGTCACGCTGTACTGAGTTTGTCCCCTAGTAGGAACCGTGTCCTACAAGGTCAGTCACGCTGTACTGAATGTGTCCCCTAGTAAGAACCGTGTCCTACAAGGTCAGTCACGCTGTATTGAATGTGTCCCCTAGTAGGAACCGTGTCCTACAAGGTCAGTCACGCTGTATTGAATGTGTCCCCTAGTAGGAACCGTGTCCTACAAGGTCAGTCACGCTGTATTGAATGTTTCCCCTAGTAGGAACCGTGTCCTACAAGGTCAGTCACGCTGTATTGAATGTGTCCCCTAGTAGGAACCGTGTCCTACAAGGTCAGTCACGCTGTACTGAGTGTGTCCCCTAGTAGGAACCGTGTCCTACAAGGTCAGTCACGCTGTATTGAATGTGTCCCCTAGTAGGAACCGTGTCCTACAAGGTCAGTCACGCTGTACTGAGTGTATCCCCTAGTAGGAACCGTGTCCTACAAGGTCAGTCACGCTGTACTGAATGTGTCCCCTAGTAGGAACCGTGTCCTACAAGGTCAGTCACGCTGTACTGAATGTGTCCCCTAGTAGGAACCGTGTCCTAGAAGGCTAGTCACGCTGTATTGTGTCCCCTAGTAGGAACCGTGTCCTAGAAGGCCAGTCACGCTGTATTGTGTCCCCTAGTAGGAACCGTGTCCTAGAAGGCTAGTCACGCTGTACTGAGTGTGTCCCCTAGTAGTAACAATGTCCTAGAAGGCCAGTCACGCTGTACTGAATGTGTCCCCTAGTAGGAACCGTGTGCTAGAAGGCTAGTCACGCTGTACTGAATGTGTCCCCTAGTAGGAACCGTGTCCTAGAAGGCCAGTCACTCTGTATTGTGTCCCCTAGTAGGAACCATGTCCTAGAAGGCCAGTCACGCTGTACTGAATGTGTCCCCTAGTAGGAACCGTGTCCTAGAAGGCTAGTCACGCTGTACTGAATGTGTCCCCTAGTAGGAACCGTGTCCTAGAAGGCTAGTCACGCTGTACTGAGTGTGTCCCCTAGTAGGAACCGTGTCCTAGAAGGCTAGTCACGCTGTATTGTGTCCCCTAGTAGGAACCGTGTGCTAGAAGGCTAGTCACGCTGTATTGTGTCCCCTAGTAGGAACCGTGTCCTAGAAGGCTAGTCACGCTGTACTGAGTGTATCCCCTAGTAGGAACCATATCCTAGAAGGCCAGTCACGCTGTACTGTATGTGTCCCCTAGTAGGAACCGTGTCCTAGAAGACTAGTCACGCTGTACTGAATGTGTCCCCTAGTAGGAACCGTGTCCTAGAAGGCCAGTCACTCTGTATTGTGTCCCCTAGTAGGAACCATGTCCTAGAAGGCCAGTCACGCTGTACTGAATGTGTCCCCTAGTAGGAACCGTGTCCTAGAAGGCTAGTCACGCTGTACTGAATGTGTCCCCTAGTAGGAACCATGTCCTAGAAGGCTAATCACGCTGAACTGAATGTGTCCCCTAGTAGGAACCGTGTGCTAGAAGGCTAGTCACTCTGTATTGTGTCCCCTAGTAGGAACCGTGTCCTAGAAGGCTAGTCACGCTGTACTGAGTGTGTCCCCTAGTAGGAACCGTGTCCTACAAGGTCAGTCACGCTGTACTGAGTGTGTCCCCTAGTAGGAACCGTGTCCTAGAAGGCTAGTCACGCTGTACTGAATGTGTCCCCTAGTAGGAACCGTGTCCTAGAAGGCCAGTCACTCTGTATTGTGTCCCCTAGTAGGAACCGTGTCCTAGAAGGCTAGTCACGCTGTACTGAGTGTGTCCCCTAGTAGGAACCGTGTCCTAGAAGGCTAGTCACGCTGTACTGAGTGTGTCCCCTAGTAGGAACCGTGTCCTAGAAGGCTAGTCACGCTGTACTGAGTGTGTCCCCTAGTAGGAACCGTGTCCTAGAAGGCTAGTCACGCTGTATTGTGTCCCCTAGTAGGAACCGTGTCCTAGGAGGCCAGTCACGCTGTACTGAGTGTGTCCCCTAGTAGGAACCGTGTCCTAGAAGGCCAGTCACGCTGTACTGAATGTGTCCCCTAGTAGGAACCGTGTCCTAGAAGGCCAGTCACTCTGTATTGTGTCCCCTAGTAGGAACCGTGTCCTAGAAGGCTAGTCACGCTGTACTGAGTGTGTCCCCTAGTAGGAACCGTGTCCTAGAAGGCTAGTCACGCTTTACTGAATGTGTCCCCTAGTAGGAACCATGTCCTAGAAGGCTAGTCACGCTGTACTGAATGTGTCCCCTAGTAGGAACCGTGTGCTAGAAGGCTAGTCACTCTGTATTGTGTCCCCTAGTAGGAACCGTGTCCTAGAAGGCTAGTCACGCTGTACTGAGTGTGTCCCTTAGTAGGAACCATGTCCTAGAAGGCCAGTTACGCTGTACTGAATGTGTCCCCTAGTAGGAACCCTGTCCTAGAAGGCTAGTCACGCTGTACTGAATGTATCCCCTAGTAGGAACCATGTCCTACAAGGTCAGTCACGCTGTATTGAGTTTGTCCCCTAGTAGGAACCATGTCCTACAAGGTCAGTCACGCTGTACTGAGTTTGTCCCCTAGTAGGAACCGTGTCCTACAAGGTCAGTCACGCTGTACTGAATGTGTCCCCTAGTAAGAACCGTGTCCTACAAGGTCAGTCACGCTGTATTGAATGTGTCCCCTAGTAGGAACCGTGTCCTACAAGGTCAGTCACGCTGTATTGAATGTGTCCCCTAGTAGGAACCGTGTCCTACAAGGTCAGTCACGCTGTATTGAATGTTTCCCCTAGTAGGAACCGTGTCCTACAAGGTCAGTCACGCTGTATTGAATGTGTCCCCTAGTAGGAACCGTGTCCTACAAGGTCAGTCACGCTGTACTGAGTGTGTCCCCTAGTAGGAACCGTGTCCTACAAGGTCAGTCACGCTGTATTGAATGTGTCCCCTAGTAGGAACCGTGTCCTACAAGGTCAGTCACGCTGTACTGAGTGTATCCCCTAGTAGGAACCGTGTCCTACAAGGTCAGTCACGCTGTACTGAATGTGTCCCCTAGTAGGAACCGTGTCCTACAAGGTCAGTCACGCTGTACTGAATGTGTCCCCTAGTAGGAACCGTGTCCTAGAAGGCTAGTCACGCTGTATTGTGTCACCTAGTAGGAACCGTGTCCTAAAAGGTCAGTCACGCTGTACTGAATGTATCCCCTAGTAGGAACCGTGTCCTACAAGGTCTGTCACGCTGTATTGAATGTGTCCCCTAGTAGGAACCGTGTCCTACAAGGTCAGTCACGCTGTATTGAATGTGTCCCCTAGTAGGAACCGTGTCCTACAAGGTCAGTCACGCTGTACTGAGTGTGTCCCCTAGTAGGAACCGTGTCCTAGAAGGCTAGTCACGCTGTATTGTGTCCCCTAGAAGGAACCGTGTCCTACAAGGTCAGTCACGCTGTATTGAATGTGTCCCTTAGTAGGAACCGTGTCCTACAAGGTCAGTCACGCTGTACTGAGTGTGTCCCCTAGTAGGAACCGTGTCCTAGAAGGCTAGTCACGCTGTATTGTGTCCCCTAGTAGGAACCGTGTCCTAGAAGGCTAGTCAAGCTGTATTGTGTCCCCTAGTAGGAACCGTGTCCTAGAAGGCTAGTCACGCTGTATTGTGTCCCCTAGTAGGAACCGTGTCCTACAAGGTCAGTCACGCTGTATTGTGTCCCCTAGTAGGAACCGTGTCCTACAAGGTCAGTCACGCTGTACTGAGTGTGTCCCCTAGTAGGAACCGTGTCCTAGAAGGCTAGTCACGCTGTACTGAATGTGTCCCCTAGTAGGAACCGTGTCCTAGAAGGCCAGTCACTCTGTATTGTGTCCCCTAGTAGTAACCGTGTCCTAGAAGGCTAGTCACGCTGTACTGAGTGTGTCCCCTAGTAGGAACCGTGTCCTAGAAGGCTAGTTACGCTGTACTGAGTGTGTCCCCTAGTAGGAACCGTGTCCTAGAAGGCTAGTCACGCTGTACTGAGTGTGTCCCCTAGTAGGAACCGTGTCCTAGAAGGCTAGTCACGCTGTACTGAGTGTGTCCCCTAGTAGGAACCGTGTCCTAGAAGGCTAGTCACGCTGTATTGTATCCCCTAGTAGGAACCGTGTCCTAGAAGGCCAGTCACTCTGTATTGTGTCCCCTAGTAGGAACCATGTCCTAGAAGGCTAGTCACGCTGTACTGAGTGTGTCCCCTAGTAGGAACCGTGTCCTAGAAGGCTAGTCACTCTGTACTGAATGTGTCTCTTAGTAGGAACCATGTCCTAGAAGGCTAGTCACGCTGTACTGAATTTGTCCCCTAGTAGGAACCGTGTGCTAGAAGGCTAGTCACTCTGTATTGTGTCCCCTAGTAGGAACCGTGTGCTAGAAGGCTAGTCACGCTGTACTGAGTGTGTCCCCTAGTAGGAACCATGTCCTAGAAGGCGAGTCACGCTGACTGAATGTGTCCCCTAGTAGGAACCGTGTCCTAGAAGGCTAGTCACGCTGTACTGAATGTGTCCCCTAGTAGGAACCGTGTCCTAGAAGGCCAGTCACTCTGTATTGTGTCCCCTAGTAGGAACCATGTCCTAGAAGGCCAGTCACGCTGTACTGAATGTGTCCCCTAGTAGGAACCGTGTCCTAGAAGGCTAGTCACGCTGTACTGAGTGTGTCCCCTAGTAGGAACCGTGTCCTACAAGGTCAGTCACGCTGTACTGAGTGTGTCCCCTAGTAGGAACCGTGTCCTAGAAGGCTAGTCACGCTGTACTGAATGTGTCCCCTAGTAGGAACCGTGTCCTAGAAGGCCAGTCACTCTGTATTGTGTCCCCTAGTAGGACCCGTGTCCTAGAAGGCTAGTCACGCTGTACTGAGTGTGTCCCCTAGTAGGAACCGTGTCCTAGAAGGCTAGTCACGCTGTACTGAGTGTGTCCCCTAGTAGGAACCGTGTCCTAGAAGGCTAGTCACGCTGTACTGAGTGTGTCCCCTAGTAGGAACCGTGTCCTAGAAGGCTAGTCACGCTGTACTAAATGTGTCCCCTAGTAGGAACCGTGTCCTAGAAGGCTAGTCACGCTGTATTGTGTCCCCTAGTAGGAACCGTGTCCTAGAAGGCTAGTCACGCTGTATTGTGCCCCCTAGTAGGAACCATGTCCTAGAAGGCTAGTCACGCTGTACTGAGTGTGTCCCCTAGTAGGAACCGTGTCCTAGAAGGCTAGTCACGCTGTACTGAATGTGTCCCCTAGTAGGAACCATGTCCTAGAAGGCTAGTCACGCTGTACTGAATGTGTCCCCTAGTAGGAACCGTGTGCTAGAAGGCTAGTCACTCTGTATTGTGTCCCCTAGTAGGAACCGTGTCCTAGAAGGCTAGTCACGCTGTATTGTGTCCCCTAGTAGGAACCGTGTCCTAGAAGGCTAGTCACGCTGTACTGAGTGTGTCCCCTAGTAGGAACCATGTCCTAGAAGGCCAGTAACGCTGTACTGAATGTGTCCCCTAGTAGGAACCGTGTCCTAGAAGGCTAGTCACGCTGTACTGAGTGTGTCCCCTAGTAGGAACCGTGTCCTAGAAGGCTAGCCACGCTGTATTGTGTCCCCTAGTAGGAACCGTGTCCTAGAAGGCTAGTCACGCTGTATTGTGTCCCCTAGTAGGAACCGTGTCCTAGAAGGCTAGTCACGCTGTACTGAGTGTGTCCCCTAGTAGGAACCATGTCCTAGAAGGCCAGTCACGCTGTACTGAATGTGTCCCCTAGTAGGAACCGTGTACTAGAAGGCTAGTCACGCTGTACTGAGTGTGTCCCCTAGTAGGAACCATGTCCTAGAAGGCTAGTCACGCTGTATTGTGTCCCCTAGTAGGAACCGTGTCCTACAAGGTCAGTCACGCTGTACTGTGTCCCCTAGTAGGAACCATGTCCTAGAAGGCTAGTCACGCTGTATTGTGTCCCCTAGTAGGAACCGTGTCCTAGAAGGCTAGTCACGCTGTACTGAATGTGTCCCCTAGTAGGAACCGTGTCCTACAAGGTCAGTCACGCTGTACTGTGTCCCCTAGTAGGAACCGTGTCCTACAAGGTCAGTCACGCTGTACTGAATGTGTTCCCTAGTAGGAACCGTGTCCTACAAGGTCAGTCACGCTGTACTGAATGTGTCCCCTAGTAGGAACCGTGTCCTACAAGGTCAGTCACGCTGTACTGTGTCCCCTAGTAGGAACCGTGTCCTAGAAGGATAGTCACGCTGTACTGAATGTGTCCCTAGTAGGAACCGTGTCCTAGAAGGCTAGTCACGCTGTACTGAATGTGTCCCCTAGTAGGAACCGTGTCCTAGAAGGCTAGTCACGCTGTACCGAGTGTGTCCCCTAGTAGGAACCGTGTCCTAGAAGGCTAGTCACGCTGTACTGAGTGTGTCCCCTAGTAGGAACCGTGTCCTATAAGGCCAGTCACGCTGTACTGAATGTGTCCCCTAGTAGGAACCATGTCCTAGAAGGCTAGTCACGCTGTACTGTGTCCCCTAGTAGGAACCGTGTCCTAGAAGGCCAGTCTCGCTGTACTGTGTCCCCTAGTAGGAACCATGTCCTAGAAGGCTAGTCACGGTGTATTGTGTCCCCTAGTAGGAACCGTGTCCTAGAAGGCTAGTCACGCTGTACTGAGTGTGTCCCCTAGTAGGAACCATGTCCTAGAAGGCTAGTCACGCTGTACTGAGTGTGTCCCCTAGTAGGAACCGTGTCCTAGAAGGCTAGTCACGCTGTACTGAATGTGTCCCCTAGTAGGAACCGTGTCCTAGAAGGCTAGTCACGCTGTATTGTGTCCCCTAGTAGGAACCGTGTCCTAGAAGGCTAGTCACGCTGTACTGAGTGTGTCCCCTAGTAGGAACCATGTCCTAGAAGGCCAGTCACGCTGTACTGTGTCCCCTAGTAGGAACCGTGTCCTAGAAGGCTAGTCACGCTGTACTGAGTGTGTCCCCTAGTAGGAACCATGTCCTAGAAGGCCAACGTCACGCTGTACTGTGTCCCCTAGTAGGAACCGTGTCCTAGAAGGTCAGTCACGCTGTACTGTGTCCCCTAGTAGGAACCGTGTCCTACAAGGTCAGTCACGCTGTACTGAATGTGTTCCCTAGTAGGAACCGTGTCCTACAAGGTCAGTCACGCTGTACTGAATGTGTCCCCTAGTAGGAACCGTGTCCTACAAGGTCAGTCACGCTGTACTGTGTCCCCTAGTAGGAACCGTGTCCTAGAAGGCTAGTCACGCTGTACTGAATGTGTCCCTAGTAGGAACCGTGTCCTAGAAGGCTAGTCACGCTGTACTGAATGTGTCCCCTAGTAGGAACCGTGTCCTAGAAGGCTAGTCACGCTGTACCGAGTGTGTCCCCTAGTAGGAACCGTGTCCTAGAAGGCTAGTCACGCTGTACTGAGTGTGTCCCCTAGTAGGAACCGTGTCCTATAAGGCCAGTCACGCTGTACTGAATGTGTCCCCTAGTAGGAACCATGTCCTAGAAGGCTAGTCACGCTGTACTGTGTCCCCTAGTAGGAACCGTGTCCTAGAAGGCCAGTCTCGCTGTACTGTGTCCCCTAGTAGGAACCATGTCCTAGAAGGCTAGTCACGCTGTATTGTGTCCCCTAGTAGGAACCGTGTCCTAGAAGGCTAGTCACGCTGTACTGAGTGTGTCCCCTAGTAGGAACCATGTCCTAGAAGGCTAGTCACGCTGTACTGAGTGTGTCCCCTAGTAGGAACCGTGTCCTAGAAGGCTAGTCACGCTGTACTGAATGTGTCCCCTAGTAGGAACCGTGTCCTAGAAGGCTAGTCACGCTGTATTGTGTCCCCTAGTAGGAACCGTGTCCTAGAAGGCTAGTCACGCTGTACTGAGTGTGTCCCCTAGTAGGAACCATGTCCTAGAAGGCCAGTCACGCTGTACTGTGTCCCCTAGTAGGAACCGTGTCCTAGAAGGCTAGTCACGCTGTACTGAGTGTGTCCCCTAGTAGGAACCATGTCCTAGAAGGCCAACGTCACGCTGTACTGTGTCCCCTAGTAGGAACCGTGTCCTAGAAGGCTAGTCACGCTGTACTGTGTCCCCTAGTAGGAACCGTGTCCTAGAAGGCTAGTCACGCTGTACTGTGTCCCCTAGTAGGAACCGTGTCCTAGAAGGCTAGTCACGCTGTACTGAGTGTGTCCCCTAGTAGGAACCATGTCCTAGAAGGCCAGTCACGCTGTACTGTGTCCCCTAGAAGGAACCGTGTCCTAGAAGGCTAGTCACTCTGTATTGAGTGTGTCCCCTAGTAGGAACCATGTCCTAGAAGGCCAACGTCACGCTGTACTGTGTCCCCTAGTAGGAACCGTGTCCTAGAAGGCTAGTCACGCTGTACTGAATGTGTCCCCTAGTAGGAACCATGTCCTAGAAGGCTAGTCACGCTGTACTGTGTCCCCTAGTAGGAACCGTGTCCTAGAAGGCTAGTCACGCTGTACTGTGTCCCCTAGTAGGAACCCTGTCCTTGAAGGCTAGTCACGCTGTTCTGAATGTGTCCCCTAGTAGGAACCATGTCCTAGAAGGCTAGTCACGCTGTACTGTGTCCCCTAGTAGGAACCGTGTCCTAGAAGGCTAGTCACGCTGTACTGTGTCCCCTAGAAGGAACCGTGTCCTAGAAGGCCAACGTCACGCTGTACTGTGTCCCCTAGTAGGAACCGTGTCCTAGAAGGCTAGTCACGCTGTACTGAATGTGTCCCCTAGTAGGAACCATGTCCTAGAAGGCTAGTCACGCTGTACTGTTTCCCCTAGTAGGAACCGTGTCCTAGAAGGCTAGTCACGCTGTACTGTGTCCCCTAGTAGGAACCGTGTCCTAGAAGGCTAGTCACGCTGTACTGTGTCCCCTAGTAGGAACCATGTCCTAGAAGGCTAGTCACGCTGTACTGTGTCCCCTAGTAGGAACCGTGTCATAGAAGGCTAGTCACGCTGTACTGTGTCCCCTAGTAGGAACCGTGTCCTAGAAGGCTAGTCACGCTGTACTGAATGTGTCCCCTAGTAGGAACCATGTCCTAGAAGGCTAGTCACGCTGTACTGTGTCCCCTAGTAGGAACCGTGTCCTAGAAGGCTAGTCACGCTGTACTGTGTCCCCTAGTAGGAACCGTGTCCTAGAAGGCCAACGTCACGCTGAACTGTGTCCCCTAGTAGGAACCGTGTCCTAGAAGGCTAGTCACGCTGTACTGAATGTGTCCCCTAGTAGGAACCATGTCCTAGAAGGCTAGTCACGCTGTACTGTGTCCCCTAGTAGGAACCGTGTCCTAGAAGGCTAGTCACGCTGTACTGAATGTGTCCCCTAGTAGGAACCATGTCCTAGAAGGCTAGTCACGCTGTACTGTGTCCCCTAGTAGGAACCGTGTCCTAGAAGGCTAGTCACGCTGTACTGAATGTGTCCCCTAGTAGGAACCATGTCCTAGAAGGCTAGTCACGCTGTACTGTGTCCCCTAGTAGGAACCGTGTCCTAGAAGGCTAGTCACGCTGTACTGAATGTGTCCCCTAGTAGGAACCATGTCCTAGAAGGCTAGTCACGCTGTACTGTGTCCCCTAGTAGGAACCATGTCCTAGAAGGCTAGTCACGCTGTATTGTGTCCCCTAGTAGGAACCGTGTCCTAGAAGGCTAGTCACGCTGTATTGTGTCCCCTAGTAGGAACCGTGTCCTAGAAGGCTAGTCACGCTGTACTGAGTGTGTCCCCTAGTAGGAACCATGTCCTAGAAGGCCAGTCACGCTGTACTGAATGTGTCTCCTAGTAGGAACCGTGTCCTAGAAGGCTAGTCACGCTGTACTGAGTGTGTCCCCTAGTAGGAACCATGTCCTAGAAGGCTAGTCACGCTGTATTGTGTCCCCTAGTAGGAACCGTGTCCTACAAGGTCAGTCACGCTGTACTGTGTCCCCTAGTAGGAACCATGTCCTAGAAGGCTAGTCACGCTGTATTGTGTCCCCTAGTAGGAACCGTGTCCTAGAAGGCTAGTCACGCTGTACTGAATGTGTCCCCTAGTAGGAACCGTGTCCTACAAGGTCAGTCACGCTGTACTGTGTCCCCTAGTAGGAACCGTGTCCTAGAAGGCTAGTCACGCTGTACTGTGTCCCCTAGTAGGAACCGTGTCCTAGAAGGCTAGTCACGCTGTACTGAGTGTGTCCCCTAGTAGGAACCATGTCCTAGAAGGCCAGTCACGCTGTACTGTGTCCCCTAGTAGGAACCGTGTCCTAGAAGGCTAGTCACTCTGTATTGAGTGTGTCCCCTAGTAGGAACCATGTCCTAGAAGGCCAACGTCACGCTGTACTGTGTCCCCTAGTAGGAACCGTGTCCTAGAAGGCTAGTCACGCTGTACTGAATGTGTCCCCTAGTAGGAACCATGTCCTAGAAGGCTAGTCACGCTGTACTGTGTCCCCTAGTAGGAACCGTGTCCTAGAAGGCTAGTCACGCTGTACTGTGTCCCCTAGTAGGAACCCTGTCCTAGAAGGCTAGTCACGCTGTTCTGAATGTGTCCCCTAGTAGGAACCATGTCCTAGAAGGCTAGTCACGCTGTACTGTGTCCCCTAGTAGGAACCGTGTCCTAGAAGGCTAGTCACGCTGTACTGAATGTGTCCCCTAGTAGGAACCATGTCCTAGAAGGCTAGTGACGCTGTACTGTTTCCCCTAGTAGGAACCGTGTCCTAGAAGGCTAGTCACGCTGTACTGTGTCCCCTAGTAGGAACCGTGTCCTAGAAGGCTAGTCACGCTGTACTGTGTCCCCTAGTAGGAACCATGTCCTAGAAGGCTAGTCACGCTGTACTGTGTCCCCTAGTAGGAACCGTGTCCTAGAAGGCTAGTCACGCTGTACTGTGTCCCCTAGTAGGAACCGTGTCCTAGAAGGCTAGTCACGCTGTACTGAATGTGTCCCCTAGTAGGAACCATGTCCTAGAAGGCTAGTCACGCTGTACTGTGTCCCCTAGTAGGAACCGTGTCCTAGAAGGCTAGTCACGCTGTACTGTGTCCCCTAGTAGGAACCGTGTCCTAGAAGGCCAACGTCACGCTGAACTGTGTCCCCTAGTAGGAACCGTGTCCTAGAAGGCTAGTCACGCTGTACTGAATGTGTCCCCTAGTAGGAACCATGTCCTAGAAGGCTAGTCACGCTGTACTGTGTCCCCTAGTAGGAACCGTGTCCTAGAAGGCTAGTCACGCTGTACTGAATGTGTCCCCTAGTAGGAACCATGTCCTAGAAGGCTAGTCACGCTGTACTGTGTCCCCTAGTAGGAACCGTGTCCTAGAAGGCTAGTCACGCTGTACTGAATGTGTCCCCTAGTAGGAACCATGTCCTAGAAGGCTAGTCACGCTGTACTGTGTCCCCTAGTAGGAACCGTGTCCTAGAAGGCTAGTCACGCTGTACTGAATGTGTCCCCTAGTAGGAACCATGTCCTAGAAGGCTAGTCACGCTGTACTGTGTCCCCTAGTAGGAACCATGTCCTAGAAGGCTAGTCACGCTGTATTGTGTCCCCTAGTAGGAACCGTGTCCTAGAAGGCTAGTCACGCTGTATTGTGTCCCCTAGTAGGAACCGTGTCCTAGAAGGCTAGTCACGCTGTACTGAGTGTGTCCCCTAGTAGGAACCATGTCCTAGAAGGCCAGTCACGCTGTACTGAATGTGTCCCCTAGTAGGAACCGTGTCCTAGAAGGCTAGTCACGCTGTACTGAGTGTGTCCCCTAGTAGGAACCATGTCCTAGAAGGCTAGTCACGCTGTATTGTGTCCCCTAGTAGGAACCGTGTCCTACAAAATCAGTCACGCTGTACTGTGTCCCCTAGTAGGAACCATGTCCTAGAAGGCTAGTCACGCTGTATTGTGTCCCCTAGTAGGAACCGTGTCCTAGAAGGCTAGTCACGCTGTACTGAATGTGTCCCCTAGTAGGAACCGTGTCCTACAAGGTCAGTCACGCTGTACTGTGTCCCCTAGTAGGAACCGTGTCCTACAAGGTCAGTCACGCTGTACTGAATGTGTTCCCTAGTAGGAACCGTGTCCTACAAGGTCAG
This sequence comes from Cepaea hortensis, assembly GCA_963921405.1. Taxonomy (NCBI): domain Eukaryota; kingdom Metazoa; phylum Mollusca; class Gastropoda; order Stylommatophora; family Helicidae; genus Cepaea; species Cepaea hortensis. The sequence goes on along the minus strand of OY992883.1, from coordinate 91,726,519 downwards.
TCACGCTGTACTGAATGTGTCCCCTAGTAGGAACCGTGTCCTACAAGGTCAGTCACGCTGTACTGTGTCCCCTAGTAGGAACCGTGTCCTAGAAGGCTAGTCACGCTGTACTGAATGTGTCCCTAGTAGGAACCGTGTCCTAGAAGGCTAGTCACGCTGTACTGAATGTGTCCCCTAGTAGGAACCGTGTCCTAGAAGGCTAGTCACGCTGTACCGAGTGTGTCCCCTAGTAGGAACCGTGTCCTAGAAGGCTAGTCACGCTGTACTGAGTGTGTCCCCTAGTTGGAACCGTGTCCTATAAGGCCAGTCACGCTGTACTGAATGTGTCCCCTAGTAGGAACCATGTCCTAGAAGGCTAGTCACGCTGTACTGTGTCCCCTAGTAGGAACCGTGTCCTAGAAGGCCAGTCTCGCTGTACTGTGTCCCCTAGTAGGAACCATGTCCTAGAAGGCTAGTCACGCTGTATTGTGTCCCCTAGTAGGAACCGTGTCCTAGAAGGCTAGTCACGCTGTACTGAGTGTGTCCCCTAGTAGGAACCATGTCCTAGAAGGCTAGTCACGCTGTACTGAGTGTGTCCCCTAGTAGGAACCGTGTCCTAGAAGGCTAGTCACGCTGTACTGAATGTGTCCCCTAGTAGGAACCGTGTCCTAGAAGGCTAGTCACGCTGTATTGTGTCCCCTAGTAGGAACCGTGTCCTAGAAGGCTAGTCACGCTGTACTGAGTGTGTCCCCTAGTAGGAACCATGTCCTAGAAGGCTAGTCACGCTGTACTGTGTCCCCTAGTAGGAACCGTGTCCTAGAAGGCTAGTCACGCTGTACTGAATGTGTCCCCTAGTAGGAACCATGTCCTAGAAGGCTAGTCACGCTGTACTGTGTCCCCTAGTAGGAACCATGTCCTAGAAGGCTAGTCACGCTGTATTGTGTCCCCTAGTAGGAACCGTGTCCTAGAAGGCTAGTCACGCTGTATTGTGTCCCCTAGTAGGAACCGTGTCCTAGAAGGCTAGTCACGCTGTACTGAGTGTGTCCCCTAGTAGGAACCATGTCCTAGAAGGCCAGTCACGCTGTACTGAATGTGTCCCCTAGTAGGAACCGTGTCCTAGAAGGCTAGTCACGCTGTACTGAGTGTGTCCCCTAGTAGGAACCATGTCCTAGAAGGCTAGTCACGCTGTATTGTGTCCCCTAGTAGGAACCGTGTCCTACAAGGTCAGTCACGCTGTACTGTGTCCCCTAGTAGGAACCATGTCCTAGAAGGCTAGTCACGCTGTATTGTGTCCCCTAGTAGGAACCGTGTCCTAGAAGGCTAGTCACGCTGTACTGAATGTGTCCCCTAGTAGGAACCGTGTCCTACAAGGTCAGTCACGCTGTACTGTGTCCCCTAGTAGGAACCGTGTCCTACAAGGTCAGTCACGCTGTACTGAATGTGTTCCCTAGTAGGAACCGTGTCCTACAAGGTCAGTCACGCTGTACTGAATGTGTCCCCTAGTAGGAACCGTGTCCTACAAGGTCAGTCACGCTGTACTGTGTCCCCTAGTAGGAACCGTGTCCTAGAAGGCTAGTCACGCTGTACTGAATGTGTCCCTAGTAGGAACCGTGTCCTAGAAGGCTAGTCACGCTGTACTGAATGTGTCCCCTAGTAGGAACCGTGTCCTAGAAGGCTAGTCACGCTGTACCGAGTGTGTCCCCTAGTAGGAACCGTGTCCTAGAAGGCTAGTCACGCTGTACTGAGTGTGTCCCCTAGTAGGAACCGTGTCCTATAAGGCCAGTCACGCTGTACTGAATGTGTCCCCTAGTAGGAACCATGTCCTAGAAGGCTAGTCACGCTGTACTGTGTCCCCTAGTAGGAACCGTGTCCTAGAAGGCCAGTCTCGCTGTACTGTGTCCCCTAGTAGGAACCATGTCCTAGAAGGCTAGTCACGCTGTATTGTGTCCCCTAGTAGGAACCGTGTCCTAGAAGGCTAGTCACGCTGTACTGAGTGTGTCCCCTAGTAGGAACCATGTCCTAGAAGGCTAGTCACGCTGTACTGAGTGTGTCCCCTAGTAGGAACCGTGTCCTAGAAGGCTAGTCACGCTGTACTGAATGTGTCCCCTAGTAGGAACCGTGTCCTAGAAGGCTAGTCACGCTGTATTGTGTCCCCTAGTAGGAACCGTGTCCTAGAAGGCTAGTCACGCTGTACTGAGTGTGTCCCCTAGTAGGAACCATGTCCTAGAAGGCCAGTCACGCTGTACTGTGTCCCCTAGTAGGAACCGTGTCCTAGAAGGCTAGTCACGCTGTACTGAGTGTGTCCCCTAGTAGGAACCATGTCCTAGAAGGCCAACGTCACGCTGTACTGTGTCCCCTAGTAGGAACCGTGTCCTAGAAGGCTAGTCACGCTGTACTGAGTGTGTCCCCTAGTAGGAACCGTGTCCTAGAAGGCTAGTCACGCTGTACTGTGTCCCCTAGTAGGAACCGTGTCCTAGAAGGCCAACGTCACGCTGTACTGTGTCCCCTAGTAGGAACCGTGTCCTAGAAGGCTAGTCACGCTGTACTGTGTCCAGTAGTAGGAACCGTGTCCTAGAAGGCTAGTCACGCTGTACTGTGTCCCCTAGTAGGAACCGTGTCCTAGAAGGCTAGTCACGCTGTACTGAGTGTGTCCCCTAGTAGGAACCATGTCCTAGAAGGCCAGTCACGCTGTACTGTGTCCCCTAGTAGGAACCGTGTCCTAGAAGGCTAGTCACTCTGTATTGAGTGTGTCCCCTAGTAGGAACCATGTCCTAGAAGGCCAACGTCACGCTGTACTGTGTCCCCTAGTAGGAACCGTGTCCTAGAAGGCTAGTCACGCTGTACTGAATGTGTCCCCTAGTAGGAACCATGTCCTAGAAGGCTAGTCACGCTGTACTGTGTCCCCTAGTAGGAACCGTGTCCTAGAAGGCTAGTCACGCTGTACTGTGTCCCCTAGTAGGAACACTGTCCTAGAACGCTAGTCACGCTGTTCTGAATGTGTCCCCTAGTAGGAACCATGTCCTAGAAGGCTAGTCACGCTGTACTGTGTCCCCTAGTAGGAACCGTGTCCTAGAAGGCTAGTCACGCTGTACTGTGTCCCCTAGAAGGAACCGTGTCCTAGAAGGCCAACGTCACGCTGTACTGTGTCCCCTAGTAGGAACCGTGTCCTAGAAGGCTAGTCACGCTGTACTGAATGTGTCCCCTAGTAGGAACCATGTCCTAGAAGGCTAGTCACGCTGTACTGTTTCCCCTAGTAGGAACCGTGTCCTAGAAGGCTAGTCACGCTGTACTGTGTCCCCTAGTAGGAACCGTGTCCTAGAAGGCTAGTCACGCTGTACTGTGTCCCCTAGTAGGAACCATGTCCTAGAAGGCTAGTCACGCTGTACTGTGTCCCCTAGTAGGAACCGTGTCCTAGAAGGCTAGTCACGCTGTACTGTGTCCCCTAGTAGGAACCGTGTCCTAGAAGGCTAGTCACGCTGTACTGAATGTGTCCCCTAGTAGGAACCATGTCCTAGAAGGCTAGTCACGCTGTACTGTGTCCCCTAGTAGGAACCGTGTCCTAGAAGGCTAGTCACGCTGTACTGTGTCCCCTAGTAGGAACCGTGTCCTAGAAGGCCAACGTCACGCTGAACTGTGTCCCCTAGTAGGAACCGTGTCCTAGAAGGCTAGTCACGCTGTACTGAATGTGTCCCCTAGTAGGAACCATGTCCTAGAAGGCTAGTCACGCTGTACTGTGTCCCCTAGTAGGAACCGTGTCCTAGAAGGCTAGTCACGCTGTACTGAATGTGTCCCTTAGTAGGAACCATGTCCTAGAAGGCTAGTCACGCTGTACTGTGTCCCCTAGTAGGAACCGTGTCCTAGAAGGCTAGTCACGCTGTACTGAATGTGTCCCCTAGTAGTAACCATGTCCTAGAAGGCTAGTCACGCTGTACTGTGTCCCCTAGTAGGAACCGTGTCCTAGAAGGCTAGTCACGCTGTACTGAATGTGTCCCCTAGTAGGAACCATGTCCTAGAGGGCCAACGTCACGCTGTACTGTGTCCCCTAGTAGGAACCGTGTCCTAGAAGGCTAGTCACGCTGTACTGAATGTGTCCCCTAGTAGGAACCATGTCCTAGAGGGCCAACGTCACGCTGTACTGTGTCCCCTAGTAGGAACCGTGTCCTAGAAGGCTAGTCACGCTGTACTGAATGTGTCCCCTAATAGGAACCATGTCCTAGAGGGCCAACGTCACGCTGTACTGTGTCCCCTAGTAGGAACCATGTCCTAGAAGGCTAGTCACGCTGTACTGAATGTGTCCCCTAGTAGGAACCATGTCCTACAAGGCTAGTCACGCTGTACTGTGTCCCCTAGTAGGAACCGTGTCCTAGAAGGCTAGTAACGCTGTACTGAATGTGTCCCCTAGTAGGAACCATGTCCTAGAGGGCCAACGTCACGCTGTACTGAATGTGTCCCCTAGTAGGAACCGTGTCCTAGAAGGCTAGTCACGCTGTACTGAATGTGTCCCCTAGTAGGAACCATGTCCTAGAAGGCTAGTCACGCTGTACTGTGTCCCCTAGTAGGAACCGTGTCCTAGAAGGCTAGTCACGCTGTACTGAATGTGTCCCCTAGTAGGAACCATGTCCTAGAAGGCTAGTCACGCTGTACTGAGTGTGTCCCCTAGTAGGAACCGTGTCCTAGAAGGCTACTCACGCTGTACTGTGTCCCCTAGTAGGAACCGTGTCCTAGAAGGCTAGTCACGCTGTACTGAGTGTGTCCCCTAGTAGGAACCATGTCCTAGAAGGCTAGTCACGCTGTACTGAATGTGTCCCCTAGTAGGAACCATGTCCTAGAAGGCTAGTCACGCTGTACTGTGTCCCCTAGTAGGAACCGTGTCCTAGAAGGCTAGTCACGCTGTACTGAATGTGTCCCCTAGTAGGAACCATGTCCCAGAAGGCTAGTCACGCTGTACTGTGTCCCCTAGTAGGAACCGTGTCCTAGAAGGCTAGTCACGCTGTACTGAATGTGTCCCCTAGTAGGAACCATGTCCTAGAGGGCCAACGTCACGCTGTACTGTGTCCCCTAGTAGGAACCGTGTCCTAGAAGGCTAGTCACGCTGTACTGAATGTGTCCCCTAGTAGGAACCATGTCCCAGAAGGCTAGTCACGCTGTACTGTGTCCCCTAGTAGGAACCGTGTCCTAGAAGGCTAGTCACGCTGTACTGAATGTGTCCCCTAGTAGGAACCATGTCCTAGAGGGCCAACGTCAAGCTGTACTGTGTCCCCTAGTAGGAACCATGTCCTAGAGGGCCAACGTCACGCTGTACTGTGTCCCCTAGTAGGAACCGTGTCCTAGAAGGCTAGTCACGCTGTACTGAATGTGTCCCCTAGTAGGAACCATGTCCTAGAAGGCTAGTCACGCTGTACTGTGTCCCCTAGTAGGAACCGTGTCCTAGAAGGCTAGTCACGCTGTACTGAATGTGTCCCCTAGTAGGAACCATGTCCTAGAGGGCCAACGTCACGCTGTACTGTGTCCCCTAGTAGGAACCGTGTCCTAGAAGGCTAGTCACGCTGTACTGAATGTGTCCCCTAGTAGGAACCATGTCCTAGAAGGCTAGTCACGCTGTACTGAATGTGTCCCCTAGTAGGAACAATGTCCTAGAAGGCTAGTCACGCTGTACTGAATGTGTCCCCTAGTAGGAACCATGTCCTAGAGGGCCAACGTCACGCTGTACTGTGTCCCCTAGTAGGAACCATGTCATAGAAGGCTAGTCACTCTGTACTGAATGTGTCCCCTAGTAGGAACCATGTCCTAGAGGGCCAACGTCACGCTGTACTGTGTCCCCTAGTAGGAACCGTGTCCTAGAAGGCTAGTCACGCTGTACTGAGTGTGTCCCCTAGTAGGAACCGTGTCCTAGAAGGCTAGTCACGCTGTACTGAATGTGTCCCCTAGTAGGAACCGTGTCCTAGAAGGCTAGTCACGCTGTACTGAATGTGTCCCCTAGTAGGAACCATGTCCTAGAAGGCTAGTCACGCTGTACTGAATGTGTCCCCTAGTAGGAACCATGTCCTAGAAGGCTAGTCATGCTGTACTGTGTCCCCTAGTAGGAACCGTGTCCTAGAAGGCTAGTCACGCTGTACTGAATGTGTCCCCTAGTAGGAACCATGTCCTAGAGGGCCAACGTCACGCTGTACTGTGTCCCCTAGTAGGAACCGTGTCCTAGAAGGCTAGTCACGCTGTACTGAATGTGTCCCCTAGTAGGAACCATGTCCTAGAAGGCTAGTCACGCTGTACTGAATGTGTCCCCTAGTAGGAACAATGTCCTAGAAGGCTAGTCACGCTGTACTGAATGTGTCCCCTAGTAGGAACCATGTCCTAGAGGGCCAACGTCACGCTGTACTGTGTCCCCTAGTAGGAACCATGTCATAGAAGGCTAGTCACTCTGTACTGAATGTGTCCCCTAGTAGGAACCATGTCCTAGAGGGCCAACGTCACGCTGTACTGTGTCCCCTAGTAGGAACCGTGTCCTAGAAGGCTAGTCACGCTGTACTGAGTGTGTCCCCTAGTAGGAACCGTGTCCTAGAAGGCTAGTCACGCTGTACTGAATGTGTCCCCTAGTAGGAACCGTGTCCTAGAAGGCTAGTCACGCTGTACTGAATGTGTCCCCTAGTAGGAACCATGTCCTAGAAGGCTAGTCACGCTGTACTGAATGTGTCCCCTAGTAGGAACCATGTCCTAGAGGGCCAACGTCACGCTGTACTGTGTCCCCTAGTAGGAACCGTGTCCTAGAAGGCTAGTCACGCTGTACTGAGTGTGTCCCCTAGTAGGAACCGTGTCCTAGAAGGCTAGTCACGCTGTACTGAATGTGTCCCCTAGTAGGAACCATGTCCTAGAAGGCCAGTCGTCACATTTTCATTAAGTGTCTCCCCTAATAGGAGCCTGCAGTGGGTATGTGAAGTCTTAGGGCCAATACACGTTTGTAGGTATGAGTGTGCGGATGAGTAGTCTTCCACCCCCACCCCCCCCCCCCCCCCCACAGCCGCACACTTTCCCCCGGGAAGGACTGATATACCCTCGTCCGGTCGTGCTCACGTCTTGCCAATGTAATGTCTTAGCCAGTATACCAACGTACCGCTGCTGTAATGTGAACCCAATAGAAAATCGCCCATACTACTCAGTACTGGCTGGGCCAGCAGAAGTTTGGAGCTTTAAGTTGATAGGTCACCACACCTAGCACACCTGAAGTGGATATATTGTTAACGCCCTGGCGGTGTGTGTGAGATTGAAAGAGCCGATATGGTGACCTCAAGGGCATCTGTAGGTTCAGCAAGGGAGGAAAGATACTGTCTAGAAACGATCGTCAAGTTGTACGTGGATACACATACTGACGACCACAATCTGTCTGGGTCCTGACGGCCAGCCGACATACGAGGGGAAGTCAATAAGTAAGTCACAAATGGCTGTAGAAAAATAACTAAATATGATAACAACTTGAAACCGGTTTATTTTTATACACACGTTGTCCCTTTATTTCTCAACATAATTTCCACCAACATTGATGCACTTATCCCAGCGTTTTATCAGTCCTCCCAAACCGAATGCAACGAACTGCGTGTTCTGCTGTCTAAACCACGTTTTCACTTCACATTCAACTTCGGCGTCATTCGCGAAATGTCTCCCGCCAATGTGGGTTTTCAGTGAACCAAAAATGTGGTAATCTTTAGGGGCTAAGTCGGGGCTGTAAGGTGGATGTTCCAGAACGTCCCACCATAGTTTGTTAATTTTCTCCTGAGTTAATCGAGCCGTATGTGGTCTGGCATTGTCATGAAGAAGCAACACTCTTTTAGTCAGCAGTCCTGGGCGTTTTCTTCGAATTGCATCATGAAGCATCTATAGAACTTCACAGTACGATTCAGAATTCACATTGTCACCTTTCTTCTTGAAATTGGTTACAAGCACTCCTTGACAATCCCAGAACACTGTCAGCATAATCGTCCCTGCTGATGGCGTAACCTTGAATTTTCGGACACAAGGCGAAGAAGGATGTTTCCATTGCATCGAATCACGCTTTGATTCGGGCTGGTAGTCAGCATAAACAGGAAGCATTTCCTTAGGAATGTCCTTTGTAGGAAGTTCTTTTGCTCACAAAAAATGCACAACAGCACATTGCTCTTTGGTTGTACACGCCGTAAGTACAGTCGCCATTTTGTTTATGCGCTGCGCATGCGCATGAGACATCTAGCGCCATCTGACGAACGGGAATATAAAGTTCGATGTTGCTGTCACCTTATGACACCTGTTAAAAAAATACCAATTACATTTACCTGGCATCCCACAGATCTGTGTGACTTACTTATTGACACGCCCTCGTATGTTAATGTTGCGGCGCGAACTAAAAGCCTCTTACGTGTAAAGTTCAGTGAAAGCCACGGAAGCAACTGTCAATATCTTTGTGGCAGGCTTCTAGCATACGGCATCTCCTACACCAACGTGTCCACGGTATCACCTTGAGTTGGGATGCTGTCACAGTTTGCTATAGGGCTTCCGAATAAACAAAAGTAAAAGGCATTTTTGCACTCCTTAGGGCGTATTAAGCATATGGTTTGCCCCATATGTTTACAGAATAAGTGGCGCTCAATTGATGATGTGGTCAATATCATGACGGCCGCTTTTACTTCCCAGGGACATTTCCTCGTACCCATTATAGGCTGGGTCGACTCGGAACCCAGGTCAAATTTTACAAGAAAATATAACTGGACGGGGATTTGAAAACATTCTCGGCTGCGTATGACAAAGTGTAGTAGCATGTCAAAGTCTAACACTTAAGAGCATCTACGAGCAAGGATCACCTTGACCCTTTTGCCATTGCCCTGACAAGGGCTTCTGTTTCCTGGTTATATAAATGGCTACTTTAATTGACGTGTAGAAGCTCGCAAGAGCATACTGACACACCGAGTCGTAAAAGTGTACGCGACATTGTTTAAAGCGAGCAGATCACCCAACCTCATAAAACCCATGACAATTATATGTGACTCCCCAGCATTCACCACCCCATTTCCCCCTTTAGGGAGACATCTGCCATAGGCTGCCTTCACGTTCGTCAGCTTTGAATATCACCATATCTGATATCTCCAAAGAAGATACACAGGAAAAGTACAGATAGCAGCAATTACTTAGCGATCCAGCAGCACAGAAGAGGAGGAAAATACACGGACTGTAATCACATGTTATCAACGCTGCCCACTGATATATTATCACGATTGGGATGTTGCCTTTCTGCGGCCTTCCAGAATAGAACAAGTCACAACATTACCCGAAAACATACGTCGCTGGGTATATAAATTATATTCTTGTTATATTTCAAAGCTCGACCCTGCCGTTGAAAGATTCATACAAGTCAAGGGTTCTTAACATATATTCAGAATCAAAAAGTTCATTACATTTACACTGTTTCTCCAACGAAATTGCGCGAGAATTGGTAGCGGTTCTCTCCGCGTCGATAACTTACGGGGTATTGAGCCGGTCGCTCAGAAAGCAATGGCAAACTACTGAGCGTAATCTTGCCAAGAAACTTACAATCAGCTAAAAAATGCTGATGTTGACAGCGATGTCCTGTAAAGGATATGCAAACATCTCCAACGATAATATACTTATCTCTTTCCTTCTGCCTCAGATAGTTGTAACGCTTGTATGGAGATGAGGACCGTGGTGGTGGTGATTGGGGGTGGAGGGGGAGGGGAGAGAAATATATAAACATTCCTCGACTAGGATGGGACATGGGATATACCGCTCACTGTACATTTCTTGATTTTCGAGTTAATCACAATAAACCCCACATTAGTGAAAGGGTTTTACAAATAAGCTAATACTCACTCGGTTGGTAGATCAGAATTTGAACTGAGAGACTTGCTTGCTGCTTGCTTGTGTTCGCTGGCTGTGAACTCCAGCGAAGAGTCCTGTATGTCGGATGTTTAGCGTGATGTCATACCGGACCTGATTTTTGCGTGAGTATCCGTTGTCCCATGTCTGGCTTATTGGTGTGCAGACTGGTGGTTCCTCGCCATGCAGGCAGATACTCTCCGACTTCGGAGGAATCAACGATCCTACTGACTTTAGCCAGGACCCCAAAGGGACCTGTTGCCCAGGATGCTCGGCGAGGACGCGTCAATAGGTCTTGGCCAGTATAGATCCCAGCCCTGGTGCCTTGGAAATACCTCTGCGTCCCACTAAGAGACTTACACCGTATTGTCCCTGCAACCGCTACCCTCACTCCTTCATTTACTGTTCACGTAATCAACACACTGCATCTAAGGAATTACATGGATAATGAACTTCTTAGTCATCCACGGGATTCTTAGCATTCTAAGGACAGTATATAAGTACGCGCAGTCCTATCTCTCTTTCTATCATAAAGCCCTTGGATGATTCAAATGTAGGAGCTCTGTGACAAATTCGAAGTCTGAGGCTAGCACATAAAGCACCAACCTCACTTAAATAGAGAAGTAGTGGACAGCAGGGAACGAAATGTGTTGTCCTGTTGTCCCCTTATACTTCTTCTTTCGTTCGCTTGAAATATGTGTATAACTCCAATGTTGTCTCTTGTCTGAATTTGGCTGTCTTTTTTAGTTAACTCAACGGTCCTTGGAGTTTATCTTCCACTGTCGTCTCTCTGGGCCAGAAGGTTTGCCTAGTTATGTTGTATTTTGGACAATCTTGGAACAAGTGATCTGCGTTCTGCGACACCACTCCACGTGTGCACATGGCTGATTCGCCCATCTTGAATTTTGTATACATTTGGTTGCATAATCTATTGTGTCCTGTTCTGAGACGCAGAATAATGACTTGTTCTGGTCTGTTTATAACGTGGCAGTCGTCGTGAGCAGGTTTTGGTGGCTTTCTGACAGATGTGATCATTCTTTTCTTTTGGTGGTATGTAACGGGCACATCAGGCTGTTCTTCTTTTGCTCATTCCTTAGCCAATTGATCAGCTCTGTCGTTTCCGGATACTGCATAGTGGGATGGTATCCACTGTATGGTGACCTTATGCTGACTGCTAAGTTCAGAAAGTAATGTCCTTAGTACTGGCAATTTCCCAGACAGGTGAGCCTCGAGTACTGATTTTGCACCACAGGTTGTGTACCATGGCGGGTATTTAGTAATTGTCCTATGTTATTAGAGGCGAGACCTAGAATGCGTGAGCTGTTCTGTTTATGATAACATCAGATCAGTGTCAGCTACTGTTCACGTGATATGAAAGCTTAGTGTCTGTATCATTGCATACGTATAGGAGCATCCAGGCTTATTGAGTCGCAATATGTGACCACGAGATCATATCATATTTGGTCATTTTATTCTGACTGAAGAGAACCGATTTTAAATTACGCACGCAAACACACATACACACACGAGCGCTCGCGCGCACACACACACACACACACACACTTGTATGTTTATATGGACATACCTATTATATTCTTTTCATTTTGCCTCACCCACAACAGGCGCGACAAAGAGACAGACAGATAGACACGGACAGATAGACACAGACAGACAGCTAGTTAGTTAGATAGACACACAGACGGACTAGATGCATTTCCTCTTCTCTGTATCACTATACCATGGTAGAGGAAATTTGTGTGTGCCCACGATCTGGATCCACTCAGGTAACTAGGTTGCCAAAGGGTCTTCGACGCAAGAAAGATTTAAGAACCGCTGATACAAGCCTCTCTGCGCCGCTGTAAAGGGGCACGGGTTATCTAGGTAATGATTAATTTCAGGTAGAAATAGGACAGTGGTTCAGGTGAATGAAAGAACACAGTCCAGACAGAGAGGCTCGGAGGTCACGAACTAGTGAGATAAGATGGCAGCGAAAGAGCTTCAAGGAAATGCCGAAAGTGTGGATTAGAAGGAGGGCATTCTCCTTGTTCGGGTATCTTACCAAGTGTAAGGGTTGAGGAACTTGCGTGCCCTTGTGACGTCAATGGATATCTCGGCGATGGCGTTGCGACTTGGAGAAGAGGCAGGGGCCGACTAGAACGAAGATGGACACTGGACGTTGCAGACACCTTCGACATGAAGGTATGTGAGGCAGGAGAAGAGGCCAGTGGTCGACAGATTTCGGGGGGCCGTTATGACAACGACGTATGGCTATGAAGCTGCGACACGATGATGATGATGATGACAGCGTTAATGTGGTAACGCCCACGTGAGAGAGCGAGAGAGAGAGAGAGAGAGAGAGAGAGAGAGAAGGAGGGATGGAGAGAGAAGGAGGATGGACAGAGAGGGAGGGAGGGAGAGAGAGGGGGAGAGAAAGAGAAGCCGGAAGAAAATTAGAATTCGACAGTGTAGAAAGAAAACGAACGTGGTAAATGACTGAGAATAAGAAAGAAAGAAAGAAAGAAAGAAAGAAAGAAAGAAAGAAAGAAAGAAAGAAAGAAAGTGATAAACAACAATATTAATGTTAGAGCAGAAGAAAGAAAGAAGAAGAAAGAAAGAAATGAAAGAATGAAAGAAAGAAAGAAAGAAAGAAAGAAAGAAAGAAAGAAGAAGAAAGAAAGAGTGTGACAAACATCAATATTAATGTTACAGCAGAAGAAAGAAAGAAAGAAAGAAAGAAAGAAAGAAAGAAAGAAAGAAAAGAAAGAAAGAAAGGGCGTGAAAAACATCAATATTAATGTTACAGCAGAAGAAAGAACGAAAGAAAGAAAGAAAGAAAGAAAGAAAGAAAGAAAGAAAGAAATGGCGTGAATAATATCAATATTAATGTTACAGCAGAAGAAAGAAGAAGAAAGGAAAGAAAGAAAAGAAAGAAAGAAAGAAAGAAAAAAGAAAGAAAGGAAGAAATAAATAAAAAGAAAAGAAAGAAAGAAAGGGAGTGAAAAACAACAATATTTAATGTATAGCAGAAGAAAGAAAGAAAGAAAGAAAGAAAGAAAGAAAGGGCGTGAAAAATATCAATATTAATGTTACAGCAGAAGAAAGAAAGAAAGAAAGAAAGAAAGAAAGAAAGAAAGAAAGAAAGAAAGAAAGAAAGAAAGAAAGAAAGTGAAAAACAACAATATTAATGTTAGAGCAGAAGAAAGAAAGAAAGAAAGAAAGAAAGAAAGAAAGAAAGAAAGGGCATGAAAAACATCAATAATAATGTTACAGCAGAAGAAGGAAAGAAAGAAAGAAAGAAAGAAGGAAAGAAAGAAAGAAAGAAAGAAAGAAAGAAAGAAAGAAGAAGAGAAAGAAAGAAAGAAGGGCGTGAACAACATCAATATTAATGTTAACGCAGACGAAAGAAAGAAAGAAAGAAAGAAAGAAAGAAAGAAAGAAAGAAAGAAAGAAAGAAAGAAAGAAAGCAAGAAAGAAAGAAAGAAAGAAAGAAAGAAAGAAAGAAAGAAAGAAAGAAAAGACTTCAATAACGATGTGAAAGTGACAGATGACAACACCGTGCTACTTCCAACACCAAGTTTAAAACACAAATCAACCACTACCACCCGACACTCGGAAGGGAGCACAAATAAGCCCCCGGTCGCCCAGGGGACTGAGAAACCAGAGTCAGGACTCTGGGTGATTAGCGCCAACACCCCTTGGCCTGGGCCCACAACAATGCCGAACTGGTACGTTCCTGGAATGAGGGCAGAGTGATGCCACTTACACTGGGGGGTCGTGGCAAAATTGGGGAGCGAAAGCTGACAAAGGATATCAAGAACAATGCTGATGAAGGAAACGCTAAACAAGAAATGAAAAGACTACAAGAAAGAATGTTTGTAGTATGATACCGCAGAATCGAGTTTTTCCCCCTCCTTTCGTTCTCGTGTAATGGCAAAACGAGTGAGAGTTTTACAAGTAGTTAACAAACGGACCCAAATAAGACGTAAAGAAGACAAAAGTTGGACGTGTGGCAAACACGGTGGGTGATACAGGAACAATCAGAAACAAACAGGGCCTTTCTAGCGAGTCTGGACAGAGAAGGGGAGGCCATGTTACACCCTAAGGTGATGAATGTGATCAATGTTTACAACAACACTCGTGAGTAATACGAGGCGACGCGTGGTGCGTTATAAGGCGCGTGCGCAAGTGAGTAACAAAGGCAGTTTGTGTGTTTGTGTGGCTTGAAGTATTGAATAAGCAGGGAACACTGATAGTATAGTGGTTAGTACTGTTGCTTACCAAAACAGTGACTCTAGTTTAATTCCCAGCAGTGGGGGTATATAATAGGGAGCAGAGGTCGGCTCCGTGGCGAAGGATATACGTTCTCGTGTAATATATAATCCCGCATATCGCGTTCGAAACACATCTGTTTTGGTTTTTCTATAAAATGGTATGGGTGCTGGTCGTTCAGAAAGCAATGGCAAACTACTGTATATAAACTTGCCCAGGAATGACGAACAGCCAAAAAATGCTAGGACTGACTCCTACTTCCGTAAACGATATGCAACTAACATTTTTTTTAGTGGGAGTATTATTCTCTCCCCCTTCCCCAGGCTAGTCCTCCGCTGTTTGTGGCTCATGGGTGGGGAACGCAGCTTTAAAATCCCGATACCCCGGGTTCGAAATCAGATGTAGTTGATTTGGGATCAGATCACTTTGCGTTAAATTTCACAATGGTATGAGCGATGGCTGTTCGGAAAGCAATGGCAACTGCTTATATTCCATGCCGTATGGCGTTGGTGATTATGTCTGTCCACAGCCTCTGTCTCGTGTGCTGCCAATAATTTCTGACACAATGTTTCTCAGTACCATGATGTCAAAATGTCTAGAATCTTCTTTCTTAGTCTCCTCAGCTTTCCCTTATCATAACATGCCCGATGATTGTGGACTGTCTTCTTCTAATGAAAGTAACCAGTTCTCTTTGGATGTTAACATCTTTACAGATGTCTTCGTTGCTCTTTCTATTCACCCACCACGGTGTTCTCGGAGAAGAAGAAGAAGAAGAAGAAGAAGAAGAAGAAGAAGAAGAAGAAGAAGAAGAAGAAGAAGAAGAAGAAGAAGAAGAAGAAGAAGAAGCAGGAGGAGGAGGAGGAGGCGACGGCGACGTCGGAGAGGGCGGCGACGGCGGAGAGGGCGGCGGCTGCGCCCGCGTCCCTGGCGGCGGCGGTGGTGGTGGTGGTGGTGGTGCTGCTGCTGCTGATGATGATGATGACGATGATGATGATGATGATGATGATGATGATGATGATGATGATGATGACGATGATGACGACGACGACGGCGACGAAGAAGAAGGGGAGGGGGCGGAGGAGGAGGAGGAGCAGCAGCAGCAGCAGCAGCGGCAGAAGAAGAAGAAGAAGAAGAAGAAGAAGAAGAAGAAGAAGAAGAAGAAGAAGAAGAAGAAGAAGAAGAAGAAGAAGAAGAAGAAGAAGAAGAAGAAGAAGAAGGAGGAGGAGGAGGAGGAGGAGGAGGAGGAGGAGGAGGAGGAGGAGGAGGAGGAGAAGAAGAAGAAGAAGAAGAAGAAGAAGAAGAAGAAGAAGAAGAAGAAGAAGAAGAAGAAGAAGAAGAAGAAGAAGAAGAAGAAGAAGAAGAAGAAGAAGAAGAATCACGTCCCCACCTATATTCCCAATCTCCAGACATGTGCCTTGCGAAGAGTCAAAGCATATCGAATCTCTCCGGCACACTGCTTTTGTTCATTTTCCCTATACGGTTAGAAATCGTATAGATTAGAAGGTAAAGTGGCTTCAAATGCATAGTTTTGACATTATAAAACCAACCCACAACAGGATGTATATTCATAGTACGTTTTGAAGAGGTAAAGGACATCCCGTTTTAAAAATTAGGATGCGGAAGTCAAATGTGTTGTCAGGAAAACAAGTGAATACAGCAGTTTCATTGAAAGACACCAGGCATTTGCCGTTATTTTTCAGGGCAACCAAACAAGAGGACACGAAGAGCAGGAGAGGGAAGTAAAGAAAGGGAACGAGGAAGTAGATAAAGATAGAAAGGAAGGAAGGAAGGAAGGAAGGAAGGAAGGAAGGAAGGAAGGAAGGAAGGAAGGACACCAATAACGAGAAAAAGCGTTTTCTCGAGTCTCATAGGTGATGGATGTTTTCCTTTAAAGACGCCGAATCGCACAAAAAAGCACAATGAACGCACGCACGCGCTTACGTGCACACACGCAGACTACAGAAAGCCGTGGTCCTTCCCAAAACTGGTTAAAAACGATATCTACTTAGTTCCAGCTTATTAACGTTAGTCGATGAATATACAGTTATTACTCTTGTCTTCTTGTCACTGTCAATCGTGCATTAGCACTTAATAATGGGCCCTCTATTATCAAACTAACCCAGGTGGCTCCGCCCGGCACAAAAGATGAAATCCCCAACAGAGTGTCAATTTTGCTGTCAGTAACACGTCCCTACTTCTGCCAGACAACTTCGTGAGGCGCGTGCCCCTTAACATGCCCCCAAGGCTCAAGTGAGAGCTTTTTGTTTACACTAAACAACAGTGTTGTTCTCGCTTCTATGCTGTCCCTGTGCGACCGTCAAGATACCCGATACAGGCGACAGATCCGCCTTAATGAGGTTTTGTAAATCCCAGCTCGGTTTACAGTTCTCTGAACGATTTACGCTTTGTTTACTGCAGGCCCTTTGAGATGGCCGGCCTAAACCTGAACATAACAATGTCATGACAGATTCCAGCCAATCAAAAGGTGAGGGAACACTGTGAACCATAATAATAGTTGGATAGGATACACTGAGAAACCATAATAATAGTTGGATAGGATACACTGAGAAACCATAATAATAGTTGGATAGGATGAACTGAGAAACCATAATAATAGATAGGTAGGATCCACCGAGAAACCATAATAATAGTTGGGTAGGATACACTGAGAAACCATAATAATAGTTGGGTAGGACACATTGAGAAACCATAATAATAGATAGGTAGGATCCACCGAGAAACCATAATAATAGTTGGGTAGGATACACTGAGAAACCATAATAATAGTTGGATAGGATACACTAAGAAACCATAATAACAGTTGGATAGGATTAACTGAGAAACCATAATAATAGGTAGCATGCACCGAGAAACCATAATAATAGTTGGATAGGATGCACTGAGAAACCATAATAACAGTTGGGTAGGACACATTGAGAAACCATAATAATAGTATAATTAGAAAATCTCTTCACTGGAACCCACAGGGCAAACAATATAAAGGGCGACATAACAACACACGGTGAAGAGACTTAGAGAGTGAAATAAATAATATAGATGGATATAGATGGAAAGCTGAAGACGTTAGCAAATGATAGGACGGTTTGAAGTGAGTTGGTCGAGGACCTATATTCCTATGGAGGATGAAAAGAAGCAGAAGAAGAAAATTGTGGCAGCAGTGTGTAGTGACAGGACTTCACATATACTAAATGAAGACAATGCTCGCCGCTATTCCCTCAAATTCGGAGGTTGAGTCAGCTCCCGGTACTATAAGCGGACAGAACAACTAGGAATTGAACTCACACCACGGTGTTTGTAGGCCAGTGCTCCATCCCTTGCACTGGCAACTATACATACGTCGGATTTAAAAGTGGGTTTGCCAGAAAGCAGACAGAAAGACTCTACAAGGAATCTAATATTTATTACAGCGGAGATAACAAATGATCCATATTCGAGCAGTATGTGTGGTAAGTATTTCAGCCAAAATAATGATTCCTCTATTCATCTTATATGATACAGGGTGCATTTTTAATGGCTGTGCAGTGTTTGAAAATATTGCCGGTCCAAGTTTTGTATTTACCTATTATGTTGCATGAACTTTACAGAGGGTGAATACAAAACTTGGACCGGCAATATTTTCAAACACTGCACAGTCATTAAAATTACACCCTATATATAACTGTAGGATGCACCAGATAAGATGAAGCGAAATATGCCAGGCAACAAATTGTGCAACCAATCGTTGATGGCTTCCTTGTTTAAATTTACTTTTGGAATACATTGTCTTTTTTTTGCGCTTTGAACTCAAGTGTAGTCCACACACACTACTTCTAGTAGTACTGGACTTAATTATGCGCGTGGATTAGCTTTCCCCATAAACAGTATCCCTCACCATCAGGCGAACCCACTTCGACTGCAGAGGTACTTGTAATTTACGTCCTCAAGTCAAGGACGAGACGTCAACATTTTAGTGCAACTGTCTGGTGTAGGGGGTGAACCCCTTTACCTCGGCATCAGCACACCGGATGTTTAAGAATACGCATTCTTATGCATTCGGCCACGCTGACCAAACATTTGAATAACGAAGTCACAAACCATAAATTGTACGATTTATTGCCTGCCATATTTCGCTGCATCTGCAGTATGTACCTGACGAGATGCAGTGAAATATGCCAGGCAATAAATCGTACAATTTATGGTTTGTGTCTTCGTTATTCAAATTCACTACGGGAAAACAATGTTTTGAATACTCCATATTCATTAGAAGTTTTACTGGCATGTCGTTACTGCCTACGGTATGTGGGCGAGCTCGTGACGATCAATAATACACAGTATGTCTCCAGTTGAGAAGGCACCGCCTGGAGTGTAAATGGTACACCATCCATCTTCTATGTAGAAGTGTCTTTCCTCTCGTGCCTAAGGCGGCGCATAGGGCAGAAGTCGTGGCTCTCCATGTTTGTGCGAAACGTCAAACATTTGGAGCCAGAAATCTGATTCTGTAACAGTTGGGAGTTTTATGATGGCGGATTGTCAAGCCGCCGATCAACCGTCCTTAGTCAAGCTAGAAGAAAACACGTCCCGCCATCTTGACACAAGCCGAAAACTCTTTAATTCCTCTGATGGTAGCATCGTTTTTGCAAGATGAAAAACATACTGACCAATAAACATATATCAATTGAAACGAGAAACAGAGTATGGAGGTGCTACATAGAACCTATACTTTTGTATGGATGTGAAGCGTGGACAATAAGCAGTCAAGCAGAAAAACAGCTGATCGCTCTGGAAATGTGGTTTCTGAGGAAAATGCAAAGAATACTATGGACAGGCAGAAAAACCAATGAGCAAATACCCTAGCAGAGAAGGACCGCGGATACATATGACGCCCTTAAATTAAACAAGAGGTAATTGGTAACAAACTTAACGAATTAGCGTTAGCTAATATAGACTCCAAGGCCCCCGGTGCAGATAACATCACAACAGAAATGATTAAAGCTTTAGAAGAATTTGGACTAGATCAAGTCACCAGACTGCTGAACACATTAGCCACATGTAAACATATAGCCACATGTAAACATATAGCCACATCTAATATCCACATGTAAACATATAGCCACATACAAACATACAGCTACACCTAAACATATAGCCACATCTAAATAAATATCCACACGTAAATATATATATCCACATATAAACATATAGCCACATCTAAATATATATTCACATGTAAACATATATAAACATCTAAACATATAGCCACATCTATATATGTACACATCTAACCATATAGCCATACCTAAACATACATCCACATCTAACTGTATAGCCACATGTAAACATATAGCCACATGTAAACATATAGCCACATCTAAACATACATCCACAATTAAACATATTGCCACATCTAAATATATATCCACATTTACCCATATAACCACATCTAAACATATGTGCACTGTCGCCGTCTTTTTTTTTTTTTTAAATTCGCATATCCTTTTACAGGACATCGCTTTCAACAGCAGCATCTTTCAGCTGTCTGTTGATTTCTTGGCAAGATTACGCTCAGTAGTTTGCCATTGCTTTCTGAGCGGCCGGCTCAGTTATCCCGCAAGTCACCAGCGGGGGACGACCCGCTCCCAGTTCTCGCCCGCTACGAGACTGCGTGATAAACGGGATTACGGAGAAAGTGGTGTAATCCCTCGGCCAGAGAGACCGGCCTGTCGCCGTCTACTGCCTATAATAACTTGCGGTATAAGACGGGGGGGGGGGGGGGGGGGGTGTCTTGATCTAGGCTTGTAATCCGGGTTTTTTTCTTTTTAAATTATTAGATTGAGTTAGTAACTATCTCCTAGTTCTCCACTACAATCTTCTCTGTTGTCAGCATCTGGGATGTCCCATCTTTCTGGGTCTTCGGCTGCCAAGCAGTTCGTGTCTTTCATGGCCATGCTTGAGAGTTTAAGACCTCTATTAGGTGGTGCATATAAATTATCAGTTCTGATGTTCACTTGTTATCACAATATCAACCTATATAACGTCTGTTTAGTTATAGCATTGGGTGGACTCCATAAGACGGGTGCCCAGTATTGTTACCGCCAGCCATGGCTCCACATTAGTATGATTCTGTTTCCTGCCACCATGTCACGAAACTTGCACCGTTTCGTTAATACCGTGAGACAGTACATCCTATATTCACGAACGTTTTTCTATGGTCTTGCTATTTCTAACCTCATACTACCCCCAGTCTACCTATAAGGCAGGGGATATTTGGCTCTCTTTGCCTAGTACCTCGTCCTTTCCTTGACCTGTTCGACATGGGGAAGCCCTACCAGTAGCCAAGCCACCACCGGAATGCCCTTCTTGTGGCGATGGGGCCACTCAACACCCATACCATGACAAGGTAGAGGAAGAAATGTGTACAGTGTTATTCTTCATTTGTTCCAGGTGGATGATAGACATGATGTGTGGTGACAAGTAGTTTGTTAGTAGAGAGTCCTTCAATAAGATCACATCCATTTGGAACTGACCGGTCCAAATCTCGAAACAATCTTTCTACTGTCTCGTGTGTCCCCCGACACCTAAGCTTTCCCCTGTCTTCTGTAGGTGTCAATCAGTACATCTAAATATATTTGTTTGATTATACTGGTTAGCTCAGGACTCCCCTGTGTTAAAAATGGCCTTGTCAAATAGTATTCTCTTACGTGATCTGGGGAATAATGTCTCTTGACTTGCCGCAGTCCCATCTGTCCCTTTCATACGCCGACCTACTTTCGCGTCAGTCACCATCACTCCAATATTCGACGCGCCTTCCCAGGTGTTTACGTAGACAATATCAAACCTGAAATGCCAATGTTCATGATTCTGGTCAGATCACCTGCCATCTCCTCGAGGATGAGTTAAGCAGGACTACACTGTGTAGTGTTTCCAGCGATGGCAATCTCTCGGCATACCGATGACTCTTGCCGCCTCGCTCGGCTATTAATCTCTGACCGCACATGTCGGCCCAGGAGTTTTACAACACGTGAGCACAATTCTAATGCGGCTGGGGATTGAGAGATATCACAATGACAAGACCGAACTGATAAAGGCCACAAGAACAAGTCGTAAAATGGCAGATTAAAATTAGCTTTACAATGTCGACAGGTAGGCAGGCAAGACAGAGAGACCCACGGATGAATGGAGGGATAGAATTACAAACAAACATAAGAATAGATAGATGTATTGATGAAAGGGGGAATTGATGAATTAGTGGGTAAATAGATGGATGAACAAGAAACACAAACGTACAGATTTAAAAACGGACCAACTGTGAGTCAGACAGACTGACTAATGTACGTGTGTGTGTGTGTGTGTGTGTGTGTGTGTGTGTGTGCGTGCGCGCGCGTGCGTGTGTGCATGTCCTCATGCTTATCTGTAGATGTAATATTGCATACATGAATAAATAAATAAATAACACCAGAATGAAAGATCGTCGTGACAACCTGAACGCGGCAGACACGCACAGTGTATTCTTTAACACAAATAACAAATATACAGACAGGAATTATGGGGTCCAAAAAAAAAATGCAATCAGTGAAGCAGATGCCGTCTCTGCAATGAAAGTTGGCTGAAATAAATCTCCATCGCTCTCTTCCAGGTGTACACTCTGACAAACTGTTATTTGCCATCTTTTGGTGTTATCTTCCAATTTGAATCGCTCTCTAACTCATTTTTTTTTTTTTTTGCCTTCCAATTTTCTCTCCAGCATGTGTTTAAATGAGTAGTTATCCTACACCGCCGAAACAGTTCACTGGTCTCTTTTTTATTTCTTTTATCAGCTCCATTTTTAATGCCAACTTCTCGGGGACTTCTGTATTTGATTGTTTTTGTTTCTATGAAATACGACCTACTCTTCTGTATTTCCACATTTCCAGGGAGTCAATTCGACTTTCTAATTGCTTGTTCGTTGTCCTTATTTCTGCGACCAGTGTTGAATATAATATACTAGAAACAAACAAACAAACAAACAAACAAACAAACAACAACATTAAACGCATTAGATGCAGAAAACAGGACGTCTTCTATATGCGAGCTGACTGAGGCCGCATGTGGTATGTTCGGCACGACACTTGCGCCACTTCAAGCTGCTTGTCGTTTTATTGTGGCTAATGCCAAGAGAGATGGTCTCGCGACATAAGGGCCCCAGTAGGAAGTCAGGTCACGAATATGGCAGCCCCGTGCGACAGCTGAACCCATCATACAGTCGCCTCCACTATGTGACAACATGTGCCCTCAATCTCTAGTTGTCTCCCCTGGGCAGTGGGTTGGATGGAGTCTGTTGACAATGAAATGCCAGGAATTTTCCAGGTCAATTTTTTAAAATCCACATCCATGAGGCTTCGAACACATGACATCCCTTTCCCCTGGACTGGCGTGCTAGCCACTGCGCTACCGCGTCTCTCCTAGACATCGTGGAATTTAACAAATAAAAGGATAACGTATTATGAAGTGAGGCATGCAGTTTCCTTCCTCCATAAGTTTTCACTTAAAGGAACTTCTGTTTACGAAGCTAATTTGACTCCCAGCGCCATATGAGTTATGGGAAAATTAGGTTGTATAAATGAGTTTACCGGCTGTCTTTTACTTTTCAAACTGACAGCAAAGCCGAGCATCAAACCTACGACTCTATTCTCCCCAGCGCTGTTGTGACCCGGTTTCAAGTCAGCAACCACAGTGGTGAAAGCCAACCCGAGACGGCTGAGAACAAGTTACCAGCCCGGATGTGTGAGGCCTCACACTGGCACACGCAACCTGGTAAATACTCCAGACTCCCAGAATGACAGACTGCGGACTGGCGTGACCAAGGGGTGAGACAGGCAGTTGACAGTGGCACTGCCACCAGGGAGCCGCGCGTGTCCTCCATGCGGGTGATTGTTGTCTCTTTTGTGGCTGGTCATGTTTCTAAGGATGGCATCCCCTGATGTATGAATGAGGTCAGTAGACCTGCGACATTTGAACATGACATGACAGAACAGTTCGTTCAAGATAGTTGTTATAGAATGTCCCAGTTATCACACTTACGCCTTGTGTTCCAGTCAGTTGTTACATAGCTTGCCCCTGACAGGTGCTATGGTACGAGGGGGCTTCAAATGAAAACCTTAAAAGTGTGATAGAAATTTCAATAACCATGCCATTGTCTTGTAACCTGTCAATATTGTTGTTAATGATGTCAAGAGTGTTGAACACGTGACACCATGGTGCAGACGAACACGGTGACGTCATAATAACAGTTTCAAGATGGCTGCCCCACTTTTGACATGCAGCAAAGAGGAGCATTCCCCACTGACCTGTCTTTATCATGAAGAGGTAGAGGGTCTTGTATGTTCAAATGACCACAAGAGAGATGCCCACGATAACGCAGATACTTGATGGAATTCCCATGTTGGACAGCTCAATGGTTAGGAACCAGGCGATAAGAGACTCACGCCTGCTGCCTTGTAGGGAGACGGGACAATTAAAGGCTAGGGAAAGCAAACATTTAAAAAATGCTTGTAGAAGTCGGATGTACTGAGCCTTGATGAAACAGTGCAACGCAATTCCCTTGATGATGAAACACAGCATCCCTCTTAATAAGTATCCCGGTTATGTCCCATTATTATATTTAATCCATACCCATACAGATAATTACTGTTAAGAAGCAAGTGCCTAAGGTAAACAGTGAATAAACACGTGCCAAGAATAATAATCCACGTCAAGAAGTATAGAAAAACCACATCTCAACAAGCACAGAAGACCACACCTCTACAAGTATAGAAGATTATATCTCAACAAGTTTAGAAGACCACATCTCAGCAAGTTAAGAAGCCTATACCTCAACAAGTAGAGAAGTATATAACAAGTATAGAAGAACCACATCTCACCAGTACAAAAGGTCACACAACAACATATAAATGGTCACACCTCAACGGCATACAAGATCACAACTCAACGGTATGCAAGACTACAACTCAACAGTATGCAAGACCACAACTCAACGGTATACAAGACCACAACTCAACGGTATGCAAGACCACAACTCAACAGTATGCAAGACCACAACTCAACGGTATACAAGACCACAACTCAACGGTATACAAGACTACAATGCAACGGTATGCAAGACCACATCTCAACATATAAAAAGCCACAGCTTAACATATAAAAGGGGACATCTCAGCAGTAGACAAGACCACATCTCAACGGTATAAAAGACCATGAAAAGGCCACATCTCAACAGTATACAACATCACATCTCACCGGTATAACAGGCCACATTTCAACGGTATAAAAGACCACATCTCAACAGTATACAAGACCACATCTCAACGGTTTTAAAGGCCACATCTCAACGGTATGAGAGACCACATCTCAACAGTATACAAGACTATATCTCGACGGTGTAACAGGCCACATCTCAACAGTATAAAAGGCTACATCTCAACGATATAAAAGGCTATATCTCAACGATATAAAAGGCCACATCTCAACGGTATAAAAGGCTATATCTCAACGGTATAAAAGGCCACATCTCAACGGTATAACAGGCAACATCTCAACGGTATAAAAGCCAACGAAAAGGCCACATCTCAACAGTATACAAGACCACTTCTCAACGGTACGAAAGACCACATCTCAACTGTATACAAAGCCACATTTCAACGGTACAAAAGGCCGGTATAAAACACCACGAATATATAAAATTTAACTTTTGTCCTCATACAATAATGACCTAACTGATTCTGAGTAGAAAGTTAATCTGAAATATTTAAACTAACGACTACATATGGCAGGAACAGTTGTCTCCAGTCCCATACAGGTTTTATTTTAACAGACTTTTCACTCAGATGTTATTATTATTACTATTATTAATATTTCAAACTAACAACAATCTGGGACAGAAAGGTGAAACAAATCTACCTCAACTAAGAATTCACAAGTAAGCGTTTGTCCAGCTCCTTAGCACACCATCATTCAGCTGTAAAGAACGCATTCATCATCGTCATGTGCCATGCCGGTAAGCGTGGGCGTTCGTGTTTCGTCATCTCACACGATCACCAGAGTCGTGGATCAGCTTTGTGTTTTTGTCCCGACCGTGCCATGTGGTCAAGTCATCCAGATATTTACTTTTCTGCCTTCCCCTTGTTCTTTCACCTCAATCTTGCCAGTTGTCACCAAGTTCTCCATTTTATTTCTTCTCAAAACGTGCCCAAACAAATTTGACTGTCTACGTCTAATTTCTTTAATCAATTTGCGGTTTTCATTTGCCTCTAGTAGGACTTACTAATTGTTTTTTTTTGTCTTTCCAAGGTATTCTTTGCATTTTCGCCAGACACTACATTTCTACTGCCGTTCGGTGTTTTTCAGCATGTCTGCCCATCGGTCACGTTTCACATCCATACAAAATTACAGATATATGTAGCACTTCAACGCTCTTTTTCTCATTACAACTGACATCATTTTATTATAAGTATGTTTTCCATTTTGCAAAAGACTATCTTTGTCATAGCGATTCCTGTTCTAATATTTTCAATGCACCTCCCATCAGATGTTATGACTGTTCCGAGATAGTTATAACGATTCACTTGTTTAAGAATATTCCCATTTATCCTTATATTACATTGGGGTATTGATTTATTTATGAGACGACCATAATCTCTGCCTTCTTACAATTCAACTCTAAAGAACAGGATAGGAAACAACTAAAAGCCACGAGACACAGAGGTGTTTCCAAGGCACCAGGGCCAGATTTTATACTGGCCAAGACCTACTAACACGTCCTAGTCGTGCGTCCTGGGCAACAGGTCCCTTCGGTGTCCTGGCTAACGTAGTAGGATCACTGATTCTTCCGAAGTCGGAGAGTATATTCCTGCACGGCGAGGAACCACCAGTCTGCACACCAATAAGCCATACATGCGACAACGGGTACTCACGCAAACCTCAGTCCGGTATGACATCACAATTATGTTGGACAACAGGATGTCTTTGTCCGACATATAGGACTTCACGCTGGTGTTCACAACCAGCGAACGCAAGCAATCAAGCAACTAAAAGCCATCACACAGTTAAATTTAACAAGTGTACCTCAACATTCGTCAAGCTAGAGATTCCCAACAAAGGAGATGAGAAAGTGACTTCTTACATGTTAGTGTTGGCCCGTATTCATAACCAACAAATATGGAAAGGGGTAGATATCAGACGAGATACTAGACAGTAGAAACCCGTGAATGACATAGTCACGCTGAATTCGAACAGTCTGCCTCAAATGACGCCATAGCACTACTGAATGAAGCACGTGTGTTACAATCCCCGATCATTTAAAAAACCTATGTTCAAAAGCAAGGACGGAAGTAATATACCATGACCGTAGGGGTGTGTAGTAACAGGACTTAATATACAGATATCTCCATTATTATTTGAGTATGATTCCCTCAGTTCTTCATACCCTTCAACTCTGAAAGAATTGTTCACAGCCTGCGTCGACCCCAGAATTGAAAAGGAGTCTTAAATGAAATCAGACAACCTAATAGAAGACTGAACCCGTCCATTCTTCTTCTTCTACTTCTTCTTTCTCTTTCTCCACTGGGGTGTAGACCCTCAACCGACCCACTCTAAGAACCCTTGTCCTTAGCTATCCCATGCAGCTCCGCCCATGTCCTCTCCAAGTTATTCATTTCTGTGCCTACTTCTCTTCTCTGTGTGTTGTTAGGTCTTCCTCTATTCCATATGCCCCGTAGATTCCAGGCAAAGGTCTCTCTAGTTATACTAGAACCAACGTGTGTAGCCGAGACCACAAGAAGAAGCAAATAATGTAACACTAACCTACCAGGCCTGTCGTAAGAAGCCAGTGAGGATTGTTCTCCTCTTATGTTACCAGGACCCGCATGGAAAAAAAGACTGGAGGAAAAAACAAATGACGGGAGGAAAAGGGAGATCCTCCTCCGGGAAAGTTGACAATTGTCAAAGAACATTTCGAGCCAAAAATAGACTTTACCCTGTCGTTTTAGAACTCACGGCTCAAAACTTTCAACCTCACTGGATGAAATGAATGGTCATCATGACACTTGATGGACAAACATCACCGGGACTCGTGGCCGAAGCAAAGAATAGTACCACACTGTAACTTACCATACAAGCCTCAAGAGGCCACAAAGGAGGGTTGGTCGTGGGGCTGGCTAACCAATTCCGTAGAATAACTTTAGGTATAACTATAAAAATCCAACCGGTCATGAACAAGTGCAAAGATGAAGAACCCGTGCCGCTGTGGTACACCAATGGGTTACCCGCCATGCTGGCACAGCTCGTATATCACACTTATCAACACACTGACAGCTATGTGCATGTGACCTTACGCGTATAACATTCACGTGCATCATCAATAAACGTCAGTCACGTGTCCAGACTTACAAAACGGGTCAGATAACGAAGGAAGTTAGGAAACACTACAACACTGGTTCTCACGCTCTGTTTCACCGACCTCATGTCTGCCAAATAGATATTGTATATATAAAGGTAGCCCATATAACTGATACTGCCGTTGAAATGTGAAATGTAGAAATGTTAGTTGGTCATGCGTTGAAGTACACTTGTTCCTGCAGCAAGGCGCTGTCGCCATTTGGAGGTGACAGGTTCGAATCCCGGTCGGTAACCATAGCTTTCAAATGTTATGTTGTCTAGTGCGTCCTCTAGTCTCTACTTCTTTCTTCTCCTTCTGTGAGCGCCAAACAATACTACGTGTGTTATTTATGTAACTGTTTCAGTGGCTTCAACTGGTTCCCAAATTGATTTCTTGTGTGTAATACATATTCTAGGCAACGGTATAATTAGACGGAATTCCTTGTCGATTTTTCTTATCAGACTATCTCTTTAAACATTCTCGACATTTTTTCCCGTCTGTTCGCTTTGAACTCAAGTGTATACCATACGCGTATAACAACCTACCGCAAGTTCACTGGACTGATTTGTGCGTGTGGATTAGCTTCTCCTATTACCAGTGTCCCACGCCATCAGAGGAACTTGTAATTTACGCCCACAAATCAAGGACGAGAAGTCAACATTACAGTCCAACTGACCGGTGCGGGAGTTGAACCCGCTACCCCGGCATCAGTACATCGGATGTTTAAGAACCAACGCTGTTATCAATTCGGCCAGGTTGATTTCCATGTTTTTAAAATTGTCTGGTGCCCATTTTCATTAGCCTGGGTCAAGCCAAGGGCCGTTCTGGAGACGGAATTAATCATCCCTCTTCTGAGGAGTCAACCCGGACCCCCGTCTTGGGAGGCAAGCGCACTAACCACTATATCACCGTCGTCATATGCGGGTGCGTGTGTGTGTATGCGGGCGTGCGCGCATGTGTATATGTTGCATGTCCCTTGCAGGATGTTGCGTGCAACCCCGAGCACAGGTTTAATTTACTAGGCAACTTTACGTCCACTAGTTTATCACTGTTCCCTGAGTAAGAAGTCAACGTTTAAGTTCAAATGAACTCACTAGCCTAGAGATCAGCGCACAGGAATTTTAATCGCGAGCGCTTTAAACATCGCCGCCACGCTGACCTCTCTCTCTCTCTCTCTCTCTCTCTCTCTCTCTCTCGCGCGCGCTCTCTCTCTCTCTCTCTCTCTATCCATTCATCATGGGTGAATGGCGGATGTGTGTGGTGGGGTATATGTGGGTGGTTGGGTGTGTGTGGGTGAGAGGTGTGTGTTTTTGCGTGTTTATGGGTGGGGGATATGTGTGGGCAGGTGGGGAGATGTGTTTGTGGGTGGGGATATGTGTATAGGTGGGGGATGTGTGTATAGGTGGGGAGGGGTTTGTAGTTGAGAGGTGGCTGATATTGGGTGGGTGGGTGGGTGTAGGTTGGCTGATGTGTGTGTGGGTGGGTGGGGAAAATTGTCAGGGTGCGGGATGTGTGTGTGTGTGTGGATAGGTGCGGGATGTGTGGGTTGGCGGGGGTATGTGTGTGTGGTTTTGTGATGTGTGTTTTGCTGGGTAGTTGCGGGTGTGTGGGTGGGTGTTGGAGAATATGTGTGGTGGGTGTGTGTGTGTCTGTTATGGGATGGGTGGGGGATGTGTCTGTGGGTGGAGAAATGTGTGTGGGTGGGGGATAAGTGGGTGGGTCTGTGTGAGTGCGTGCAGGTATGTGAGAGTGGCTGCGCGAAGTGTGGGTGGCTGCGGGATGTGACGGTGGATGGGGGATGTGTCTCACAACATTGTAATATGCACCTTTTATATTTATAACTTTCATTTGACAATGGTTTTTTCCCCCCACGTGAATGCATCATGCGTAATATGCATTGTTTATGCTTACAAAATCCATTTGACAATGTTTTTTTTTTCCTATGTAAATATAACGTGCACATTTGATGAATGAAAGATGAGTGAATGAAAGGGCCGAATGTAAGACGGGCCTGCGTGCCCAATTTGTTACCCTTTTAAAATAAAGTTCGCTCGTTCGTTCTCTCTCTCTCTCTCTCTCTCTCTCTCTCTCTCTCTCTCTCTCTCTCTCTCTCTCTCTCTCTCTCTCTCTCTCTCGGCAGGTTGTTAATTTTTGATGGGTTGAAAATATCCGGCCTTTCCTATTTCTTATCTAACTTTACGTGTCTGTCTTTCCTTCTGCGAAACATCCGTGTATTCTGAAGACCAAAATGTAAAATGCATCAATGTGTACCCCCATCTGTTTACCAAGGTTCGCGTGTCTATGCCATGGAGGTACTGAACACACAAACTGACTGATTACCTTATGTCCGCGGTTCACTTACATATTTACAGGAGACATCATGGCCTGTTCTGTTGGAACATTACATTTGGCAAGGTTATGTTCAGCGTTTGAGAGTACCCCTGGCCAAATGGTCAAGCCGCCCCGAAGGTAGCGTTCGGTTTTCGGACTCCGTAATTTGGTTCACAAGTGCAAGTTTTCTTTGAGATCCCTGGGAATCGTCGCTGGAGCCTCCAAGTTCATGCTCTGTGCGACGCTTTCGCACAGCCATATGGGATAAACCCGGTGCAACGAATGTGATCCTCTTGTCATTACATCCCTTGTATGTTCAGTGTTTATGACACTCGCTAAGAGAAACCAACCCCTAGCAGAGATGTATTCACAATTTACAACACAGCGAGTATTTATGCTCTTGAGACACCCAATCCGCAACACAACGCTGTTACACCGGGAGGCGTCAAGCAAAAGTCATAACACGGCGAGAAAACTACGAACAAACATGACAAGCGTATCTGACAACCGATATGCTACACACCTGGGAAATACTAGTACTGAGCAGCGACTGTGTCTCTCTCGGTTTTATATTCATTGAAATACAAAATGACTGGTGGAAAGAACGGATTTTGTACGTATCGTTAGTCACCGAGCTCCATCATCATCACAATCATGAAACAGGTCGTTTATAGAACGCCACTCTCATCATCATCATCATCATCATCATCATCATCATCATCACCATCACCAGCATCATCATCATCATCATGTTCAATGCCGATTAGCGTGGGTGGTCATGTTTCGCCATATCACTCAATCACCAGAGTCGTGGATCAACTCAGTGTTCTTGTCTCGACCATGCCACGTGGCCAAGCCATTCGGGTATTTACTTCTCTGTCTTACCCTTGTTCTCCTCCCCTCAATCTTGCCAGTTGTCACCAAGGTCTCCAATCTATTTCTTCTCATAATGTGACCAAAAAATTTTGATTGGCTACGTCTAATTTCTCTAATCAGTTTAAGATTTTCATTTGTTTCTTGTAGGACTTGGTCATTGGTTTTTGTGTATTCTTTGCATGTTCCTCAGAAACTCTGTCATCATGCCCTTCCCAGAAACCTCTCTTCCTGCTTCGAGACTGCCTTGCGTAGGTTTTCGTACAAAGGTGAGAGTTCTGGTCGTTCAGACAGCAATGGCAAACTACTGAACGTAAACTTGCCAAAAAAACACAAACAGCTAAAAGAAAGAAGTCTCTCGATCCCTGGCTATTTCTCCCGCCTCACGTATTTCCCTGCCAGTGTGTCTACATTGGCCTGTGTAGACGGTCTTCGTGCTCGTGGACCCATGCCGCCTCTTCCAGGACACAAAACTTCCATGATTGTTCTGTCTAAACTACTGTGACTTTTTTTTATATGGCTAAGTAGATCAGAATGGCCGGGTGGATAAGAACGCGTGTTCTTAAACATCCGGTGTGCTGATGTCGAGGTAAGGGGTTCAACCCCTACACCGGACAGTTGGGCTAAAATGTTGACCTGTCGTCCTCAACTTGAGGATGTTAATTACAAGTACCTCTGAAGTCGGAGTGGATACTCATGATGGCGAGGGGCACTGTTAATAGGCAAAAGCTAACCCACACGCAAAATTAAGTCCAGCACTACTGGGAGTAGTGTGAATGGACTACGCTTGAGTTCAAAGCGAGCCAGCGCAAAAATAAATCTGGTTAAACTATTTCAGTTGCCGAGACATGACACTGCTTATGGGTCAGGTTTATTCGATCAGGTATGTTAGAACATAAGTATTGTTCTTGTTGCTGGTCTATGGAATTCTAAGACCTTGATTGTAATACTGAAGTTCAAAGGCTCTGATTTTCGTCCAGTACCATAATTACATATTACCGCCATTTCCTTTGGATCTTCCCTCGCTAGCAGTAACTTCAGTCTAGAGTTACATCATCATCATCATCATCAAGTGGCTTGCCGACTGGCGTGGGAGATCATGCTTCTCCACATCTTGCGGTCTCCAGGGGCATGTATCCATGTGTGTGCTGACAACCTTCCGTGTCTTGACACAAGACTGTCGGGGATTTTCTCTCGCTGTCTTCCTCTATCTCTCTTTCCACAAATCGCTCTAGTTGTTACAATATGTTCTAGTTTTTCTCATTGTGTGGCCAAAAAATGCTGGCTGCCTCTGTCTGATGTTTGTGATAAGTTGTCTGTGTACCTTGCCTCTCTCATAACGTTTCGATTACTCATTGTTATTGCCTGAGGAATCTTCAGCATTCTTCTACAGAACCACATCTCCAAAATTTCATGGGACTGTTTTGCTGGTTTACTAACTGTCCGGGTTTCACAGCCATAGAGTTAAATACAACTATGATCTCATTAATTCATTCAGTAGCATGTCCTTTGCAGAACATCGTTCCCTTAACAACCTTCCGGAAAACCACTTGATCGTAAGCAAGATGTCCCGCGTCCGATATACTTATCTGGAGATCATCCGCCACATCCTGCACCCATCTTCTCTTTGGCCTTCCTCGTCCTTTCTTCCTAGGCATATACCCCTCCATTAATGCTCTCTCCAAACTTTCATGACGTTTCAAATTACCAAAATATTTCAATTTTCTTTGTTTTATCGTCTTTAATAGCCAACCTTCTTCAATATTCAGCTCTTGAAGTATGAATGAATTTGTTCTTTTCTTTATCCAAAATATTCTTAGAACTCATCTATAACATTTACATTCAAAGGCGTGTATGCGCTGTTCAGCTTGCTTAGTAAGTGTCCAGGTCTCACACGCGTATGCTGCAATGGGAAAGATGCACTACTCTTAAAAATCTAATTTTTGTAGTTCTATCTGTCTCGCTCCACAACTTATTCTGTTTTAGTCTTTGAAGAGCAATAGATATTCGTTTTATAATTTCTTTCATTGTGTCACTATTATTGGTAATTAATGACCCAAGATATTAGAAATGTTCCACCACCTCCAATTTTTCCTCATTAACATATGTTTCTTTCTCCATAGTAGTTTTATCTGTATGCATTATCTGTGTTTTTGCTATGTTAAGATATAAGTTGTGATATTCACTATTCAATTGGAACTATGATCTACTCACAAAATATACTATTTCAGTGAGAAGTCAATCTAACTCCTTGACTGATTGTTAATCTTCCCGTCACATCTGCCATTATCTCGCGACGCCCCAGTGAGGCACCCAGCACCGTTTTAAGACCCGTTGAATAAGCAAATCAATACTGCAGCCATCAAACAATGCTTGGATCCCGTTCATGCTGGCTGCTGATTCAGGGCCCACCACTGGTTCGGGAAAATATATTCCGTTCCTTAAATGAACAGTTGGTGGGGAATTCACAAGATGCTTGATTACAGGCTGCCTAGAGAAAAATGGATCGATGCAGCCGAGAATTACAATCTCTTTCTGGCCGTGGTCAGTCCCTCAACTGTCCAGATGTGACTGTGTTTAAGATTTGGGCTAGTTTGGGTTGAGTCACCGAGTTGAGCTGCTTGAGAGAAGGACAAGGGGGAGGGGAGGGCTGTCACAGTTTGTTAATAGACCGTAACCAATTTCCGATGGAAGGGGATGAGGAGGGGGTGATACATTTTGTGGGACTATGAAGGTTTAGCGCGGGGCACTAGATATCCCCTTTCCTCCTCCTCCTTTCCATATTCTGTAGTTGTGTAGTTACTGTCACAAATGTGTAATATGCTTTACTGCAAGATTACGGTTATCGCTTTTTCATTGTTTAATTGCAAGTAATTATTATGATCGTAATTGCAGGCCTATGTACCACTAGGAGATGAAAGGCTGAAGAAGAAGAGGAAGATAAGAAGCGAAAAGTTAGGGTTGAGGGGATGGTACTAAATGTAAATAGCGTAAATGTGTGTGTGTGTGTGCGCGCGCGCGTATGTGTGACACACACACGCACACATTTACAGCTCGCTCTTCCCAATACACACACAAGCACACACACACGCACACACGCACACACACACACACACAAGCACACACACACACACACACACACACACACACACACACACACGCGCGAGCATTTGTTGGTTGAAAGACGAGGCGTAACTCTGCAAATGTCCTCATCAATGTCGCCACAACTGCCACATAAATGACCCCTGGACATCACCCTGGCAATAATAAACCCAATACAAGCATCCGGGACCCCTGCACTCCCACTACTGGACAATTTCAATTTCCTCCAATGCCTCACACAAATGGCCCACGCCGGACAGACAACCCGGGGGTCAGGTGAAGAGTATCATCAAAGCATTATCGATCCTGAATGTCATCATTTATTTGTTCTTGCGTCTTCTCATTGTTCCTAGTTATATTTGTGCCATTCACGTCAATGACAGATGGTTCGAGGTTGTAGACTAACGGCAGTTGTAACGTCTTCGAGAATCACAAACTAATTCTGGCAACTTAAGATCGGCTTTTTAAAAATGAAAACAATCTAAGAAAATAAAAAGTTAGTTGCATATCCTTTACATCACCTCGCAGTCAACCCCAGCATCTTTCTGGCTGTTGGTTATTTCTTGGCAAAGGTTACCTTCAATAGTTTGCCATTGCTTTCTGAATGACCCGCATTCATAACACTGTATGAAAGCGAACACAAGGGGGTCTGCTTCCAAATCTCCCGCCACTCGCCACTCTAATTTTTGTTGTTGATGGTCACTTGAGAGAAAGGAATGTTTCATGTGGAATGGCTCTCGTCGCTTCAGAGGTCACAGATTGTGAGAATTGTATGGATATTTTGCCCTGGCCATGCGGGGATACGGGGGAATGAACAGTCTGATAGGCTAGCAGAGAATGCACCTCTTGGTGGTATTTTGCCTATGGACAAGGGGTCGTGCGTTTGTGGGACCAGGTGGAGAAGGCGGAGGAACAGATTGAGAACCCATATGTGGAAAGAATGAGATTGTGGGGGGTCGGCAGGGGTTCTGGAAGGATCTCAAAACTGAGAGGGAAGACCAGGAGAACTTTTAATCAGATAGCGATGGGAACGATTAGTAGTATGACTCTTCGCTGTCTGTTGAACGAGGGGACGGAGCACGTATGGGAATGTCCTGAGTGCAGTGATGTCGGTTCTTAACTCAACTCAACTCAACTGGTAACTTGAGACCGGGCTGCAAAATAACGCTGCTCGCATTATGTCAGAAACGAAAGTTCACATCCTTTAAAAAAAAAAAATTGAAAATTGCAATCAGTCCCAAGATGTATAGGCTGTTTGTAATTTACTTGGTAATTTTACGTTCTGTATTCATCCTCTACTTTTTTATCGACCGACGCTTATACCGTCGAAATCAACGCACAAAAGACCACGTAATAACAGTCAGAGCCGCAATATCGCAGTGGCCCGTCAGCCTGGTGGTTTTGTGCTCGAGTCCTCACTGATGCAGATGTAACCCTCACCTGAGCTGGACTCCCGAATCGACCCAGACTGAAATGGGAACCAGAAAATCTCTTGGGAAGTAAAAGCCACCGAAGGGATTCTAACCACGGCATCCATCGAGTGTCCAATGTGTCTATAAAACTTGGGCCTGGCACCATGTATCCCATACGTCATCATTTGCGTGGAAGGGTCTTTTTCTGGCTTGTTCTCTAGCACCTGTGCCGTGAAACTAACACCAACCGATGACACTCTAAAAGAGAAACTGGACACCCTTTACCAGGCTCTACAATCTAATGGATATTCAGCAGATTTCATTAAA
The DNA here is from genome assembly GCA_963921405.1 of Cepaea hortensis. Taxonomy (NCBI): domain Eukaryota; kingdom Metazoa; phylum Mollusca; class Gastropoda; order Stylommatophora; family Helicidae; genus Cepaea; species Cepaea hortensis. The sequence continues at coordinate 91,690,963 of OY992883.1, read as the reverse complement.
CGTCACTGCCAGTCACCCAAATCACCGCCACAGAATAATACCAAACTGTCTCAAAAGTAGTGTCTGTGCTATCTTATCCTAGCTATGGTATTTCAATGTTTTAGCTTTGAATATCATTTAACGTAGAGAATAATTTATAAATTACTTGTTTTGTTTTCGCATATCCTTTACAGGACATCGCTGTCAACACCAGCATTTTACCGCTGTCGTTGATTACTTGGCAAGATTACGCTCAGTAGTTTGCCATTGCTTTCTGAGCGGCCGGCTCACGTGTCCCGTAAGTTACTAACGCGACGAGAAGAATATCATTTAACGTGGAGATTTATTTATAAATTACTGAGCCGCACAAATACAAAGCATGTGACAATTTTAAAAAAAAAGAAGAGAAAACTGGTGCAACCAAACATTGTGACAATGTCACATCCCACAGGACGTATCGCTTCATGCGCTGCGCGGTATAGGATGCATAAACGATACCAGAATGAACGTTTACTGAAGGGAAGATAACTTTAGAACACAACCCATTTAATGCTGCGACACCTGAGCTGCGCACAAGCCCGCCTACCTGGCAGGTGATTGGCCGAGGAGAAGAAGCCACGAAGCCAACATCAACACACCTGGCGGGTAGATATCGATACCTGGGCGGACCAATCAGAGGCTGTAGCAAACCGGCACAGGTACTCTATCCTGAATGGCTGGCTCTTTACTGGGCCCAACAATGGGGTTTTTAGTAGCCAAGGAGAGACCACGAAATGAGTCGACAGGCAGCACTGAACAGTGCATTCACAGACAATGAACTATAATATCAACAGTGGCACACGTGACCTAACAGAGACGTTTTCGCCAATGTCTAGCCTACTGTGGAGAACTGGTCAAAAACATCACGTGACAGATATAGCCCGTGTTGAGAGTGACGTTATGCAAAGGACCTGCTACTTAATGATGATACTGACAAGCTGTAAATATATTAACAGGTGTGAAGATGTATAGAATAATGTGAATATGACACCTGTCTGAACGCCACGATGATACGATCTACATACAATGAAATAGCGAAAGTATGCGTTAGAAAAACAACAATCCGCTACACGAAGTAGCAACAGGCGCCATCAATCTCAGCTTTAACACATCCGTGTTGAACAAAATATATATTATGCAAATTGTATCAGTGCAGATATCATGGGCTGAGGTAATAGAAAATAATAAGATTGAAAAAGAATAGATATTTCAGGAATTCGTAATCCAACAGAAAGTTAAACGAGTAGATAATTCAGGACTTCAGAATCCAACAGAAAGTTGCATGAGTAGATTTTTTTTTCTTTGTTTGCACTCGTTCGCTTTGAATTCAAGCGTAGTCCATACACACTATTTATAGTAGTGATTGATTGAATTTTGCGTGTGGATTAGCTTTCCCTATTAACAGTGCCCCTCGCCATCAGGCAAACACACTCCGACTTCAAAGGTACTTGTAATTTACGTCCCCAAGTCAAGGACGACAGGTAAACATTTTAGTCCAGCTGACCGGTGTAGGGGTTGAACCACTTAACTCGGCATCAGCACAACGAATAATTAAGAAAACACGTTCTTATCCATTCGGCCATGCGGACCTGCAGCATGAGTAGATATTTCAGGACTTCGGAATAAAACAGAAATAATAAGATAAATAACTGGATGGCTTAGCCACACGGAATAGTTGGGGCAAGAACAAGGACCGGATCTAAGAATCGGGTGATCGTGTGAGATGGAGACTCACACTCTTATCGGTGTGGCACATGATGCTGGCGATACTAACAGTTCATACTTCGTGTTATTTCAATTACCGCTTTCCTGGCAAGTGACACTTCTGTGTACTACTTTATTCCTTGGGTTTGAACTCAAAGTGCCTTAATCGTCCGCAACCACGCGAATAGGAACAACAACCAGGACTGGAGTTGTTTAACGCAGTATCAAGAGGTTATTTCCTACCGGAGTACTAACATGCACGCTGGTGAGAGCCAGCGTCTGTGTGTAAACCACGTCGCCGACACAACGGCCTCACGGTCGCTAAGTTGCCAGCACTTGACACAGGCGTCCCGCTATGACACGCAGTACAACACAGCATAGTACCTCGCAGGGCCGACTATGTAAAACATGTCCCGTGATTACTAATGTCTAGTGGGGTATAGAATTACATCTACAAACCCATTAGGCCTTGATGTGTTATCGCCGGCCTGTTCTACTACACATTCAGCATGCACGCGGCAATTCCTTTAGTACTTATTTATCTCTTAAGGATGCCAAGTTATGGGTTATCAAATGTTTGGTGTATAATTTACTTTCTCCGTTTATATATTCACAATTTAAGGGTTAAGCTTTTCAAAGCACCGCTTGAAAACGATTGTGTTATAATGCGGATAAAGAGAATGACAACAGTATAAACTAGAAAACACGAAATAAGATGCTTGGAGAGGTTTCCAGTTAATTGCATATCCTTTACAGAATGTCCCAACCAACTCCAGTATATTTTGGCTGTGATTTGCAAAGCAAAGTTTACGTTCAGTAGTTTGCCAATGATTTCTGCACAACCGACGCTAATGACATTGTTAAAAATCAACACAAGGCGATCTGCTTCCAAATCGCCTGCAGTTGATTTCGAAAGCTGTATGCGGGATTGCGAATCACGTTCGTTAACCCTTCGCCACCGACTCCGACTGGAGATATTTACCAGTCATAATTAGCAGTTCATCGCCCAAAACCCTTGAAACTATACGTTAATATATTATAATTGTAACCAAGGCTGCTAAAGCTGGTTGAACGAGGTAGAAAGTTTCTTTTTTGTTTCTTCTTCTACAAATCGGATCGGAAGCACCCGTTTCTATGCCCTAAGATTTACTGGGAACAAGGTGCTAGTCCCTTACATAAACCATAATAAACCAACTGACACAAGATGGATGACGTGATCAAGCGCATACCGACCGTCTTTCTTCCATGCATATTTCCAGGTAGCCATATTAGGCTGGGTCAACCTGGGTGTCCAGGTCATTGTTTCTGTAATGCCTTTCCTCGATAGAGATTCCAGCACATGACTACCTACTAGCTACTGAGCCGCTTGGAATTATCGGTGCAAAAATACTGTCTTCCCGTGTGATAACAATGAAATATCAGTTAAGTGATTTTTAGTCCGGCCAATTTGTTCACAATGGCGACACAAATACAGCCAGAATAAAGAGAACAGAAACAACAGGTTACACGATTTGTTGCCTGGCATATTTCGCAGTATAGTGCAGACCTGATAAGGCGAACTCACCCGGGACCCAAGAAATAGTTCTTTTTATCAGAAATTCCTCTTATAAAAGTTCAAGCATATAGTAATGCATTTACAACGTACATTACAATCTCGTTCTTCATAAGAGAAATTCGCCACATCCGAGGTTGCCTTAAGTGGTTAGCATATATCATTAGATGCATACTACAGAAATAAATAAATCAACACAGAACAGAAAATAATACCAACAACTATCATAACGGCACTGAAGATCATTGATTGCAATCGTGCATATGTTGTGACATAATGGGGATACTGGGACACCGTGTCCAGGCCTCGTGTGTTTTAGACAGATAACCCCGATGGGAACTGAGAAACAACTAATTAGAATTAACAAGAAACAAAGACAGGCTTGGCAGAAGAAAACGAGTGGCTACTGTTTCTCCTACTTTCTTTTCTTTGGTAGTGGAAAAATAGAGGCTCAGCAGAAACAAAGAAGGGGTCATTACTCATTTCGAGGAACTATAGCCATTGTTTTAGTAGCGGGGAATGGGGTGGGTTGGTGTGAGGGTAGGGCAATCTCCTCTCAAAATTGCATAGTGAAGAGACAAATCTAATTTGATCCAGCGATGGAGCGTGTCAATGGGAGAAGAAAAGAAATAGAGGGTGAGTGAGAGGGGTAGAATGTTTGTTAAACCCTAGAGTGAAGGCATAAACAAAATAGTATCCTATGAATTTATGAAAGGTTTTAATTTTGGTGTCGTAAAAACTGACACCCCTTTACATTAAATTGTGTGTTTGTCTTTTTATTAACTGACTATTCAGACCTGGCTAATGACACCGTTTTTAGGGGTGTCTACTTGGTCACGCGTCGAAGTCCGGTAACTATAGCTTTCAGTTTTCATGTTGTCTGGTGCGTCCTCTGGTCTCTACTTACTTCTTCTCACTTCTAGGAGCGCCAAACATTACATGTGTATTTATTTATGAACTGTATTGGTGGCCTCAAGGGTTTCCCCAGTTGATACTACCAGGTCTCCACATAGCGGTGTCAGAGAGGGGAAGGAGAGCTTTACAATACAATCCCCACTAAGATGGTACTTCAGTACTAGGGCGGGACAACAGTTTCTACACCACCCTCACTCTGGTAGGTGCAAGCTCTTGTCGAGGGTTAGGCGACCTGGACGCTAATACTTCTGGTAAAATTCGGTCTTCCAGAGGTTTCACATTAACAACAAACGCTGTGAGGTATTTCGGCTTGGACATACTATTATTGTTGTTGCTGTTGTTACTATTATTATTACTGCATTGCCGAATGGATAAGAACGCGTGTGCTTCAACATCCGGTGTGCTGATGCCAAGGTAAGGGGTTCAACCCCTACACCGGACAGTTGACCTAAAATGTTGATATCTCGTCCTTGACTAGGGAACGTAAATTACAAGTACCCCTGAAGTCGGAGTGGGTTCACGTGATGGCGAGGGGCATTGGTAATAGGGAAAGATAATCCACACGCAAAAATTCAGTCCAGCATACAAGTAGTGTGTATGGACTACGCTTGAGTTCAAAGCGAGCGATCGCAAAGAAAAATTATTATTACTATTACTGTTATTATTACTATTATGCTGTTGTTGCTGTTGTGGTCGTTATTTACTGTGCGGTCGGACTAGGGTCTGTTTGTCGTCTCACTAAGTCAGGGGGAGACTGGTCAACTATTCATCCGTGCATTCAGGCCTGCAAAATGTGATGACATGCAGAAAACTGCTTCGAAATACCTGTATTATTTTAAACTCAAGACCCCCCTGCCATACACCGCAAGGTACTATATTGGCAGTAAATGACAGTTTTTGACAGTAAATGACAGTAATTTCAGATCATACTCATTTTTGTCGTATACATCCATAACAGAACAAACAATAAACTTTCATAACCAACTAAACATATATCCGAATACATTGCTTGCCTCGAGGTTTCCTTAACTGCCTCCATTTTATTACAAACATCTGACAATCATTGTTGATTGTTGGTTAGTTCATGAATGAGATTCACATTCAAGTCAGAAACATGGTTTCTGGTGAAATCGAGGGCAGGAGAGCAAGTGTGCAACATTTCCTCACGCGCACATTAAAGCAATTTTATGCTCACGTCGGGGGGAAAAAATCGATAGGTAACTGTTTGGCATTTGACCTTTCTCCAAATAAAACAGGGGCAGTAACCAGGCGGTGCCATGGGTGCTTGCATACACAGCTGGCAAGTGTGCACATTGCTCTGCAAAATGTAGCAGGCAAGTCTTACAGAAGGATAAGAATAACACCTATCATAATAAAAGTAATAAAGTAATAGTTATTATTATTATTATTATTATTATTATTTTTATTATTATTGAGTGACTAGAACACCGAACTCTCCTTCGAGAGACCCGGGTTCGATCCCTCGGTAAGGTGTGGGATATTTTGCTATCGGGGGCAAAAAGAAAATCCTAACCTGCACAGTTCGCGGCGACTGCACTAGCCAGGCGGCCTTTATTCCTCAGGCTCAAACACCCCTCTGCCATACACCTCAAAGTACTATATTGGCAGTAAATGACAGTTATTATTATTATTATTGTTATTATTATTATTATTATTATTATTATTATTATTATAGTTGTAACGATAACATTGGCAATAGCTCTGCACAGGACGTTTTAAAAACATGTCATTACAGCTTATAGTACCAAGCGTTGTAGGTTGGGGGGGGGGGAGATGAAGGGGGAGTGGTGTGTCTTGAGCCTTAGGACTTTAGGCTGCCTGGCTAGTGCAGTCGTCGCGAACTGTGCTGTTTTTTGTGTGTCCCTCCGACTGAAAAAAAAAATAATTCCCTTACGGGGATTCGAACCTGGGTCTCTCGAATAGGGCCAGACGATCTAGAAACTCGAACATACGCTCCTCATTGCACAGCACATAACAAGCTGAAATACTGCTTGTTAAACTAACTAAAGATAGGAGATACTGATGAATGTAACTATAGAATTGACAAAAATGACAGGTAAACATCTGCTGCAAATGTGCCCGACATATGCTGGACATGCACATTTACTTTGGCTGACACCCGCTCCATTAGAGGTAAAATTATGGAGATGTCTACAACCTAACATTGTCTGCTAGTTTCTTTAAATATATTCAGGTTGATGTCTGAAGGTGTCAGAAGAAGAAAAAGAATAATGCACTTCTGCAACCATACATTAGGTTTGGTCGTAAAAGATCTGTTGTATTGCAATAGGGATAACTCCATAAGTGATAACAGCAAAAATAGCAAATAAAGTAGTAGTAGTAGTAGTAGTAGTAGTAGTAGTAGTAGTAGTAGTAGTAGTAGTAGTAGTAGTAGTAGTAGTAATTAGTAATTGTAGCAATGTGTGCTGTGATACTATTATTACTGCTGCTTCCAATACTACTACTACTACTACTACTACTACTACTACTACTACTACTACTACTAGTACTACTACTACTACTACAACTACTGCTGCTGCTGCTGCTACTACTACTGCTGCTGCTGCTGCTACTACTACTACTACTACTACTACAACTACTACTACTACTACTACTACTACTACTACTGCTGCTGCTATTACTACTACTACTACAACTACTACTATTACTACTACTACTACTACTACTACTACTACTACTACTACTACTACTACTAATACTACTACTACTACTACTACTACTACTACTACTACTACTACTACTGCAGTAGAAACAAAACAAACAAACAACAGATAGATGTATTTTATTATAAAAAATATGATGTGGTGGTGATGAAGAAAAGGGAAGGTAGGGTGGAGGAGGCAGACGAAATAGAAGAAGAAGAAGAAGAAGAAGAAGAAGAAGAAGAAGAAGAAGAAGAAGAAGAAGAAGAAGAAGAAGAAGAAGAAGAAGAAGAAGAAGAAGAGGCCAACAAGTGTTCCCTTGTTAAGTTTAAATATAACCCCCGAATAAATGTCTCTTCAACAATTAATGTTAACGAATTAATTATACATTACTAAAACATACAGATGACATAGTGATAAATTTAACACATGGATAACTATTTTTGACTGTATAGGCCTTGTTTACTGCCTTATACATAAACCAGTTTTCTTTGTAATTGGTTCTTACCAAGAACCCTCATAAATTATTGTTAAAAAAAATTACATTTCTTTAATTCTATCTATTTGTTTCTATTTCGTTAACACCTTTATCCCATCTACAGCCCCATTATCCGAATGAGTGAGCATAATTTATCGTTTAAGATAGCTCACACAAGACAAGATAAATGCAAGCCGTGAGATAATATAACGCCCACCTAGGCCCATTATTCTGATTCGTTGTCTCACAACCAACCTGTTGGTCCTTGGTCGTCGACAAAGCAGGTGGTTAGTAGGTGCGTCCCGTCACGAAAATCGTCAATTCCCAACATTTTCTACCACTCAATTAAACTTTCACATTCACAGTATAATAACAAGACAATAGACAATACAAGAGAGTGGTAAACATAATGGACTTACCGTTTTTCCTGCGCGGGTTGGATTGTTTTCTGCGCCCGTACCTGCTGGCAACCTCGGCCATATTTTCATTTCACGTCCAAAAGTGAGAAAGGTCAAAGGTAGATGGCTGAGTGCGCATGCACGTCACAAAAACGACAGTATCCGTTGAGTGACGGCTAACGGCAAGCCGGGGGACTCGTTTGAATCACCAGCCTGACTCAAACTTTTAAATTGTCTGGTATTTAGTGTGTCCTCTAATATGTATTTCTTTCCCATTGTCTTCTTTCTCCCCTCTCTCTCTCTCTCGCTAGCTCTTCCCCATCTGATGTAATAAATACATAGTAATTTATTAATTATAGAACTGTGATAGACTAGTCTGAATATATATGTCATATTGTTATAGGTGGTAGGCCAAATTCCCTGGCGAAGGTGTTAAGGACGTTGTTCCTAATCCCATATACCCACGAACGAAACACAAGTTGCGCGAGATTCGGCAGCAGATCGCGTCGCGTTGGTTTCTTACGAAAGGTATGTGAACCGGTCGTTCAGAAAGCAGTGGCAAACTACTGAACGTAAATCTTGCCAAGACATACGCAGCTGAAAAATGTTCTGTAAACAGGATATGAAAAACAAAAAAAGATGGTAGAACTTACAACAGTTGTTTTCTTCAGCCACAGAATCGCGTCATTCCGACTGACGAGTTCGAGTTAAGTCTGCCCATAGCTTCAGACCTTTCTATTGATTAGCAAAATTAAGTAATGGACCATTTTACACTAAGTAAATCCTTTTTGACTAAGTAAGGTAGAACTGTACCAGCATCCATAATGATTGACCCCAATTACTGGCCGCCATCATGCTAACATGTTTACTATATCACTAATAACGAAATATTCTGCACCAAACTGGTCAGATTTTATCCTTCAGACAATACAACAGAAATGTTTCGCATAGCTTAAATGCTGCTTGGTTAATTTCACTAGGATATTATGACAGCATAAAGATCGAATGTCAAATCAGAAACTTTAAAGAATTTAAAACATAAGTAACTGATCTCCATTTGAATTATGAAGGCAACGAATTATAGTTTAACACATAAAAGTGGTTTAGAAAGAACAGCAATGAAAGCCATAATTTCTAGAAGATGTCGTTGGACAAAGGACATTAAAGACACCATAGGCATAAAAAAAAGCACGAGGCATGGGAACTGACAAAGGATTGGGTCCTTTCTGCGGGATGCGATGAGACCGACGTACTGCAAACAACATGCTATGTGATAGTGATGAAATAGAAGATTTCTGCGAAAATAACAGTAGACAGAAATATCCACGAATTTCTCTATTAAAAATAGTCGTAAATACTCGTCCATACGGTTGCTTGTTGGACTCGCATGGTAAGTTTAAAAAAAAAAAAAAAGAATCTGAGGCTCTAGCCGCTACAAATAATGCAAGACGTCTCCTTTCTTGTTTAAAGGCTAATACTTAGAGAAAACTCACTGAGACTAAATACATTCATCTACTAATATACAGCATAGAACAATAAATCAATATGTTTAGACACTACGTGTATTTTGTGTAGTCACTGAAATCGTCACTTTAGAGAAAAATCTTCAATTAATTCAACATTCTGTTGGTGCAAGATCTCGTTTCAAAATTAAATATTTATTTAATATTAAGACCTTTTGCAAACCCGAGGACCTAATCCTGGACCTTTCTTGTCTTCACGTATAATCTAACATTAATAGTTCACGCTTAATATTTACAGGACATCTGCTGTCCGTATACCAGTATCCAAGTAACATGGTAGAGGCAGTCGTAACAAGATCACACACATAAAGTACCAGCCTTCAGCACAAAACTATCCGGCTGCTATTTCTAACACTGTTACCACACACCCGTACACACAGGCCGTGTCCACTCGTCCTGCTAGCCTTGTGCCGGCGATCGAACGGCAGTAGCCGAGTCCCACTGTATCGTTGGTGTTCCGTTTGTCCCAGCCACTTTCTCTTGTGCGATAGAAGATTGAACCCGATTTTTACAGGCCTGGAGATTCCGCTCGCACCTCCTCTTGTGGAAATCATTCGCGTTGTTAGGAATAATATCGACGGGTGGGTGGCGGAGAGGTTATGGTGTCTGTCGTTGGCCCAGAAGATACCATGGTCGAATCTCAGTGTAATGATTGAAGAATCAAGAATCATTGGTTTCTAATGATATCACACGTCTCCTGGATCTTGGGTAGTAAGATGGGATATCTAACTTTCTCGAATAAGGACAACAAAAGAGGTGATTGTGTGCCTGGTCGCACGTTGCTAATCTTAAGGCTGTTGGAAAGCATAATGTTCGTAATCAGCTGCATTTTCTCTCCTCGACCTAGTTAAATTGTGATAAGAAAAAAATATTCGCCAAGGTGTCTGTTACCTAGCATGGAATCTGTCTAGGAGTCAGACTTGCAAAACCTCAGACATCTCTACTGTGTCTTCCTTCCCCTTGAAGTGGTCGAGGGGACTTCTGTGTTCCAATGTGCTAAAGAGCTAAGCCGACGTTAAAGTAGCACCTGGTAGGATCTCACATGTAGGCGAGGTCAAGAGATAGGGACCATAGGAAATAAGACACACATCTGCTGCCTTGCAGGTAGACCGAGGACAGTCAAAAGGCTAGGGAAAGCAAACCAGAAGGAATGCTTGTCGAAGCGATGTGCAGTGCTACGTCACTGGCTTTATGATGAAGATGTCTGATACACTGACCTGTGAGTTTGACACGTGTCAAAAATAAGGCGTGTCCCATGTCGCTCAGTAGAGGAACCAATAGGAGAAAGTTAGTTGCATATCTTTTACAGGACGTCGCAATCAACACCAACATTGTTTGCTGTTGTGATCTCTTGGCAAGTTTACGTTCGGTAGTTTGTCATTGCTTTCTTAACGACCGGCACCCATGCCGTTTCGTTAAAAAAAAACAAAGGCAAGGCGGTCTGCTACCAAATCGCCCACAGCTGTGTTTCGAACACAGGTATACGAGATTACGAGCTGCATCGTTAACCACTTCGCCACGGGGCCAGCCAAAGGAGAAAGAGCACGATAAATAAACTGGTATTGATTGTCTCGGATAGAAGCAAACGAAAGAAATAGAGAACGGAAGATCCACTACTAAAAGTAAGTTAAGGTCCCCTTAGAACGGTATGAGGCGTATTGGGTATATGGTGCTTGATCCATACTTTAAGACCCATCGGTGCTCGGTGAGATGTGATCACTATCTCCCCTGTCGCCATTATTTCACACTAAATGTCCTAGTACCAATGGCTGGATCGACATGGAAGCCTGGTACAATGAAGAATGATCTTCAGATTGATTCGAACACATGATAGCAAACATCATAGTTACAGCGCTACCGCGGCTGCCTAGGTTACACCAGCTAATAGAATAATTGAAAACTACGCTCATGGAGATCAATCTCTCCTTCATGACTAAGGTGTCCTTAATGTCCCACGACCACTTCCAAGATGGTTTCTCCCTGCGTATTCTTCCAAGAACAGTGCCTTCTATTAGCGTTCTTTCTAAATCATTGTGGCGTTTAGTGTGACTAAAACTATTTAGTTTCAGAGACATGGTGTTGTTTACAAGCCAGTTATCTTCGACGTTCACATCTTGTACGAGCGTAAGTTAATATGTAAGTCACAAATGGCTGTAGAAAAATAACTAAATATGATAGCTTGAAACCAGTTTATTTTTATACATGCATTGTCCCTTTATTTCTCAACATAATTTCCACCAACATTGATGCACTTATCCCATCGTTCTATTAGTCTTCCCAACCCGGTAGCATAGAACTAGTTTCAAGTTGTTATCATGTGTTGCTATTTATCTACAGCCATTTGTGACTTACTTATTAACTTACCCTCGTAGAATGTGAGTACATTTTCCTCCAATAGTGGCACGATATTTTAAGAATTTTCTGTAACATTGCAAGTTCAAAAACCCCGATTTTCTTCTTTCGTGATTGCGAAATGTTCCATGACTCACATTGGTTTGTTTCCACACGAAAGATGTATGTTCTAACAATGTTTACTTTAATGTGTTTGCGGGTGCTATGCAATAGGCTTTTAAGACTGCTCAATATCTACCTTGGTGTGACAATCTCCGTCTCACTTCTTTAGAGCAACTCCAGTATTGTTAATTATGGAGTCATGGTATTTAAAGCGTGCTCATTCATCCAGTCATTCAGTAGCATTTCACTTGCAGAACTTCGCTCCTATAACAAACTTCCGGAAAACGTTTCAGTCATATGCAAGATGTCCTACGTCTGATACATACATCTGAAGATCATCTGCCACATCCTGCACCCATCTTCTCTTTGACCTTCCTCTTCCTCTCTTCCCGGGCATATAACCCTCCATTATTGTTCTCTCCAAACTTTCATGACGTTTCAAGTGACCACAATATGTCAATTGTCTGTGTTTTATCGTCTTTAGTAGCAAACCTTCACTATCCAGATCTTGTCGTATGGATGAAATTATTCTTTTCTGTATCCAAGATATTCTTAGAACTCGTCTATACCATTTATATTCAAAGGCATTTATGCGCTGTTCAGCTTGTTTAGTAAGTGTCCAGGTCTCACAGGCGTATGTTGCAATGGGACAGATGCATGCTCTTAAAAAATCTAATTTTTGTAGGTCTATCTGTCCCATGCCATAATTCATTTAGTTGTTTTAATTTTTGAAGAGCAATAGATATTTGAAATTTGTCCGAGGACATTATTTTCTTTCTTCCTTTCTTTCTTTCTTTCTTTCTTTCTTTCTTAACAAAAATGCTTTGTTGTTTGACAGACAAATCAGCTGTTCTAATAACTTAGCACACACAGATCAGCTGTTCTAGTCATATAGCACACACAGATCGGCTGTTCTTGTCAATTAGTACTGTTTAAGAAGAGAGCCGTGTCATCTGCATATCTGAGTTCTAGAATTGGATTTCCACATCTTGTAAATAGATCAAATTTGTCAAGATCTCGTCATGTTTTACGTTTTTCGTTACATAATGTGAATAGATGTTGAACAGATTTTGCAACAGAATGCAGTCATGCCCGAGTCCCCTTGCACCTCAGTCACGTCTGATGTTTCACCGGTTGCTCTGACAACTGTTCGTTGTTTACGTGACAATGTTTCAACTTTAAACAAAGTGGCATATCCTTTACAGGATGCTGCGATCAACACCAGATTGGTCTTCTAGGCAATTTTACGTTCAGTGGTTTGCCATTGATTTCTGAAAGAGGAGTCAACGTTATTGTACAACTGGCCGATGTATGAAATGAATCCATATTGAATTAACTCTGTCGTCGATGCGCAAGAGGTTTAAGTGTGAGCGCAATAAACCTCTCGGTGACGCTGGCCTCTAATGTTTCTATTAAGTGGATTAAAAGTGCTGGAGGCCCATATCTCACATAATGTACCGCAATGTATAATGTTGAACTTAGTTGAAGACCTTACTGTGGTCTGTGAAATAGTATGGAGATCTACATTGTTTTCTCTGCATTTATGAAAGATCATTTTCAACTGGAAAACTTGAGAGAGAGAGAGAGAGAGAGAGAGAGAGAGAGAGAGAGAGAGAGAGAGAGAGAGAGAGAGAGAGAGAGAGAGAGAGAGAGAGAGAGAGAGAGAGAGATGTTCCTCTACTTTGTCTGAAAACTGCACATCTAGTAATTCATATTGTAATTAGCTTTCAGTCCGCTTTATCATGATTCACACAATGATTTTGCTAGTAAGGTGTGTTAGCAGGTTAGTTGTTGCACAATTATCATCTTCAGTTCTCTGGGCCAAAAATGTAATGTTCCAATCTTCATACACAGGGCTAGACATATAAGGATGTTGACTTCTCGTCTTGCCTGGGTTAGTTATGTTTGTATGTGGCCACAGTCTGGAAGACTTCCCTTTCTTCAGATTTTGTATTGCTGAACTTACATGTTCTGTTAACAGTTCTTGTTCTTTCTGTTTCTTTAGTATAAGAGTATTAACGTATTTACGTATGTAATATGTTACAGGGTTCTACTATTAAAGTATATATGTATACAATATGTCGTTGGGTTCTACTATTAGTTGATCTAGTGCCGAAGGTCACTATATCGCCAAATGTGACCTCCCATTTGGACAGAAGAACGAGATATCGCCACACTAAGGTCACTATGTTATGTGTTTTGTTTCGTGACATCTTTCGCAACTTCTGATGGCAGAAGTGAAGTAGAAATCAAAAAGAGAATAGAAATGGCCAAAAATGCTTTCAACGGCTCTCGAGAAATCGGGGAGGCATTCCAAGAGAAGAAATCGGTGCTTGCAGCATGGATAGATCTGAAGAAAGCTTTTGACACAGTCTGGAAAGAAGGTCTGATGAAGAAACTGGGAAACTGTAAAGTCAATGGAAGAATGTACAAATGGGCGAAAGCATACTTGCACAACAGAAGAGCCGGAGTACAAATAGTCGGACTAAGAGCAAGAAAGTACTACTGCGTCACGGTGTTCACTAGGTCGGTGTCTTGTCCCCCATACTTTTTCTAATCTTCACCAATGATCGTGTTGGTAATCTACTCTGCCACATGGAATCAAAGCGGCATTGTACGCTGATGACCTGGTTCTATGGAACACAAATGAACATGCATCAGTGGCCACCAGATCGCTACAAAGAGTTGTAGATGTATTTGTTGCATGAGAATATAGATGGTGTGTCAGTATAAACGCCGACATGTGCAGCATCACTCAATTTACTCTCTCTCTCTCTCTCTCTCTCTCTCTCTCTCTCTCTCTCTCTCTCTCTCTCTCTCTCTCTCTCTCTCTCTCTCTCCAAAACAAGAGGCATGAATCATCTAGATAAATAAAAAACAAACCTTAGAGTGACATAAGCATAAGCCTGGGTCATTGACAATGAGGTGAGTGACCGGGCATGAGAAAGAATGGAGATGAAAGTGGGAGACAGTAAAGTGACTGACCTGGCTATGAGAAAACAGCCAGTCCTGAGAAATAAAATAGTGAGGGTAGAGAAAGACCCCTAGGGTGGATGGGGCGAGAGATGGTGAATTTGTGTGTTGAAGTCAGGAGACTTCAGGGAGTTGAGTTTTAGATACCGAACGAGTCGGTAGTCGACGGAGAAACGGTGTTGTGTGATTCTCCGAGCTGTGAATGCAGTACTAAACCCTAGAGTGGGTTACATAGAGAGCAGAGGCTCCGACCCAGTGGGTGGGTCGTATTGTGGGAGATCCAGCCGTGGATAGTAGCTGGACTAAATGTCTTGTGAATTTGAGATTCAGCAGGCCGTGAGAAGACAGTGATGTGTGCTGGTTAAATTGTGAGGAGGATATTTATGTTCTATGGATTACATTATTTCTGGATGTATAAACATGTTCCGTTTGTCCGTGTTCTTTCTGGATTAAAGATTATGTGCGCCAACTCAATCTTGTTTCATGACTGGTGAAGGTGCACTGTTGGGGTGAGTTGGTTTAAGAGACAGTTAGATAGCTCGATTGACACACCAGGAGCATCGTTACCTAGACAACGACCATCACACGCACGTATCATAAAGAACGTCGTGTGACATCTGGGGGCTCGTCCGGGATTGTCTTGAATCGTATCTTGACAGATTTCAAGCATCAGCGAAAACTTTAGGCATCCCAGAAGAAGAGTTTGCAATGCGACTTGGCGAGTTTTTTTACGGGTAAGGCACTAGACACCATGTTCAATTTACCTGTAGAAGAAAGAAACAACTACACTATCTTACGTCAACGTTTGCTGACAAAGTTCCAACTAACTGAACATGGATATAGAACAAAGTTTAGACAGTTGGTGCCAGAGACAAATCAAGATTTCACAGACTTTGTTAACACAGTAAAGAACACATTTAATAAATGGATGGAGCTCGCAGAAGTAGGGAAAGATTTTAACAAATTAGTAGATTTAGTGTTAAGAGACAAAGTATTAGCTTCATGTAATACCAATTTAGTGGCTTTCTTTGAGGAACGTAAGCCAAAGGACATAGACACAATGTCTCAGTTAGGGCAAAACTACATGACTGCACATCCTAACGTATCTATTGGGAAACTAATGAGTGAGGAAATAGTCTGTGCAGCGTACACTAGACAGGACCAGAATCCAGTCATCAGACCAAGGGCGAAAAGTGTGGATTCAGCACAGAAAGGTGAAAAACAAGAGTCTCAAGATAATGGTTTCCGTGGCAACCATTTTGGTAGAGCAGGACGGTACCCATACAAAAAGGGGGAATTTCCAGAGACGTCCAAATAGTTATGCTGGATGCTGGAATTGTGGGAGCTGGAGACACAAAATGGCAGAGTGTGATGCACAACCATCAGATGGACCAACGAACAACAGTAAAAGGGAGGTCATCTGTTTCAAATGTGGAAAGAAGGGGCATGTCAGCCATCAATGTAGGATGAGAAAAACAGAGCACTCAAATGCAGCGCAAGTAATTGAGACGCTGAACAATGAAGATTGTAGTGGGTGCAAACCTCTTTTTGAAAAAGACAGTCAGCCAGTCCTAATATGTGGTCATACAGTGAAAGCAGGATCAGCAGTGCATGAAGGAGGAAGTCTGAAGCTGCATCAGGGATTCGTCAATGATAGACCAGCGTTAACAATTAGGGATTCTGGATGTACGTCTATTGGAGTGAGGAAAAGTTTAATAGATCCCTCGGATTATACAGGGAAAAAGATTAGATGCATAACATTCAACGGCACAGTAGAGTTCTACCCATTAGCCATAATAACAGTAAAAACACCATATATCACTGGAAGAGTGACAGCGTGTGTTTTGGACTCACCAGTGGCTGATTTGATCATAGGAAATGTGATAGGAGTTAAAGATTGTACAGAAGAGGAAGTAGTTTATTGGGACCGAAAATATAGTGTAAGCAGTAATGAGGTAGTTACCACAAGAGAACCTAAATTAGAGAGTATAGCTGAGGTAGAAGAGGCACTTGAAGTAGACACAGGAACTCAGGACAAGGATAGTACAGCTGAGCAGATGAGAATGGATCCAAATATAGTGCTAGTGGCTCCCAGAGACAAGATACTACTCTGAACTAATGTTCCCAAGGGTGTAGGAGAGTAGAACATAGGCAGTCAAAGAAAGGTAGATGGTGCTTCGAGAGGAAGAACAATGTTCTCACTCGCCGCTTTTCAGATAGTGGAACTGCACGTGGGCAAGGAGCAGTACCTTTAGCACATAGAGACCGATATACTAGAACAGCTCAGGATAATGCATGTGCAGGGCACATAGGCATAAGGCGTATGCAGCAGAAAGCACGGTGCCAGATATATGGGCCAAGATTGAATAAAGAGTTCAGATTAAACAGAGACTCAAGTGTAACGGTGCAATATGCAGATAGGAAAGTTGAGTCAGGTCAAAAGAGTGTTCGCGACATTACGGACCCAGGGCTAGGGATAGCAAACATATGTTGTAATTGTAGAGGTACCATGAGTCATGGGTACATGAAAGGTAGACACAGCATCGACAGGAATCAGAGGTGGGTTTATGCAAGAAAAGAACCACCTGATATATGGTCGGTACACAAATAGCTTGGGTCTTTTTGAAGATGTTAATAGACCTGCAGATACATAGATATGATGTTTTCCTATGATGTATTATTATTATGTGATGTATTAGTTCATGCATTGGTACACAAGATAGAAAGATGGTTGTATGTATGTGTGGGGAATATGGGAGTGTACTATGAGCATTTGATGTATTATTTAGAGTGGTAGCTGAAGTGAGGTGGAGCCATACTTAGGGCTACCCAGGCAATATGTCTGGGTCACATGTTTAGTAAGTTTTAGTCTCCCAATATTTGAAAACGAAGTTTTCTTTTAAGAGGGGGGTGATGACATAAGCCTGGGTCATTGACAATGAGGTGATTGACCGGGCATGAGAAAGAATGGAGATGAAAGTGGGAGACAGTAAAGTGACTGACCTGGCTATGAGAAAACAGCCAGTCCTGAGAAATAAAATAGCGAGGGTAGAGAAAGACCCCTAGGGTGGATGGGGCGACAGATGGTGTATTTGTGTGTTGAAGTCAGGAGACTTCAGGGAGTTGAGTTTTAGATACCGAACGAGTCGGTAGTCGACGGAGAAACGGTGTTGTGTGATTCTCCGAGCTGTGAATGCAGTACTAAACCCCAGAGTGGGTTACATAGAGAGCAGAGGCTCCGACCCAGTGGGTGGGTCGTATTGTGGGAGATCCAGCCGTGGATAGTAGCTGGACTAAATGTCTTGTGAATTTGAGATTCAGCAGGCCGTGAGAAGACAGTGATGTGTGCTGGTTAAATTGTGAGGAGGATATTTATATTCTATGGATTACATTATTTCTGGATGTATAAACATGTTCCGTTTGTCCGTGTTCTTTTTGGATTAAAGATTATGTGCGCCAACTTAATCTTGTTTCATGACTGGTGAAGGTGCACTGTTGGGGTGAGTTGGATTAAGAGACAGTTAGATAGCTCGATTGACACACCAGGAGCATCGTTACCTAGACAACGACCATCACACGCACGTATCATAAAGAACGTCGTGTGACAAAGAGAAAGTACAGAACCGACATACCTAGGAGTAACATTTGATGACAGGCTGACATGGAGAAAGCACATCAACAAAGCAGCAAAAGCCAGAAATAAAATAGCCATCCTGAGAAAGCTAAGTGGAACCACATGGGGAGCCAGTGGGAAAATACTTAGCAAAGTTTATCAACAGCGCGTACGACCACACCTGGAAACGGGTCAACTGCGTGGTGTTCATCATAAAAAAACAAAAACACTACAAGAGCTGGGCAAGGTGCAAAATCAAGCAGTTAGAGTCACCACAGGAGGGATGAGATCAACCCCTATAGTGGAGATGGAGAAGATGGCGGAGTTCACAAGCACCGAGAGAACGCAGAGATACGAAAACGCTAATACAAGCAGAAAAAGAAAAGTTCCTCGGCATGCCAGGCCACCCTATGAAGAACAGATTTGGAAACTTAGCTTTTGGGCGGTTGAAAAGAAGCAGTTTTATCCACCAGGCCAAACGACTCTGCAGAGAAACTACTGGTCTGCCCACAGTTGGTATACCCCTGGAAACTATTCCAGAGCGAACTCCGTGGAAAGAGGACATAGACTATCACTACAACTCCAGATAAAGGTGAGAGGAATATTTGACAAGGAAGAACAGAACAGTGTACAGCGCAGAACAGTCATTCTTAGCTTCTTTGATGAAGTATACCCACAGGACCTCTGGATCCGAGTCTACATAGATGGGTCAGCACAAAATGCTGTTCGAAATGGAGCAGTGGGAGTTTACAAAGAATACCAAAATAATACAAGGGACACGACCAGAGTACCAACAGGAAAATACTGTCATAACTATGTTGCTGAAATGGAGGCAATCAAGTTAGCAACAGAGAAATTACTAAATACCAGCCATGGTACGAGGGCGAGAAGTAAGTCACACAGTTCTATGGGATGGCAGGTAAATGTAGTTGGTGTTTTCTACAAGTGTCATTAGGTGACAGCAACATCGAACTTTATATTCCCGTTCGTCAGGTGGCGCTAGGTCTCTCATGCGCATGCGCAGCTCATAAACAAAATGGCGACTGTACTTACCGAGTGTACAACCAAAGAGCAACGTGCTGTAGTGCATTTTTTTTTTGGGGGGGGGGGGGGGTGGGCAAAAGAACTGCCTGTAAAGGACATTCATAAGGAAATACTTGTTGTTTACGCTGACAAATGTTTGTCCCGTAAAGCGGTGCTTAATTGGGTAGACAATTTTTCTCAAGGACGCTTTAAAATTGTTGATAAAATCCGATCTGGTCGTCTTGTTGAGATTGCAACAGAAGCATCCGTGCAGCGGGTGGAGGAGATGATTAGAGGTGACAGGCGAGTAACGATAGACTCTTTAGCATCTGCAATAGGGTGCTCACATGGTTCAGCATACAGCATAATGCATGATCGATTGAAATTTCCAGGACTGCTGACTAGAGGAGTGTTGCTTCTTCATGGCAATGCCAGATCACATACGGTGGATTAACTCAGGGGAAAATTAACCTACTGACGTGGGAAGTTCTGGAACATCACATTGCAGCCCCGACTTAGCCCCTAGTGATTTCCACCTTTCTGGTCCTCTTAAAACCCACCTTGGCCGGAGACATTTCACGAATGACGCCGAAGTTGAAAGTGAAGTGAAAAAGTGGTTTAGAAAACAGAGCACGCAGTTCTATGCAGCCGGTTTGGGAGGGCTGATAAAACGATGGGATAAGTGCATCAATGTTGGTGGAAATTATGTTGTGAAGTAAAGGGACAATGTATGTATAAAGATAAACTGGTTTCAAGTTGTTATCATAGTTAGTTATTTTTCTACAGCCATTTGTGACCGCAATATCCTGAAACAGGATGGAAACGCGGGGGGAAAAAATTGTGACTTACTTATTGACTTCCCCTCGTACATGTTCTATTGAAAGATACAAAATCAGTACTCGAGACGCTCGTGTCTGGGAAATTACTAGTACTAAGGACACTACTTTCTAAAATTAGCAATCAGCATACGGTCACCATACAGTGGATACCATACCACTGTGAAATACCCAGAAACGAGAGAGCTGATATATTAGCTAAGGAAGGAGCAAAAGAAGAACAGCCTGATGTGCCCGTTACATACCACCAAAAGAAAAGAATGATCAAATCAGTCTGAAAGCCACCAAAACCTGCTCAAGACGACTGCCACGTTATGGACAGACCAGAACAAGTCATTATTCTGCGCCTCAGAACAGGACACAATAGATTACGCAACCACATGTATACAAAATTCAAGATTGGTGAATCAGCCATGTGCACATGTGGATTGGCGTCGCAGACAGCAGAGCACATACTCCAAGACTGCCCCAAAAAATAACATATTTAGGCAACCCTTCTGGCCTAGAGAGACGAAAGTGGAAGATAAACTCTATGGACCGCTGAGTGAACTAAAAAAAAAAAAAACACACACAGAGTTAAATTCACACAAGAGACAACATTGCAGTTATAGACATATTTCAGGCAAACGAACGAACGAACGAACAAACAAACTTTATTTTAAAAGGGTAACAAATTGGGCACGCAGGCCCGTCTTACATTCGGCCCTTTCAATCACAAACGAAAGGTGAAGAAGAAGAGGTGTGGATTGTGTTCTGTCGGGAGCGAAACGAAACCCCTAACCTGCACAATTTGTTTCGACTGCATTAGCTGAGCGGCCTTCATCCCTAAGGCTACCCCCCTTCCAGTCGTACACAGCAAGGTACTAGAGGTAGCGGATGACAGTATGTTTTTTTTAACAGCCTCTCCCCCCCCCCCCCCCCCCGCCTTTCCAGTTAAATCAGTGCTTCTGTAGGGAAGAGAAACACGGAGAACGACTAAGGCAATTACTAATAAATTACATTCACTAAACCGATGTCTGTGCAGAATAGAAGAATTAATATTTTATGTTACAGTTATTAATGCGGGGCTAGGGGAGAGAACCAGACTTATTCCAGTGAATTTCTGGAGCTCGTCAAATTTCAGAACAAACGATCAGGAACCGGCTGCACGACGCTGGTCTTTGGGCTAGAAGACCCTACAGAGGTCCTGTTCTTACGGACCGGCATCGCCAGAACCGACTGCAGTGGACGAATCAGCATCGTCAGTAAAATGTTGGTACAAATTTGCAATTGAAACTGCAATAATGTTGCGTTTTTTTGTTTGTTTTTTTAACCGTATATAGAAGCAGAAGAAGAGGTTGGCCATGAAAACGATGTACTTAGGGTATAATGAAGTCCATGGGAATCTCGAGACATGAAACCTATAAACGGGCACACTCCCGCTGTTTATGCTTCACCTCGACACCACAAGGTACGTGAGGAACAAGAAGAGATGATATGGAATAGAGAGAAAAAGCAGCGGCTGCAGCAGGATATAACAATATGAAATGGAAACAAATAGGTATTTTAAATTCCTGCGAGAAAAAACGAACTAAACATTAACAAACGTTGCACATACCTTACAAGGAGATCCACGTGTCGCGAAATACAGGTGAAAAATCCGAAATCAGAAGCACTCAATAAATATCGTATTGTGTACGTTCGTGAGTATTTTATCTTATTTTATTATTCATTTTTTATATTTATTGAGTGCTTCTGATTTCGGATTTTTCACCTGTATTTCGCGACACGTGGATCTCCTTGTAAGGTATGTGCAACGTTTGTTAATGTTTAGTTCGTTTTTTCTCGCAGGAATTTAAAATACCTATTTGTTTCCAAGAAGAGATGAGATGAGATGATGAAGGGAAGATTGCAAAAGATAGGACAGCCTGGTTTGCGTGGATCGAGAGCCTATGCCCTAATAAGCAGGCTTGTCCATGGGACACATTTTTCAGTCCCATCCCATCCCAAGGTAATTTATGCATGTCCCATCCCATCCCATGGTTTTCCCATGATTATATTAATATGGAATACAGTTCAAATAAAATTTTGAAATTTATGAAAGTTTAGGGTTAGAGTCTCCTAAATAGGACTACATGTACAAAGAGACATGTAAAACAACATAATTTATTAATTTTAATATTCAAGAGTATTTTACTAAAACAAAGTTTAATCTAAATATGACAATTCAGTGTCATTCTGACACTCTCATTCTATTTCTGAGTCACTCTGCTCATTCAGCACATTATCAATTTCCTGCTGATCGATCGTTTCTAATAATTCAGTTAATCCATGTAATCCGTGAACCATTTCCACAATTTTCATCTTACATGCAAATCTGATATACACAGAGTTTATAACGACAGCTGGTAACATCCGTTTTCGTAATTTAACAACAATCCAGCTGCACTAAATAAGCGCTCTACTGCTACTGAGGACACTGGTATGGCCAAAACAATTTTCTCACTTGCTTTTAGCAGTGAAAACCTATGTTCATTTTTCCAATAATTTAATGGTTGTGAAGTTGTTTGCCGTAATTTTTGTAACATGGTGACTTCATCCTCAAGGCATTTATTTCTAGGATCATCAAACTTAAGTCCTTTGTTTGGTGGAGGATCAAAAAATAAGTCAAAATCACTTTTCGGCTTTTGTTCTACAATTCCTGCTACTTCACATACACCAGATGATTCAGAAGAAAGATTTAAATCCTTGATGAATGAAATAACAGTTGGAACAACAGACTTAGTAAAAGCGATCCAATCATTGGCCCATTTATTGGTGTCCACATTCCCTTTCTTCTTAGTAACAACTGACTTGACCATGTCTTCTATTTTGGCTTTAATGTCAACTCCAGTAAGGAATGCTGCAGTAACTGCCAGAGAACTACCGCAATATGACCAGAGTATTTCTCCAATAATTTTCTGAAAGTTCTGACAATATTTCTTCACCATGCTGCTGGAAGTTTCTTCGTAAATATCAACAATAACTTTGTGCAGCTGATAATCTAGGAGGAAATATAACAGCAAAATTTAATTAGATGTAGCACCGTCAATTTCTAGTTTGTCCAAAAAAAGAAAGTTTTGAATTTCTCATGTATGTACAGCATTCCTTTAATCTGAGCAATATTCGAAATATGGTTTAAGAATTCTTCATCATCTTCATTAAAGTAATGCGAGTAATTTTTTTAATGGGCATTGAAACGGTGGTAATATGATCGCCATTCACCTGTTACAGATTTTGTTGGTATGGAACATGGCAGCTGTGATGCCTTTGCATGACGTGTAGTGTAATATATTTCAATAAATGAAAGTTGATCCATGAACTGATCCAGTTCAGAAATTACGCCTCTGCTGAAGCTATCAGTAATGCATGTTGATAACCTGTGGTCAGTACAACCAGATCGGTGTATTGATATCAAACCGTCCATCAAAAGTTGCCGTCATGCTTGTCTGCATTATCAGTACACGCAAACAATGGTCTGGAGAATGTGATAGATTCGGCAAGAAATTCACGTGCAAAAAAACTGTGCGTAAATTGTGCAGTATGGGATTGATTACTATCAATGTTTATAAGAGACAGAGGAAAAGTAATCCATTCCCAATTTTGATCTAGTCCACATGCAATAATTCCCCATATGGCAAAACAATATGTTTGTCTTGCAGACCAAAAGTCAACTATTCCCGAAATTGCACATTCTGAATCTTGTGCCATATTTTGAAACAATATTTGAAACTGCAGTTTAGCTAATTTTCCTTGCGCCAAAATTGAACGAGTCACTGTTTTCCGTGATATAGTATAATTATATACCTTGTTTGCAGTGTGAGTAGATCTTGCAGCAAAGTTAGCAGCATCACATATAATGTCATATCCAGCCGAAATGGATACTGTTGGATGTGATGTAATTAGTTCAACAACTGTTTTTTGCCTCGCATGTGACACTGTTGGTGGTGGTTTTGTTACTGCTGCTTGGCTTCAAAAAATCTTTTGATGTTAGTAGAACCACCGGAACCACATTTCATGCTATGCTATAATGCAACTCCGTGACCACTTCGATTAACCCATTTTTCATTAATCATCTAATAACTGTATAGCGTTTTGCACTTTGCACAGCAAACAAATGGTGCTAAAATACTTTCAGATATTTTAACTGCTTTAACATCAGCTGTTGAAGACTTTACACGTTCTTTTGGAACATCAATCAAGTGGCATTCTCCCCCACTCAACATCTTAGCAACAACAGTTTTAGTAAGATCCTGTAACTCATATTTTTGGTTGGCCATTTTGGAGTACCGTAGGCTTACACATCCTACACCCAGTAACACCGTGACTTCCAGTGACTGCCTTCACAAATTATTTGAAATTAGGACTACTATATATTTATATACTATATAGTACCTAATATTCAACCAAATAAAATTACTGCAATTCAGCAATAAAACAACTTCGATTACAGCAGATTAAAACCAAGCTTCGTATTTACAAATCGCCAAAGACGCCAATCAACAACTACAGCAACAATGGCTGACTAGCAGCACGCATGTGCGCATTTATTTATTTATCCGGTGTCCCACCACGAGATAAAAAAAAAATTGATACAAATATATAATAAAAAAAGATAAAAGGCTTTTACAAAGTTTTTAAAAAATAAAAAAAATTAATGGTAGCTCTGACGTATATCAAGTTGCTATGACATGGCTACTGTCCCATGTGTCATACGGGAAATACAAATGTGTGCTGTCCCATCCCAAGGGAAATTTCCCCATGGGATTCCTATGGGAATCCCATTCCCATGGACAAGCCTGCCAATAAGGGATAAAGGGCAGAAGGGGAAAGAATCTTTTTTTAAAATTTAATTCGCTTGCTTTGATATCGGGCGTAGTTCACACACGAGCTACTACTGCCGGTAGTTGTTACAGCTTTGGGGTCACTGGACCGATTTTTGCACGTGGGCTAGTTTTTCTTCTTACCAGTGTCCCCCGCCATTGGGCGAACGCACTCCGACTTCTGAGGTACATGTTCTAAGGTTTCCATATCAAGGACGAGAAGTCAACCGCGGTTACCAGAGAAAGTTTTAGTGAGAGCACATTAAATCCTTCGACGACGTCATCTACCGGGGCAAGAAATTAACATTCAGCCTTCAAGCCCCACATCCTACCAACGTGGGAACTACTGCACTAATTAACAGAAACTATTGCACGGGACAGGTAACTAGATTTACCTTAATATTCTCATCATCTGCCCGCTTCCAGGAAATTAAAATAGTGATATATGTGATTGGAATCGAGAGCATAATCAATTACAACTTTCCGTGTCCTGTCGCATCGCCCTATCGTCATGACGACAGAGGAGATGATTTCACTTGCTAGTTCTCAATCACCTTAATGGAAGGTGAGCTAGGATGAATCCAGCGTGACAGCGGCGTCGTGCCCGATGCAGCCGGGTTATTGTTTAATCACGCACAGGTGGGATGATGCAAGGTGTAATTGATAGTTTCCGTTGCGGGTGGGAAAAGGTGGGCAGACGATGATCCGGGTAATGTGCCCATGATGGGTGCCTGTCAAGGTAGCGTGGAGGTGGTAATAAAATTGATGTGAAAAGCTTGTATAAACGGTAGTCTCACGGGAGATACTGCTATTTTAGATTTTCACTTATGTTCTGTCATGATATATAAGGTGCGGTGGTTAATTTCTTTTTTCGCTGTCTTTCCTTCCCGAGGTTGGTTGAATATCGAAACTGTACAAGTGTGGGTTAATGTTTGTCACTACCATATAAATGGCGAATGTGTGAATGTGGCAATGTGAGAGAGTGAGTGGGTGGGTGGGTGGTGGATGAGTGAGTGAGTGAGTGAGTGAGTGAGTGAGTGAGTGAGTGGTGGATGGATGGGTGAGTGAGTGAGTGAGTGAGTGCGTGAGTGAGTGAGTGAGTGAGTGAGTGAGTGAGTGAGTGGATGGATGGATGGGTGAGTGAGTGAGTGAGTGAGTGAGTGGTGGATGGATGGGTGAGTGAGTGAGTGAGTGAGTGGATGGATGGATGGGTGAGTGAGTGAGTGAGTGAGTGGTGGATGGATGGGTGAGTGAGTGAGTGAATGAGTGAGTGGTGGATGGATGGGTGGGTGAGTGAGTGAGTGAGTGAGTGAGTGGTGGATGGGTGAGTGAGTGAGTGAGTGAGTGAGTGAGTGAGTGAGTGAGCGAGCGAGTGAGTGAGTGAGTGAGTGAATGGGTGAGTGAATTGGTGAGTGAATGGGTGAGTGAATGGCTAAGGGAGGTTTGGCTGCGATGCGGGTGATGGCGGCAGCAAACTGTGAGCAGCTCCATCTATGTCTTCTGTACGAGGGGCTGGTCATGTCTGTTTTTGAGTACGCGATGGCAATCCTGACTCTCAGCCGGAAGCAGATAGAAAGGATGGAAAGGATACGAAAGTACAATGAGAGACCCTCCACCGAGACAGCACATTTGATAGCAATGGCTGTACCAACAGAAGGTGAACATGGAAACTCTAGGGGAGTGGAATATCCTCTGCAGTTTAAAAAGACTCATCGAGATGTGGACATTAGTTCAACACTAACGAATGATCAGCAGCAGCAGATTCGAGAGTGCTTAGAGAATTATGCAACGATACTAACAGACAAGCTAGGACTTACAGATCTAGTAGAATTCAACATGAAGTTGAAGGATCCAGCACCTGTGTGAGTCTTCTTCTTCTTCTTTCGTTCGCTTGAAATATGTCTATATCTGCAATGTCGTCTCTTGCATGAATTGAACTGTTTTTTTTCAGTTCACACAGTGGTCCATAGAGTTTATCTTCCACTGTCGTCTCTCTAGGCCAGAAGGTTTGCCTAGATATGTTATATTTTGGGCAGTCTTGGAGTATGTGCTCTGCTGTCTGCGACGCCAATCCACATGTGCACATGGCTGTTTCACCAATCTTGAATTTTGTATACATGTGGTTTCGTAATCTATTGTGTCCTGTTCTGAGGCGCAGATTATGACTTGTTCTGGTCTGTCCATAATGTGGTAGTCATCTTGAGCAGGTTTTGGTGGCTTTCTGACTGATTTGATCCCTGTGTGAGTCAAAGACTTACCCTGTTCCATACGCCAAAGTCAAACTCTAACAGATTAGATCCAACAACTCCTGTGAGGAAGGATTAATGTAGGAGCAGACTTTCTCGGCAGACATCCTATTGAACATTCTGTACAAGAATCAGAGGAGGAAAGAAAGAATGGGAGAAGGAAGGATTAGAGGAAATATAAGCTTGTTACGCTTGCTCAAAGCTACTGTTCTTCAGGCGAACAACAGTCTGAGAGGGGAGCCATGTGATATATTGTATTTCACAAACGTAACATCGCGTTAAATATTTCCAGAACGACAAAATCGGAGTTTACCGCAACCAAATTGTTTGTTCCACAATTGTACGATCCAAGATTTAATATACCCGTTGGCAATGGAAAACGTGAACCGGAAAAGGCACCGTATAAATAGCAGTGGATATCCGGAAGACAGCCTGTTTTGTTTACCACCCAAGCAGAGGAACCAGGAGATTCGATGAGCGAAGGGAGTGATAGTCTCTTCAAAATCAACTTACCAAAGATAATTTAGTATAAGTTAGATAGACGAAGACAAACATCAGCCCACGACATCGCTTTGGAAAAATCTGAATCCTGGCGCCGAAGTGTGGAAGAAATTCATTTTGCATGAAAGGTAGTGATCTTATTCATGTAAATCCAGACCTGACTTTGTGAAGATTGAATGCGGCACCAGTTGAGTGAGCACATTGTTGAGTGGTGCCCTTGATAGAGTAGTGCAGAAACTTATCTACCTGCAACCATTCCATTTGTCTCATAGAAGAGATAATCTTTATTTAAACATTTACCTGCCAACAAACGGGAAATAAAACCAAGAGCCAACTTATGTTCTACTAAGACCTGGAACACTAAGACTACAGAACATACAGCAATTAATTGATAGCCAGAGGGATTCCCAAAGCTGGAAGTGGAGAATTCTAAGTGTAGACAGTTCTTTTTTTTCCAGATCATCCAGGCCAATAAAAGATTAGCATTACATGCCACTGGAAAAAATATAGCTGCTATAATTGGCACATCAATTCTGTATATTTACTGTATATGTATATGTCCTTATTTTATGACAGGAAATTGTAATTTTGAATGCAATTTACAAAATCCATGTTTGTGTTTATTAAATCATAAATAATGAGGTCATGTCATGTATTGATTGTATTTTTACTTGTCATAGTCAAATTGTTTTAAACTACCCTAGATAGAATTAATTAGTTGGCAGAGGAGAGGCAAGGAACCACTTAAAGGATATTTTGGGTATAGAAGTGAATACAACTTTTTCAGTTATTTCCTGAAGGTATTCCTTGGTTCTCTAAAACTCTATTTCTGGTCTCAAACAATTGAGTCAGTACAGCTAAATTAATTAAACGGGCAGGATCACATTGGGAAAAAGGATTTTGCATCCGTTATCTCTTTGGGGTTGAGCCATTAATCTCGACGTATCCGACAGTCGTCAATCCATTTTTTTCTCGGACGTCATCCTGCTGTCGAAGCAGATCTTCTTAGATGTAGGGTCAGTGCTGGATAACACCCGTAATACTTGAAACTAGAAAAAAAAAAAGGGGGAGGGGGGTGTGGGAGAGAGAATGCACTTTTACATAATAACAGAGATTTCCGGTCCAACATGGAGGTTAGACGGTTAAGCTGTTAAGGTCTCTGGAGTGGTATGCTTGTTGCTGCTGGTTGCTTACGTATTTTCCTCGTGTTGGACTGGTGATGCATGGTTCCGTCGTCCCGCTACTGAGTTGAGTGCGTGGAGCGATACTGTGAGTTGCGGATTTCATGTGGGGTGCCTGTACATCTATTCGCGGTTGTTTGTATCGTAAACTGCATGTCTGGAAAAATGGCGGTTGCTGGTTGCTGAACTAACTGGGTTTCCCTTTTGCAGAAATGTGTGGTTGGTAGTTTTCTAGTGACTGTCCCTTCCATCGACGATGAACTGTATTTTTCGTGGCGGACTTGTGTGTGCATAGTATTCCAGTAAGGGCTGTTGGTTTGTCGAGACTCCTGTCTGCTCCACTGCTCCAGTGAGGAGCATTTTCTTTGATATTCACTGGCATAGGAATGGAACATTATGAGGCAACCCTTTGCCGTGAAGTTAAAACCGCGACAAACTAACTAACATGATAACAAATCTAGAGCTGCTAAAGAAAGCACCCATAAAAAAAATTACAGAAGTTAGTAAAGAAATCAGAGCAACACGCGGACAGTAGCATGAAATTATGATCAACCGAGAAAACTAATTGAAAATAGTAATAAGAAAGTTATCACTAACATTAGAGATCAAATGAAAAAGTGACTTGATTACTTTGATAAACTTTTGAAAAGATCAGTCACACAACACATTACAATGTGTACGTATTGTCAACGTTCATGGCTAAGGTAAGGATCGCAATTTCAGATCATGTCGTTCACAAAGCAATGGCAAACGACTGAGCTTAAATTTGTTTAAATAAAAATAGCCAATAAATACTGGTGTTGATTGCGACGTCCTGTAAGGATTGTAAAAATTGCCTTGTAAATCACAAACAAGCAAAAATACAAAGATTGATTGCGGCGTCCACTAAAGGGCATGCAACAAACGAATGTTGTATAAGAGCAAGACAGAATTTCGCCTGAAACCACTAAAGGACATGCAACAAACGAATGTTGTATACGAGCAAGACATAATTTCGAATGGAACCACTAAAGAGCATGCAACAAACGAATGTTGTATACGAGCAAGACACATCCCCCCTCCCTTACAGACATCCCGTACCAACTCACACACACACACATCCCTCATCCACTCACACATCCCCCACCCACCACACATCCCTCCACCCACTCACACATCCCCTCACCAATCCAGACATCTCGCAATCACCCACTCATACATACCCAAACCAACACAAATGCACCCACACACATATGCTCCACCCACCCACCCACCCACACCCCCCCCCAACCACACACATACACCTCCCACACACACATCCCTCACAAACCAAAACACACACATCCCTTATCAACTCACATCACCCACCCATACCCTCACATCTTCCCATCCACACACACACATGTTATCACCCACCCATACATTTCACATCTAACTACACACCCCACGAAACCACACATACATCCCCCAACCACTCACACATCCCCCACCCACACACATTCCCCCACCGACACACACATCCCATACGCATACACACATCCCCCACTCCCCCTACACACGCTCCACCACACCCACACACACTCATCCCCCACCTACCAACACCCATACATCATCCACCCGCTAACACCCACACATACAAATACCCACCAACACCCACGTAAACATTCCAACCCAAACACACATCCCCCTCCTACACATTCCTCACCCACCCACATACTCCCCACTCACGCATGCCCCGTCCTTACATACATCCCCCCACTCACAAACACACCTCCCCACCCATCCACTCATCTCTGCACCCACCCACACATTCACCCCCCAACCCACACATCTCACACTCATCCACACCTCCCCACCCACCGATTCACACATCCCCCACCACACACACACACACACGTCCCCCACCCGCAAACATCTCCCCACCCATACACACATATCCCCACACATACATTCCACACATCCCCCACTCACACACAGCTTCTCACCCACACACACACCCACCCATACACTCATCCGCCACACACATCCATCCACTCATGTACTCATCCCTCAACAACTCACACCTACTCATCCACCACCCACCCATCAACACATACATCTTCCATCTACCCACCCACACTCACACACTCCAACGACCAAGCCAAACACACATCCCCCACCCTCACATAATCCTTTACCCACCCGCACATCCCACACCCAATCTCATCTTCCCCACCTACCCACACACCCCTCAAACACATAATCTCCCCTCCCATACAACACCTAACCCAACACACATCCCCATCCACACATCCCTCACCCATACACACACATCTCCCCACCCATCTCCTCCCCACCCACACATCCCCCAACTACAAACACCCTCACTACCCACACATATATCACCCACCCACTCACCCACACACCTACCCGCCCACACACACACACCCACCCACAGACACATCCCCACACCCATACCCCACACCCATCACACACCCATCCCTCAACCCACACATCCCTCACCCACCCAACCACCCACATACATATTCCCCACCAGCACAACCCCCCCCCCTCCATCACCACCACCATCAACACCCACACACTTCCACCCATCCACCCAAATATCCCCCACCCACACATATCCCTCACCCACACACACACACATCCGCCACCCACCACACATTCCCATTCACAACCCATACATACATACATACATCCCCAGCACACACATCCCCCCCCACACACACACACACACATACCCCACATACACAATCACACACACATCCTCACATCTAGACACATGATGCCTCACATTATCACTGAAACTAGTATGAACAAACTCCCACACTTTACACACACATACACTGACGATTGTCGTGAGCATTCTCGCAAAAATTGTAAAAATTTGAGAAAAATTGTACATATACATTGTGTAGCGTAAAAATTAGTGATGCAGTTCAACTCTCTCTCTCTCTCTCTCTCTCTCTCTCTCTCTCTCTCTCTCTCTCTCTCTCTCTCTCTCTCTCCCTCTCTCTCTCTCTCTCTCTCTCTCTCTCTCTCCTTACACACACACACACACCCTCTCTCTCTCTCTCTCCCTCTCACACTCACTCACTCATACTAACTCTCTCACTCACTCTACAGTAATGTACATGTGTTCGTATTATACATTATTATATCAAGTGGCATACAAAATTATAATATGAAAGATGAGAATACACAAAACACTATGTAATCAAGTGGCAGCGTGCACAACCAGAGAAGCCATAGCCAGGCCCCATAAATCACGAAGCAGGAAAGATAGTTCAACGAATAACTGTATATATAGTATTATTTATGCGTCACCTTGTCCTGAGGATGAGGACCTACAGTTAAATTCTGCAGGCGTCTGCCTTCTATTCTTAAAAAGAAAAGTTAGTTGCATATCCTTTACAGGACATTGCAGTCCACCCCAGCAATTTTTGGCTGTTCGTGATTCCTGGGCAACATCCATACTGCTATAGCCTATAGGAGCTGTCTTCAGAAATCGTGACAGAATGGAACACCTCCAAGAACCAGTAAACATTAAACAGGAATACATTTATTGGGATGCAGCAAATAGCCAGACAAACTTTCCATTTATGAAAGAAGTCATAAAGCCGGAAATGGATTGCAAAACTAATTATTGCAGGTACTCCAGTGAAGACAATATATCTCACGGTCAGATAGTTAACAATGAAGACACAGACATGTTTGGAGAGAACAGAGACACCTAACCTGATGTCCAGATTACCATAGTAGTTGAATCAATAAAGAAGAAATATGATCTGAAGAGTCGTAAAATAAAACATACAGGAGAGAAGCCATACAAGTGTGTTATTTGTGGTGCAGGGTTTGCAAGATCTTGTGAGCTGAAATCACATACACAAACACACAGAGGAGAGAAACCATTTCAGTGTGATATTTGTGGAGCAGGTTTTACAGTCTCAAGGATTGAAAGTACACACAAGAACACATACAGGAGAGAAACCATTTAAGTGTGATATTTGTAGTGTGTGTTTTACACAGCCTAATAATTTGAAACGACATAAAAGAACACACACGGGAGAAAAACCACATAAATGTGATATTTGTGGTGTCTGTTTTACAGTCTGCTAATTTGAAACAACATAAAACAACACATACAGGAAAGAAGCTAAATAAGTGTGATGTTTGTAATGCAGATTTTACAAGGTCTTCTCATCTGATATTGTGTTGTGTGTTGTGTTGTTTGTCCATCAAGAATGATGATGACCATTCATTTCATCCAGTGGGTTCTAAGATGGCTGATAAGGCCTATTTTGGCTCGAAATGTTCTTTGACAATGTGGGCAAAGAATGCTTGACGTTTCTGGAGGAGGATTTCCTGCAGTGGTTTTTCTGTCCTGCCTTTTCTTCACAGCTCTTGCAGTCCTAGTTGCCTCACATATGACTGCACCCTTGCGTAATCATCTGAAATTACACATGAGAAGACATCTGAAATTACACATGAGAAGACATACTGGAGAGAAGCTATATAAGTGTGATTGTTGCGGTGATTATTTCATGTCTCATTACTTGAACTTACGTAAGATAACACACAAAGGAGATAAGTCATATTTGTATGGTGTTATGTTTTACCTGGTCAGATGAGTTGAAAGTACAGAACATGATATACTTACCAGTGTGACCATGGCAGTTCAGTTTATTCAGTCTTAACAATTAATTTACTTAGCCCCTCTGCCGTGTATCCACAGTGACGAGGTAGAGGGGCTTGCGCGTTCCAATGACCCCAAGAACTATGCCGACGGTAGCACAGCTACTGGTAGGGTCACCCATGTCGGACATGTCAAGGGAGAGGGACCAGACGAAGACACACACAAACCTGCTGCCTTATAGGTAGACTGGGGACAGTCAAAGGCTAGGGAAAGCATCCCGAAAAATACTTGTCGAAATCGGATGTACTGAGTCACAGGCTTGACAAAGCAGTGCAACGTAACTTAATTCATGATGTCACAAATCAAAATTAATCGTTATCGTGCTAATCCCGCGAAGTCCCATCAGGCGGTGATAGTGCCGGGCTCCCTGCCTCGAGGGGGTCCACTCATGACTACTGGTGGTCACCTTCCCCTGTGCTGTGGAGTCAAGGCATAGAGGAGTAGGTTAAGAACTATTGACCAAACACCCCGGACACTCAACATACTACAGTGGAGTGCCGAAGGAGTTTATAACAAGAAAGTCTCCCCAACAAATCGTCTTCATACAGATAGAATAGATGTGGCATGCATTCAAGAGACACACCTCAACGCCGATCGCAAATTCTCAGTCAGAGGATATCAGGCCACACGTTTCGACCGCTAAGGACACAAAGGAGGAGATCTAATACTTACACGAAGTACAATACCTTGCAGCGAAGTATCTGTGATCTCTGACAACCAAACGGAAATTATAGGTGTTGATATAATGATAAAGAACGTGAAAATAAGAATTTACAATCTGTATAGCCCAGCAGAGAAGGACCTTACACTCTCAAACATGAAAATAAGTGACACAAACTGCATTAATGTCAGAGACTTAAAAGCCGTTCAGAAAGATGGGGATACCCAGATACTGACAAAAGAGGAGATGAAGTGGAGGACTGGGAAATAGACTCAAATCTCCATCTACTCAACAAAGCGGATGACACATCGAGCTTCTACTCCAGAAGATGGCTTACCACTTCTACTCCAGACTTAGCTTTCTGCACAGGAGACATCCTCTACAAAATAGATCGCCATGTGCTTGACCAATTAGCAGGTAGTGACCACAGACCAATCAAGCTTGTAATGAATATGGAGTATGTTCCACAGGAGCAAAAGCCTTTGCCCTGCTGGAATTACAAACGAGCAGATTGTGACAGATTTGCCATACTAACAGACAAATATTGTGAAAACATAAATACGCGATATGGCAACATGAAGCAAATGGTGGAAAGTCTAAACAGAGCAATAATACAGGCGGCCACTGAGTCTATTCCAAGAGGAGCGAGGAAAAATTGCAAACCATACTGGACTGAAGAACTACAAATTTAGGAGGAAAATGTTGAAGATGTCAGGAAGACAGCAGAGAGAGAACAAACAACTGAAGCGAACATCTCTCTCAAAGCCATCTCAGCAAAATATAAGAGAACAGTAAATCAAACAACAAGAGATTGTTTGGGGGAAAAACTGAAATCCTAAATTTTGATTGGATGGAAACAAAATATGGAAACTAGTGAAAGTCATGAACAATGAAGGACCTAGAAACAAACAAATAACAATTAAACAAGGAAATGCCTTGCTTACAGGAAAAAAGGCTGCAAATGCACTAATGGAACACTATGCCAGTGCAAACCACATTGATATTACAACCGAACAGAAGAAAGCAATCAAAGACAAACAGATACATCATAGTAATACAGAGACAGCAGCAGAATATATGATGGAAAATCTAACAATGGAAGAAATGGAACAGGCAATGAATACCCTAAAAAAGAAGGACTAGGCACTAAGGCAAAAATGAAACTACTAGCAGTCCTAAATTACGGCTGGAAGAGAGGAATAGTCCCACAGGCATGGAAGGAAGCTATACTAATACCAGTCCCAAGGAAAGGAAAAGACCTGGAAGAACCAAATGGCTATCGACCTATCAGTCTACTTAGCTGTGTAGGAAAATTAATGGAACGCATTATCAATGGCAGGCTAACATGACATCTGGAGGAAAACCAACTCTTAACACCACACCAAGCAGGATTAAGAAAGTACAGATCCACTGAAGATCAAATAACCTATATAGCTCAGGAAATAGAGGATGCCTTCCAAGAGAAAAGGCACACACTAGCGATCTGAATATATTTAGAAAAGCATTTGATAAAGTATCGAAGGAAGGACTGAAAGTGAAACTGCAAAAAAATTTATGTTTGTGGGAAAATGCACAAATGGATCAGCCACTACCTTGAGAACAGAACTGCGAGGACAAAAGTACAAGGACAAACAAGCAAAATGATGCTGTTGGAGCATGGTGTCCCCCCAAGGAGGAGTTCTTTCACCAACATTATTCCTAGCATATATAAATGACATCACGGAAAATTTTCCAGCCAAAGTACACACATCCTCCTTTGCAGATGAACTAGCCATATGGACATCTGAAGAATATATTAGTACAGCTAACAGCAGAATACAGCAAGCCTTATTAGCGCTAGAGGACTGGTCAAAATCATGGCTAGTGAAGCTAGTAATCACTCGAGTGATGTGATTATCTACACAGATGGTTCGGTGTCAAGAGGTGAGAGAAGTGGCTGGGGGTTCATAGCCAAAGCTAATGGTCGATGTTTGGGGCAGGAGAGCCTGGCATATGATACCACAACATCCAGCTTAAGAATGGAAGTGGAGGCAGTCACTGCGGCTCTCCCCTGGATGGAGAATACGACACACACACACACACACATCGTGATTGTAACTGACTCAGAAAGCATGCTGACGAGGGTGAGGACGGGCAGACTTCGTGCGGAATGGCTTGCTTCGCTTCGGAGGTCACGGGTGACAAGCATCGCCTGGATCTTTTCTCCGGGGCATGCCGGTGTGCTGGGAAATGAACAGGCGGACAGATTGGCTGGCTCTGCAAAACTTGGTGGAGTATTGATACATGACAAGGCAGACGTGGTTGCGGCCTTGTGGGAGCACATGCGCACCTCGGAGGAGCAAATGGATTACCATGGTCTGGCAAGAATGAGACAACGAGGAGTGACGAAGGGATCTGGCCGACGCTCAACGCTCAGAGGAAAGGCAAGACGGACTTATCATCAGATTGCTACTGGTACTATTAGTGTTGGAACTCTTCGCTGGCTGCTGAGGATGGGGACGGAGCACTTATGGGAATGCCCCGAATGCTGTGATGTCGATTCCTAAATCAATCAATCAATCAATCAATCAATCAATCAATGGCTAGTGAAGATAAGTGAGGAGAAAACAACATGCACAGTGTTCTCCCTCTCAAACAAAACCCAGCAACCTAAGCTGGTATTGAATGAAAAAAATATTGCACCATGAAGAAAATCCAAACTATCTAGGAGTCACATTTGATCGTCGCCTGACATGGAAGACACAGGTTGAGAAAAATCAAACAAGAGCAAGGCAAAGAATGGCAATCATGAAAAGGCTTGCTGGTACAACGTGGGGAGCAGATGAGAAAGTTCTCAAGAAGTTGTATACTGGACGGGTGAGGCCAGTACTGGAATATGGCATTGCAGCTTGGGCAACAGCAGCTAAGTCAAACTTTAACAAAATAAGTAAAATCCAAAATCAAGGAATGCGAATCATAACTGGAAGCCTGGAGACAACGCCTATTAATGAATTAGAAAAGATCACTTGTTTACAACCAATGAAGGCTAGAAGAGATAGCAGAGCCCAGCAACAAGCAGAAAAATTTAGAAGATTGACAGACCACCCTATGTATAACAGGTTTAATGGTTTTGGAAAGGGAAGACTGAAACGTAGCAACTTTGTAGAAACTGCAAAACGAAAAATTAGGACAGATCCCATACTTAACATATCAACAGTCAAACCCATTTACAATGCACACAAGTTCCCAGCTTGGAGACAGCAGCAACTGCCTGAGATGATAGAAAACATTCCTGGTATTTAGAAAAAGAACACTCAGAATGAAACCGAAAGAAGAAAAATAACCATAAACTACATTTTAAAAAAACATTACCCAAGCAACAATTGGACCCATGCATATACAGATGGATCAGCCAAAAATTCAATAGAAAATGGAGGCGGATGAATTCTCCTAAATTTGAAAAATGGAGTGAAAAAAACATAGTCAGTGGCAACTGGAAAATTTTCAAGTAACTTCAAAGCGGAGGGAGAGGCTTTGAAAACTGCAGCAGAAATGCTCTTGATTGAGGAAAATAAAGAGAAGCAAATAGCTATCTTCACAGATGCGAAGTCAGCTGTCTCAATTCTGAGGAGCAGAAACAGCACAGAACTAGCTGACCTAAGAGCAGCACTCCATGGTCTATGCCAGAAATCCAAAAAAGTTGTAATACAGTGGATCCTATCACATTGCAGTATACCTGGAAATGAAGAGGCTGACAGACTAGCAAAAGAGGGTGGACGACTACCAC
This sequence comes from Cepaea hortensis, assembly GCA_963921405.1. Classification (NCBI taxonomy): domain Eukaryota; kingdom Metazoa; phylum Mollusca; class Gastropoda; order Stylommatophora; family Helicidae; genus Cepaea; species Cepaea hortensis. The sequence continues at coordinate 91,652,924 of OY992883.1, read as the reverse complement.
AGCCTGACATAGACGTAACTTATAATGAGGCAAAGAGGTTTATAAAAAGCACCTATAGAACCAAATGGGAATCAGAGCATCCAGGCCACCAGAAGGATGATGCATATTACAAACTCGACCGAAGAGAACAAGTAGCAATCTTCAGACTCCGCACAGGACATAACAGGCTGAAATACCACTTGTTCAATAAACTAAAGATAGGAGATACAGATGAATGTAATTGTGGAACTGGTAAAATGACAGCGAAACATTTGCCGCAGAAGTGCCCAACATATGCAGAACAGAGAAAGATATTTTGGCCCACGCCTGCTTCATTTGAGGACAAGCTCTATGGAGATATCAACAAGCTCAAGTTGACTGCATCTTACTTCAACTACATTCAGGTTGACATTTAAAGGTGCAAGAAGAAGTATTTAGACTGCCGCACTTCATACTACAGGTATGTCGGTAACAAAAGCGTCCCAGAGGCATGAAATTGAATATTGCTTGGATAGCAAATCAATTACGTGGAAAGTCCGAATCAAAAGCTCACTGTGTGGGCTTCATAAAAGGTGGGAAAAGTGTCCTTGTGGCACGAAATGGAATATTGCTTGGATAGCAAATCCATTACGTGGAAAGTCCGAATCAAAAGCTCATTGTGTGGGCTTCATAAAAGGTGGGAAAAGTGTCCTTGTGGCACGAAATGGAATATTGCTTGGATAGCAAATCCATTACGTGGAAAGTCCGAATTGAAAGCTCACTATTTGGATGTCATCTGCAGACTGCATTCTTCTGGTTTCCGGAAGAACAGCCTATGGTGAACGGAAGGCCCAATATACGGAAGTGAGGCTATGCAGCCATGTGCAGGACGTGACGATTCCTTGGGTGAGCCCAGTACCAGAGCGCTGTGTGTCGACTCTGCAATTATGGAAGCCTCCTTGGATGGCGGGGATTGCCCATGGTCTGTCCCTGCCTTCCCTTGAGGGCTGACCAGGAAGTCTTTGGCTGTTCTATACGGGCCAGCTGGGATGGGCGATAACACCACAACAGTGAGAATCAAACGTCCTAAGAAACCACCGGGAAGGTTAACCCGGTCAACAAATGCCGGCAGAAGTCGGATGTGTTGGCCTAACGGCGCAAGAATGCAGCTCTGCTGTAAACAGGCACAACGCAGTCACGTCCGAAAAAGAAGAAACTCCGGATGAACGCAGAAGAAGAAGAAGAAGAAGAAGAAGAAGAAGAAGAAGAAGAAGAAGAAGAAGAAGAATGAAGTGGCATTCAAAATGATATGAAAGACGAGAATACACAAAAAATATGGAATAGCATGTTACATGACATGCGTGCGCTCATCTCTCTCTCTCTCTCTCTCTCTCTCTCTCTCTCTCTCTCTCTCTCTCTCTCTCTCTCCCTTCTTGCATACACACACAGTCACACACATGCGCACCTAACCACGAACACATCCACTCCCCACCAACCTACACATCCCGCACCTACCCACACATCCATCTCACACACACCATCTCCCGCCACCCATCCATACATCTCGCACCCACCAACACACATATCCCCACCCAAGCATCTCTCTCCACCCACATATACATCACCACCCATCCCCCAACCAACACTCACTCACCCACCCACACATCTCCCACCCACCCAACACCCCAATCACCCATCCCCAACCACGCATCCCTCAACTACAACACCCCCACCCACACACATATTCCCAACCCACTCACACGTCCCTCACCCACTCACACATCCCACATCCACTCATACACAACCTCGCCCACACACATCCACCACCCACGCATCCCCACCACCTACACATCCCCCATCCACACACACATCTCCCACCCATACACACCCCACCACTCACACATTCATCCCAACCCACACTCCTACCCCCCCCCCCACACCACACACCCCCACCCATAAACACAACTCCATCACCCATTCCCCCATGCTACCTATCATACCTACAAACACCTACATGCCTACATATACCTACATACATCCCCATGCCACCTACATACCACTCACTCACTTTCACACTCACACACACACACACACACACACACACACACACACACATAGTGAAAAATGAAAGGAGCGTTGTGGTGCTACATAGAGCCTGTACTTTTGAATGGATTTAAAGCGTGGACAAGGAACAGTCAAGGTGAAAAACATCTGATGGCTGTGGAAATGTGGTTTCTGGGGAGAATGCAAAGAATACCATGGACAGACATAACAACCAATGACCAAATCCTACAAGAACAGTAGAGGTGGTCAGCACAATAATGATCTCTCGACCAAACAAGTGGCGATCAGTTGACGTCTGGGTGGAGATTATAGCGCGTGCCGGCAGGCAAGCGTTGATCACTGAACAAGGCTGTTATGAATTGTAAAGCACAGACACGTCACACATGCGGTCCGCTGGCCGTATGCGGTTCTTTATGAATTCAAGTCTGGCTCGCGACGTGTCAAATTTTCTAATGCTTTGCAAGTGCCATCGAGAAACATTTATTGTTACTGGTTGCTATGTTTCCTAGAAGGTGTGATGTTGCCATTCATGTTTATGAAGAGCTACTTGTAATGGCTCACTCCGTGGCGAAGAAGTTACGGACGCAATTCATAATCCCGCATACCGTGTTCGAACCACAGCTGTGGGCAATTTGGCAGCAGATCGCCTTGCGTTGGTTTTTATAAAAGGGTGTGAAAGTCGGTTGTTCAGAAAGCAATGGCAAACCACTGAATGTAAACTTGCCAAGAAATCTCAAGCAGCCAAAAAATGCTGGGGTTGACTGCTACGTTCTGTAAAGGATATACAACTAACTTGAATTTCCTCTAATTAGCAATACCACAATAAGCCAGGATATGTTTGATACGGTAGAAGAAGTTCTGCAGGAATATGATTTCAACCCGGATAATCGTGTCTACTTAGCCACTGATTGTAAGTCTGGCAAATATAATTGTCCGGGCACTCAGTTACTGGTTGAAGTACGTGAAGCAAGCCCAGACTCATCATTTGCCTAACAGTGGGTAAAGACAGTGGGATCAACAACTTGTGCCACATTTATCGAAAGACAGAAGATCAAATGGTTTGGCCATCTCGTTAGAATGCAACACCATCAACTACCAGCACTGACCCTACATCAAAGAAGATCTCCTACGAGAGCAAGAGGACGCCCGAGAAGCAAATGGATTGACGACATCAAAGACATTGTACACGGAATGACACTATCCAGTGCCACCCATCGGGCGCTGGGGCGCCAATTATTCCTCTCACACCACTTGACAGCAAAATGAAGATGAAGATGATGATGATGATGACTGAAGATCAGATTGTTAACACGCATATTTGCAGACGATGTCTCTCATAACACAAATTTCAACAGCAGAAAATTCTCCAAGACCGTGGAAAGTCGATATACTTGTACCAGAAAAAGCTTGCAAAGACCCCAGTATGAGGTGACAACAAGACCCAGCTAAGAGAGGGGTAAGATCTGAGCGTCCGCATGAGCTCAGTGTTTTGAGCAAGCGACAGAAAACAGGCACTCGTGCTTATGAAAGATTTCTATTCCACAAGACTGTCAGAGAACGAATCATTCGTGCTTTCCTCATTAAGGAGCATAAGATTGTAGCAAGAGTTCTCAAGGCATTAGAAACACTACGACTTCTGTTGATGTAAAATAATTTGTTTACTGTTTTTTTAAAAAAAAGGTTAATATATATGTTTTCGTAATGAATATATTATTACTGTGTACCGGGCATTTTGTGGAGATTTTTGAGTTTTTCTGAATAAATATGACCTTGTGTGGTTTAATCATAATTATGCGGCTTCAGTGACGACATGTATAATTAATGTCGCCACCAAGCACTTTTCAGTTTCAAACAAGGCTTGTGTTAAAATAATTACAGGACGTTTCAATAATCCCACCTCATAGTGACTGTTTACTTGGCACATTTACTTGGCAAACATTCGTTCTCTAGTGTCTTGCCTAGAAGTAAAACAAGTTATTCTCATTATGTAAGGGGAAATAATTCACGAAATCTGAATTGTTTGTGACAATAAGAGTTAGTGAGGTCACGAAAATATAAGTTCCTGCTGCCGGGCAGCCGCGATAACGCATTGGCTAGACCGTGGAAAAGCAATGGTTAGACCGTGATAACCCATTGGTTAGACCATGATAACCCATTGGCCAGACCGTGATAACCCATTGGCCAGACAGTGATAACCCATTGGCCAGGCGTGATAACCCATTGGTCAGACCGTGATAACACATTGGCCAGACAGTGATAACCCATTGGCCAGGCGTGATAACACATTGGCCAGACAGTGATAACTCATTGGCCAGACCGTGATATACCCACTGGCCAGACCATGATAACCCATTGGCCAGACCGTGATAACCCATTGGCCAGACAGTGATAACCCATTGGCCAGGCGTGATAACCCATTGGTCAGACCGTGATAACACATTGGCCAGACAGTGATAACCCATTGGCCAGGCGTGATAACACATTGGCCAGACAGTGATAACTCATTGGCCAGACCGTGATATACCCACTGGAAAGACCATGATAACCCATTGGCCAGACCGTGATAACCCATTGGCCAGACAGTGATAACCCATTGGCCAGGCGTGATAACCCATTGGTCAGACCGTGATAACACATTGGCCAGACAGTGATAACCCATTGGCCAGGCGTGATAACACATTGGCCAGACAGTGATAACTCATTGGCCAGACCGTGATATACCCACTGGCCAGACCATGATAACCCATTGGCCAGACCGTGATAACCCATTGGCCAGACAGTGATAACCCATCGGCCAGGCGTGATAACCCATTGGTCAGACCGTGATAACACATTGGCCAGACAGTGATAACCCATTGGCCAGGCGTGATAACACATTGGCCAGACAGTGATAACTCATTGGCCAGACCGTGATATACCCACTGGCCAGACCATGATAACCCATTGGCCAGACCGTGATAACCCATTGGCCAGACCGTGATATACCCACTGGCCAGACCATGATAACCCATTGGCCAGACCGTGATATACCCACTGGCCAGACCATGATAACCCATTGGCCAGACCGTGATATACCCACTGGCCAGACCATGATAACCCATTGGCCAGACCGTGATATACCCACTGGCCAGACAGTGATAACCCATTGGCCAGACCGTGATATACCCACTGGCCAGACCATGATAACCCATTGGCCAGACCGTGATAACCCATTGGCCAGACAGTGATAACCCATTGGCCAGGCGTGATAACCCATTGACCAGACCGGTAAGTCATGGGTTTGATTTCGAATCGGGGCGGGTTTTAACAACTAAGCTGTGCAGACAGGCCAACTCGGCCTAAAATGGACACCAAGAAATACTGTGAGAAGTGACGGCGGCCGTCGCGATACTGACGAGATTACCCACCGAGTGGCAATTGGTCTATAACAAATATGGGATATCACAGGGATGCAGGGACGCAGAGGTATTTAAAATGCACCAGAGTCGGGTTGTATACTGGCCAAGACCTACTATACGTATATATGAAAATGCAAAAAAAAAAAAAGCTAAATGTCACCCGCCTAAACAGCAAGAAAATGCAGCAGTCGTTTGAAAATATGCTGGAAGACCGCCTCAAGCCAAATTCTGCAGCTAAACAGGATACAGAAACAGAATGGAGAGCCCTAAAGGACATAATTTACAACACTGCTATGGAAATCCTGGGTCCAGCCCCCCGAAAGCATAATGACTGGTTTGATGAAAATTCCGAAGACATCAACCAATTGCTGGCAAAGAAACATCTTCTCCTCAAGGCACATTTGAATGACCCAAAGTCAACATAAAAAAAAAGATGCCTTCAAGAACATTCAGAGAGTAGTACAGCAGAAACTTCGGCACATGCGGGACTCCTGGCTGAGCAGCAAAGCTGATGAAATTCAGGGCTTTGCTGACAGACATGATATGAAAAACTTCTACGACTCACTGAAAGCGGTCTATGGTCCTACATCACCAGGCACATCTCCCCTCCTCAGTGCAGATGGGGGAACATTGATCACCGATAAGAAAGAAATCCTTCAAAGCTGGGCAGAGCATTTCAGCAACATCTTAAATGCAACTTCCTTCTTCGATGATGAAACCATCAACTGCCTTCCTCAAGTTCCTACCAATGAGACACTTGATGACCTGCCAACCATAGTGGAAGTAAACAAAGCCATCCAGCAACTCTCCAGCGGCAAGGCACCTGGTCCTGACTCCATCCCAGCAGAGATATACAAGGCAGGTGGGCCGGTCCTAACAGAGCAGCTTCACCAAGTCTTTACAAATATATGGGTGAACGAGACCATGCCACAAGATTTCAAGGACGCGTCAATAGTCCACCTTTACAAACGTAAAGGAAACCGCCAATCCCGTGACAACCACCGAGGCATCTCCTTGCTTTCAATTGCAGGGAAGATACTCGCAAGAATTCTTCTCAATCGCCTCACAGCCCATCTCGATCAAGGTCTTCTTCCTGAGAGTCAGTGTGGCTTCAGAAAAGAACGTGGAACTGTTGACATGATTTTCGCTGCAAGGCAGCTGCAAGAGAAATGTCAGGAACAGAACTGCGAAATGTTCTCCACTTTCATTGACCTTGCCAAGGCTTTTGATACAGTCAGCAGAGAAGGACTGTGGAAGATTATGGCAAAATATGGCTGTCCACGAAAGTTCGTCCAAATAGTGCGGCTATTTCATGATGGCATGCAGGCAAAAGTACAGGAAAATGGCGAACTGTCTGAACCCTTTCCTGTCACCAATGGAGTGAAGCAAGGATGTGTCCTGGCACCAACACTGTTCAGCCTCATGTTTTCAGCCATGCTGATGAATGCCTTCGAGAACGACGACATTGGAATAGACATCAACTACCGTATGGATGGAAAGTTATTCAATCTCAGAAGGCTGAAAGCTAAAACCAAAATTAACAGCGGCACCGTCAGAGAGCTCCTGTTTGCTGATGATTGCGCTCTATACGCCAACTCAGAGGCAGACATGCAACATAATGTTTCAGCTTTCTCACATGCCTGTGCCAACTTTGGGCTCAATATCAACTTGGAGAAGACTGTAGTTATGTACCAGCCAGCTCCAGGGAATAATCACACTGTGCAGAATATCAAAGTGAATGATCATAGACTAAGTGTTGTGGACAAATTCACCTATCTTGGCAGCACTGTGTCACAAGCTGCCACAATTGATGACGAAGAGAATGCAAGAATCTCCAAGGTCAGTGCGGCCTTTGGCAGACTGTACAAGAATGTATGGGACAGAACTGGAATAAGCCTGCAAACAAAGCTAAAAGTCTACAAAGCAGTTGTATTATTCACACTGCTATATGCTTGTGAAACCTGGACTGTTTATCAGCGACACGTTAGGAAATTAAACCACTTCCACACAGTCTGCCTAAGGAAGCTACTGAAGATTAAATGGCAAGACAAGATTCCAGACACTGAAGTCCTAGAAAGAGCATCCATGCCCAGTATCCACAATCTACTGATGAAGAATCAGATTCGCTGGGCTGGTCACTTGACTCGCATGCCAGATCACAGGCTCCCTAAACGAATTTTTTACAGCGAACTGCGTTGTGGTAAACGCTCCCAAGGTGGCCAGAGGAAACGCTTTAAAGACACTGAAAATTTCACTGAAGGTTTTTGGAATTCATCATGACACCTGGGAGGCTGCAGCCAGAGACCGAAATTCGTGCCGTGCATCATTCCGCAAGGGTGCAGTCATGTGTGAGGCAACCAGGACTGCAAGAGCTGTGAAGAAAAGGCAGGACAGAAAAACCACTGCAGGAAATCCTCCTCCAGAAACGTCAAGCATTCCTTGCCCACATTGTCAAAGGACATTTCGAGCCAAAATAGGCCTTATCAGCCATCTTAGAACTCACGGCTCCATACCTTCAACCCCACTGGATGAAATGAATGGTCATCATCATTCTTGATGGACAAACAACAACTATACGTCCTAGTCGCGCGTCCTGGGCAACAGGTCGGGGCCCTGGCTAACGTCAGTAGGATCGCTGATTCTTCCAAAGTCGGAGAGTATCTGCCTGCATGGCGAGGAACCACCAGTCTGCACCGATAAGCCAGACATGGGACAAAGGATACTCACGCAAACCTAAGTCCGGTATGGCATCACACTGATGTTGGACAACAGGATGTCACCATCCGACATACAGTACTTCACGCTGAAGTTCACAGACAACGAACGCAAGCAAAGGGGTGCATTTGAAGAATCAGAGGTAATGATGGCCGAGAGAACTAACGCGCTCGAGCTTAAACTTCCTGTGAGCTGACGATGGGTTCATTATCATTACACACACACACACACACCCAACCACACACACACCCAACCACCCACACACACACACACACACACACACACACACACACACACACACACACACACACACACACACACACACCCAACCACACACACACACACACACACACACACACACAAAAGTCGACTGTTGTTTTTTTCGCTTTAAACTCAAGTGTAGTTCATACACACCACTTCTAATAGTGCTGGACTGAATGTTGCGTGTGGATTAGCTTTTCACCTATTAACACTGTCCCTCGCCAACCCACTCCGACTTCAGAGGTAACCATCGACTGGATTTAAACGTTGACTTTTCGCTCAGTAAGCAATGGATAACTTAAGCAATGCTGCATGTCATTTGCACTACGTTGCCATCAATCCCAACACCAATATTTATTTATTAGGAAATTGTACTTCAGTGTTTCGTCATTGCTTTGTGTCGAAGAAGTCAGCGTTTAAGTCCAAGTGACAGACCGGTTGGTGGGCAGATGGCATGGGTTCAACCCTCTATCCAGGTGGGTTGTTTTATTGTAATTGTGAAGCCACAACCCTGAGGTCAGCGCACTGGAAGTTTAAGTACAGGCGCAGTAATCCCCGTGGTCACGCTGACCTGTAATGACAACAATAAGTTAAGTTAGTTGCATATCCTTTACAGGATGTCGCAGTCAACCCCAGCATTGTTTGGCTGTTGGTGATTTCATGGCGAGTTTACGTTCAGTAGTTTGCCATTACTTTCTGAACGACCGGCACTCGTATCATTTTATTTTGTAAAAAAATCGCAAGGCGGTCTGCAGCCAGATTGGCCGCAGCTGTGTTTCGAAGGCGATATCTGGGATGATGCACTGCACCCGTAACCCCTTCGCCACAGAGCCGACAATGGCAAACAACTGACCGTTAAATTTCACAGAAAATCAACACGGGGTTGATTGCAACTTTCTACAAAGGATATGCACATTTTTTGGTAAATTAGAAGGACAAAAAAATTTTACAAAATTAATTGTCACGACATTTGATGTTGATTGGCATCATGGCACATTGGTAATTGTGACATTGTCACTTTTTTTTATTATTGTTAATTGGGCCTCTATCACTATCTCATAATACGGTTGTAACGTCATACAAAGGACATGCACATTTGTTTTAAATTGGAAGAATAAAAGATGTTAGTGCGCTCGCTCTTAAATTTCCGGTGTTCTGATGCCGGGGTAACGGGATAAAAAAAACCTGCTCAAGATGACTACCACGTTATGGGCAGACCAGAACAAGTCATTATTCTTCGCCACAAAACAGGACACGACAGATTACGCAACCACATGTATACAAAATTCAAGATTGGTGAAAAAGCCATGTGCACATGGGGATTGGCGTCGCAGACAGCAGAGCACATACTCCAAGACTGCCCAAAATATAACATATCTAGGCAAACCTTCTGGCCTAGAGAGACGCCAATGGAAGATAAACTCTATGGACCGCTGTGTGAACTAAAAAAGACAGTTAAATTCATACAAGAGACAACATTGCAGTTATAGACATATGTCAAGCGAACGAAAGAAGAAGAAGAACCCCTACATCGGACAGTTGGACTAAACTGTTGAACTTGCTTAAGAATATGCCGGTTTACTTGTATATCACATTGTGGTATTTCCTTCTTCCCCGTGATGATCATAATCTGTGTCTTCTTACTATTCAGTTCTTCTTCTTCTTCTTCTTCTTCTTCTTCTTCTTCTTCTTCTTCTTCTTCTTCTTCTTCTTCTTCTTCTTCTTCTTCTTCTTCTTCTTCTTCTTCTTCTTCTTCTTCTTCTTCTTCTTCTTCTTCTTCTTCTTCTTCTTCTTCTGCGTTCATCTGGATTTTTTTCCGGATGTGACTGCGTTGTGCCTGTTTACAGCAGAGCTGCGTTCTTGCGCCGTTAGGCCGACACATCCGACTTCTGCGGGCATTTGTTGACCGGGTTAACCTTCCCGGGGCTATTCAATTCTAATCCTAGTTGTTCACTGTATGCAACAACCGCATCTACTAAATGTTGCAGGTCCTGTTCATTGTCTACAATCAAGACTGTATCATCTGCATATCTAATGTTATTGATGTATTGTCCCCTAATGTTGATTCCTTCCATATCTTCTATATTTCTGAAAATATGTTCACTGTACAGGGGGAAAAGATCTGGAGACATTACACATCCCTGTCTCACACCTCTTTTAATAGGCTGATATTGACATACATAAATTAGTTAGTTAGTTAGTTAGTTAGTCGCAGTTCCAACTTCACAGCAACGGGTCGTCCCCATTATGCTCCGTTCCTGTGCCAGTGAATATCACACAAAACGCTCCCCACTGCCCAATGTGAAAAGTGGAAAAGACAGGAGTCTCGACAAACAACAGCCCACACAGATACACTGTGCATAATGGCGCCGCCAGAATGACATACATAAATACCACAATGTAATATACAAGTAAATGGGAATATTCTTCAACAAGTAAATCGGTACAATTAATTATCTCGGAACAGTCATAACATCTGATGGGAGATGCCTTGAAGAGATTAGAACAAGAATCTCCATGGCGAAAGTAGCCTTTAGCAAGATAAAAAACATACTGAACAATAAAAAGATGTCAACTGAAACGAGAAAAAGAGTGTTGAGGTGCTACATAGAGCCTGTTTTTTTTGTATGGATGTGAAACTTTGACAATGAGCAGTCAAGCTGAAAAACATCTGATGGCTGCAGAAATGTGGTTTCTGAGGAAAATGCAAAGAATACCATAGACAGACAGAAAAACCAATGACCAAGTACTACAGGAGACAATTGAAAATCGTAAATTGATTAGAGAAATTAGACGAAGACAGTCAAAATTGTTTGGACATGTTATGAGAAGAAATGGATTGGAGAATTTAGTGACTACTGGCAAGATCGAGGGGAACAGACCAAGGGGAAGACCGAGAGGAAAATACCTGGATGGCCTGGCCACATGGCATGGTTGAGACAGGAACACTGAGCTGATCCACGACTCTGGTGATCGAGTGAAATGGAGAGTCATGACCGCCCACGCTTTCCGGCATGGCACATGATTGATTGATTGACCTACATCACAGTCACTATCCTATAATAAAGTTGTACATTCTTTAGCCGGGTCTGTGGTGAAGGGTTTGCGGACGCAGTTCTTAATCCCCCATACCACGTTCGAAACCTAGCTGCGGGCGATTTGGCAGCAGACCGCTTTGCGTTGTTTTTATAAACTAGTATGAGTGCGGTCGTCCAGAAAGCAATGGCAAACTCATCATCGTCATCATCAAGTGCCATGTCGGAGAAGAAGAAGAAGAAGAAGAAGAAGAAGAAGAAGAAGAAGAAGAAGAAGAAGAAGAAGAAGAAGAAGAAGAAGAAGGTTGAGGGGGAGGATGAGGAGATAACGCACTGGTAGTTAGGTCGTCTTGATCTGACAAAATAATTCACATATCCGAGTGAGGTATAGATACTTCCCTTACGGCCTGGCACTAAAGTGCCATCTCCACGATGACCGATGTAGAATGCCTTCCCCCCTCTCCTAGTTTAGAAACCAGAAAGGTATACATGGCCGGTACTGTAAGAGATGTTCTCAGAAGAGGTGCCTTATGCCTTTGATGGCTGGCCCTAACCTTGTGAACTAAGTGACCCACTATGTTTGATCACTTAAAGTATACGATTTAAGGAGCACCGCCGCGGATAATTAAATAAAGAACCATTTCAAACATACTTACAGGTATGTTACCTGTGAAGTTTAACAATCATGAAAGTTATAAAACTTGAAAAAAGAAAATCTACGCTGACATGTTGAGAGATAAATAAGATGGTAACATAGCCGATAAATCTTTTCGTTCTGTGGCTGGTGCACAACATTATAAAAGAGAACCGACTAAGTAAACAGCTATTGCAATTAGTATTACATGAGTTAATTCCCCTTAATACTTATATGAGAGGAATCAGTTGATGTCTAGAGTGAATTTCAATTTTCAAGAGTGATATCAATGGTGACATCAAGACATCATGATGGCAAGCTATTTCATTGTATATCAAGCCGTCACGGTGACGAGTGATTTCACTGTATATCAAGACATCGTGGTGACGAGCGATTTCATTGTATATCAAGACATCATGGTGACGAGTGATGTCTTTGTATATCAAGACATCATGGTGACGAGTGATTTCTTTGTATATCAAGACATAATGGTGACGAGCGATTTCATTGTATATCAAGATTTAGTGACGAGGCTATCATTGCATATCGAAGGTTTAAAAAAATAAATAAATTCCCAGACATCTGCTTAGATGGAACACAGTACCTTCTGACCCCGAGGCGGGCACTGTAACCTGAGTTCACCTGGAAGCTGGCTTCCACGGCCACGGGTGCTAGGATGTATGTCAGGGGAACGAAGTACCGGGTGCAAGATGTTCTCCCGAGGGAGATATGGCTGGGGAACAGGTATTTTTCGCAGGGATGAGACAAACATGCAAACAACGCGTCATAAGGTGCAATGGGTATTTACTGTTTGTCCCATAATTTTGCCTGCCGCCTTTACTTCTCAAAACAACTTCGTGGTACATATTTTCCTTGATCTACCTGAGATCAAAGGTAATTTTTAAAACACAATCTGCTTAGAGGACCGGCTCCATGGCCGAGGTGTTAGCAGCTTTCTCCGCTAACTCCGAATACTCTCGTCACGTGACGCGACGAGAATTAGCAGTGGTTCGAATCGCAAAAGTGACTTATGAGAGTATGGAGCCGGTCGCTCAGAAAGTCGTGGCGTGCTGATGAGCGTAATCTAGCCTAGGAATCAACATACAGCTGAAAGATGCTGGTGTTGACCGCAATATCCTGAAACAGGATGGAAACGCGGAAAAAAAAAAAAAAAAAAAAAAAAAAAAAAAAAAAAAAAAATCTGCTTAGAGGAAGTTTCGAATACACGACAGCCCGGCCTATAGGTAAGCGATGGTAGAAAATATTTTTCCATTTCATTTTATGAATTTAATATTTTTAGTACCCTGTTGTCGTCACCAAGCGGAAGTGTCTGTAACTAACCGCGCATGCGCCTTGACCTGGTCTCCTTCATTTTCACCTCTAGGTAGGCTTAAAGTTCAACTATATAGTTTGTAATCTGTAGTTTATCGTTCGATTTTTGTCGCATCCAGACGTAGGTGTTCGTTTTATATGTACTTTAGTAAACATTAGAGCATCTGCGGCAAATATTCGATATATATACTGCATATTTATGTAGAATATTTGTTTTAGTCTGAAGTTATCTAACCGGCTTTCTTCCTCCAGGTTCGACGACCAAACATATCGACTTAAATATGTATGCCTGTGCAAAACTCGTTCAACCTTCATCTCGATGCTTGGTAAGTTGCTGTTATTACAAGTTATTTTGTTGTATATATCGCTGCAGTAACTATTTTAAAACATCTTAACTAGCTGCTATACTCAATACTTTCTGTACTTAACAGGTTTCTTTCTGTAATTTGCAAGCTCGACTTAACACCCAGCAAAGGGGTAGGCAAGGGCAAACTGTTTCTTCGTGAAATCTTCTGCTATCATCAAATATTTAGCAGCATTGCAACAATTCATACACCAAGCAGTTTCCTAATATTAGTGTCTTTTGATTGATCTGTGATTACCCCTGTTTTGTGGTTTGAAATATCAGTCAGGTTGTTCATTGTGACCTACAATGACCTCACCCACTGAACAATAATGAACAGAGTCTCATTTCAATATTTACTCATCTAATACTTCTCTTTGTACAATATTCACTCTCTTCAATTTTTTAACAGTTGCCTGCCTAAGGATATATCCTTGGGGCGTTTTAGAGACTTAATCTGGCGTTTGTAGTAATGTGTGTATCTTATCTTAAAATACCTTAGGAAAGAAAGCTGTTCTTTTCTCTCTACCACAATTTCCGAGCTCTGTTGAAGCACCTCTGCTTACTTACATTGATTCTTACCAGAATAAAGAGGAGCTTAATTTGTTCTATGAAAACATAGGATTTCCAGACATGACTTTAATGACTTTGAAAAGTGTATCCAAGATGTATGTCCACTGACCTTGAAGTCTCTCCTATCCTACCGTATCTAGCTGTCTTTAAACTCCATTCCAGCCAGTTCTTACATGAACTCGATGTCTTAGCTATTGTTGTACACTATTTTAAGTCAAAGATTTTTATGAATGCACACTGTCCAAGGTATTGTAGTATTGTTCACTGTTGTAAGTCAATCACTACTGTCCTAGTACACCAGACAGCTGTTGAATGAACTCGTTATTATGCTATCTTAGTTCCTGTACATCATTGTGTCAGGCAACTACTACATAAAATCCAATGTCCTAGCTATTTGTACGTCATCCCAGGAAGCTGTAACATTGATATATGGAAGTATCTATTCAGACCCAGCTCCGTATAAACTACTCTTGTCTATTTAGACCCAGCTCCGTATAAACTCTCCCTTGATATATATGCCAGTTGCTGAATCTGAGACATAACTGGAACCCTAACAGTTACTGTTACTGCTACTTTGTAGTAAAACCAGTATGGGACAATTAATTCTTTACCATTTCTTTCAAGTCTTTAAAAGTTGTATATCCCTTGCAGAACATTGCAGTCAACCCCAGGTTGATTTTCTAGGTCATTTTACATTCAGTAGTTTACAATTGCTCTCTGAGTGACAAAACACTGAAGTGAAGTCCAGCTGACCAGTGATCGTGATACCCCACCATCTGCGTACTCGGAAGTATAAGGCTTGAGCGTTCTTATCCTTTCAGGTCTATAGATGTGAAATATTTAGAATTAATTTCTTCATACACCTTCCGACACCAACCTGAATATATTTACAATTTCACCTCAAATGTAATGGGTGTAGACTAAAATATTGTTCTGTTCTTCCTATGCTGGACACTTGCAGCTAATGTTCAACCATTGATTATTTTACCAATTGCACAGTTACATTCATTTTCTATATTTAGTAATTCAACAAATAGTGTTTCAGCTTGTTACGATCTGTGTGAAGTTTTGAAGATCCATTGTCCATTTCTGTAATGTACTTCTTAGGTGTTGAGTTGTAAGTTGTATTAAACAAACAGCAGCAGAACTGGTTCATATGATGAAAACTAGTTACCATCCAGACTCCTGATGGCTGCTGTACATGGAACCACTGATGGGACAGTTCTGCTGTCTGACTTAAATTTAAGTTGATAAAATGCTGGGCTGACAGATTCAATTGCCTGTCTCCTGAAGGCTGAAGACAGACATGGCAGTCTTTAGAGATTGATACAATGTGTATTTATACAAAATCGGCAAGTGCCTGCCGAATATCATGTCGTTTCTACACAGATTTATGTCCTTAATGGTTTAAATCTATTCTGTTGATTTACCCCTCTATATCTAAAGCATAGACCATACTGGTCTATCTATACCCAATCATCCTTAGATGTTCATAGTGGTGTCCTTAAATGTTCTTTGTGGTGACCTTAACTGTACTTATGGTGACCTTAACTGTTCTTGATGGTGACCTTCATTGTCTGGTGTACATTTTCTATTTGAAACTATTATTCATTTTTAGAGTACAGCGTTCATGATTAATTTGTCTACTTCACAGAACATCCTCAGCCGCCTAGCGTTGCGGCCGGTCGTCAGCACAGTCGTAGGAAAACAAGAGGTAATCTTTTTCCTTTTTTTTTCATGTTAAATCAGCTGACCATGTAATCGTTATTTCTGATCTGATTAGTCCTTGATATTTGATAGTAATTAGGAAAATCAGTATACCGTGTATATTTAAGGGTACAAGACTGCATTATTTGTTTTCAACAAAGTTTAAGCATACCTTTCAGGATTTGCTTTTTATATGATTTCAGTAAACAAGAGTGCAACGATTTTGTTTTGTCTGGAAGGGGCTAATGAAAGGGATATTTAACACAACTAATAACGGTTTAACAGATTCTGTGCTGTTGATTCTTATGATAAGAGGAGGAAAAGACCAGTTTGTGAAATGAGCACAAGGTCGAGCTACTTCTATACTCTTGAAAGATCAACAAAAAATGTAGACCATTTTGTCTTCTTCACTTCTTATCAGCCTATATCCATACCTACAGTTATGTTTCCTGCATAAACTGCAGGATTCTGTAGCCATTGAGTCTGTCTTTCTCCGAGTCTAAAGATAGTAACTTGCCAAGTGGTGTCCAAAAGATGGCATCTTGTGGTTGAACAGGTCTTTCTGGGTGTTTTTTTTTTTTATATTTAAAATTAGATTTTTGTGCAGGTAAAACATAGATTTATAATGCTTTTAGAAAATCTGCATTGTGTGTGTGTGTAGAAGAGCAACAATGACAAAATTGTGAGATCATAGCAGCCTTCCTGTACATGTTATAATTGTGACAGATAGCTTCATTTCATGACATGCTCACCATTTCACTGTTACACCGTAGGGTAATAGAGACTCCAGACACCACCGGTTAAATGGTACTCAGTGTTTCTTTGATAAGGTCGTTGAAGTCAATCTCTTAGGTGTTGAGTTGTATTAAACAGCGGCAGAACTGGTTCATATGATGAATACTAGTTACCATCCAGACTCCTGATGGCTGCTGTACATGGAACCACTGATGGGACAGTTCTGCTGTCTGACAGGAAATTAATATTGTGCCAACATCGTCGTCAACTGGCCTGCCAAATGGCACATGCGCTGACTCCACAAATTTCTGTTCCTGGTGTTTTGGATCTAGTCTTATTTTGCTAAGTCGCTGCCTTTTCCCCTCATTTTGATCATTTTATTTTGCTTTATCAAATGCTTTGGTTTAATTTTAAAGCACATGTATAGATATTTCTATATAATAGAAATATTTTATATCTCTCTTATTAGTATTTGGGGTGTGTATATTGCATTATTTGTTATACGTCCACAAATCCATACTGTTTTTCACTAATTGCAATCTTCTTTTCCTTTCTTGTTTAAAATAAAAAATTGTATTTGCTAACACATTTGATTCTTCATGTAGAATTGCTCATGGTTTTTTGGGTGAAACTATAAAACACAAATTTCAGCATGGTGTGTATCCACTATTGTAGATACCATTCAGCAGTTAATAATTGAATTGTTTCTACCAGCAGTTCTAATTCCTGTACCATTATTCCACATCATTTTTTTTTCTTTTTTGGTAGCATCAGTTAACTATTTGATTTAGAATATGTGGATTAAGAAATGTTATAAATTTCTCTTCAATTAATTCTACTCTTTCTTCATCATTTAACCCTCTTAGTATTCATTCCATATCTTTATCATAGCATAATAAAAGTAATGGACCCTTTTACATCTATTTTTATAGACCGTTTGTCCTCCGAGTCTAAAGATAGTAACTTGTCCATTGCTGTCCAAAAGATGGTATTCTGTGGTTGTGGTTGAACAGGTCTTTCTGGGTGTTTAAACAAAATTAGCTTTTTGTGTTAGTAATATGTAACAGCCAGTCTCTGTGGTGAAGGAGTTACGGACGTGGTTCGTGATCCCACATACCCGCATTCGAAACACAGCTGCGCAAGATTTGGCAGCAGACTGTTGCGCTGGTTGTTTATGAAATGGTATGGTATATCGTTCAGAAAGCAATGGCAAACTACTGAACATACACTTGCCAAGACATCAACATCAGCAAAAAATTCTTGTGTTGGCTGCAAACGTCCTGTAAATCTGCATATTGTGTGTGTGTTGAGGAGCAACAGTGACAAAATTGTGTGTCTTATACAAAATCAAGCAGTCTTAATCTACACTTAAGTTATAAGTGTGACAAAGACTTGCATGACATTATGCTCGCTATTTCACTGTTACACCATAGGGTAATAGAGAATTCCAGTCAGCATCGGTTAAGTAGCACTCGGTGTTGCTTTGATAAGGTTTCAGATCGCTGAAGTCAATCACTTGGGTTTTGAGTTGTATTAAACAGCAGCAGAACTGGTTCATATGATGAAAACTAGTTACCATCCAGACTCCTGATGGCTGCTGTACATGGAACCACTGATGGGACAGTTCTGCTGTCCTGACATGAAATTGATATTGCACCAATATCATCCTCAACTGTCCTGCCAAATCGCACATGCGTTGACTGTCCACATATTTCTGTTCTTAGTGTTTTGGATCTGTTCTGTTATTTTGCTTTGTTGCTGCCGTTTCCTCTCATTTTGATAATTTCATTGTTTTACTTTATTAAATGCCTTGGTTTAATCTGTATAGCACATGTATAGATCTGTCTATTTATTAATCTTATTTGTATTCAGAGTGTGTATATTGCTTATTCTCCCACAAATCCAAACTGTTCTTCACTAATTGCAATTTTCTTTTTCCTTCTGGTTTAAAAAAAAAATTAATTGCATACAATTTTGATTCTTCATATAGTATTGCTCTTGGTCTTTTGTATAAAAAAAAAACAAATTTCAGCATGGCATGTGTCCACTATTGTGAATACCATTCAGCAGTTAATATTTGTATTGTTTCTACCAGCATTTCTAATTCCTGTACAATGATTTCACATTTTCGTTTTTGGTAGTATTGACTCTTATTTAGAAAAGGTGGATCAAGAAATAACCTAAGTTTGTCTCCTATTAATTCTACTCTTTCTTCATCATTTAACATTCTTAGTATTCATTCCATACCTTTATCATAGCATAATAAAAGTAATGGACCCTTTTACATCTCTTTTTACAGCCTATTTATGTCCTTCTCTGAGTCTTGTCCAGTAACTTGTCCTCTGTCCAAAAGATGGCATCCTGTGGTTGTTGAATAGGTCTTTCTGGGTGTTTTAAAAAATAGATTTTTCTGTTATGTAACAAATAATTTGTATTTATAGCAGATTTACAATGCATTTAGAAAATCTGCGTTGTGTATGTGTGTGTAGAAAAGCAACACTTTCTGGGTGTTTTAAAAAATAGATTTTTCTGTTATGTAACAAATAATTTGTATTTATAGCAGATTTACAATGCATTTAGAAAATCTGCGTTGTGTATGTGTGTGTAGAAAAGCAACACTTTCTGGGTGTTTTAAAAAATAGATTTTTCTGTTATGTAACAAATAATTTGTATTTATAGCAGATTTACAATGCATTTAGAAAATCTGCGTTGTGTATGTGTGTGTAGAAAAGCAACAGTGACAAAATTTTGTGTCCCTGTTACACAAGATTAAGTAGCACACTTTGCACTTGTTATAAGTGTGACAGACTTGCATGACATTATGCTCGCTATTTCACCATTGGGTAATAGAATATTCTAGATAGCACCAGTTAAGTGTCACTCAGTGTTGTGTTGTATTAAACAGCAGCAGAACTGGTTCATATGATGAAAACTAGTTACCATCCAGACTCCTGATGGCTGCTGTACATGGAACCACTGATGGGACAGTTCTGCTGTCTGACAGGAAATTAATATTGTGCCAACAACAGCATCAACTGTCCTGCCAAATGGCACATGCGTTGACTGTCCACCTATTTCTTAGTGTTTTGGATCTATTCTGTTATTTTGCTATGTCGCTGCCTTTTCCCCTCATTTTGATCATTTTATTATTTTGCTTTATCAAATGTTTTGGTTTAATTATAAAGCACATGTATAGATCTTTCTATATAATAATCTCTCTTATTAGTATTTGGGGTGTGTATATTGCATTATTTGTTATACGTCCACAAATCCATACTGTTTTTCACTAATTGCAATCTTCTTTTCCTTTGTTTAAAAAAAAAAATTTATTGCATAAAAATTTGATTCTATATGTAGAATTGCTCCTGTTTTTTTGGGTGAAACTATCAATACAAATTTCAGCATGGTGTTTATCCACTATTGTAGATGCCATTCAGTAGTTAAAATAATTGAATTGTTTCTACCAGCAGTTCTAATTCCTGTACCATTATTTCACATTTTTTTTTCTTTGTTTGGTAGCATCAGTTAACTATTTGATTTAGAATATGTGGATTAAGAAATGTTATAAATTTCTCTTCAATTAATTCTACTCTTCATCATTTAACCCTCTTAGTATTCATTCCATACCTTTATCATAGCATAATAAAACTATTGGACCCTTTTACATCTCTTTTTATAGACCATTTATGTCCTTCTGTCTAAAGATAGTAACTTGTCCAGTGCTGTCCAAAAGATGGCATTCTGTGGTTGTGGTTGAACAGGTCTTTCTGGGTGTTTTTAAAAAAAATTAGCTTTTTGTGTTAGTAATATGTAACAGCTGGCCTCTGTGGCGAAGGGGTTATGGACGCGGTTCGTGATCCCATATACCCGCATTCGAAATACAGCTGCACAAGATTTTGCAGCAGACTATGTTGCGCTGGTTGTTCATGAAATGGTATGGGTGCCGGTCGTTCAGAAAGCAATGGCAAACTACTGAACATACACTTGCTAAGACATCAACATCAGCAAATAATTCTGGTGTTGGCTGCAAACGTCCTGTAAATCTGCATTATGTGTGTGTAGAAGAGCAACAATGACAAAATTGTGTGTCTTATACAAAATCAAGAAGTCTTAATCTACACTTAAGTTATAAGTGTGACAAAGACTTGCATGACATTATGCTCGCTATTTCACTGTTACACCATAGGGTAATAGAGAATTCCAGTCAGCATCGGTTAAGTAGCACTCGGTGTTGCTTTGATAAGGTTTTAGATCGCTGAAGTCAATCACTTGGGTTTTGAGTTGTATTAAACAGCAGCAGAACTGGTTCATATGATGAAAACTAGTTACCATCCAGACTCCTGATGGCTGCTGTACATGGAACCACTGATGGGACAGTTCTGCTGTCTGACTGACATGAAATTGATACTACACCAATATCAGCGTCAACTGTCCTGCCAAATCGCACATGCATTGACTGTCCACATATTTCTGTTCTTAGTGTTTTGGATCTGTTCTGTTATTTTGCTTTGTTGCTGCCGTTTCCCCTCATTTTGATAATTTCATTGTTTTACTTTATTAAATGCCTTGGTTTAATCTGTATAGCACATGTATAGATCTGTCTATTTATTAATCTTATTTGTATTCAGAGTGTGTATATTGCTTATTCTCCCACAAATCCAAACTGTTCTTCACCAATTGCAATTTTTTTTCCTTCTGGTTTAAAACAAAAATTAATTCCATACAATTTTGATTCTTTACATAGTATTGCTCCTGGTCTTTTGTAAAAAACAAAAACAAAAAATAAAAATTTCAGCATGGCATGTGTCCACTATTGTGAATACCATTCAGCAGTTAATATTTCAATTTGTATTGTTTCTACCAGGATTTCTAATTCCTGTACAATGATTTCAGTGTTTTCATTTTTGGTAGTATCAGCGACTCTTATTTAGAATAGGTGGATCTTCTTCTGTGTTCATCCGGCGTTTTTTTTTTCCGGATGTGATTGCGTTGTGCCTGTTTACAACAGAGCTGTGTTCTTGCGCCGTTAGGCCAACACATCCGACTTCTGCGGGCATTTGTTGACCGGGTTAACCTTCCTGGGGGTTTCTTAGGACGTTTGAATCTCACTGGTGTGGTGTTATCTCCCATCCTAGCTGGCCCATATAGAACAGCCAAAGATCCTGGTCAGCCCTCAAGGGAAGGCAGGGGCAGACCATGGGCATTCCCCGCCATCCAAGGAGGCTTCCATACTTGCAGAGCCGATACATAGCGCTCTGGTACTGGGCTCACCCAAGGAATCGTCACGTCCTGCACATGGCTGCTTAGCCTCACTTCCGTATATTGGGCCTTCCGTTCACCATAGGCTGTTCTTCCGGAAACCAGAAGAATGCAGTGTGCAGATTACATCCACACAGTGAACTTTCGATTCAGACTTTCCGCGCAATGGATTTGCTATCCGGGCAATATTCCATTTCGTGTCACTAGGACACTTTTCCCACCTTTTATGAAGCCCACACAGTGAGCTTTTGATTCGGACTTTCCACGTAATGGATTTGCTATCCAAGCAATATTCCATTTCATGCCTCTGGGAGGCTTTTGTAACCGACATACCTGTGGTATGAAGTGTGGCAGTCTGAATACTTCTTCATACACCTTTAAATGTCAACCTGTATGTAATTAAAGTAAGCTGCGGTCAACTTGTGCTTGTTGATATCTCCATAGAGCTTGTCCTCAAATGAAGCAGGTGTGGGCCAAAATATCTTTCTCTGTTCTGCATATATTGGGCAATCCTGCAGCAAATGTTTTGCTGTCATTTTTCCAGTTCTACAATTACATTCATCAGTATCTCCTATCTTTAGTTTACTGAACAAGTGGTATTTCAGCCTGTTATGTCCTGTGCAGAGTCTGAAGATTGCTACTTGTTCTCTTCGGTCGAGTTTGTAATATGCATCATCCTTCTGGTGGCCTGGATGCTCTGATTCCCATTTGGTTCTATAAGTGCTTTTTATCAACCTCTTTGCCTCAGTATAGGTTATGTCTGTCAGGCTGTGGTAGTCGTCCACCCTCTTTTGCCAGTCTGTCAGCCTCTTCATTTCCAGGTATACTGCAATGTGATGGGATCCACGAATAGGTGGATCAAGAAATGTCCTAAGTTTGTCTCTTCTATTAATTCTACTCTTTCTTCATTTAACATTCTTAGTATTTATTCCATACCTTTATTATAGCATAATAAAAGTAATGGGCCCTTTTATATATCTTTTTTTATAGACCATTTATGTCCTTCTCTAATTCTAAAGAATGTAACTTGTCCAGTGCTGTCCGAAAGATGGCATCCTGTGGTTGTGGTTGAACAGGTCTTTCTGGTATTTTTTTTAAATGTTGGTAATATGTAACAAATAATTTGTATTGATAGCAGATCTACAATGCATTTAGAAAAACTGTGTTGTGCACGTGCGTGTGTGTGTATAGAAAAGCAACAGTGACAAAATTTTGTGTCCCTGTTACACAAGATCAAGTAGTCTTACTTTGCACTTGTTATAAGTGTGACAGACTTGCATGACATTATGCTCGCTATTTCACCATAGGGTAATAGAGGATTCCAGTTAGCACCAGTTAAGTGTCACTCAGTGTTGTTGCATTAAACAGCAGCAGAACTGGTTCATATGATGAATACTAGTTACCATCCAGATTCCTGATGGCTGCTGTACATGGAACCACTGATGGGACAGTTCTGCTGTCTGACAGGAAATTAATATTGTGCCAACATCAGCGTCAACTGGCCTGCCGAATGGCACATGCGTTGACTGTCCACATATTTCTGTTCGTGGTGTTTTGAATCTAATCTATTAATGATATTTTGCTATGTCACCGTCTTTTTGCCTCATTTTGATCATTTCACTGTTTTGCTTTATTCAATGCTTTGGTTTAATCTATAAAGCACATGTATAGATCTTTCTATGTATTAATCTGTCTTATTAGTATTCAGGGTGTATATATTGCATTATTTTTTATTCCACAAATCCATACTGTCCTTCACTAATTGCAATATTTTCCTTCTTGTTTAAAAAAAGAAATTGTGGTTAATTGCATAAAAGTTTGATTCTTTGCATAAAAATTTGATTCTTCTTATATAATTGCTCCTGGTCTTTTGGGTAAAACTTTAAATACAAATTTCAGCATGGTGTGTGTCCACTGTTGTGGACGGATGAACGCAGAAGAAGAAGAAGAATCACTTGGGTTTTGAGTTGTATTAAACAGCAGCAGAACTGGTTCATATGATGAAAACTAGTTACCATCCAGACTCCTGATGGCTGCTGTACATGGAACCACTGATGGGACAGTTCTGCTGTCTGACTGATATGAAATTGATATTGCACCATCGTCAACAGTCCTGCCAAATCGCGCATGCGTTGACTGTCAACATATTTCTGTTCTTAGTGTTTTGGATCTGTTCTGTTATTTTGCTTTGTTGCTGCCGTTTCCCCTCATTTTGATCATTTCATTGTTTTACTTTATCAAATGCCTTGGTTTAATCTGTATAGCACATGTATAGATCTGTCTATTTATTAATCTTATTTGTATTCAGAGTGTGTATATTGCTTATTCTCCCACAAATCCAAACTGTTCTTCACCAATTGCAATTTTTTTTCCTTCTGGTTTAAAACAAAAATTAATTGCATACAATTTTGATTCTTTACATAGTATTGCTCCTGGTCTTTTGTATATAAAAAAAAAAATTTCAACATGGCATGTGTCCACTATTGTGAATACCATTCAGCAGTTAATATTTGTATTGTTTCTACCAGCATTTCTAATTCCTGTACAATGATTTCACATCGTTTTCGTTTTTGGTAGTAACAGTGACTCTTAATTAGAATAGGTGGATCAAGAAATGCCCTAAGTTTGTCTCTTCTATTAATTCTACTCTTTCTTCATCATTTAACATTCTTAGTATTCATTCCATACCTTTATCATAGCATAATAAAAGTAATGGACCCTTTTACATCTCTTTTTACAGCCTATTTATGTCCTTCTCTGAGTCTTGTCCAGTAACTTGTCCTCTGTCCAAAAGATGGCATCCTGTGGTTGTTGAATAGGTCTTTCTGGGTGTTTTAAAAAATAGATTTTTCTGTTATGTAACAAATAATTTGTATTTATAGCAGATTTACAATGCATTTAGAAAATCTGCGTTGTGTATGTGTGTGTAGAAAAGCAACACTTTCTGGGTGTTTTAAAAAATAGATTTTTCTGTTATGTAACAAATAATTTGTATTTATAGCAGATTTACAATGCATTTAGAAAATCTGCGTTGTGTATGTGTGTGTAGAAAAGCAACAGTGACAAAATTTTGTGTCCCTGTTACACAAGATTAAGTAGCACACTTTGCACTTGTTATAAGTGTGACAGACTTGCATGACATTATGCTCGCTATTTCACCATTGGGTAATAGAATATTCTAGATAGCACCAGTTAAGTGTCACTCAGTGTTGTGTTGTATTAAACAGCAGCAGAACTGGTTCATATGATGAAAACTAGTTACCATCCAGACTCCTGATGGCTGCTGTACATGGAACCACTGATGGGACAGTTCTGCTGTCTGACAGGAAATTAATATTGTGCCAACAACAGCATCAACTGTCCTGCCAAATGGCACATGCGTTGACTGTCCACCTATTTCTTAGTGTTTTGGATCTATTCTGTTATTTTGCTATGTCGCTGCCTTTTCCCCTCATTTTGATCATTTTATTATTTTGCTTTATCAAATGTTTTGGTTTAATTATAAAGCACATGTATAGATCTTTCTATATAATAATCTCTCTTATTAGTATTTGGGGTGTGTATATTGCATTATTTGTTATACGTCCACAAATCCATACTGTTTTTCACTAATTGCAATCTTCTTTTCCTTTGTTTAAAAAAAAAAATTTATTGCATAAAAATTTGATTCTATATGTAGAATTGCTCCTGTTTTTTTGGGTGAAACTATCAATACAAATTTCAGCATGGTGTTTATCCACTATTGTAGATGCCATTCAGTAGTTAAAATAATTGAATTGTTTCTACCAGCAGTTCTAATTCCTGTACCATTATTTCACATTTTTTTTTCTTTGTTTGGTAGCATCAGTTAACTATTTGATTTAGAATATGTGGATTAAGAAATGTTATAAATTTCTCTTCAATTAATTCTACTCTTCATCATTTAACCCTCTTAGTATTCATTCCATACCTTTATCATAGCATAATAAAACTATTGGACCCTTTTACATCTCTTTTTATAGACCATTTATGTCCTTCTGTCTAAAGACAGTAACTTGTCCAGTGCTGTCCAAAAGATGGCATTCTGTGGTTGTGGTTGAACAGGTCTTTCTGGGTGTTTTTAAAAAAAATTAGCTTTTTGTGTTAGTAATATGTAACAGCTGGCCTCTGTGGCGAAGGGGTTATGGACGCGGTTCGTGATCCCATATACCCGCATTCGAAATACAGCTGCACAAGATTTTGCAGCAGACTATGTTGCGCTGGTTGTTCATGAAATGGTATGGGTGCCGGTCGTTCAGAAAGCAATGGCAAACTACTGAACATACACTTGCTAAGACATCAACATCAGCAAATAATTCTGGTGTTGGCTGCAAACGTCCTGTAAATCTGCATTATGTGTGTGTAGAAGAGCAACAATGACAAAATTGTGTGTCTTATACAAAATCAAGAAGTCTTAATCTACACTTAAGTTATAAGTGTGACAAAGACTTGCATGACATTATGCTCGCTATTTCACTGTTACACCATAGGGTAATAGAGAATTCCAGTCAGCATCGGTTAAGTAGCACTCGGTGTTGCTTTGATAAGGTTTTAGATCGCTGAAGTCAATCACTTGGGTTTTGAGTTGTATTAAACAGCAGCAGAACTGGTTCATATGATGAAAACTAGTTACCATCCAGACTCCTGATGGCTGCTGTACATGGAACCACTGATGGGACAGTTCTGCTGTCTGACTGACATGAAATTGATACTACACCAATATCAGCGTCAACTGTCCTGCCAAATCGCACATGCATTGACTGTCCACATATTTCTGTTCTTAGTGTTTTGGATCTGTTCTGTTATTTTGCTTTGTTGCTGCCGTTTCCCCTCATTTTGATAATTTCATTGTTTTACTTTATTAAATGCCTTGGTTTAATCTGTATAGCACATGTATAGATCTGTCTATTTATTAATCTTATTTGTATTCAGAGTGTGTATATTGCTTATTCTCCCACAAATCCAAACTGTTCTTCACCAATTGCAATTTTTTTTCCTTCTGGTTTAAAACAAAAATTAATTCCATACAATTTTGATTCTTTACATAGTATTGCTCCTGGTCTTTTGTAAAAAACAAAAACAAAAAATAAAAATTTCAGCATGGCATGTGTCCACTATTGTGAATACCATTCAGCAGTTAATATTTCAATTTGTATTGTTTCTACCAGGATTTCTAATTCCTGTACAATGATTTCAGTGTTTTCATTTTTGGTAGTATCAGCGACTCTTATTTAGAATAGGTGGATCTTCTTCTGTGTTCATCCGGCGTTTTTTTTTTCCGGATGTGATTGCGTTGTGCCTGTTTACAACAGAGCTGTGTTCTTGCGCCGTTAGGCCAACACATCCGACTTCTGCGGGCATTTGTTGACCGGGTTAACCTTCCTGGGGGTTTCTTAGGACGTTTGAATCTCACTGGTGTGGTGTTATCTCCCATCCTAGCTGGCCCATATAGAACAGCCAAAGATCCTGATCAGCCCTCAAGGGAAGGCAGGGGCAGACCATGGGCATTCCCCGCCATCCAAGGAGGCTTCCATACTTGCAGAGCCGATACATAGCGCTCTGGTACTGGGCTCACCCAAGGAATCGTCACGTCCTGCACATGGCTGCTTAGCCTCACTTCCGTATATTGGGCCTTCCGTTCACCATAGGCTGTTCTTCCGGAAACCAGAAGAATGCAGTGTGCAGATTACATCCACACAGTGAACTTTCGATTCAGACTTTCCGCGCAATGGATTTGCTATCCGGGCAATATTCCATTTCGTGTCACTAGGACACTTTTCCCACCTTTTATGAAGCCCACACAGTGAGCTTTTGATTCGGACTTTCCACGTAATGGATTTGCTATCCAAGCAATATTCCATTTCATGCCTCTGGGAGGCTTTTGTAACCGACATACCTGTGGTATGAAGTGTGGCAGTCTGAATACTTCTTCATACACCTTTAAATGTCAACCTGTATGTAATTAAAGTAAGCTGCGGTCAACTTGTGCTTGTTGATATCTCCATAGAGCTTGTCCTCAAATGAAGCAGGTGTGGGCCAAAATATCTTTCTCTGTTCTGCATATATTGGGCAATCCTGCAGCAAATGTTTTGCTGTCATTTTTCCAGTTCTACAATTACATTCATCAGTATCTCCTATCTTTAGTTTACTGAACAAGTGGTATTTCAGCCTGTTATGTCCTGTGCAGAGTCTGAAGATTGCTACTTGTTCTCTTCGGTCGAGTTTGTAATATGCATCATCCTTCTGGTGGCCTGGATGCTCTGATTCCCATTTGGTTCTATAAGTGCTTTTTATCAACCTCTTTGCCTCAGTATAGGTTATGTCTGTCAGGCTGTGGTAGTCGTCCACCCTCTTTTGCCAGTCTGTCAGCCTCTTCATTTCCAGGTATACTGCAATGTGATGGGATCCACGAATAGGTGGATCAAGAAATGTCCTAAGTTTGTCTCTTCTATTAATTCTACTCTTTCTTCATTTAACATTCTTAGTATTTATTCCATACCTTTATTATAGCATAATAAAAGTAATGGGCCCTTTTATATATCTTTTTTTATAGACCATTTATGTCCTTCTCTAATTCTAAAGAATGTAACTTGTCCAGTGCTGTCCGAAAGATGGCATCCTGTGGTTGTGGTTGAACAGGTCTTTCTGGTATTTTTTTTAAATGTTGGTAATATGTAACAAATAATTTGTATTGATAGCAGATCTACAATGCATTTAGAAAAACTGTGTTGTGCACGTGCGTGTGTGTGTATAGAAAAGCAACAGTGACAAAATTTTGTGTCCCTGTTACACAAGATCAAGTAGTCTTACTTTGCACTTGTTATAAGTGTGACAGACTTGCATGACATTATGCTCGCTATTTCACCATAGGGTAATAGAGGATTCCAGTTAGCACCAGTTAAGTGTCACTCAGTGTTGTTGCATTAAACAGCAGCAGAACTGGTTCATATGATGAATACTAGTTACCATCCAGATTCCTGATGGCTGCTGTACATGGAACCACTGATGGGACAGTTCTGCTGTCTGACAGGAAATTAATATTGTGCCAACATCAGCGTCAACTGGCCTGCCGAATGGCACATGCGTTGACTGTCCACATATTTCTGTTCGTGGTGTTTTGAATCTAATCTATTAATGATATTTTGCTATGTCACCGTCTTTTTGCCTCATTTTGATCATTTCACTGTTTTGCTTTATTCAATGCTTTGGTTTAATCTATAAAGCACATGTATAGATCTTTCTATGTATTAATCTGTCTTATTAGTATTCAGGGTGTATATATTGCATTATTTTTTATTCCACAAATCCATACTGTCCTTCACTAATTGCAATATTTTCCTTCTTGTTTAAAAAAAGAAATTGTGGTTAATTGCATAAAAGTTTGATTCTTTGCATAAAAATTTGATTCTTCTTATATAATTGCTCCTGGTCTTTTGGGTAAAACTTTAAATACAAATTTCAGCATGGTGTGTGTCCACTGTTGTGGACGGATGAACGCAGAAGAAGAAGAAGAATCACTTGGGTTTTGAGTTGTATTAAACAGCAGCAGAACTGGTTCATATGATGAAAACTAGTTACCATCCAGACTCCTGATGGCTGCTGTACATGGAACCACTGATGGGACAGTTCTGCTGTCTGACTGATATGAAATTGATATTGCACCATCGTCAACAGTCCTGCCAAATCGCGCATGCGTTGACTGTCAACATATTTCTGTTCTTAGTGTTTTGGATCTGTTCTGTTATTTTGCTTTGTTGCTGCCGTTTCCCCTCATTTTGATCATTTCATTGTTTTACTTTATCAAATGCCTTGGTTTAATCTGTATAGCACATGTATAGATCTGTCTATTTATTAATCTTATTTGTATTCAGAGTGTGTATATTGCTTATTCTCCCACAAATCCAAACTGTTCTTCACCAATTGCAATTTTTTTTCCTTCTGGTTTAAAACAAAAATTAATTGCATACAATTTTGATTCTTTACATAGTATTGCTCCTGGTCTTTTGTATATAAAAAAAAAAATTTCAACATGGCATGTGTCCACTATTGTGAATACCATTCAGCAGTTAATATTTGTATTGTTTCTACCAGCATTTCTAATTCCTGTACAATGATTTCACATCGTTTTCGTTTTTGGTAGTAACAGTGACTCTTAATTAGAATAGGTGGATCAAGAAATGCCCTAAGTTTGTCTCTTCTATTAATTCTACTCTTTCTTCATCATTTAACATTCTTAGTACTCATTCCATACCTTTATCATAGCATAATAAAAGTAATGGACCCTTTTACATCTCTTTTTATAGACCATTTATGTCCTTCGAGTCTAAAGATAGTAACTTGTCCAGTGCTGTCCAAAAGATGGCATCCTGTGGTTGTGGTTGAACAGGTCTTTCTGGGTGTTTTTTGTGTGTGTGTGTGTTTGTAATATGTTACAAATAATTTGTATTTATAGCAGATTTACAATGCATTTAGAAAAACTGCGTTGTGCACGTGCGTGTGTGTGTAGAAAAGCAACAGTGACAAAATTGCGTGTACATGTTACACAAGATCAAGTAGTCTTACTCTGCACTTAAGTTATAAGCATGACAGACTTGCATGACATAATGCTCGCTATTTCACCATAGGGTAATAGAGGATTCCAGTTAGCACCAGTTAAGTGTCACTCAGTGTTGTGTTGCATTAAACAGCAGCAGAACTGGTTCATATGATGAATACTAGTTACCATCCAGACTCCTGATGGCTGCTGTACATGGAACCACTGATGGGACAGTTCTGCTGTCTGAGGAAATTAATATTGTGCCAACATCAGCGTCAACTGGCCTGCCAAATGGCACATGCGTTGACTGTCCACATATTTCTGTTCATGGTGTTTTGAATCTAATCTATTAATGATATTTTTGAGGTCTTTTTTGCCTCATTTTGATCATTTCACTGTTTTGCTTTATTCGATGCTTTGGTTTAATCTATAAAGCACATGTATAGATCTTTCTATATATTAATGTCTTATTAGTATTCGGGGTGTGTATATTGCATTTGTTATTCCACAAATCCATACTGTCCTTCACTAATTGCAATATTTTCCTTCTTTTAACCCTTTACAGGACAGACGCTTGTCCGTTTTTTAGCCCTGAACGGGCAAGATTTTTTCAGGTTCGGGAAAATTTCGGGTCGCGTTAGTAAAAACATCACAAATAAGGTGTTAGTCAACTGATTTTAGTTAAACAAACACAATGAATGGAAAAGCATGCAGAATATGTTACTCACGTGATTGTTGTCGGTAATCCATATATGAACACAAATATTTACTAAATACGGCATGTTGTTTGTGATTTTCCGTCACCTATACGGCAATTTACACATTTTCAGAATCATAATCACTTTCTTTAAAGTCCGACTCAGACTGCTAATGCAAAGTAACGCTTTGCACTGATATCTAGCTCCGATTAATAGTCAACTTCGTGCCCTTTAATGTCATTTAAAATGAACCTAGCGAAATCTCGGCTATCACTTGAAGAATCGCCGAAATCCGTTTTAAAAAACAGCGTAAAAACCCCGAAAACTATTTTAAAAAAGTCCACAAAAGTAAGTTCAAATTCATAGTAGGCGCTTTACAAATGGCGGCCACGTTGTCAAGCTATCGGCGAAAGTAGCCATCGGAAGTATCGGAAAGCCGAGAGACCGCGTTTTTACAATGCATAATAGTATCGGCCGGTTTGGGACGTTTCACCTGTTTACGGTATAGGACATAAATGGCCGTTAAAAAAAATTGTGGTAAATTGTATAAAAGTTTGATTCTTTGCATACAAATTTGATTCTTCTTATATAATTGCTCCTGGTCTTTTGGGTAAAACTTTAAATACAAATTTCAGCATGGTGTGTGTCCACTGTTGTAGATACCATTTAACAGTTATTTGAATTGTTTCTACCAGCAGTTCTAATTCTTGTACCGTGATTTTACATTTTTTTTTTTTTAGGGTAGCATCAGTGACTTATTTAGAATGTGTGTCAAGAATTGTTTCTTCTATTAATTCTGCTCTTTCTTCATCATTTAACCCTCAGTGTCCATTCCATAACTTTATATCATTAAAAAAGAAATTGACCCCTTTTTATAGACCATTCAGCACTCATTGGGTGATGTGGTCATTGTCTCAGCATCTTGATCCATTATTACCTTTCCTGTCTTTGATTTCAAACATCTTGTTTAATTTTTTCTTCTTGTCAAACCAGTGATTTATTTGGGCATATTTGCTGTATCGTTTTGTGACAATTTTCTTTTGCCTTCTTAACATTTATCTCATTTCTTTGTCATCTATACTTTTTCTATTGTCCATCAACGTTGATTTTATCAGTTCATTGCATGTCAGTATGATCACTATTTCTCTGTTAATCTTCGTGTAATATAGGATCCCAGTTAGAGGCAATCGGTGTTGCTTTGATAAGGTTTCAGTTGGTTGAAGTCAATCTCTTAGGTGAGGTGTAAAGTTGTATGAGAAACAACAGCAGAACTGGTTCATATGATGAAAACTAGTTACCATCCAGACTTTCCTGATGGCTGCTGTACATGGAACCACTGATGGGACAGTTCTGCTGTTTGACTGACATGAAGTTTATAGTGCTGCACTGACAAGTTGCCTACATGTAGGCTGGACATAGAGAATGGCAGTCTAGACAGATTGATGCAGTGTCTGTTTACACAAGATCACCGATATCAACATCAGGTGACCTTACACTTGGCATAGGCATTCATGTCTTTACATTGATCTCTCTCCAAGGTTTTTGGATCTATTCTATTATTTCTCTCTGCCACTTTCTTCTTGAAACATTTTGACCATTTCATCATGCTTTCCTCATGAAATGCTTGGGTTTAGTCTATAGTCTGTCTGTCTGTCTCTTAATAGTGTTTGGGGTTTATATATTGCATATTTGTTCCATTTCCTTCCACAAATCCATACTGTTCTTCACTAATTTCCAGCTTTATTTTCCTTCATGTTTAAAAAAAATAATTTATAATTCCTAGTTTGACTTGGTTTATTGGGTTGACTATGGAATTATTCACATGCACTTGCTCTGGTCTTTTGGGTAATGCTGCTATAGATATTTCAACATACTACTAGGTGTATGTCCACTGTTAGTATCATTGAAAGATTAAGTATTTGAATTCTGCTTCTCTCAATAGTTCTAATTCCTATAACATGATTTCACCTTGTCGAGCAGTTTCCTCTATTTTTTTTATAGCTTCTGGAACTTTTTCATTTAATGTAGAAGACTAAGAAATTGTCCTAAGTTATTTTCTTCTATCTATTCTGTTCTTTCTTCATTTACCCCTCCAAGTATTCATTCTATATCTTTGTTATAGAATCTTCTTCCAATAAGGATGGTCCCTGACTCTATTTCCCCTAACACATCTTGTGTGTTGTCAATCCTCTAGTACTTGGAGGTGCAGTTGGCAGTTTCTCTTCACCAAGTTTGAGACCATGCTGGTCTTTTTCATACTTTACAGTATTCTGAGGTGTTTCCTAGGAATTTTTATGTTTTTTGTTGCCTAAGGAAGGAAAAGTAGAACACATTCTTATATCCTCATCGGGGCCACTGAGTTCTTGCACTGGTGAGGTGTTCCTTGTGTAATTTATGGGGGAAGGTGAAACAGGAAATATATGTGCAATAAAAGATCCTTTGCAAAAATAAAAAAAAAGGAGCATAAAGAAAAGGTTGAAAATTTCTGGAATGCTGTTAAACATCTCACGAGTTTGATAAATGTTCTCCATTTCTCATCTAGCAGCATGCACCAAATGCCAGCATCTCAAGTTACAGTGGTATCGCAGCTTTGAATGTACAGTCCAGATTTAGCAATACACCATCCCTTCTTAGCCAGGTAGGTTGTGTCACTGGGCATGTTTGTTGGCCATAATTTCAGGGTTGCTGATAGGGGGGGGGGGGGGGGGGAGGAAGAGACAGGTTAAATTCCATTTACACCCGGACTATTAGGGGGTTAGAATGCCAAGGGCATGTCATATGCAAGCATTATGAGTTAGATGGCTATTTCCCTAATTTGACATAAAAGAAAATTTCTAAATAAAAAGTAGGATCTTATGTCTAGCTAGTCGCACGCTGTGATTGTTAGTGGTATATGCTAAATTTACTAGAAATCAGCTTTGCGCATGAGTTACTGTGACCCTTAAGGACAGCAGAGTGGTAGCACTGTGATGAATCATGCATGTCATCAGAGGCAACTAAGAAGGGTTGATGTGGGGCTGGCTATCCTATGCTGTAGTGAATTGCAAAATTCAATCAGTCATTAACAGGTTTCAAGATAGGAAGAAACTACTCTGCCAAACATGGTGAAAGGTTGCTCTTCTAGAAGATGCTATTTACCCTTTCACCTAGACAAATATCCAGAATTTACACATGGATCGATCCAAAGAGAATGGTTGCTGCCTCTCTAGAGACATGAATAATATGGGTAGGATATAGAGGGAGCTGCAGGACATAACAAAAGATGGACAGCTTGATGTGATTTATGTGAGGCCGTATTCTCCAGTGACTGAATGAAGGGCAGTTAAAGAAAGAGGCAGCTTTGTGGACAAGTGACTCATTTTTTTCTATCTATTCCTATGCTAAGGCAGAGGTAGAAAACACCAAACGCAATTCCAGAGGCAGCCCCATGTTCTCCGGAGACATCCTTCTTTCTAATAAGGTCTAAGAAAACGTGAAAAATTTGGATACTGGATAAATATTTGTAGGTAGTATTGTGGATTTTTCTACCCCTGCGCTGTCCTTCCTTGATCACCCCCAGACTTCAGTAATGATTTTGAATGTCAAGTGTCTTGGTACTAGTTAATAATTTGGTGCATCAGGGTTTCTTGAACATGGTTTCAAACTGCTTGAAGTAGCTACAACCGTTCACTTATATTTTAGACTCGCACAACAGCAGAACTGGTTCATATGATGATAACTAGTTACCATCCAGACTCGTGATGGCTGCTGTACATGGAACCACTGATGAGGCAGTTCTGCTGTTTGGCTTTTGTAGCATCACATGTACAGTTGTATGTTGAGACATAAACTTATGGCATTGTCACGGTTATCCTTATCCTATACATTGATAAGTAGCTGTGTTACCAGACTGCATTATCTGTTTTTTTCCTCTACAAAATAAAAGATAGTCAATAACTATTTTTATCAATGCATATGTACACACACACAAAGAAAATGAGATTTTGATGTTTTATTTGTTGCAGATCCGATCTTTCCAAACCAGTGCAGTTCAACGTGATATTGATCAGGCTGCTAAATATATTGGTGCTGGAGCTGCAACCGTTGGTGTCGCTGGCTCAGGTATGTTTTTGTAAATTTGTGTTTGTGAGATGAATGCATGTGGTTGGTTGCCCTTTATATGTCTTATATATTTGAAGAAATTGGAATTAAATCATCTAAGGTGTTGTTTTGTGTTCCTTTATTAAGCTTATTAATTTTGATTTTTAAAAATTTTGGTTTAACAACCAAGTGGTATCGGTGTGGATGTGCACTGATTTGTTCATAATTTTGAGCTTAGTGGGAGATGGAAACCCTTCATTACATCTCATCAAGAAATGGATGTTTGTAAAATTCTTACTATTTCATATTGTGGAGGACAAGCACAATGTCAACTATTTGTTCATAATGCCTGTTACTTGGGGAAACACTAGCAAGGAACATTTATAGCAAACACATGAAGTAAAGGAGACACATAAAATGTTTAAAAATTGGTTGCATTTCTTTAACAGGACGTTGCAATCAACCCCTGTATTTGTTGGCTGTAGGTCATTTACTAGGCAATTTTAGTTCTGTAGTTTTCTTAGCTTTCTGAATGGCTGATGTAAAGTTCATATTTAAATGTTTGTGTTAGAATAATGACAGCAGTAGAACTGGTTTCATGTGATGAAGAATTGTAACAATATCCAGACTATCCTGATGGCTGCTGTACATGGAACCGCTGATGAAACCGTTCTGCTGTTAATTCAGCTATTTTCTCACACTGATGATACTGTATTTAGGATACATTGTATGAATGCCGTATCTGGATTGTCACAATTATTTTAAAAAACTTTTAGAAAAGATGTGAAAAGACAATACACAATACTGAAGGAAAAAATAAGACTGGCCAGCAAGAAGTAGGCTGATACTAGTGGGAAGATATCAAGAAATTCTGTCCAGTATACAGCCAGAGCGAGAGACAGAAGTGCTAATTGACCGCAGCCAACCATAGACTTTTAAATAGCAATAAATTGATTTTCAGCTGCAGATGATTTGGAAGCAGACTGCCTTGCATTGGTTTTTATACTATGGTATGAGTGCCTGTTTTCAGAAAGCAGTGGCAAACTACTGAAAATAAACTTGCTAAGAAATAACAGCTAACCAAAAACTGGCTGGGGTTGACTGCGATGTCCTGTAAAGAATATGTAAAACGTTTAACATTGATTGATTTATTCTTATGCATGTTTTATGGCTGGTTTTATATATACATACTCATGGTATTTTTCTGTTTCCCTCCAATTTTCAGGGGCTGGAATTGGCAGCGTCTTCGGAAGTCTGGTGATAGGCTATGCTCGTAACCCTTCATTGAAGGGTCAGCTTTTCTCTTTTGCCATCTTGGGATTTGCCCTGTCCGAAGCTATGGGTCTCTTTTGTCTGATGATGGCCTTCTTGCTGCTGTTTGCATTTTAACACACTAGCCAAAGATCTAGATAAATATATTATTTCATGTAGTTTTAACAAAGGATACCACATGTAATGGTGTGTGTAACAAAGTAATAATAATATCTTGTTCATGCTTTGAAAGAATGGTGCTTTAGGCAACAAGAGTTTGTGCGTGAATTTTTCAGCTCATTTACCAGGGGAAAATCGGGTAAATTGGGATTAATTTTATATAACTGCAGAAAAAATTTGATGTAGATGAGGTAGTCTTTGTGACACAGACTAGAGACTGGTGTAATGGGGCCAGAAGTCGACGCTTGCAGCGGACTGGTTGTGTAGCTATTACTGCCGCCTCTTCTGTGGAAATGGTTTTTTGTATTTGTTATAAAATTCATGCAAATAAATTCAGTATCATAAGTTGAACATGCTCACTTGTTTTGCTGTGTGCTGTCATTGTTTTAGAATGGATGTGTGCGTATAACAGAAAAAAATCAAACATGGGAAATCCTCAACGTATTTAAAAAAAAATAGATGGGCTGAGAAATGGGCTCTTCTGAATATATCTCGGAGAGATCCAGACTGCAGAAGTGGGGCTGGGCATCAATTGAGAAATCATTTAAAGATGTGAATGTGTTTCGGCACGTCTTAGGTTCTACATGATGGGGTGTAGCTCTGTTTTACCATGCTTTAGATTTTACATACATGGTGTGTAGATGTTTCAACATGTTTTAGATTATACATATAAGATGGAGCGTAAATCTGCTTCATGTCATGGTGTGGTCAAGGCTTTGCATCCATCCACGCATGTACAGTAGGAAACCACATGTGGAATAACACTCCTGAATAGTTTGTTGGATTGTTCTCTTACGACGGGCTAAGGATGATTTGCTGGTTTATCAAATTAACATTCAACTAACGTGGAAATGAAGAGGAGCTAGAAAAATAACCCGATTGGTCGTGTAATCATGGAAACGTACACATTTCGAACACTAAGAGCAATAAACTGAGACAAAGACCCATACTTTTGATTTACAGATTTACACAAAAGCATGGTAAAGTGAAGCATGATGAAATTATCAAAATTAGAAAAAATATTACAACTGATCAGAAAGATCTTAGAATGATAATTGAAAAATATTTACAGGTAACAAGTAGGAGTAAACAAAATGGGCACCTACGAACGGATAAGCAAAGGGCTTGTTTTCTCATCTGATCATCTCTCTCTTTTTCTCTCTAGAACACATAAAATAATGAGACGGGGACCAAAGAAGGTTATAAATCTGCAATATCTCATGGCAAACAAACACAAGAAACAACTGCAAGCCATAGATGACGAGAGAAGACATTAAAGAGAAAGTAGACATCAAAGATAACATGACTTACCCACACACAAAAAAAGATCAACCGGTGTCTAGATGTGAGCAATTATCAGTGGATCCCTACCTGGAAGAAAAACAGTGGGAACCATCCTGGGAAAATTGTCCAAAACTGACCACACACAACAATAAAGCACAAAACTCTAAAACAATGAAATGCAGTTAAGACAGGAAGCTTAACCAGTTTCAAGCACAGGATGAAAGAAATAACACAAAAGTCTCAACTATAACACTGCAGTAGAAAGACTGTTGCAGTCATGAAAAAGCTTGCTTTTACAACGCGGTGAGCAGATGAAAAAGTTCTCAAGAAGTTAGATATACATGACGGGGGATGATGCCAATACTCGAATATGATATTGTAGCTTGGGTAACAGCAGCTAAGTCAAACTTTATCAGCATGAGTCCAAAATCAAGGAATGGGGATCATAACTGAAAGTCTGAAGACATCACCTAACGAACTAGGAAACACCACTTGTTTACAACCAATGCAGGATAGAAGAGAGGAGCCCAGCAACAAGCAGAACAGTTTTGAATATCGACAAACCACCGCCTGTATAAAAGGTATTAAATGGTCTTGGAAAGAGAAGGCTGAAGTGTAGCAACCTTTTAGAAACTGCAAAAAAAAATAAATTAGGACAGATCCTATACTTAACATATCAAGTCAAACCTATTTACAGTGCACACAAGTTCCCAACTGCCTGAAATTAACACACAAAAAACATTGCTGGATTTGAGAAAAAGAACACTCAGAATGAAACAGGAAGGAGAAAAATATCCCAAAACCACATAAAAGAATATTACCCAAGTACAATTGGACCCATGCATATACAGATGGATCAGACAAACATTCAAAAGAAAATAGAGGAGCAGGAATTCCAAGTTTTAAAAATGGGAGTGAAAACAGTCAGTCAGTGGCAACTGGTAAATTCACAAATAACTTCAAAGCAAGGGTAGAGGCTTTCAAAACTGCAACAGAAATGCTCTTGATGGAGGAAAATAAAGAGAAGCAAATAGCAATCCTCACAGAAACAGTCCGTCTGAAGATCAACAGCAGCACAGAACTAGCTGACCTAAGAGCAGTACTCCATGGACTAAAAACAGTCAGACTGAAGATCAACAGCAGCACAGGACTAGCTGATCTAAGAGCAGCACTCCATGGACTATGTCAGAAATCCAAAAAAGTTGTAATAACATGGATTCATCATATTGCAGTATTCCTGAAGCTAAAGAGGCTGGTAGATTGGCAAAAGAGGGCGGACAACTACCTCAGCCTGACATAGACATAACCTATAATGAGGCAAAGAGGTGTATAAAAAATTTATAGAACCAAATGGGAATCCGAGCATCCAGGCCACCAGTAAGATGATGCATATTACAAATAATAAGTGGCAGTCTTCAGACTCCGCACAGGACATAACAGGCTGAAATACCACTTGTTCAATAATCTAAAGATAGGACATACTGATCAATGTAATTATGGAACTGGTAAAATTACAACTAGGCATTTGCTGCAGGAGTGCTCAGTATATGCAGATCAGAAAGATATACGGATGTCAACAGGCTTAAGTTGACTGTTGCTTTCTTTAACTATATTCTGGTTGACATCTAAAGGTGCATGAAGTTCTTCGCTTGTCACACTTCATGCCACAGGTATATCGGTGGCATAAGCTTCCCAGTAGCATGACATGGAATACTGCTTGGTTAGCAAATTCATTACGTGAAAAGTCCGAATCAAGAGCTCACTGTTGAATGTCATCTGCAGACTCCATTTTTTTCTGGTTACCAGAGGAACAGCCTGTGGTGAACGGAAAGCCCATTCTACGAACGTGAGGCTAAATAGCCATGGGCAGGACGTGAATATTCCTTGAGTGAGCCCAGTACCAGAGTGCTATATGTCGGCTTTGCAATAATGGAACCCTCTTGAATGGCGGGGAGTGCCCATGGTGTGTCCCTACCTTCCCTTGAGGGCTGATCGGGATGTCTTCAGCTGTTCTAAATGGACCAGCTCAGATGGGGATGACAGTGAGAGTCAAACGTCCTACGAAACACCCGGGAAGGTAATCCGGCCAATAAATGCATGCAGAAGTCGGTGTGTCTGCCTAAAGGTGCAAATACCACAGCTCTTCTGTAAACAGGTACAAGGCAACTGTCTAGAACAACATTCTGAAGAAGAAAAACGATTGTTGAATCTCTTTCTGACTGGATTGAACTGAAATTGCAGGTGGCACAGTCTTGATGGCTGAAAACGCCATGATCTGCGACAGC
This sequence comes from Cepaea hortensis, assembly GCA_963921405.1. Lineage (NCBI taxonomy): Eukaryota > Metazoa > Mollusca > Gastropoda > Stylommatophora > Helicidae > Cepaea > Cepaea hortensis. The sequence goes on along the minus strand of OY992883.1, from coordinate 91,612,578 downwards.
GTTAGACATTGTAGTAATGGAGAGTGAAGATAACTTTTCGTAAATATCCATATTTTTTGTTTTTAAAAGTATAATGAACATGTGATATTACTATACAACATTGCTTGACCAAGCCAATAAATTCAGATACTTGGGGGAAGTTATCTCATCAGATGTTAACATTGTAAATATTGACAATACATTTTAAGCGAATGAAAAAAAAAAAGGATGAAGAAGGGCAGACTGCGTGCAAAACAGACCAGACATATGTTGTATTTAATAAGATGAAAAGTATCACGCGTGTAGTGTCAGTTTCATTGAGAGTCAGAAAGAGGATGCGAGCAATGTCTGCTGAGGTTTGTTGTTGTTTAGATGAATGTTGATTCCAGCATGCTCTGTTCGCAACTGGAAACTTCATACCAGATTCAGTGCCAATCAAAAAGTAGGTTTGGACCAAAACTAAAAATGGATGGCGGGAAATGTTGAAGTAGGGGTGTGTCAAGTTATGACTTAGAAGTTGTTAATATGGTAGGAGACATGCTGTATTATATATCAAACTAGCTGACCCGGCCCGGCTTCACCCAGTCCCTGGTGGGGAGCATCTCATTTAATTCATATACGTAGTCATATAACCTCTCCCGTTCCCGACTATCTGTTTGTCTGTCTGTCTGTCTGTCTGTCCCGGCCCGGCTTCACCCAGTCCCTGGTGGGGAGCATGTCATTTAATTCATTCATATAAGTAGTCAAATAAGCTTCCGTTCCCGACTATCTGTCTGTCTGTCTATCTATCTATCTATCTGACCCGGCGTGGTTTCGCCGGTAAACAGTAACTTAAAAGAATGTCCTTCCATACACCATTCATTATTTTTAATGAAAACTGTTTTTAATCACAGTTAATAAGTTTTGTAAGCAGAAAAAGATGGGTTAAAATGTTATGCATAATGCATTATTTTTATGCAAACTTTAAAAATACCTTAAAGATTATATCATTATTTAATATAACTCATATGCCTAAAAATAACTATAGACAAAGAGTTTAACAATAGTGCAGGTAAGTCCAACAATATGACTATAAAGTATATAGAAATGTTATTAAAAGTTATGCCACTTGAAATAACTTTTCTAGAGTGAAGTCCCCCTGCTATATAGACATTATATAATGAAAATGGAAAAGTAAATGTTATTAAATAAGTCGAAGATTTTACATTAAGAAATTATTATAGTCGGTTGCACAGGAATGAAAGGAAGACGTGTAGTAAATTTCATCTCAATCGGATGTACCGTTATCGAACGCATCCAAGACCCACAAACAAACATACACTCTGTTTTATAGATATAGATTAAAGGGGGTGGTATAGGGAAAAACATAAGCCCATGGCAAATGTAGGAAGTCGCTTGAAACGATTCATCATTCCATGGTACTTAAATTAAGGAATTGATTGTGTCATTTCATTTTGAATGGGAATTTTCATTAAAAAGAGTTGGGCTCATTCTTTCCTTTGTCCGTCTGTTCAGCCAGTGTTTTCTTGCGTTGTCTCTGAGAATATGTTGGACTTGCCGTCTTACTACAAGATCTGTCCTTGTGCTGTTTTACGGTTCCTGTGTTAGCAACTTTATGGTCTTTCTCATTTCCATTGAGAACGACTGCGATATTATACTGAAGGAGTGAGATGCTATCAAGCGATGAATTGCGCTTTCTAATAGACTGGCGTCTTGGCTTTCATATGAAATTGATTTTAGTGTCCCCAGGATAGACAGTTCTTATTCTTTCATTTTTTTTAAATCCCACATTGAGGATTAAGCCCTCGACCAAATCATCCCGAGCACTCGTACCCTTAGTTATGTCTTGCAGCTCCGTCCATGTCCAACCCCCTATTATTCATTTCCGTTTCTACTTCTCTGTGTATGTGCAGGCCTTTCTCTATTTCTTTTGCCCTGTAGATAGATTCCAGGCAGAGAACTTTTTATTTATATTATTCCGAGGATTTAGGACAGACAATGCATAACTGAAAATCACTACAGTCAAAGGCGTTTGTTCCACAAGATCGTACTGCGGTGTAGGCGTATGCTAGAAGCTTACTACATGTATCTAGAGCAGTGTTTCCCAACCTTTTTTGTACCATGCCCCACTTAAGCCTTTCTAAAATTCATATTGCCCCCCTCCCCCGCCCCATGCCCCCCCCCCCTCAACATATACATTATTTTTAATATTCAAAAATTGAAATGTTCACTAAAGAAACTTGAATGATAGGTTTTAGGAAGAAATCACTAGGTAATTATTGAGCAAACACAGTAAGTAAATTTTCAAAACATATAATGGAGAACTGAAATTCAAGTACAAAATAATTTTAATGAAAGATTTTTCTATATTATTTTAATTATTAGTAATTATTTATTATTTAAATTTAGTGAGATCCTTGCGCTTGATGCTTGCTGCAAAGAGATCTTATGTCAGGTTCCAATTTAGTTAACTTCAGTCTCAAGTCTCCCCGTTTTGTTATATTCAGCCGATTTCTTCCATTTTCGAATTGCCCCCCTTAACAGTCAAATTGCCCCCCTGTGGGGCGTGGGCCCCACGTTGGGAAACACTGATCTAGAGTCTAGAGCAAGCGCGGGGAACCGCTGGCAGTATAAGGCCCGCGAAATTGTTTGGTCTGGCCCTGCCAAGGCAACTGCAGGCGAGACTCGAAATTCCCCACTTGGAGGAGACAAGCATTAAAAGATGCATCTGCATTCAGAACAGCTTACTGCTGCGAGCAGTTCTTATCACACTTACAAACACAAACCGTTGACTGCGATCCAGTCTGATCGACGCAAACTGACCGACAAATACCAGCTAACATCACACGCATCCCCAAAGAGAAACAGTTCACCCCATTGCATGGACAGACTGACTCATTAGGGGTGAGTTAATTAAATGCTTGATCAGATATAGCCGGCTAATATTTAAGTTGATAAGTTTGTTTGGCCCGGGAATGATGTTTTAAATCTCCACATGACCATTGGCAGAAAGAACGATACCCCACTACTGATTTAGTCCATAGCGGTAGCTTTTGTAACTATCACTGCACCTTGGATCTCATCTCATCATGTTCCTCTTGTACCTTGCGGTGTCGAGGTGATGTATAAACAGCTGGAGAGTGCCCGCGTATGGGCTTCATGTATCGACATTACCATGGACTTTGTTATTCCCTGCGTCCATCGTTTACGTGGTCGGCCTCTTCCTATGGACATCATTGCTTGTTGTGGTATACCGTTAGTTGGTAACCTACTTGCATGGCCAAACCATTTGACTTGCTGTCTTCTAATAAAATCTAGTGCAGCTATAACCCCCACTTTAGTCCTGATTTCTTCATTTCTGATTGTATCTCTTCTTGATACATTGAGTATTCTTCTCAGGAATCTCATTTCTATTGTGATTTTTCTTCTCTTTTTCTGTCATTGTCCAGGTTTGGCATTGGTAACATAGGGTTGGTAGGAAGATTGTGTGCACATTGGGTGTGAGCGGCTATTTGCTCACATGTCAACATTAATTTATGTGGGCGAAGCATCAATGTTCTTACTCTGTATGGCTCCCTAATAAAATAATTCACGAGAAACGAACACAAAACTTCAATGAATAGGATGATTCGTAAAAAAAAAAAACACAACACACCGCCCACCAGGATGATTCATGAGAAATTCAGTCATGAAAACTCCGTCACGAAGCAAGCACGACAGGAGCTTTCTGATCATCAGAAGTAGTCCCCCTTCCTATAATATACTTCTTGAAATTCTCTGGGGGCGGGTCCACCCGGGTCATAACTCCGGGTGTCTTTCTCATGCGGTGCGTTCGAACCATGTTTGAGAAGTTCGTTCCTTGCGTTGTTTGCTCGTGTATTCCAAATATATATATAATATACCAGCCAATAGGATGGTTGTTGAGAAATGTAATACGTCAACCAATTAAAATGATTCACGAGAAACACAGCTAATAGTATGATTCATACATAACATAACACACCAGCCAATAGGATTATTTCTAAGAACAAACACAACACACGGCAGCAAATAGCACGATTCACGAGACACGAACACAACACACAGCCAATAGGATGATTCATGAAAGAGCATCCATGCCCAGTATCCACACTCTACTAATGAAAAATCAGATTCGATGGGCTGGTCACATAACTCGTATGCCAGACCACAGGCTCCCTAAACAAATTTTTTACGGTGAGCTGCGTTGTGGTAAACGCTCCCAAGGCGGCCAAAGGAAACGCTTTAAAGACACTCTGAAAATCTCACTGAAAGCTTTTGGAATTTATCCTGACACCTGGGAGACTGCTGCTAAAGACCGTAATTCATGGCGTACATCATTACATAAAGGTGCAGTCACTTGTGAAGCAACCAGGACTGTAAGAGCTGTGAAGAAAATGCTGGACAGAAAAACCACTGCAGGAGATCCTCCTCCTGGAACGCCAAGCATTCTTTTCCCGCATTGTCAAAGAACATTTCGAGCCAAAATAGGCCTTATCAGCCATCTTAGAACTCACGGCTCTATACTTTCAACCCCACTTGATGAAATGAATGGTCATCATCATTCTTGATGAACAAACAACACAAACACAGGATGATTCATGAGAAATAAACAACAAAATCGGAGTTGGATACAAACAGGACGAATACTTTTATTTTTACCACCACCATATTGTCAATATGTTCAAAACGTGTTTAAAATAAAAACCGAAAACAAAACACTGTTTATAGTTTAGCTTTAACAATCCGTGCCAGATATGTTCTGTTCTGTCGGTTAGTTTGTCTCTAGTGTTGACCTGAATGACGATGTTGTTGTTGACGTGCTCAACCAGAGGTAGTCTATTTGTTTGGCATTTGATCACGCCCTCCTCATCCTGTTCGGGCAACTCTGGTTATTACTGAGGCGAGCAACCAAACGTGACAGAGCAATATTTTGTTAATACAGGACACAATGAAACGACAACCACAAAGATAATTTATCACGTTAGACTTAGTATTGCAAGTGTGAGTGAGTGAGTGTGTTTGTAGTAAAAAAAACAAAAACAAAACACAGACACATAGGGATTGGGGAGTGGAATAACGGCGAAATGGTGAATCAGATTCGTGTGAATTAAATTACTGCTACAAAAAAACTGCAAGAGGGACAGGATGGAAACTGCAATCCTTTTTAAAGGGATGCATGCCATAAATGTTTAATTTATTAGGGGAATTAACAAGAGATGTAGCTATGTATTAGCAAATAGTTTCTGTTCAGTTGAAAAATATGTGACGTTAAAATGATTTATCGTAGATTTTGAGTTTGTGAAAATGGTAGATAGTGGTAATTGTTATTTTGGTAATCGTGATTGTAGTAATTTGCGGTTTTACAATGGCGCAATGGTAATGACGTAGGAAGTGGAACAAGTAGCTGCAGTAATAGCAGCAGTGGTAATAGTAGTAGTAGTAGAAGTAGCTAATGTTTCGGTAAGAGTTATCAATGATATATAACAGTGTTGAAACTAAGATGTATTTAGTCACCTAGGTCTGTGACAGACAAAACATTTCATAATCATCCTGTTTGTAAAGAAAAAAAAATGAAACTATTTATTTATTTGTAAAACTGCACGGTGTCTTCCCCATCAAATGAACTCCTGAGCTACACCGACATCAAGGAGCCTTCTCGAAGAAGCGGGTCTTTGATGACGTCATCACTGGCTAGTTAACAGTTCTTCCCATTCTAAGGACACAGTAAATAAAATGGGTGTTTAGTAAATATATATAAAATAACATGAGATGTACATTCACATTTCTTGATTGGCATTCATACATGGTGTATTTTTAATGATCGTGCAGTGTTTGAAAATATTGCCGGTCCAAGTTTTGTATTGACCTATTATGTTGCATGAACTTTACAGAGGGGAATACAAAGCTTGGAACGGCAATATTTTCAAACACTGCACAGTCAATAAAAATACACTTTTTAGAAGTAAAGGAAAGAAGTAGAGATTGGGGATATACAGAACACAAGCTGTCCGTTACTGACTCCAGTACAAGCAGTAGTACACACTTTTACTTCTACGTTATTGCCTCCAATACAGGCAGTATTTCTCATTCTGACCTACAAGTTATTGACTCAAATACAAGCAGTAATTCGCACTTTGACCTGCGATTTGACGCCAATATAAGCATGTCACACTGTGACCTGCATGTTGCTGTCAAAACAGGCAATAGTTCCCACTTTGATCTGCATATTGACCCCAATACAAGCAGTAATTCAAACTTTAACCCGTACTTTGCTTCCAATATAAGCAGTAATGCTCTACACTTAATGACCCCAATATAAGGAGTAGTTTACACTGTTACCTGTACATTAATTCACACTGTGACCTGTACATTAAACCCAATACAAGCAGTAGTTCACACTGTGACCTGTACATTAAACCCAATACAAGCAGTATTTTATACTGTGACCTGTACATTAAACCCAATATAAGCAGTAGTTTATACTGTGACCTACACGTTATCGACCCCAATACAAGCATTAGTTCACATTTTGACCTGTACGTTGACCCCAACATAAGCATTAGTTCACACTTTGACCTGCACGTTATTGACCCCAATGCAAGCAGTAGTTCACACTGTGACCAACAAGGTAATGACTCCAGTACAAGCAATAGTGAGTGTCAGGTTCACGATGTCCCCACACAATATTTCCCAGAATGACGTTCGTTGATGCCGTATTTTTGTTTACTTTTCACTACTGTACATTGCACTGTAGTGGGCTAGTAACTCGAGTAACGGCCCTTTTTCACGCCTTTAGGTGCTGTGGGTATATAGTGCTAGGCCCATATTGTTTAGACCACTCGGTGGGTGATATGGTCGGTATCACGCTGACCGCCTTTGCTTCCTCCAGACTTTTCCTGGTTCCCCTTTTAGGCAGAGAAAGAACTGGGAGCCCAGGTTAGTTTTTAAACAATCTAGCCCGCCCGATGCGGCTTCAAAACACTTGATCACTAGGTTAGCATCCGAGCGTCTAACCACTACACTACCGTGGTGTTCCACTGTAGTGACTGCCTCTTCGTAATTGGGCTATCGCTAGAGATACAGAGATAAGATGATCCAGTACCTCTGAAGTCGGAGTGGATTCGCCTGATAGCGACGGATACTGATAATAGGGAAAGCTAATCCACGCGAAAATAAAATCAGCCCAGTGCAATAGACGCAACACTTGTATGGACCATGGTTGTGTTCAAAGAGAGAGAACGAAAAAAAAATACACACACATATTATGGCTTGGCAATGAGTGCAAAGGAGATCTGGCCGGTATTGAGTAGTGTGAGGAAAGGCCAAACACAAAGTCACATGGAAACTGGCATCGGTATTTGGACTTTGCTGGCTGTTGAAGAGGAGGGTCGCATGTTTCCAGAGCTGTGGTGATGGTTCTGAACTCTACTTAACGCAACAAACATCCATAAATTCAACACTGCCGCAATGTTCTCTACAACTGATTATGATATGTCAAACCGTTATTCAGTAACATTACACATGCATAATATGCCTGGGCTATACACAAGTGGTTCTTCTTCTCCTTGTAGTTAGTCCATGCCGTGTGGCATTGGTTATCATGTCTGTCCACAGCCTCCTGTCTCGTGTACTGTCAATCTTATAACCATGCCGTGTGGCGTTGCCCATCATATCTGTTCACAGCCTTCTGTCTCATGTATTGCCAATCTTCTTATAACAGTGCCGTGTGGTGTTGGTTATCATGTCTGCCTACGGCTTGCTGTCACGTTTACTGTCAATATTTTCTGGTACCGATGTTCTATTGCCCTCCATCTTGCCCCTTCTCGTGATGTTCCCGAAAAATGTAGACTAACATCTTCTGACGCGAGTAACGATTTCACCGTGTGAGTTAACTTCTTTCAAGATATCTTTATTAATCTTCTTAAATATGCATGGTATTCTCATCATTCTTCTGTACAAGCACATATCTCCACCTTCCACATGATTACTATGTAGTCTGCTAATTGTCCCTAATTGACTTCTGTACATCAGGATTAACTCGATATAGTTCAGCATAGTTTCATGTGTAGTTGGTCATGAACATGTTTGGAATTTCGCGGGCAGAGAAAAGAACAAACGCCGAAATTTTGCCAGTTGCAAGTATGACTAGCTCATTGATGGAAACAAGAATGGGAAGACACATGTGTATGAGACATATCAATAGACAAGGCTGGATTGAAGAATTGATTTTATCGTGGAGAAAGCTAGGCAAGAGAAGCCAGTCAAAGATGTAGTGAACAGATTAACTGATTCAGTGACAAATAAGAAGTAGGTTTGGACTAAACAAGGTACACACTCAAAGAAGCACGTATTATAATGTAAATTTCTGTCCACTGAACATTGAAATGTGTGGAAGGTTTCGAGAAACGAAACAAATAACACGATGACCTTAGTATGGCGATATATGGCTCTTTTGTCTAACTGGGGGACCACATTTGGCGATATATTATTATTCGGCACTGAAACCATGAAACAAATGGGCAACATGTAAGAGTATAAGCAACATATAAGAGTATAAGCAACATATAAGAGTATAACCAACATATAAGAGTATAACCAACATATGCGAATATAACCAACTTAGACTTCATGAAAATATCAGATAACAGAGACGAGCGGAGACTCATGTGTCAGACAGGGTATCTGAAGAGATGACAGAGACGAGCGGAGACTCATGTTTCAGACAAGGTATCTGAAGAGATCACAGAGATGAGCGGAGACTCATGTTTCAGACAAGGTATCTGAAGAGATCACAGAGATGAGCGGAGACTCATGTTTCAGACAAGGTATCTGAAGAGATCACAGAGATGAGCGGAGACTCATGTTTCAGACAAGGTATCTGAAGAGATCACAGAGATGAGCGGAGACTCATGTTTCAGACAAGGTATCTGAAGAGATCACAGAGATGAGCGGAGTCTCATGTTTCAGACAGGGTATCTGAAGAGATGACAGAGACGAGCAGAGACTCCAGAAGAAGACGGCGAAGAAGATACGAAGAACAAGAGGAGGAGGGGGAAGAAGAAGAAGGAGAAGAACAAGAAGACAATATGATAGTAGCAGATTGCTACAGCGTCTGCCCTAGACAAAGACTGAAATGTGCAACATAAGTGTTAAAATTAACAATAATACAAGCAATCACAACAGCTTCAAACATATAAAGGGTGTATTTTTAATGACAGAATACAAAACTTGGACCGGCAATGTTTTCAAACACTGCACAGTAATTAAAAATACACCGTATATAAATCCCCGCTACTGTGACAAAGACAATAATACAAACGTGAGAACGGCTAACAATACAGCGGAAGTAATGAAAACAACAAAACATAAACAAGATGAATATGCAACAGACCGCTTGGGCTCAGGTAATCAGAATATCCCGTGGCTCCGTTTCTCTTTCCAAACCTGCAGAGAAAAAAATCAATTCCACAACATCAGACACATAATTCATAAGTCAAAACGTAAATCCTATGCTCCCCAAACGGCGAGTTCACACTGTTTTGTGAATAAGTAATATTTGTACGCAGCCGAATTGGCTCCCTACGACTTTCCTTGGATGGCGGAAAATGGCAAGTAGGGGCGTGTCACAGAAACGTTAAACGTTGTTAATACGGTAGCAGACATGTTGTATTATACATCAAATTAAACGGGGTTGCAAAATAAAACTACTGCATTTAAGCCCAGGGCAGATACGAGAAGTCTCTTAATACGATTAATCATCCTATGGCACTTAATAAGTTAAAATATCTTTCTTCTTCTTCTTCCGTTGGCTTGAAATGTGTCTATAACTGCAATGTTATCTCTTGTATGAATTTCACGGTCTCTTTTAGTCCACTCAGTGGCCCATAGAGTTTATCTTCAACTGTCGTCTCTCTAGGCCAGAAGGTTTGCCTAAATGTGTCGTATTTTGGTCAGTCTTGGAGGATGTGATCTGCTGTCTGCGACGCCAATCTACACGTGCACATGGCTGATTCGCCAATCTTGAATTTTGTGTACATTTGGATGCGTAATCTATTGTGTCCTGTTTTGAGGCGCAGAATAATGACTTGTTCTGGCCTATCCATAAGGTGGTAATCGTCTTGAGCAGGTTTTAGTGGCTTTCTATTGATGTGATCATTCTTTTCTTTTGGTGGTATGTAACGGGTACATCAGGCTGTTCTTCTATTGCTCCTTCCTTAGCTCTACAGTGAGATGGTATCCACGGTATGGTGACCTTGCGCAAGCTGCACAGTTCAGAAAGTAGTGTCCGTGGTACTGGCAATATCCCAGATAGGAGCGCCCCAAGTACTTATTTTGCATCTGCCAATAGCACCACAGGCTGTGTACCATGATTGATATTTATCCGTTGCTATCTTGATTGCCTGGATTTCTGCAACATAGTTATGGCTGTACTTTCTTGTTGGTACTCTGGCCGTGTTCCTAGTATTATTTGGGTATTCTATGTGCACCCTTCAATTCTATTTCTAACAGCATTTTGCAGATCCAGAGGTCATGTGTTGTATTCGTCATCAATCCGAGCACTTATGGACTGAATGGTTCGATGTGCAATAAGGATGATCTGTCGACTAACTAACTAACTAACTAACTAACTAACTAATAACTAACTAACTAACTAACTAACTAACTAACTAACTAACTAACTAACTAACTAACTAACTATTCGCCATCAAGGAAATTGAGACTGACTGTTCTGTATTGTACACTGTTCTGTTCCTCGTTGTCGAATGTTCTTTTCTCTTTTGTCTGGATGTGTAGTTATAGTCTATGTTCCCCTTTCAACGGAGTTCGTTCTGGAATAGTTACTTAAAAGATTATCACTGTAGGCATATCTGCAACAGATACTACTCTATATAGAGTTCCTTTGGACATTGGGTTAGAGTCTGTTAACAGTGAAATATCTAAAACTTTGTCAATCTAGGATCTAGGTATGTCTACGACAGATTCTACTCTACCTGAGAAACAAGTTCACAAACCCGTCAACCGACAAGGCCTAGTTAATTATAAGTTTAAATGCACTGGTTCCTTCAGCGAGGAGCTGTTAACAAATGTTATTTTCCCTATCTTATTTGCTCAGGTTTCTAGTGAATAAAATACATGAAAGTCGTTTGGCGAAGTAACAATGCCGCCTGCTTCACGTTCCAATAGTTGTGGATTCAATTCTCAACTTCATCGTTCGGTTCACGCGTGCACTTTTCTCGGAGACTCCCGGGGGTCGTCGCTGGGGGCTACGGAGTTCGTGCTTTGTGTGACGCTTTCAGAAGGCCGCCCTGCGGAAAATACCGAACCATATAGGGTAAAACCCGGAGCAATGAATTCGATCCTCTCGTCTCTACACATTTTAAAATGCACCTGTGAATTCATTTCTCATCTTGTTTTAATGCGCAAACGTAATCCACCTTGCTATTTCTGTAGACGACACAGAACAGTGTTGAAGTGCTATATATATATATATATAATCCATACTGTTGCATGCATGTAAAACATGAAAAATTAGCAGACAACCCGTGAAATATCCAATGGCAGTGGAAATATGGTTTCTGAGAAAAATGAAAATAGTACCATTGGCGGACACACAACCGAATTAGAACGTCCAAGAAACAAACGAAAACTGTAAATTTAAAATAGAAATCAGATATGGACGGGTCAAAAATTTTCAGGCACGATATAAGGAGAAATTTATTATGTAGTGTTAGTTATTCAAAGAGCGAGATGCAGGAGTCAGATGGCACAGCAGCCTGATGTTGACTTATGTGGCTGCGGACAGGAGTTAGATCAAATTCAACTCAGTTAGACAAAATTCAACCCAGCTAGATAAAATTCAACCCAGCTAGATAAAATTCAACTCAGCTCAAATTCAACCACGTTAGATAAAATTCAACTCATTTGGAACAAATTCAACCCAGATAATCTGGATTCAATGCAGTTAGATCAGATTCAACCCTGTTCACGTCACTTACAACACATGACTGTACTTGAACCTACCTCGGTCTCCCCATGATGGCGTAATACTCGTTGAGCTCCTTCAGATATTGCCGCAGCTCGTTCGGGTGCCTGAACTCTCGTGGCCTCTCAGGAGGTGACAGCATCTGGGTTGAACACGTGATCTCCAAAATGGCGACGGAGAGGACCAAGAGTAAGACGAAAATCATTTGACGCATGATGGGAGTTGTCTGTGGAGTAGAGAGTACCGACGCCGTGAGCGGGAGGAGAGGCTGTATGCTTGTGGTATTTGTTCATTGTGTTATGCATTTCTAACCATTTCTTCTTTCACGGGGAGTGAAAACAGACACACAGACGAACCGACAACAGATAGAGAGATAGGTATGCAGACAGACAGACAGACAGACAGACAGACAGACAGACAGACAGACAGACAGACAGACAGACAGACAGAAGAACCGACAACAGACAGAGAGAGATAGGTATGTAGACATATAACAGACAGACAGATGGATAGAGAGACAGACAGACAGAAGAACCGACAACAGACAGAGAGAGATAGGTATGTAGACAGACAGACAGACAGATAGACAGACAGACAGACAGACAGATGGATAGAGAGACATACAAACAGAAGAACCGACAACAGACAGATAGAGATAGGTATGTAGACGGACAGACAGACAGACAGACAGACAAACAGATAGACAGACAGACAGACAGATGGATAGAGAGACATACAAGCAGAAGAACCGACAACAGACAGAGAGGGATATGTATGTAGACAGACAGACAGACAGATAGATAGACAGACAGACAGACAGACAACAGAGAGATAGGTATCTAGACAGATAGATAGACAGATAGTTAGACAGACAGACAGACAGATGGATGGACAGGCAGACAGTCAGATAGATAAATATATATTTTGAATAGATGGATAGATAGATAGAGGGACAGACAAACTGACAGATGGATATAGATAGATAGATAGATATATAGATAGATAGACAGACAGACAGACAGACAGACAGATAGACAGACAGATAGACAGACAGACAGACAGACAGATAGACAGATAGATAGATAGATAGATAGATAGATAGATAGATAGATAGATAGATAGATAGATAGATAGATAGATAAATAGATAGATAGATAGATAGATAGACAGAAATCAAATCAAATCAAATCAAATCAACTTTATTAGGGTCACAAATTGGGCGCGCAGGCCCGTCTTACATTCGGCCCTTCCAATCACTCGTCTTTCATTCATCAAGAGATAGATAGATAGATAGATAGATAGATAGATAGATAGATAGATAGATAGATAGATAGATAGATAGATAGATAGATAGATAGATAGATAGATAGATAGATAGATAGATAGATAGATAGATAGATAGATAGATAGATAGATAGATAGATAGATAGATAGATAGATAGATAGATAGATAGATAGATAGATAGATAGATAGATAGATAGATAGATAGATAGATAGATAGATAGATAGATAGATAGATAGATAGATAGATAGATAGATAGATAGATAGATAGATAGATAGATAGATAGATAGATAGATAGATAGATAGATAGATAGATAGATAGATAGATAGATAGATAGATAGATAGATAGATAGATAGATAGATAGATAGATAGATAGATAGATAGATAGATAGATAGATAGATAGATAGATAGATAGATAGATAGATAGATAGATAGATAGATAGATAGATAGATAGATAGATAGATAGATAGATAGATAGATAGATAGATAGATAGATAGATAGATAGATAGATAGATAGATAGATAGATAGATAGATAGATAGATAGATAGATAGATAGATAGATAGATAGATAGATAGATAGATAGACGGATGGAAGGACAGATGAACGGACAGACGGACAGATGAACGGACAGACGGACAGAAAGAAAAACAGACAGGCTCGTATTAGCCGAGAGCTAGGCAAGAGCTGGGGTACCTGGGTGTCATGAGTCTATACAATGAAAGCTGAAACATGGGCAGACATCACCTAATTGTCAAACATTAACCAAAGGAGGCCCTAACCCTGACTCATCATTTATTCATACTCATTTGTCTGCTTCTGGTTATACCGTTCAAACAAGAGGGATGAGAGACTAAGAACCTCGTAAAATGGAGAGAAAAACAAAGATGGCTTAATTTTACGATATAACTGACTATATTACGATACAGTTCTTAATTAAGGCTTTCCTTAATTTGTGATGTCATTAAATTAGCCGGTTGTTGGCGTCGACTAGAAACTGGGATGTTATGTACTTTTAATTACGTAATTGTGTGTGACTGTTGTGGCACCTGAAATTACGAAACAATAACACAAAAGGACACGCCAACAATGATACGAAACAAAGGGTACTCTCCAAGGAAGGATATCACGGATACTTCAATTACATTCATTCAACTTTCAATCAATCAATCGGGTGCCGTCTCCACAATGAAGTTTGGCTGCAAGTATTTCTCCAGCACTGACTGTCTCTCGCCTTGACTGTACATTCTATCAGATTGCTGTTCGTCAATCTCTTATGTTATCTTCTTCATTCAACGTTATCTGCCTTTCAAAGAGTGTTCTTTACAGGACGTCGCAATCAACCACAGTAATTTTTGGATGTTTGTTATTTACTATGCAAGTTTACTTTCAACAGTTTGCTATTGCTTAGTGAACAACCGATGCCCATACCACTGATACAGATCAACACAAGGCGGTCTATTTTCAAATCACCTGCAACCTAGATTAGAACAGGGTAAGCGGGGTTTGTGAATCCCGTGCGCTATCCCTTCTCCACATCGTTGAAGCTCGGACCACGAACAAATATATAGGGAATACAATTTGAGCTTTTCAAATGTGCCTATTCGGGAGATTAGAATAGGTGTCTTCATGCCCTGTGTAGGTGACTGCGTTCTTCTTCTCTCATATTGTTTCTGTTGTTGTCGTTGTTGCTAAGATTAGCACCATAAGTGATGTATTAATGAAATAATGTATGAGGGCAGAGATAAGAATGTGAGACAGGCCTGCGTGCCCAATCCTTAAGACTTTGAAAATAAATTTCGTTCGTTCGTTCGCTCTCCTTCAGCCTTTCATTCTCTCTCTCTCTCTCTCTCTCTCTCTCTCTCTCTCTCTCTCTCTCTCTCTCTCTCTCTCTCTCTCTCTCTCTCTCCCTCCCTAGGTTCTCAGCCAACCCATGCCCAGCTCTGTGTAGACTGGTTCATGACTGGCTGGACTTGGTAGCTACAGTTTTATACAAGATGAAGTAGCCAATCTCGGGCCAATCCTCCTTAGTCGCTGCTTACGACATGCATGGTAAAGTATATTGGCACCTTGCCATCTTGACAGACAATAGTTTGTTATATTGTGCTTCCAAAAAGGCATGCGAATGTGACTGATCAGACCAATTCGCGCTGTAAATGTTCGTCCACAGTGAATGCATGTGAACACATGGTCATTTCCACCATCAAGCGCCATCTTACGTCTCACACGATAAAGTACAGCGTTACTATTCTTTGCTTATCTTGTGGACCCCGGGATCACACGGGAGAGAAAACTACATACTACAAGCAATGTACTAATAATTTTACATGCAAAGTTGTAATTTGAAAAACAGAAATCGAAATAATATTCAAACGGCAAATATGCAATGGCAAAAATATAACACTGATCTCCCCCAGCTTCATCATCACCACGATGATCATCATGTGCAATGCAGACACGCTGGGGGGGGGGGGGGGGGTGATAGTTCGCCATCTGACACGATCACCAGAGTCCTAGATGAGGTCGTGTTCTTGTCCCCATTATGCCACATGACAAAGCCACCCAGAGATTTGTCTGTTTGTCTTGCCCTTGCTCTTTTCCTATCCAGTTCAACAGTTGTTTTAAAGTGTATATTTCTTCTCATAGTTAAAGCTAATTGCATATCCTTTACAGGAAGTAGCAGTCAACTCCAGAATTTTTTTTTTTAAAGCTGTTTCGTGATTTCAGGGCAAGTTTACGTTCAGTAGTTTGCCATTGCTTTCTGAACGAACGACTGACACTCATACCATTGTGTGGAAACCAACGCAAGCTGACTTGCTTCCAAATCGCCCGCAGCTGTGTTTCGAATTTTGTATGCGGGATTACGAATTGCATTCGTAACGCGTTCGCCACAGAGCAGTCTATCGATTCTTCTCACAACATGCCCACAAATCTCGTCTGTCCACGTCCAATTTCTCTAACCATTTTACAGTTGCCATTTGTATCTTGAAGGACTATTCCATTCGCATTTCTGTCTGTCCATGGTATTGTATGCATTTCTCTTAGACACCACTTTTCCACCGACATTCCTTGTTTCTCAGCTTGTATGCTTATGTTTTAGGCTTCACATGCATACAATAGCTTATAAGACACTTTAACACTCTTATTCTCAATGCAAGCGACAGATTAAATTGGTATGTTTTCCATCTTGCGGAAGGCTACTGTTGCCATGGTAATTCCCATTCTAATATCTGCAAGGATACTTCCATCAGCTGTTATGACTGATTCGAGATAGTTGTACCAATTATTCTGTTTAAGTATTTCCTAATTTATATGGACGTTACCTGATGCTATTTCTTTCTTCACTACTACATCCTTCAGAAGAAAGGGGGAAGCATTACACTAAAATTAGAATTTGTCAATAGACATAAACGAACACATAACAAGTCCCTTATCTGAAATAAAACTGGACACTATTGCAATTATATCCCATTATGGTTACACGGGATATTATCATTTCTACAAACAGCGACCCTACCTCCTCCTTCCCCCACAAAAACAAACAAACAAACAAACAAAACAAACAAACAAACAAGAAACAACTGTTTCCTTGAATGGAACGGGAAGTTTTACAACAGTAGCTAAACTAGGTATGGCTGCTATCGAGCTGAAATCAAAAGCGAATGAACGTGAAATGTCGTCGATACAGAGTTTGGACGATACGTTCTTTCGTTTACATGTCTGTGTAGCTTTCCAGTCACCGTCGACGATCAAGTTATAGAACAATTCACTATTAACAAAAAATAATAATAACAATTCATTTAGCACGAGGATTTTGTGGGTACACAGTGTCTGGACCATCATATGTTTGTAGGCCCGAGTTCCGGGAGGGTTAGGTGGCAGCCAGTCTTTCCCTCCCGTAGCGAATGTCGACAGCTGACATTGACCTCTCAACACCCCCCCCCCCTCGCGCATGTCATTGTCAACGCAACGTGCCAACCGTTAGACGGAGACGTCCGCTCACTCAATACAGAGCACTAATAACAGACATTTAATACAAACAGAGCACTAATGCCAGACATTCAATACAAACAGAGCACTAATGTCAGACATTCAATACAAACAGAGCACTAATGTTAGACATTCAATACAAACAGAGCACTAATAACTGACATTCAATACAAACAAGGGATTAATAACAGACATTCAAAACAAACACAGCAATAATAACAGACATTCAATACAAACACAGCAATAATAACAGACATTCAAAACAAACACAGCAATAATAACAGACATTAAATACAAACACAGCAGTAATAACAGACATTCAATACAAACACAGCACTAATAACAGACATTCAATACAAACAGAGCACTAACAACAGACATTCAAAACAAACACAGCAATAAAAACAGACATTCAATACAAACACAGCAATAATAACAGACATTCAATACAAACACAGCACTAATAACAGACATTCAATACAAACAGAGCACTAATAACAGACATTCAATACAAACACAGCACTAATAACAGACATTCAATACAAACAGAGCACTAATAACAGACATTCAATGCAGAGCACTAATAGCAGACATGTAATACAAACAGCGCATTAATAACAGACATTCAATACAAACAGAACAATAATAACAGACATTCAATACAAACAGGGCATTAATAACTGACATTCAATACAAACAGGGCATTAATAACTGACATTCAATACAAACACAGCACTAATAGCAGACATGTAATACAAACAGGGCATTAATAACAGACATTCAATACAAACAGAACAATAATAACAGACATTCAATACAAACAGGGCATTAATAACTGACATTCAATACAAAGAAAACAATAATAACAGACATTCAATATAAACAGGGCATTAATAACTGACATTCAATACAAACAGGGCATTAATAACAGACATTCAATACGAACACAGCACTAATAACAGACATTCAATGCAGAGCACTAATAACAGACATGTAATACAAACAGAGCACTAATGTCAGACATTCAATACAAACAGAGCACTAATAACTGACATTCAATACAAACAGGGCATTAATAACAGAAATTCAATACAAACAGAACAATAATAACAGACATTCAATATAAACAGGGCATTAATAACAGACATTCAATACAAACACAGCACTGGTAACAGGCATTCAATACGAATAGAGCACTAATAACTGACAGTCAATACAAACAGGGCATTAATAACAGACATTCAATTCATTTGGGGAAAGCCAGGTTGCCTGTGCACACTTAATGACACAGCAATCTAAAGAATCCATAATATTAAGTAAGTTAAAGGCACAAGAGTTATAGGTGTCAAAGATAGAAATGGCCAGGCGTAATGTGCAACTGAAGCTCAATGTTGACACTGCTGGAAACTCATTACCGCCAATTTTCACGGCGAAGATGACACTCTATGACGATGAAACTCATTACCGCCAATTTTCACGGCGAAGATGACACTATGACGATGAAACTCATTACCGCCAATTTTCACGGCGAAGATGACACTCTATGACGATGAAACTCATTACCGCCAATTTTCACGGCGAGGTTGACACTCTATGACGTTGAAACTCATTACCGCCAATTTTCACGGCAAAGGTGACACTCTATGACCATGAAACTCATTACCGCCAATTTTCACGGCGAAGATGACACTCTATGACCATGAAACTCATTACCGCCAATTTTCACGGCGAAGATGACACTCTATGACGATGAAACTCATTACCGCCAATTTTCACGGCGAAGATGACACTCTATGACGATGGTCACGATGATACTCATAATGTTGACGATGAGGATCCCAAAATAAAATTATCTGCAGGTGTTGACCGACATACAGAAAAAGAGATGAATAGCTATCTTAATAATGTGGCCTACGACAAATGAGATGTAAAAAACAATTGAGTTTACGCAGCCGCGCATGCAAAACATATGTCTTTCAATTGCATGGCTTGAGAAAACAGATTATTAAAACGTTGCCGTCACTAATGTTGACATAGCGATTTCACTTAATGGGGTAATATAGAAAGCAAAGGACATGTCAAGACGTGATATGACTAGATGATGTTCATATAATTATACATCAATTAAAACGATAGGAAACACATTGAGACAATCTGAGGATAGTTTAATTGGACACTTCCTTGTCTGGAGCCCATAAACCGAATTAAATAGTGGGTCATCGAAAAGCACTTAAAGTTAGTTGCATATCTTTTACGGACATAGCAGTCAACCCCAGCATTGTTTGGCTGTTCGTGATTCCTAGGCAAGTTTACGTTCAGTAGTTTGCCATTGCGGCACCCATAACAATTTCATAAACAACCAACGCAGCTGTGTTTCGAACACGATATGCGGGATTATTGTGTTAAAGTTCATGTCTTTTACAGGACGTCGCAGCCAACGCCAGCATCTTTTTGCTGTTGTGATCTCTTGGCAAGCTTACGTTCAGTAGTGTACCATTGCTTTCTGAAAGCACCCATACCATTTCGTGAAAAAACAAACAAACAATGAAACGATGTTTCGAACACGATATGCGGGGTTATTTTTGTTAAAGTTCATGTCTTTTACAGGACGTCGCAGCCAACGCCACTGAAAGCACCCATACCATTTCGTGAAAAAAAAAACACAGGGCGGTCTGCTGCCAAATCGCCCGCATCTGTGTTTTTAACGCGGGTATGCGGGATTGCGAACTGCGTCCGTAGCACCTTCGCCACGGAGCAGGCCTAAAAATGTCTACAACACGTGGTGTTCCCAAGTGGTCACCCATCTAAGTACTAGCCACGCCCGACGTTGCTTGACTTTGGTAATCGGACGAGAATCGGTACTGTCAACGTGGTATGGCCGTAGACTAAACAATTACAGAGACGAATAATATTGGGAGGGCATGGCGGGAGGAGCGTGAAACAGTAAAAGATAGGATTACTTGGTGTGAATAGGTTGAGGATATAAGACCCGATGGAGGATAACAGGAAATAGAAGAAGAAACAATCTGCGGCAAGGACATGTCTGGGAATTCGTGACACAGTTACACAGAGAATTACGTTGCACTGTATCACCAGGCCCCGTGGTCCATTGCATGCGATTCCCGCCAAGCATCTCAATTTCTCCTGGCCTATCTATCCTGCTATTTGACCGTCTCCATCCAACGTACAATGCCACACGTCAACGCTTCGTTTAGTTTCGTCCAGGTCCTTCGACATATCCGACTTGGGGTACGCTATTAGTAGCCAAGCCTCAGATGGCAAGTTCTCTGTGTGAAGGGACAACGGGCAGCACAACGTGGAGGAGATACGGTGACCCAGAAGATCTTCTATATCTTCCAGGCAAAGCCCACACATTTTAATATAAACAGGTTTATTTCTCCCGACGTAGTTTCATACAATGGGTCTGTAATGTGACAGCGCCATCATATTTTGTAGGCCTGAAAGCCAGGTGGCAAATCTTTCCCCTCACCTTGACAAGAGATGAGCCCTGGCGTCGAACCCTCGCCCGACCGTGTTCATGACATGACCAGCGCAGTTCCCTATCAACTTCGCTAGCGCGCTCCTGTCTATACAGGTTTAGCAGAGTTCTTTTACCCCAGCCACAGAATCCGCTGGATATCATAACACTAAACAGTCAACAACTAACACATACTTGTAACCCACACTTGTTCAGAAAGCAATGGCAAACTACTGAATGTCAAATGTAGTAAACCACAAACAGCTAATAGGGAGCTGGGGTGAATTGCAACTTTCTGCAACAGACATTCAAAAAGGCACTCGGTGGAAGATTGGGAGATGTGGTCTTTCTTTCTCTTTCTCTCCCCCCTCTCTCCCGCTCTCTACCCCTCTCTCTCTCTCTCTCTCTCTCTCTCTCTCTCTCTCTCTCTCTCCATCACTTCCTCTTCCCTCTCCCTCTGTCTCTCCCCCGTATCCCACTCCTTCTCTCTCCCCTCTCCCTCCCTGCATCCCTCCCTCTCTCTCCCTCTCAGGCTATAAAAGAACAGAAGAGATAATTGCCGTGTCAAGTTATCTAATTTGAAGACCGGCCTGATCGTGCTTTCGTGCTTATTCCTCCAGTAAAACATGTCACGTGAACATAAACACAGCTAGACTTAGCTTCCCATAAATACATTCTTGAGCATTAATAAATAATTAATGGAAATAAAAATATAATTTACTCAAAGGCATCGACAAACTCTTTCAGTTACCTACTTCCTTCCAGTACATTCCCCCAGCAGATCTGAACCGATTGCCTAGCACTACTCAAGCCGACTAACCCAGTAATCTTCTTTCAGGCGCCGGTCGCTGATTTCCACAGATGCCAGATACATTTTTTTTAAGGTCACGAATGTGACAGCCGCTCCTTTCTTAACTTATTAAGTGTCATGGGATGATAAATCGTCTTATTCGAACTTCCCCGACTGCCATGGGCTTATAAATCAAGCCATTGTTAACATATCAAAACAGGAGTTGTCCCTATATAACCCCCTTAAATTTGATATATAATACAACGTCTTTGCTATCACATTAACAGCTTTTAAGTCATAACTATGACACAAACCTACTTCCAATTTTTCGCCATCTATTTTGTTTAGTCCTACATTTTGTCTGCTACTGAATTTGTTAAGAGTCGATCGAATCTATCTACATGTTTACCAGTAACCGGAAATGAGCGATGGCAGGTTGGTGGTTATATAGGTGCCAAGACGATGAGAGGATGTGTGATGATAGTGGTTTAGGTTCTGTCTTCCAAATTAGTGTCTGTTTGATGCACGCGAATCTCCCGTGTCGTCCCCTAGTGCTTCCCGTGGCCCCATATGGGCAAAGGTGTAAGGTACAAGTGATGGCGAATTATGACCGCCGACACATATCCGCAAGGCACATGATGATGATAAGCATGAACACGGATGCTTCTAGTTTTTTTTTTTTCACCCTTAGGGGTGACGGCTAGAAGTTCGACCCAGTAGCCCGGGATCAGGGAAGTAAATCATCCTTTAATTATCTTGCAATAACTCATAAACTGTGAATCGTTTCGGGGCTACTTGAGATATAGGAGAAAGCCGTTACCATAAGCCACCCCGCCCATAAGTGGAACAAAGTAAACTATATGTTACTCACGTTTCGATGTAGTTTCTATTCTCTTCTTCTGTCATGTGTGCGTGGCACAAATGAGGCGCGTTGAGGGCATAATAGTGAGTACAGTGGAATACTAGTTGATGATTTTATTAAGTGTCATAGGGTGATAAAGTGTCTTATTCTAACTTCCCGTACCTACCAAGGCTTATAAATCAAACCATTGTTAAAATATCAATACAGTAGGTTACCAACTAACAGCATACCACAACCAGCAATCACGTACAGACCAAATGGATACAGAAGAAGAGGCCGACCACATAAACGATGGAGAAAAAGAATAACAGAGTTCACGGGACTCTCGATACATGAAGCCCGTAAACGGGCACCCTTTCGCTGTTTATAATTCACATCGACACTGCATGGCACAAAAGGAACAAGATGAGATGAGATGAGATCAAAGAAATAAAAAAGTGGCAAGTGAAATTTTCGGCCACCTTAAAAGACGTAACGCCCTTATAAAAGCCATACTGGAGGGTAGGGTTGAAGGCAAGCGAGCAAGAGGTAGACAAAGATACAAGTGGGAAGATACCAACAAGAGATGGACGAACATCAGCCTGACAGAAAGTATAATCAAGGCAAGATACAGGCAGTTTTGAAGATCAGCCAACATTCAATGTGGAGACGGCACCTGATTGATTAATGGATATTCTGTCATACTCTCTCACACAAATTATTCAGTAAATAAAGGACCACCCTTTGAGATATAAAGGGCAATTTTAAAAAAGCCCCATAGCAGTAAACTCCTATGGGTATTAGTTAGTCGCTGTTCCAACTTCACATCAAAGGATCATTCCATAATACTCTGTTCCTGTCCCAGAGAAAAATCACACAAAATGGCCTCACTGTTCAATGTGAAAAGTGGAGAAGACAGCAGTTCCGACTAACCAATAGCACGCACATGCATACATGCGTAAGGCTGCGGCCAGAATGCCACCACAACAGTCTGCTACATTACTGCATAATGTCAAACCAGGTAGCTCAGCAATCAGCCGGCCGACAATTTATTTGAACATGTAAAAGCATTCCACGTGAAATCCACAGCTCCACTTAAACCAGTAGCTGGGCGATGGAACCATGTACTACCAGTCCAACATGAGAAAATTAGTAAGAGAACGGTAGTCAAAACACTCTAGAGGCCTTAACAGCTTAACTGCCTATCCGCCAATTTGGACAAGAAGTCGGCTAGCATTTTTGTTATAGGTATGGGAGATGTTATAACTATTACATTAGTTTAAGGCATGAGTGCACGGGGGAATAGCTAGACAGTCTTTCCTTCCCGTAGCGAACGGCGAGTGCAGTCATCGAGCACTTGCCCAACATCGCTCATAATGATCGTACAGTTCTATTGACAAAGAAAAGAAAAAAAAATCCCGCCAAAATAGGTATTCGAAGATTTGACCACCAGGTCGGAAGACGTGTGTCCTAGCCACTGCGCTTCCCAAATTATCTAGATTTGAACCAAAAATAGTTTCTATTGTTGTAGAGGCTGGAACAAAACATGTGACATATGGCATATTCCCGCCACGGAATTTTAAAACTTAAGATCAAGAAATACTCGAAACAATTAGGAGAAATAAAAATGCCATGCTAAGAGATTGCTAACCGGATGTTGTAATAGGGCGTAGAAAATGAAGCATAAAAAGTACGAAACAATGAACATTAAAAAATTGCCGTTTTGAGTACACAATTAATGATTATTGAAATCTTGCAGCTTGCTGTAAGGTGATAAAAATGATGAGAAAGATATATTTTTTTGTAAAATGCAATTACCAGCGTTTAAAACGCTGCAGAATTGAGGATGTTAATGAACATTGAGGACTAGTTTGAAGAAACAATGAGACAAGTTTGGTAATTGTTGTATGTCCTAATTAGCGATGTAAAGCGGCCATTGTGTGTGTGGGAGGTGTGGACCGGAAGTCTTTTTATCAGAAAGTCAGGTAGCTAAATAGCAATTCACGGGGTAGGTGCGCAGTTATACAGCGGATGCAGTTTTAGACACATGTTCTAGGTTAAGGAGGTAGGTGGGTAGGCAGATAAATAGGCATGTCGGTAGGTAGGTAGTTACCTGTCTAGCTAGACTTATCTAGTTAACTAGCTAGATAGAAGGATAGCGGAGCGGATGGGTGGATAGACGAACAGAGGAACAGACAGAAAGAAAAGCAGAAATATGGATGGACAGACAGACAGACAGACAGACAGACAGACAGATAGACAGACAGACAGACAGACGGACGGACGGACGGACGGACGGACGGACGGACAGACAGACAGACAGACAGATAGATAGATAGATAGATAGATAGATAGATAGATAGATAGATAGATAGATAGATACGAGGTAGGTAGGTAGATAGGTTGACAGGTTTGATCATTAAATAATATGTTGAAAATGATTAATTGTTGGAAACAGTATTATCAATGCTGGTATTAGTAGTAGTATTAATAGCAGCAGCAGCAGCAGTTGTAGTAGTAGTAGTAGTAGTAGTAGTAGTAGTAGTAGTAGTAGTAGTAGTAGTAGTAGTAGTAGTAGTAGTAATAGTAGTTGTAGCAGCAGCAGCAGCAGCAGCAGTAGTAGTAGTAGTAGTAGTCATAGTAGTAGTAGTAGTAGTAGTAGTAGTAGTAGTAGTAGTAGTAGTAGTAGTAGTAGTAGTAGTAGTAGTAGTAGTAGTAGTAGTAGTAGTAGTAGTAGTAGTAGTAATAGAAGTAGTAACAGTAGTAATCTGTTTGCAACAATGTACTAGTTCTATTGTTATCATCAGTATCGTGATCAGCATTATAATTTCCTCACTCTAATTTTATTTTCCTGTCCACAGTTTCGTATGCACCGGCATCACCTTTAGTCACTCTTTAAACCAAAATGGCGGACGTCGTCGTGATCCTTATCTGTTATCGACAAACGCATCGTCTCTGAAAACATCCCTTCTTGTCATTCTAACCAGATACAGACCGCTGTCAACCAGTTATGACAGGATGCTCTTAAGATAGCGCGGGAACATGACTAAATGACGAGTGTCAATCGAAACTACTGCTTAAGTAATTATCTCCGCGACCGGAAGCTGATTAGTGTGCTGTGGGAGCCGGGAAAATCTTCAAAAACCGGGCAAAGCGATAATGGCGTCAATTTGTATTGATTGTTAATGATAGATGAAGTAGAGGGGTCAAAGAAGGTGGGAGGGAGGGGGAGGGAGGGGGTGGGTGGGAGAGAATGGGTGAGGGGCGTAGAAATAGGAGAAAAGAAGTGTCAAAGACTGGCAGGAGAGAAGAACAGACAGACAGACAGACAGACAGACAGACAGACAGACAGACAGACAGACAGACAGACAGACAGACAGACAGACAGACAGACAGAAATACAGTGATGGTGGAGTGATGAAAAGGCTAGAGCCTGAGCGATAAGACAAGACATTAGGAAGAAAGTTGATTATTTTTTTTAAAAGTTGATTATAATTCTGGCCAAGGGTAAGCAGCGTCAAGTCAACAAGCACATCCCATGCCATGTGGGGCGGGGGGGGGGGGAGGGTTATCGGGTACAGTATGCTAGCTCCATGTTTGTTTAGACCAATGGGTACTCCATGTATGCACATGTCCTGGTAACCATGTCACAAGAAAAATCTCCCTGGATGTGGATTTGAAAACACAACCACCGGGCGACAGACAAGCGTGTCGGCCACAGCGCCATCGCGACCGCCCATAGAAGACGTAGAGTAGTGATATGGAGATAAGAGAAGAGATAGAGAGAAAAGCCATATTTTAGTGGATCGGGGGGGGGGGGGGGAGTGACTGATATAAATGAAGGCGCGCGCACACACACACACGCGCGCGCACACACACACACACACACACATATATATATATATATATATATATATATATATATATATATATATATATATATATATATATAATATCTGGTCCTCCAGGTTGGGGGTTGAAGCGTGGGGTTAACATCCCCACCTTTGTAAAAACCTTTCTTTGTTACGAAACAAATACAGTCGATATCGGACTGACTTATCTGGACAACGACCTTGGAACGTTAAAGGACTTTTGAGATTTGGAACATGGAATGTACGGACACTATATCGAGCTGGAGCGGCCGAAGAACTAACCCGGGAGCTGATTGAATATCAAATGGATATAACAGCAATTCAAGAAATAAGGTGGCCAGGAGAGGGTACTTTAGAGCAAAAGGGAATGATTATAATATATGGAGGAAACACCCAAAATAAACATGAATTAGGAACAGGATTTGTCATCAAAAAAGAGTTATGGGGGAACGTTTTAAACTTTAAAGCTTTTAATGACAGGATTAGTAAATTACGAATAAAAGGTAAATGGAAAAATATAACGATGATTAATGTACATGCACCTACTGAAGAGAAAGAAGATGATATTAAAGAAGACTTTTATAATGATCTGGAAGATGTCATAGAAGAAACCCCCAAACAGGACATCCTGATTGTGCTGGGAGACTTCAATGCAAAAATAGGTAGAGAGCAAACTAATAAAAAAGTGGCCGGTATGGAAAGCCTACATACAACTTCAAATGATAATGGATGGAGAGTCATCAACCTGGCAGAAGCCAAAGGACTGCAGGTTAGCAGTACCAGACTACAAAGAAAGGATATACACAAACAAACTTGGAAATCATGTGACAAGAGAACCTATAATCAAATAGATCACATTTTAATTAACAACAGAAATGCATCAAACATACAGCAAGTCAGAAGTTATAGAGGAGCTGAGTGCCACAGTGACCACTTCCTCGTTGGAGCAAAATTTAAAATAAAACTTAAGAGAGCTTTCTATACTAAATTACAAAGATTACACCCAACATATAACAGAGAAAAACTGCAAGACATTACAGTCAAAGAGAAATTTACAGATGAAATAAAATGTAAACTTGAAACTCTGCAAAACCCTTTGGAGGAAAGCATTGACCAAACTTGGTTGAACATCAAGAATACAATTCAGTCTACCGCAGAAGAATGTCTCGGTGTGTTAACCACGCATAGAAAGAACAGATGGTTCAATCAAAAATGTGAAGAAGCAGTCATTAGGAAGAAGAATGCCAGACATGTATGGTTAAATGACATCA
The DNA here is from genome assembly GCA_963921405.1 of Cepaea hortensis. NCBI lineage: Eukaryota > Metazoa > Mollusca > Gastropoda > Stylommatophora > Helicidae > Cepaea > Cepaea hortensis. Next base: position 91,585,065 of record OY992883.1, on the reverse strand, counting down.
ATAACATCCAAAAGGAAGAGCATTATAGAAATGAATGTAAAGAGGCTACAAAAATAGTCAGACAGCAGAAGCGAGAATATATGAGTAATATAATCAAAGATATGGAAACTAATCACCAGAAAAATGAATCCAGAAAATTTTTTAAAGAACTGAAGTCAATGAAACGAGGGCACCAACAAAACACATATGGTTTAAAAGACAAAAATGGGAATATGATAAATACCAATGAGGAAATGTGCAACACATGGAAAGAATATTTTATTGAATTACTAAATTGTGAAGCTCCAAGTAACATTTTCTCACAGGAAGAGGTTCTAACATGCGAACCACAAATTGAAGAACCTACATTTGAAGAAATCCTATATGTAATCACACGACTTAAAAACAATAAGGCAACTGGGACTGATGGAATTGCTGCTGAATTTATAAAGGCAGGTGGCCATGCATTACATCTAAAGCTATACGAACTAATAATAAAAATCTGGAGGACAGAAGAATTACCCCATGACTGGAAAGAGTCATTATTGATACCTATCTTTAAGAAAGGAGACAAGTTCCAATGTGGAAATTATAGAGGAATATCACTACTGTCCACAAGCTATAAGATACTATCCGCAGTATTACTAAATAGACTAAAACCATATTCAGAAGACATATTAGGTGACTACCAGGCGGGTTTTAGACAAAACAGATCAACAATAGATCAGATATTTATCTTACGACAAATAGCCGAGAAACATTGGGAATATAAAAGAGATCTCCATAACATTTTTGTGGATTTTAAAAAGGCTTATGATAGTGTCCATAGGAATAGTCTATGGAATGCTATGCAGGAATTTGGAATACCGAGGAAGTTAATCAACATGACCAGACTATGCATGGAAGATACTTATAATATAGTAACATATAAAGGCAGGAAATCAGACCCCTTCCAAATAACATCTGGCTTGAAACAGGGTGATGCACTATCGCCGCTACTCTTCAATCTGGCTCTAGAGAAAGTTGTAAGGAAGGTAAAGGAGGAATGTGATATTGGAGGAACATCCAAGCTGCTTGGTTATGCAGATGATATAGATATTATAGGGCAAAGTGAACAAAAGACATTGGAAATATTGACTCACTTAAAGGAAAAAGCCCAACAGATGGGGTTGGTTATCAACCAAGATAAGACAGAATATATGGTAATTTCAAGAGACGGAATGGCTAGAAACTCTGGCCACATACAAATAGATAATATGACCATTAAAAGAACGGAAACATACAAATACCTGGGTACGATCTTCAACTGCTCCAACATCATAAGGGAAGAAATACAAACTAGAATCAACTCTGGAAATAAGATATACTATGCACTACAACATCTACTAAAATCAAAGGCGCTATCTCGTAACACCAAAATCACAATATACAAAACACTGATCAGACCAGTTGTGCTGTATGGCTCTGAAACCTGGAGTACAACGAAAGGAGACGAAGCCTTGTTACAAACCTTTGAGAACAAAATTTTAAGACGCATCTTTGGACCCATTAGGGATACACAAAGTGGAGAGTGGAAAAGAAGAAGTAACAAAGACATTTATGATCTGTTTAAGTCCCCGCTAATCACTGGTATCATGAAGGCTAATAGACTACAATGGCTGGGGTATATAGAAAGAATGGAAGATAATAGGGAAACAAAACTCGCTTACACTCAGGAAATAAATGACCGTAGACCCCGAGGTAGACCAAGAAGGCGGTGGAGAGATAATACATATACAGACCTACAAGCACTTGGAATCAACGACTGGCAAGAGAAGGTCCACCAGAGAGACGAATGGAGACGGATTGTATTTGCAGCAAAGAACCTCAATGGCTCGGAACGCTGAAGAAGAAGAAGATATATATAATGCAATGTATGTCTGTGTCTATGTGTGTATGTTATTTATGCGTTCGCGAACGGTCCATCCGATTGAGATGAAATTCTCTACACGTGTTCTTATAATTCCCGTGCAGCCAACTGTCATAGTTTGTTAGTTTACAAACAGCTATTTACGTAATAAAAGTTAATTTTGTAATTTACATTATAATTTATAATCGAGGGGACTTAACTTAAGAAAAGTTATATCAAGGGACATAACTTTTAGTAGCATTGCTATATATTTTATATATAATTGTTGCATTGTTATCAATGGGTAGCGGGGTAGGGGTATCCCCTATCAAAGGAGAAGTAAGGCGCCTCCTTCCCTCCGCTAGCCTACGGGACACCCTTGGGCAAGGTGGAGTACCCGTTTAGCCCCCCGATCAGGGTTACGTGAAGCCATGGGTGCAGGTGGTGGATGAAGATGGAGAGCAGCCGACAGATAGTTGTAGGTTATGGTCTACACCTTCACGACGGTAGGCAGAGGATCTCCTTTTTTGAGGAGACAATGGCTACGGTCACTGACCAGTATGGTCACTGCTGGGAAGGAAAGCAATGGCAAACTACCTTCTTTACACATGCCAAGAAAATCATGTTGTGTTCACTTATCGATAATCAGAGAAACGGCGTAAATGGGTGCTCCATAGGAGCAGCCTCGCCCGGTAGGGATAGTCATGCGCACCAGGTGACTCCAGACCGTCAACAGGCTACTAGGTGCAAAAGATTAATATCATTGAAAGTAGGAACTTGGAATGTTAGAACAATGAATGCAGATGGAAAGTTGGAGGACATCAAAAAAGAAATGGAGAGAGAGAAGATTAACATATTAGGAATATCGGAAACGAGATGGAGAGGAGCAGGGATAAGGACAGGAGAGGAATGTAAGATTATTTACTCGGGGGGAGAAGAACAGCAAAGAGGTGTAGCCATTATATTAGATAAGCAAACATCAAATTCTGTCAAAGGATATTGGGCTGTGTCAGACAGAGTTCTATTAGTAAAATTAAACGGAAGACCTTTTAAAATAAATGTAATTCAAGTATATGCCCCAACAAGTGAAAGCAGTGAAGAAAGTATAGAGGAATTTTATAATGACATGGAGTCTGCTTTGAAGAACTGTAAAAAATCAGAAATAAATATCATAATGGGTGATTTCAACGCAAAAATAGGAAAGCAAAGCGATGGATACAGTGTAGGCAACCATGGTTTGGGAGAGAGAAATGAAAGAGGTTACAGACTTGTAGAATGGGCAAAAGAACAAGAATTGGTTGTAGGAAACACCTGGTTTAAACAACATCCTAGAAGATTATGGACACGGAGGAGTCCAGACAGCAGGATTAAAAACCAGATAGATTACATCCTGATAAGCAAAAGGTTTCGAAATGCATTAACAGTTGTAAAAACAGTTCCAAATGCAGACTGTTACAGTGATCACAGATTAATTACTGGCATATTGAGGGTAAAGTTAAAGAAAGTCAAGTATACAGCAGGAAACCCTAAATATGACTTGTGCAAATTGAAAACTGACAAAGAAATACAAGATAATTTTAACATAGAAGTAAAGAACAAATTTGATTTATTGTCTGATCTAGAGATCCTATTTCAAGATGTAGATGATCAATGGGAAATGCTGAAGAATTCAATCAGTTGTGCAGCAGAAAAAACTATTCCAAAAGTAAAGAAAGTTGGCCGTAAGACATGGATGACTGAAGAAATTTTACAACTAATGGAAACAAGAAGACAGAACAAAAATAATCCTGCCAAATATGAAGAAATTCACAGAAAAGTCAGAACCTTATGTAAGGAGGCTAAAGAAACATGGCTTGAGAAAAATTGCAGAGAAATTGAAAAACAACACAACAGTAAAAATGCAAAACTAATGCACAAAAGAATTCAGGAGATTACTAATCAAAGAACACGTACATCAGCAGGCTGCCTAAAGACAAAAGATGGAAGAGTCATAATAGAAAAAGATCAGATTTTACATGTATGGTCAGATTACGTGAAAAACCTTTATGACGATAGCAGAGACGAACAATATATTGTTCAAAATAACAATGAAGGGCCAGCAATTTTGAAGATGGAGGTTCAGAATGCTCTTAATCATATGAAATCTGGCAAAACCCCCGGTCCAGACAGCGTCACAACAGAAATGATTAATGCTTTAGAAGAATATGGAATAGATAAAGTTACCAGTCTGCTTAATACAATATATGATACTGGAAACATACCTCATGAGTTATGTAATTCTGTATTTATTGCAATCCCAAAGAAATCAGGAGCCTTGGAATGTGATCAACATCGAACAATTAGTATAATGAGTCACATCACGAAGATTTTGCTAAGAATTATCATGCAAAGAGTTAGGAGGAAAATACAACCTGAAATAGGAGAAGAACAATGTGGGTTTGTAGTAGGCAAGGGTACAGTAAATGCTGTGTATATACTGAGAACCGTAATCGAACGTTCTATAGAAGTAAACAAAGATCTACACCTTTGCTTCATTGACTACACAAAGGCTTTTGATAAAGTGAGACATGTCAACATGATAAGGATGCTTGAAGATCTACAAATTGATGGGAAAGACCTTAGACTTGTAAAAAACATATATTGGAAACAACAAGCTGCCATAAGAGTTGATAATGAAGTAAGCCAATATCAGCCTATTAAGAGAGGTGTGAGACAGGGATGTGTAATGTCTCCAGATCTGTTTTCCCTGTACAGTGAAAATATTTTCAGAAATATTGAAGATATGGAAGGAATCAACATTGGGGGACGATGCATCAATAACATTAGATATGCAGATGACACAGTCTTGATTGCAGACAATGAACAGGACCTGCAACATTTAGTAGATGCGGTTGTTACACACAGTGAACAACTAGGGTTAGAATTAAATTGTAAAAAGACACAGATTATGGTCGTCACTAAGAAGAACGAAATACCACAGTGTAATATACAAGTAAATGGGAATATTCTTCAACAAGTGAATAGGTACAATTACCTCGGAACAGTAATAACATCTGATGGGAGATGCCTTGAAGAGATTAGAACAAGAATCGCCATGGCAAAAGTAGCCTTTAGCAAGATGAAAAACATACTGACCAATAAAAAGATGTCAATTGAAACGAGAAAAAGAGTGTTGAGATGCTACATAGAACCTGTACTTTTATATGGATGTGAAGCTTGGACAATGAGCAGCCAGGCTGAAAAACATCTGATGGCTGTAGAAATGTGGCTTCTGAGGAAAATGCAAAGAATACCATGGACAGCCAGAAAGACCAATGAACAAGTCCTTCAAGAAACAAATGAAGATCGTAAACTGATCAGAGACATTAGACGTAGACAGTCACAATTTTTTGGGCATGTTATGAGAAGAAATGATTTGGAGAACTTGGTGACAACTGGTAAGATCGAGGGGAACAGACCAAGGGGAAGACCTAGAAACAAGTATCTGGATGGCTTGGCCTTGTGGCATGGTCGAGACAAAAACACGGAACTGATCCACGACTCTGTTGATCGAGTGAGATGGCAGAACATGACCGCCCACGCTTACCGGCATGGCACATGATGGATGGATGGATTGTTATCAAAGCTTTATAAAATGTTTGTCTACAGTTATGTACAGGCATATGCGTAATAATATATAATGATAAAATCTTTAAGGCATTTTTAAAGTTTTCATAAAAATAATGCATCTATTTAAAATACGTGAACATTTTCTAATTCATCTTTTTATTTTTCTTTGACATCTATGCAGTCACCCCAGCATTTATTGGGTTTTCTTGATATCTTGGTAAGTTTACGTTCAGTAGTTTCAGATTGCCCTATTTAGTTATTGGGATGAAGATTGTTCTCTTCCAATCTGTTCGCCATATTTCCGGGAACGGGAGCTTATCTAGGCGAAGCCGGCCCGGACTTGTTTTTTGGGGAACGAAAACGGGAACGGGAGCAGGGGCCGAATATGAATTAAATGAGACGCTCCCCGCCAGGAACTGGGCGAAGCCGGGCCGGGTCGTCTAGACAGACAGACAGGCAGACAGACAGACAGACAGACAGAGATAGATAGATAGATAGATAGATAGATAGATAGATAGATAGATAGATAGATAGATAGATAGATAGATAGATAGAGGTAGGTAGGTAAGTAGGCAGGCAGTCAGGCAGGCAGGCAGATAGATAGATCCCCGCCAGGGACTGGGCGAAGCCGGGCCGTGTCAGCTAGTGTGTGTGTGTGTGTGTGTGTGTATATATATATATACATATACATATACTATAGTAGAAGTATATCCAAGGAAATTTACAGAAGTATATCCAAGGAGATTTACAGAAGTATTTCCAATGAGATTTACAGAAGTATATCCAATTAAATTTATATTAATAATAATAACAACAACAACAATAATAATATAATAATAATAATAATAATAATAATAATAATAATAATAATAATAATAATAATAATACATGATACATTTTTAAACATGGCAAGTTCTTAAAACGTGCAAACAAACATGAAAGCTAGCCTCGTAGATATTCCCAGCATCTATTTCAAATATGAACCGTTCATAATAGTGCTCAGAAATAAGGGGATGCAAATCAAAATCGTTTTTCTTTTCTAAATTACAAAGTATAATGTATACTATAAAATTACAATAAAAAAAAATTCTATCAACAATGAAAAAATTTCCCCCGCGATCAACAACAACAAGGGCTATTAAAAGTAACTCAAACGTAGAGTGGCCACAGTAATGCAGAGATTGAACAGCATTTAGAAGGTATGCAAATACAGTAAAACAGGTTCAAGTAAACTTGTTACGACCACTTATATTTCCTGTGGCAACACAGTCATATGAGGAGTGCAGAATAATATGAGATCGGCGTTGCTGAGAGATGTAACGAGCTTACACTTTCTCATTGATGACGTAGTGACTTGGTTCCAGACGATAGACAGTTAAACTTCCCTGCTAGCTTATGGTTCAGCAAGTAAAGTCGCCTAGCCAATCACAGACAGACAATAGTGACTGGGGACGAGAGCAACGTCCTGTAATGGACGCGCGAATTGCCTCGAGGTCGGCGTAGCTGACAGGTTTAACGCAGTGAACAACATTATCTTCTGACCACGGCCTAGTGGGTTCCTTTCACAAACCGGTTAGTTGAATTTAAATGTTGACATTTTGCTCAAAGGGCAATGGCAAACTACTGAACGTAAAGTAAAATTCCTAGTACATCAAAACAGCCAATAGGTACTGGGGTTGATTGGAACGTCATGCGCAGAACGTATACTTTATTAAATAGCAGAAAATCGCGACTTGTGAACTCTGAATAACGTGACCAAGAAGAAGAAAATACTGGCATGTAACAAGATCTGAACGTAACAAAGAGTCATGGCTGAATGCGGCGGTCTTTGCTCAAGATGTTTACGAAGGATTTCAGGTCAGAGAAGAGACATGTGCGGCCGCCATAGACTTTGAGGACGCATACAATAGAGTATCCTTCGAGCACTTGATGCAAACCCTCCTCAGACTGAAAGTGCACCCTCACCTTGTACGATGGATAGCTGCAGTTCTGCTCCAAAGGAAGGTGGTGCTAAGATGCGGGAGTTGGTCTTCTGAGCCGATAACGATATGTCCAGGATTGCCGCAGGGTTCACCACTGTCACCAGTACTATTCAACACGTATACGGTGCTGATCACTGAACAACAGTTGGACGGGAGGGGTAGGACTCTGTCATTCGTTGACGACATTCTCGTGTATCGACAGGGTCGAGATAGACAGGCGGTTGCCAATGATATGCAGGGCGAACTAGATCGAATTTCCTCATGGTGTGCTGATGCCGGTGCCCTTGTCAACCCTGCAAAGGCATCGATTACATGGTTCTCCCTAAACAACCATATTGTGAACACAAACCTGCCGGCAGTAAGAATGGATCGGACATTTTGAGTAGAACCCAGTCAATGACATATCTTGGCGTGAGGCTTGATCGTAGCCTGTCCTTCAGAGATCATGTCGATTATGTCATAACGAAATCTCGAAAAGGTTTGTCAGCAATGAGAGTCATGGCGACTGCCAATATCGAGCAAAGACTGCTAATACTTCTGTTCCAAGGACTGGTGCTTTCAGGCATCGAGTATGCCCTGGCCATCCTCACTGTCAGCCCTACACAGATTGGAAGACTTGAAAAGGTACAAAACGAAGCCATGCGCATCATTTTGGGCTGCACGAGAGACACCAGCTGTGTAGCAATGATATACCTCCTTGACTTCCCGACAATGGAACACAGGATCAAGATCTGGAGAGCTCGTACATACTTAAAAATAAGTGCAGATGAGCAGCACCCTCTGCATGACGCTATATTCAGAGAAAAGGGTGACAGGATAAAGAGGGGTAAATCAGATATGGCGAGAACAGAGGACTTTGACGTCAGTGAATCCACATCGCTGTCTAGGATGAAAGACTTGGGAGTAAGAATCAGCACCGCCAGATGTGAGAGGTACATTGGGAAAACGAGGTGCCTCGTCAAAGAACTGGCATTATTAGCCACCGGACGCTGATGCATATGCTGGGGGGGGGGGGGGTCTGAGCACCTATGGACCTATCCAGAGTGCAATGAAGATACCCCAACTGATAACTGATAACTGAAGATCTAAACATAGAAATACACCGGTGCATAGGTAGCGCCGTGTCTCGGAAACTGGACTACTTTGGCCATATTCTATCTATCAGGTGCCGTTTCACAATGAAGGTTGGCTGCAATAGATCTGTCTGTCCCTCGCCTTGACTGTACATTCTGTCAGACTGATGTTCGTCCATCTCTTGATGTTAGCTTCCCATTTGTATCCTTGCCTACCTTTTGCTCGCTTGCCCTCTACCTTGCCCTCCAGTATAGTGTTTATAAGAGTGTTATGTCTGTTAACGTGGCCGAAATATTTCACTTGCCTCTTTTTTATTTCTTTCATCAACTCTCTCTTCATTCCCAGTTTTATTTTCTAGAACCTCTGTATTTGATTAGTTTTGTCTCCATGAAATACGGCATATTCTTCTCTTGGCAATATTAAAGTGGCGTATAAAGAACAATAACGGAAATCATGGTTCCTGGAAGCCGACTAACACATCGATCGTCACTGCATATCTCCATCTCTTTGAACTCAAGTGTAGTACACACACGTGCTACTATTTCTAGTGCACTGGACTGATTTTTGTGCGCGTGGATTAGCTTTCCTTATTACCAGTGTCCTTCACCATCAAGGAAACCTACTCCGACTTCTGAGGTACTTGTAATTTACGTCACCAAGTCAAGGACGAGAAGTCAACACTTTAGTTCAACTTACCGGTAGGAGTTGAACCCGCTACCTCGGCGGCATCAGCACACCAGAAGTTTAAGAACGTGAGCATGCTGACCCTCTTCAGGACATAAAAAGACACCCGGTGTAAGAAAATACAAGAGGCAGGGGAAGTGGCCAACGATAAACAGTCTTTCCCAGGCTGTGCTGAGAGCGGCGTTCAGCAGAACATTCACTACATGATAATGTTGACCACAGTCAATGAACTCACTTGATAGCATCTCTTATCAACGAAATGAATTCGAAATAACTGCGGTTAAAAAAACTATCATCAATAACCTAGAGATAATTTTATGTCGAAGAACTTTCGATTGAGAAAACACTTGGTCGGATGCAATTAGGGCTTAGTCCGTATTTGTTTTTTTCCACTCAAAGACTGTAATTGAAGTTGGCACGCTGAGGGTAAAACTATCTGAGATTGTGACAATTATATATTGTTCAAGCTTTTCGAAAATGCGTAAATACATAAATAATAATGCATATAAAAAACGTGTGAAGGTAAAACTGTTTGTTAAATTCATTTGTCTTAATGAAGTGTCAAAATGATTGGGTAAAAAATTGTTATTATTATAGTACTTCTCCTGTTCTCATTATCATCATCTATTGGTTATTATTATTATTGATATTGTCATCTTCATTATCATCATCATCATCGTTACCATCATTATCATTACCACACCGACAAACTATACCAACATTATTATAAGCTAGTTACTATCATCATCATCATCATCATTGTCACGGAAAATAAATTTGTTAGTTGCGATCGATGACAAACAAGACCCGACATTAGTATGCAAAAACAACCAACCCTTTGATGTTGTACAGACTGAGAAAAATACGTCGTTAAAACTGTCTACACACGATTGGCATTTCTAACTGAGAAACAAGATACGTCGCGTCAAAATGTCTACCCCTGGTCGGCGAATCTTTATGATGTGGGTTGTTTGAGAAACGAATAACAACACCAAACGTCTGCCAAGGCGGTAGTAGCCTTTGAAGTGCTAGACGGAAAGTCTGGACAGACGCGGGATGGATTCTGTGATGTGGGGAATTCTGTGGTTCACAGACAGACTGAACTATTGATGTACGGGACAAAGAATTTCCCCAAATGAAAGCAAACTTGACGGCGGGTTGACTCCAGTTAGTCTAGAACAGGAGGAGGAAACCAGATTATGGACGGATCAGCGTCTAGACTTTTTGGTGACGTCACTCCAGCCCAATATAAAAAGCGTTGCGGTAAACAAGTGGAGTTAGTCGATCAAGATTTCTGAAGTGGGAAAGATCGGTGCAGTTTTCAAAGTTGTGTTCAATGAAAGAAACTAGGGTGTCAAATTGTTGATATTTATCGGCGGACATAGATCCAGTCTGTGATTGCCTAGTTTCGATTAGCAACCGGAATAGGCATATGGTAGGCTATTAATCATATAGCGTTTGAGACGTAAGATGGTGCATGATGGTGGAAATGACCATGTGTTCACATGCACCCACTGTGAACGGACATTTACAGCGCAAATTGGCCTTATCAGTCACACTCGCTACCGCCATAGTTAAAAGTTATTATGCCTTTTAAAGCACAAACTATCGTCTGTCAAGACGGCAAGGTGCCAATGATTAATCATATCTAACTTAGAGTATGATTAGGAATAGAGTACAGTACTGTGCGGTGATATAATGCATTATAGGTGCGGTGATATAATGTATTATAGGTGTGGTGATATAATGTATTATGATTAGTGATAGAATGTTCTATAAGTGCGGTGCTAGAAAGTATCATAGGAGCGTCGGCACTAGTATCCTATTGTGTGGCTTCAACTAGCTTGAGTGATATATCATTTTACTCAGGGAGTTGAGGACAATGTAGTGGAATAATAATTAGAGAGATTAAGGATGGTTGAGAGGGAGGGGAGGAATGTGAAATGGTAGGATCTTCCAGTAGGGCCTCTGCTGGGTTTCTACCCATTCCTTTATTCTTTCCTGTCTCAGATCATATGATGAGTTATTTGGCCGTATGACAGAGATCGGATCTCTGTTATAGATCTGAGTGCTGCTATTGGCCTACATTCACCTAATTCCTGCCAGGATTGAGTTGCCCTCACCATAGTATTCTCTATTCTACAGGTTCCATTTACAGGTCCACGCATGTGTGCTATGATATTCAACAGTGAAGCTAGAACACAATTTAGAAGATGATGGCTCAGAATTTGAAGACAGAAGTTGCTGAGAGGCCGCTACATTGGGCTTATACCCAAGTTGGTTTGCGGGAACCTGGTTTCTGCTGAGCAGGACATGCTGATGAGATTTATGTTTAGCAAGTGATAGGTGTATCACTGAACAGTCAGAACATTGTATAAATACACTACTGATACCAGGAACATTCATAAAAATTTATAGAAATACCTAGAACATTCAGATTGTGGTGTTAATATGGGGAATCTTTAAAACCAGTGACACTAGATACATTGAGATTTCCCCAGTAACAGTGACAATAGGGTTAGAATTTTCTGATTAACAATCAGTTAAATAACAGAGGAAATTCTTAGTGGGAATCAGATTGAAGACTCTCATTAGACAGTGTTTGTCATGGGTGTCCAAGCATCCTAGTGGTTCAAGAGACAAAGGAGAAACTCTTCACGGGACCGGAGGAGCATCACCTTGGTGAGGATGCTTGTCTGGAATACATGGTGCTAGTGTGTTCTCAGCACAGTGTTGAGAATGACTATACTCCTGAACACTGATCTGAGTCTATATACACTTTAGAGCATACGTCACACTCTTTGCTTTAATAAATTTCTTGTTTTTATTTGTTGAAGCTAGAGTTGTCAAGTATGTTATGTTGGGGAAGAATGAGAAGGGGGGGGGGGCATGATCCAGGAGTGAGCAAGAGTGAGAAGAAGGTGTCTTCAGATTGAGGGAGTGTTGTGGACGGAGTCTGCTGGATATCTCCAGGATAGAGATATTGAATTAAAACAAATGTGGGTGTTGATTCCCCTCACTCCAGGGACGACACTAAAGTGGTAAAGAAGAACAAATAACTACTACGACATTCATTCTTTACACACACGACAATCATCATCATCATCATCATCATCATCATCATCATCATCATCATCATCATCATCATCATCATCATCATCATCACCGCCATAATTATAATCATAATCACCACCACCACTACAACCACATTAAATTTCATTATCATCATCGCACGAACTACTATTTTCACAACTACCATGATTATTATCATCACGATCATTATCACCGTCATCACCACCACCATTATCAACATGATAATACTCATAATCACCACTGCCTCTACCATCATCTTCACAACCATCATCATCATCATCAACTCGAGAATAGTTATCATGAGGTCTACGTCCAGAAATTCTAGATGTGCAACTAACCAGAACATCTTTGGGGTCGACCAGCCTAATCAAATGGCAAACACAGACATCTTTGGGAAAGCTCAGACAATCGATCCATCTCAGGGAAAGTTAAGACAGTCGACCCATATCATGGAAAGCTCAGACAATCGATCCAGCCTCACAAAATGTCTAACATAGACATCTCAGGAAAAGCTCAGACAATCGACTCAGCCTCACAAAATGTCTAACATAGACATCTCATGGAAATCTGTGACAATCGACTCAGCCTCACAAAATGTCTAACATAGGCATCTCAGGGAAAGGTAAGACAATCGACTCAGCCTCACAAAATGTCTAACATAGACATCTCATGGAAATCTGAGACAATCGACTCAGCCTCACAAAGTGCCTAACATAGACATCTCAGGGAAACGAAAGACAATCGACCCAGCCTCACAAAGTGCCTAACATAGACATCTCAGGGAAAGCCAAGACAATCGACCCAGCCTCACAAAATGTCTAACATAGACATCTCAGGGAAAGGAAAGACAATCGACCCAGCCTCACAAAGTGCCTAACATAGACATCTCAGGGAAAGGAAAGACAATCGACCCAGCCTCACAAAGTGCCTAACATAGACATCTCAGGGAAAGGAAAGACAATCGACCCAGCCTCAAAAAGTGACTAACATAGACATCTCAGGGAAAGCTCAGACAATCGACCCAGCCTCACAAAGTGCCTAACATAGACATCTCAGGGAAAGGTAAGACAATCGACCCAGCCTCACAAAGTGACTAACATAGACATCTCAGGGAAAGGAAAGACAATCGACCCAGCCTCACAAAATGTCTAACATAGACATCTCAGGAAAAGCTCAGACAATCGACTCAGCCTCACAAAATGTCTAACATAGACATCTCAGGGAAAGCCAAGACAATTGACTCAGCCTCACAAAATGTCTAACATAGACATCTCAGGGAAAGGAAAGACAATCGACTCAGCCTCACAAAATGTCTAACATAGACATCTCAGGGAAAGCCAAGACAATCGAGTCAGCCTCACAAAATGTCTAACATAGACATCTCAGGGAAAGGTAATACAATCGACTCAGCCTCACAAAATGTCTAATATAGACATCTCAGGGAAAGCCAAGACAATCGACTCAGCCTCACAAAATGTCTAACATAGACATCTCAGGGAAAGGTAAGACAATCGACCCAGCCTCACAAAGTGCCTAACATAGACATCTCATTGAAAGCTCAGACAATCGACCCAGCCTCACAAAGTGCCTAACATAGACATCTCAGGGAAAGGTAAGACAATCGACCCAGCCTCACAAAGTGCCTAACATAGACATCTCAGGGAAAGCTCAGACAATCGACCCAGCCTCACAAAGTGCCTAACATAGACATCTCAGGGAAAGGTAAGACAATCGACCCAGCCTCACAAAGTGCCTAACATAGACATCTCAGGGAAAGCTCAGACAATCAACCCAGCTTCACAAAGTGCCTAACATAGACATCTCAGGGAAAGGAAAGACAATCGACCCAGCCTCACAAAGTGCCTAACATAGACATCTCAGGGAAAGGAAAGACAATCGACCCAGCCTCACAAAGTGCCTAACATAGAAATCTCAGGGAAAGCTCAGACAATCGACCCAGCCTCACAAAGTGCCTAACATAGACATCTCAGGGAAAGCCAAGACAATCGATCCAGCCTAATAAAATGTTTAACATAGACATCGCAGGGAAAGCTTAGACAATAGACCCAGCCTCACAAAATGGCTAGACAAAGATGAGACAATCAACCCAGCCTTATAAAATAGCTAATACAAGCATCTCAGGGAAAGCTAAGACAGTGGACACATCTCAGGGAAAGCTAAGACAGTGGACACATCTCAGGGAAAGCTAAGACAGTGGACACATCTCAGGGAAAGCTAAGATAGTCGAACCAGCCTCACAAAACGGCTAATATAGACATCTCAAGGAAAGCTAAGACAGTCGACCCATCTCATAGACAGTTAAGATAGTCGACCAAGACTCACAAAAATGGCTAACATAGACATCTCAGAGAAAGCTAAGACAGTCGACCCAGCCTCACAAATTGGCTAACATAGACATCTCAGGGAAAGCTAATACAGTCGACCCAGCATCACAAATTGGCTAACATAGACATCTCAGGGAAAGCTAAGACAGTCGACCCACCTCATGGACAGCTAAGATAGTCGACTCAGCCTCACAAAAATTGTCAACATAGACATCTCAGGGAAAGCTACGACAGTCGACCCAGCCTCACAAAATAGCTAACAAAGACATCTCAGGGAAAGCTAAGACAGTCGACCCATCTCATAGACAGTTAAGATTGTCGACCCAGACTCACAAAAATGGCTAACATAGACATCTCAAGGAAAGCTAAGACAGTCGACCCATCTCATAGACAGTTAAGATAGTCGACCCAGACTCACAAAAATGGCTAACATAGACATCTCAGGGAAAGTTAAGACGCGTCGACCCACCTCATGGACAGCTAAGATAGTCGACCCAGCCTCACAAAAATATCTAATATAGACATCTCAGGGAAAGCTATGGCACATACATGGATATTGGTTGAAATATTTACGACATTGGGTGGCCTGCTCCCTTTCTCAAATTTTTTGTTTTCTACAAATAACATCCCCACCCTTTCCCCCACCTTCTTCAAAGATTCCATCGCTAATTCAGAAATGGGCCTTTGCAAATGGGTTAAATCGGGCCTACTTGCCATGTGGTTCCGAGTCCACACCTAATGTATAATCTGCCAGTACGCTTAGGAAAAGTCAGACGGACACACAAGCAGACTGCAACGTATACTATTAGAATTGGGACTCTTCGCTGGCTGTTGAAAATGAGGACGGAGCACATACTGGAACATCCCTGAGATGTCGGTACTTGGCGCAACTAAATTAAACGCCGCCAGTGAACCACATAGCCAGAAACGTGGATGCGTCTGTCCTACTTATGGTTCGCAATCAGCCGCGGGCCACTCAGAAACACACCGCTTTGTGTTGATTTCCATGGTATGAGGCGTCGGTCTTCTAGAAAGTAATGACAAATTACTGAACTGAAATTGCCTAGTATGCCACAGACAGACAATAAATGGCGAGGTTGACTGCAGCGACCTGCAAAGGACATGCAACAAAAGTTAACAGTGTCAAACATAAACGTTGTCTGGTTAAAGAAGGCGGCATCTGTAATAAACTCCGTTGTGATGATGCTTACCGAGGTGGACATTCTTTGCGCACTGCAAGATAGCAAGAGAATCATAGCAATTCCCCACGATAATGGTATGTGATCACTACGTACGGAGACTTTACGAGCATACTGGAAATGAATGTGATGCTTGTTTTCCGGAATCTTCTATATCACAAGAGTGACCATATGGATACGACGCGGCCCGAACAACAACAACAACAACAACAACAACAACAACAACAACAACAACAACAACAACAACAACAACAACAACAACAACAACAACAACAACAACAGCAGCAGCAGCTGCAGCAGCAGCACCAACAACAACAACAACAATAAAATTTCTTCTCCGATCCGCTACTTTCAAGGAATCAGAGATTTCCCGGATAGTCCCCAGTGTTGATTGGGAATTGTAAACACGTGACATAATTAGCCTTCTCTCGATACCATCAACTCTTTCTTCTGGACATGGCGTAGGAGGCAGTTGACAATGAAATATTAAAAAACCTGTGGAGGTAATCTAATCAACCGATGCATAATCTCAGCCCGTTCGCGTGTGCTGTGCTGAATAATTTATCCGGTTACATTCTGATATGCCATTCCGGGGACTGATGAGATGAGTTGATTCAAGAAGTGACATCACCGCATTAGGGACATGCCCATCTGTGCTCCGTCCTCATATTCAACAGCCAGTGAAGAGTCTCAGTGCTAACAGTATCTGTTGCAGTCTGATTATGTGTGCATCTGACCTTTCCTTGGAGTACTGATTGACGTCCAGATCCTCTGGTCACTCCCTGCCGCACCATTCTCTCTAGGCTATGATGATTTATCTGTTCTTGCACTCCATACATCTGATTCCAAAAGGACCATAACCACATCTGCCTTATCGTTCACAACTACACCACCCAACGATGCAGACCCAGCCAATCTGTCCGCCTGCTTTTTGCCACCACACCAGAATTTCCTGGGGAAAAGATTCAACACGTACATGACGTTTGAATTGAAACATGCCGCGCTGCATTGCTCTTTAATATTCGTCCACTATGGCCGACCCATTCACTGACACCCACTCATGCATTGTACGTACATCCACTCCGTACATCTCACTCTCGGATAACTACCATATCTCCATTGCTTCCAGTCTCACGCCTCACCTCCCTGCCCCTCTTTATTCACGTACTACTTCCACTCATTTACCTGGGACTGTCACTGAACCGTGACCACCCACCACCCTGGTATCATCCCCTACCTCGGTCCCCATGACCCACAGACACCCACGGCTATGTATACAAGAGGATAAAGAATACATTCTTGGTAGCAGTACAGCCTCGGTCTCGGAGTTAAGTAACAACATTTTTTTTATATTTTAATTTTTTTCTTCAATGCTCTCACTTTTGTCATCTTTTTATTCTTCTCATCCTATCCTTATGTCTTAATGTAGTCATGTACTTCTCATGTACTATATGTTGTGTTTCGTGCATGTATTGGTTTGCTGATGAAGGTTAGTCGCCGTAACGTCCTGTAATTCTATTATGTAAAGCTGCATTACTTTGTGTTATTTTATATTGTTTACGCTCTGCACGAAGCATGCTTGTGTTCACCTTTCTCAGGACACTCATTGAGTTCGTTACAATCACGACATGTATATGCTGTTCATCCCCCAGTCAGCGGAACGCCACAGTGACTTTCAGCATCTTCATTCTCAGATTAAATCTCGTGGTATCATATACTAGGCTCTCCTGTACTGTACTAAACACCGTTCATCAATCTTCGCTATGAACCCCAGGCCCTACTCGTGAATCCGCAGGTCTTTCACATACCGCTGGTTTCTCAGCTAGGAAAGGGGGAAGGATAGCACTGTAGCATAGTCCAATTCGAGTTGCTACTTTGTTACCGGGTCGGAAGGAGAACTTCCACATCAACTCAGGCCATTACATGCAAGTTTTAGAGTCGTGATTTGTGCGACGCTTTCGGCAGGTTGTACTGCGGAAAGAGACAAAACCGTATGTGATAAAACCCGGTGCATTGAAGTCAATCTTCTAAATAATTTACCTTTACACCTTTAAGTTACATGACCGTCCAGGACTCACACGACCAGAATATCAATGCATCTGACTTAAGAGTTAAAACTCAGCCTTCCAGAGAATTCACAAACCAGCCAACCCTATCTGATCTAACTTATCACTACCATACAGTACCGGCGGTTGGCTAGCAACTGTAGGCATGCTATAATTAGTCTCACATTGATACTATCTACTGTACACTGTTTTATAATTAGTCTCATATTGATACAATCTACTGTACACTGTTTTATAATTAATCTGACATTGCTACTATCTACTGTACACTATTTTATAATTAGTCTCACATTGCTACTATCTACTGTACACTATTTTATAATTAGTCTCACATTGATACTATCTACTGTACACAATTTTATAATTAGTCTCACATTGATACTATCTACTGTACACAATTTTATAATTAGTCTCACATTGATACTATCTACTGTACACTATTTTATAATTAGTCTCATATTGATAATATCTACTGTACACAATTTTATAATTAGTCTGACATTGATACTATCTACTGTACACTATTTTATAATTAGTCTCATATTGATAATATCTACTGTACACAATTTTATAATTAGTCTCACATTGCTACTATCTACTGTACACTATTTTATAATTAGTCGCATATTGATACTATCTACTGTACACTGTTTTATAATTAGTCTCATATTGATACTATCTACTGTACACAGTACATTCGGAAGTGAATATCCAAGATCTACAACAGGTAGCAGCGAACCGCCAAGCATGGAGAGACAGGACTTCTGCCCTATGCGCCGCCTTAGGCTCAAGAGGAAAGACTAACTAACTAACTAACTAACTGTACACAATTTTATAATTAGTCTCACATTGATACTATCTACTGTACACTATTTTATAATTAGTCTCACATTGATACTATCTACTGTACACTATTTTATAATTAGTCTCACATTGATACTATCTACTGTACACAATTTTATAATTAGTCTCACATTGATCCTATCTACTGTACACAATTTTATAATTAGTCTCACATTGATACTATCTACTGTACACTATTTTATAATTAGTCTCACATTGATTCTATCTACTGTACACTGTTTTATAATTAGTCTCCCATTGATGCTATCTACTGTACACTATTTTATAATTAGTCTCACATTGATACTATCTACTGTACACAATTTTATAATTAGTTTCACATTGATACTATCTACTGTACACAATTTTATAATTAGTCTCACATTGATACTATCTACTGTAAAAATTTTATAATTAGTCTCACATTGATACTGTCTACTGTACACAATTTTATAATTAGTTTCACATTGATTCTATCTACTGTACACTGTTTTATAATTAGTCTCACATTGATACTATCTACTGTACACAATTTTATAATTAGTCTCACATTGATACTATCTACTGTACACTATTTTATAATTAGTCTCACATTGATACTATCTACTGTACACATTTTTATAATTAGTCTCACATTGATCCTATCTACTGTACACAATTTTATAATTAGTCTCACATTGCTACTATCTACTGTACACTGTGTTATAATTAGTCTTAAATTGATACTATCTACTGTACACCGCTTTATAATTAGTCTCACACTGATACTATGTACACTTTTTGTCTTTGCATATCCTATTTACAGGATATCGCTGTCAACATCAGCAATACTGTTGTTGATGTCTTATCAAGTTTACGTTCAGTAATTTTCCATTGATTTCTGAACGACAGGCTCCCATACCATCACATTAAAACCCAGCGCGACACGGTCTCTTGCCAAAACGGTCGCAGCTGTGTTTCGAACGCAGGTAAGCGGAATTACGAACTGCGCCCGAAGCGCCTTTGTCACAGAGGCCGTCCCTATGTACACTACACTGTGTCATATAATTAGTCTCACAATGATACTATCTATTTTAAGCTATGGAATAGAATTAATCTTACTATGATACTATCAACTCTAAACTACATGATATAATTACTCTTAATATGATACTCTCTACTCTAAACCTGTTGTATAATTAGTTTTAATGTGATACTATCTTCTCTAAACCATGTAACATAATTAGTATTAATATAATACTATCTACTCTAAACTACGTGATATAATTAGTCTTAATATGATACTGTTTACTCTAAAGTCTAAACCATGTAACATAAATAGTCTTAATATAATATTATCTACTCTAAACCATGTAATGTAATGTGTCTTAATATGATACTATAAGTTATCCTCATGGCATGTGTACCATCACTGGCGTTGCGGGTGATGTAAACAGGTTTAGGTTTAAAGGCCGCTTATGTCAGACCAATCGCCCACCAGTGTATGAGCGACAATGTTTATTACACTTCTGACAGACATAAATCGTTTACCTGAAACTTAACACAATCGTGGCCTGGTGAGAATGATGCAGCAATGAATGACCAGATGGGATGGCGACACACAGTACTCAAATGAAAGGACAGACGGACACACAGTTAGACTGACACTGATACTTATTCGTATTAGGACTCTTCACTGGTTGTTGACGATGAGGACAGAGCGCATATGAGAATGTCCGGAGTGATGCGATGCCGGTTCTTAACTCCACTTAATTCAAACTTAGCTACAATTAGAACCCGTTTCTTCTGACCGAATGACCTCCGTTATCCTGAATACTCAACCACTCGTCCATATTATAATTATTCGGCCACCCGGCCCTTTTTCTTATTTTGGTAACTGCGAAAACAAAAACGCCCAAACTGTGTACTAAAATACAAAATTTTGGTGTTTTTAAGGGGACGTAACAATTATCTTGAGTAACACGGAACATAAATATTGAAACAAAGGGATGTCAAAGGGATATAACCATTACGTTTCGTTCACATGAAGGACATCATCTACAGTCACTTAATAAGAGCCGTCCCCACTTTAAGTACTACAGCAGGAGTGTCATCTTTACTCTGGCATCTAGTTTTATATTCCAGTCGATTCAGAATCTTGTCAAAGCCAGGTTTTCCGGCCCCGCCTGGGAATACACGGCCCAAGATTAGGTCAATCAGTAACCAAAGTTGGCGATCGGTAACCGCTAGACATTCACTGCTGAACGCTCGTTAAACACGTGGAGGTCATAGAGCTCAATAGTCGTTAAACAAGGAGTCGTTAGGCACATAAGTCGTTAAACAAGAGAGTGTTAAACAAGCAAGTCGTTAGCCTGAGATGAGGGAACCTGTTCTATTTAACTTTTAAAGTTTGTTTACATTTATTGTCGATAGTTTTAGTGTTGGTTTCTTTAAAATTGTATTTGGCAAAACGGAAATTTCTTTCTTTCTTTCTTTCTTTCTTTCTTTCTTTCTTTCTTTCTTTCTTTCTTTCTTTCTTTCTTTCTTTCTTTCTTTCTTTCTTTCTTTCTTTTTTTCTTTCTTTCTATCTGTCTTTCTTTCTTTCTTTCTTTCTTTCTTTCTTTCTTTTGCCTGTTTATCTGGCTATCTGTTTGTCAACATGGCGTACTATCTTTACAATATCTCATTATCTTTCGGTCCATCTGTCTATCTGTCCATAGGTCTGTCTATCCACATGCCTACCTACTTACTCTACCCTATCGATCCACTTGTCTTTGTCTGCCTATCCGCTTGTCTGCCTCTCTCTCTCTCTCTCTCTCTCTCTCTCTCTCTCTCTCTCTCTCTCTCTCTCTCTCTCTCTCTCCCTCTCTCTCTCTCTCTCTCTCTTATCACTGACGCAACAACACACTCACGACTTTATAAAATACTGCTTCTGTACACTCGATCTTATTCTCTGCACCGACCAACAACGCCATCAATGTATTTATCTTCCCACACGACTCTATCTGCGATCTATTCATGAAATGGCATTTCAAAGACTGACAAGAAGCATTTATACAAAAGCACAACACAGAGATACATTACATCCATTAATATCAGGAAGCAACAACAGTCTTCACTATCACAAACTAAAAGCTCCCAAAAACAATCACATGTACGCAATTCTAAAGCTTTTCCGTTTGTCAAACTTGTTTCTTTAACACTCAAATAAGCACAAATACACGCATACAGAAACACATATGCTTGTGTGAGTGTGTGCACGTCTTTCTGTGTTTGTATTTACTCTCTCTGTGTCCCCCCCTCTGTGTGTGTGTGTGTGTGCGCGCGCGCGCTTGCGCGTGTGTGTATGTGTATACTTGTGCCTCTTTTCCCCCTCTCTCTGTGTGTAGGTATTTACATCTCTCTCTCTCTCTCTCTCTCTCTCTCTCTCTCTCTCTCTCTCTCTCTCTCTCTCTCTCTCTCTCTCTCTCTCTCTCTCTTTCTGTATATCTGGGTGTATATTCTTCTGTTTTATCTTATTCTTTCTTGTGCATCTTATTCTCTTGGTTTTAGTAACTCCCATATAATGAAATCAATACTGTTAACTGTATTCATAAACATGTTCATATCAAGGTGAAAATAAAGAATGAGGTTTAGAAATATCTGAGCTATAATGGCATGGATGTGTATTTCACAAGCTGTCCTATTGTCGGATTTTCTAGTTCAGAAAAGGGCACTTTTTGGGGTTTGACAAAAGGACCCTGACGAGAAAGTAGTACAGTAATCGAAAAGTGTACACTAACTGTCTCTTATATACAAACACAGGCGCCCACACAACCACACACAAATAACAACTATGTTTAACAGTGAGGTTTGAACTAGGAGCCACGTGAGCCTAGCTGCCAGACGCCCGCCCACCTGCCCTATGGTATAGATCAAATTCCTATCGGCCTGAGTTTTAAAAATTGACCTTGCCTACCAGCTCTACCTAGCCTAAAATGGGTTAGTGAGTTAGTTGCATTGCAGGACGTTACAGTCAATCCCACTGACACAAACTCTTTTGTACCAAACTAAGATTGGTTGTCTAGGGTCTAATGCTTCTACTATCTCACTGTAGAGTGGAGGCTGAGCTTGCCACCTAGCTCACACCACAAGTCATCACTGTAGCACACATCCGCGAGTCAATTAACAAGAGTAAGGGTGCGCACAGAATATCCTTTAATTGTGAATGAACACGGACACACAACATATAAATCCAGGAACAATAATTCTCTCAGAATATATCTTCATCACAACTTAAACTCAAAGAACACGGCCTCTCAAGGCCTACTTAATCTCCTCCAACACGAAAGGTAAACTAGCCTCTCTCCAGGCCCGAATTCACTCGATCTAACCCACTCTGTGTCTCGAATTCAACTCCCTGTCCCTGAAAAAACACAGTGCGGGGTTCTCTACCTAACTCCCTCACTATTCTTCACTTTCCCAGACCACCGACCTACTCCGGTCAGGTCCCAAACTCAACTGTGTCTCCGACCCTCTCGGGATCTCTGCTTCAACTGCCCTCAGTCTCCTGGCTCCACACACACTACCCCACAGCTCAAACTCTCTGCCTCACAATTACCCTAGCCAGCTGACTTCTCCCCAGCTCCCCCTTAAATCACTGTCTTTTTAACCTTTCTTTGCAGCCCTCTGCCCCACAACCGTCCCCGTTTATCTTCTTATTTTTCCTTTCTGGGGAATGCTCTTTCACCCCGTGAACTTGTTTATATTGTCGCATAGTTATCAAGGACACTCATCTTAATATTACTGACCCCAGGCATGTGTCACCCACCATCATTTGGTTGTTCGTGATTTGTTTGCAAGTTTACGTTTAGTAGTTTGCCAGTGCTTTCTGGACGACCGGCACTCATACCTTTGCATGGGAAACAACGCGAGGCGGTCTGTTTCCAAATCTTCAACAGCTGTACTTTGAACGCGATCAGTCGGATTGCGAATTGTATTGGTAACCCCTTCGCCACAAAACCCTAAAAATGGGTACTAGGAAATTTTTTGAGAAGGAAAGGGGGCCAGGGTGATACTGATGACGTCACCCACAGATTGGTTTATACAAACATGGGCCTAGCACCATGTGACCAACGCGGTATGGACGTGTAAAGGAGACCTTGGCTTTTTATACAATAGTGGTTTACAAGCGTATATAACATACGCTTCTGTTAACCTCGGTAAATTTTGGTTATGTGTAGTGAATGTTATCCTGAATTCCGCACTGAAATGAATTAGAAAACTAACACTGGAAAATTTTGGCAATCAGCCGAACTGTTCCTATTGGTATATGATACCATATTCTTCAATAAAACACAATTTAATAGAATTTGGGCATGTCAGAGACAAAGAGA
Organism: Cepaea hortensis; assembly: GCA_963921405.1. Lineage (NCBI taxonomy): Eukaryota > Metazoa > Mollusca > Gastropoda > Stylommatophora > Helicidae > Cepaea > Cepaea hortensis. The sequence continues at coordinate 91,560,949 of OY992883.1, read as the reverse complement.
ATTTCAAATTGCTGTTCACGACATAGAAATATCAATTGGGGAAACATCTGAAGCAACTAAGACAGTCCATCAATAAGCACACATGTATCCGGGAGTGGTCGTGGAGAAGTGATCAAACCTTCTGCTTCCTGCTCCGAAGGTTGTGGGTTTGTTTCTGGGCTACGTCTTCCGGTTCGTGAGTGCAACTTTCTCAGAGACTCCTGAGGGGTCGTCGCTGGAGCTACGGAGTTCGTGCTTTGTGCGACGCTTTCGGTAGATCGCCCCGCGGACAAAGACTGAGCCATATGGGATAAACTCCGGTGAAATGAAGTTTATCCTCTCGACTTTTAAGGCTTTAAGACTTTAAGACACACATGGGATGCAGAGGTGTTTCCAAGGCACCAGGGCTGGGTTCTATACTGGCCAAGACCTATTGACGCGTCCTCGCCGAGCGGCCTGGGCAACAGGTCCCTTCAGGGTCGTGGCTAAAGTCAGTAGGATCGTTGATTCCTCAGAAATCGGAGAGTGTCTGCCTGCACGGCGAGGAACCAATAAGCCAGACATGGGACAACAGATACTCACGCAAACCTCAGGTCCTGTATGACATCACACTGCTGTTGGACAACAGGATGTCTTCATCCGACATACAGGACTTCACGCTGGAGATCACAGCCAGCGAACACAAGCAAGCAAGCAAGACACACATGTAATGTTAGGTTTTCTTAGATGTGGAAAGAAGTCCTCTAATCCCAATTCCACTTTTCACATTGGATAGTGGGGAGCATTTTGTGTGATATTCACTGGCACAGGAACGGAGCATAATGGGAACGACCCGTTGCCGTGAAGTTGGAACCTCGACTAACTAACTAACTAACCGCAATACAATTGTGAAAGTCTTGAGTGGTTCCACGGTCGGAGAATAGACTGGAGAAAGGTACCCAGATACCTCACACATAATGCGCATATTTACACACACACACACACACACACACACACACACACCCACACACCCACCCACAGTATACACACATACACATACACACACACACACACACACACACACACACACACACACAGAGGGTGTTTGTAAAGTATCACTAAACTTTGTATGTAGAACACATTTTAAAAACGAAGTACATGATGTCATTAAAATATTTGCTCCACAGGCCACCGTGAAGTAATATGTAGCGAATGGTTACCGCCTGGTGAAGTAATTCTTTGCACTCCAATAAGAATGATGTACCGGGAAGGTTAACCCGGTCAACAAATGCCCGCAGAAGTCGGATGTGTCGGCCTAACGGCGCAAGAATGCAGCTCTGCTGTAAACAGGCACAACGCAGTCACGTCCGAAAAAAAAGAAACTCCGGATGAACGCAGAAGAAGAAGAAGAAGAAGAAGAAGAAGAAGAAGAAGAAGAAGAAGAAGAAGAAGAAGAAGAAGAAGAAGAAGGAGGAGGAGGAGGAGGAAGAAGAAGAAGAAGAAGAAGAAGAAGAAGAAGAAGAAGAAGAAGAAGAAGAAGAAGAAGAAGAAGAAGAAGAAGAAGAAGAAGAAGAAGAAGAAGAAGAAGAAGAAGAAGAAGAAGAAGAAGAAGAAGAAGAAGAAGAAGAAGAAGAAGAAGAAGATATTAATAATAATACGCTGTGGGTTTGCAATTCCACGCTGATCCACACACACACACACACACACACACACACACACACAAACACACCCACACAGTATACACACACACACCCATACACTCACACTACCAAAACCATCTCTTACAGCTGCAAGTCAAAGTATCCTCCCCTTGCATAACGAGGTCAAGGTCGCCATCACACTTAAAAACCTTTTTCTTTAATAGTAAACAAGCACAAGTTTGCATAATAACACAAATATTCAAATTAGAACTGATGCGCGCGCTTCATTTCGCGTGCACTCGAAGCATAAGGCAGATATTCCAAAACTTCATGCATATTTATTTAACACAAATTAGCGTTAGATCTGTCATCAGATTTGCTCCCTACATTTTTTGTTAACATTTCATATTTAATACTTGTATTAATAATAAAGTGGTGGTCACGGTAATACTGATTATGCTGATAGCGGCATGAGCGTGGGCGGACGAGGGTTTCACGCCTGCATTCGTCGTCCGCTAACAGAGGACAAGACTGGCCACCTAATCCTCCTGGCACCCAGACCGACAAAGTCGGATGGCCCTATCACAATAGAGACCTTTAGCAGTTCCTGCTTCGGTGTATCTTCTTTTTTTCTTAACGGTAGTACTATGTCAAGTTTTGGCAGCAGACCGCGTCATGCTGTGTCGTAAAGTGTTGGTATGGGAGCCTGACGTTCATAAATCAACGGCAAACTACTGAATTAAACTTGCCAAGACATCGACAACAGCAGTAGAATGCTGGTGTTGACAGTGATGTCCTGTAAATAGGATATGCAGAAAAAAGTACTATGTCAGATATTACCTCAGGGTTGTGAACTGTTAAGGTTTATCCAGGGTATTTGTAAAGTCTCACTACACTTTGTATGTAGAAAAAATTTGAAAACTCCTTTTTTCCGTTGATAACACCATTCTTCTTCTTCTTCTTCTTCTTCTTCTTCTTCTTCTTCTTCTTCTTCTTCTTCTTCTTCTTCTTCTTCTTCTTCTTCTTCTTCTTCTTCTTCTTCTTCTTCTTCTTCTTCTTCTTCTTCTTCTTCTTCTTCTTCTTCTTCTTCTTCTTCTTCTTCTTCTTCTTCTTCTTCTTCTTCTTCTTCTTCTTCTTCTTCTTCTTCTTCTTCTTCTTCTTCTTCTGCGTTCATCCGGAGTTTCTTTTTTTTCGGACGTGACTGCGTTGTGCCTGTTTACAGCAGAGCTGCATTCTTGCGCCGTTAGGCCGACACATCCGACTTCTGCGGGCATTTGTTGACCGGGTTAACCTTCCCGGTACATCATTCTTATTGGAGTGCAAAGAATTACTTCACCAGACGGTAACCATTCGCTACATATTACTTCACGATGGCCTGTGGAGCAAATATTTTAATGACATCATGTACTTCGTTTTTAAAATGTGTTCTACATACAAAGTTTAGTGATACTTTACAAACACCCTGTGTGTGTGTGTGTGTGTGTGTGTGTGTGTGTATATATATATATGTGTGTATATACTGTGTGTGTGTGTGTGTGTGGATCGGCGTGGAATTGCAAGTCCACAGCGTATTATTATTAATATCTTCTTCTTCTTCTTCTTCTTCTTCTTCTTCTTCTTCTTCTTCTTCTTCTTCTACTTCTTCTTCTTCTTCTTCTTCTTCTTCTTCTTCTTCTTCTTCTTCTTCTTCTTCTTCTTCTTCTTCTTCTTCTTCTTCTTCTTCTTCTTCTTCTTCTTCTTCTTCTTCTTCAGCATTCCGAGTCATTGAGGTTCTTTGCTGCAGATACAATCCGTCTCCATTCGTCTCTCTGGTTGACCTTCTCTTGCCAGTCGTTGATTCCAAGTGCTTGTAGGTCTGTACATGTATTATCTCTCCACCGTCTTCTTGGTCTACCTCGGGGTCTACGGTCATTTATTTCCTGAGTGTAAGCGAGAGTAAGCGATTATTATTATTATTATTATTATTATTATTATTATTATTATTATTATTATTATTATTAATATTATTATTATTTAGTTTTGGTGTCTGCTCGTGTTGAACTCAAACGTAGTCCATTGACGTGCTACTACTTCTAGTGCACTTGACTGATTTTTCGTATGGATTAGCTTTCCTTATTACCAGTATCCCTCGCCATCAGGCGAACCCACTCCGACTTCCGAGGCACTTTTTATTCTGAGGGGGGGGGGGGGGGCTGGGTGGTCTCGTCGAGATATGGTGTCCGCCTCGATTGCTGGAGACCCCGGGTTCAGGCCCCGGTGAGGACCGGGATTTATTTAAAAAATCCTCCTGGACTTCCAGTAATAAAATTTCCCCTGGTCTCTGGGTAGTGAGATCGGTCCTCGTGTGTATTGTTGCGCACGTAAAAAATCCTTTGGCAGTTGGAAATCGAAATAAGAGTAGCCTAACGGCGCTGCCCGGGCAAAATTTCGAGTTAAAAATCTACCCAAAGTATTTCAGGATCCTCGCCAATGCAACGGAGTTCGTGCATTGAGCTGAGTTTCTCCAGACTCAGGTTTGAGTTAGGAGGAAAACGGAGCACTTACGGGTTAAACCGTGTGCCGTGATGTTGATCCAACGACTAAACTAAACTAAACTAAACTAAACTAAACTTGTTATTCACGTCCCCAAGTCAAGAACGACAGGTCAACATTTTAGTCCAACTGTCCGGTGTAGGGGTTGAACCTGCTACCTCGACATCAACTCAACGGAAGCTTTAAGACCAAGCGCTCTTATCTAATCGGCTACGCTGGCCTAGAGCGTATTATCACTCTCCCTTGCCGAACCTCAGTTTGTCTCAGCTGGCCCAAGCAACCCGCCATTCACCATCATCATCATGGGATATTCCGATAAGCGAGGGCGGTCATGGTTGGTCATCTCGGCCGATCAAAGGGATCTCAGATGAGGTCGCGATTACGCCATGTGGCCAAGCCATCCAGGTATTTATATCTATGTCTTCCTGTTATTCTTTTCCCATCAAGTGTTTACTTAAGTTGTCACATAGTTTTTATGTTTATTTCTCTTCATAAAGTGCAGAAGAAATATGGACTGCCTGCGTCCAATTCTTTCTATTTCATTTCATGTTTTCATTGTTTCTTAAAGTGTGTCTCAGTCGTGTTCCTGTCCGTCCAAGGTATTCTTTGCCTCGATGAACTGAGACGGAGGCATGGCGGAATATTATCAACAGAGTTGATTGAGAACACCAAGTCCGTGATCTGTAGAGAGACATAAAAGCCTACACTAGCTGCCATAGAAAACGATGATAAAGATGTCCCAAGAATCCACATCTTTACTGCATTAGATGCTTCTCAGCTTGTCTGCTTGTTGTCCATGTTTACAATAGTATTATATATATATATATATATATATATATATATATATATATATATATATATATATATATATATATATATATATATATATATATATTAGTACAGTTCTTGTTGTGATCTCCACAAGGCATCTTCCGTCATATTGTATGATTATTTCGAAGCTAGTTCTACAGATTCACCTGTTTAAGAATTGTGCGAGTATTACAGAAACAAATACATTGAAGAATACGTTATTGAATACGCTATTTGAGAAATGAAAACGTTGAATAACACTCAATGAATCACGAAGAGAGAAAATCACAAATGACGAAAGTATGGGTTATAACAGCGATAGATTTCACTAGAAAATAGCAAATGAAATAGTTCGGCCACATAACTAGGCTACAAACTGACAGTACACTGCAATACCGACATTCGTGGCGTACATCATTACGCAAGGGTGCAGTCACGTGTGAAGCAACCAGGACTGCAAGAGCTGTGAAGAAAAGGCTGCTGGACAGAAAAACCAATGCAGGAGATCCCCCTCCAGAAACGTCAAGCATTCTTTGCGCACATTGTCAAAGAATATTTCGAGCCAAAATAGGACTTATCAACCATTTTAGAACTCACGGCTCCATACTTTCAACTCCACTGGATGAAATGACTGGTAATCATCATTCTTGATGGACAAACAACATAAACAAACACCACAATAAGCAATGATGTACAGACCTTCTGGAATAAGAAGAAGAGGCCGACCATGTAAACGATGGACAGAGAGAATAATATAATCTATGTGAATATCGATACATCAACCCCACAAACGAACTCTCTCCTGCTGTTTATGCTTCATCTCTACACCGTAAGGTACAACTGGAACTGGATGAGATGATGATCATGATAGAGAAAAGATGATATCAGAAAGTAAATGCAAGTTAGACGGCTTGGTCATGAGACAAGATTACCACAGAACAGTTCTCCCACAGAGATCTCTAGCCTCTCTGGGCTACCAGGTCATGAAACAAGATGACCACAGAACAGTTCTCCCACAGAGATCTCTAGCCTCTCCGGGCTACCAGGTCATGCTAGCCTAACATGGGTCCTCGAACTGACTTGGGAAGTAAAGGAGATCGGAAAGATACTGACCACATCACTGACCAGTGCCGGTAGGTATATTCAAATATGTGTCCAGCAACACATGCCTACGCGTCTTAAGGTATGCAAAAGTAACTTTTATTTACTTTAACACTGGACATGTCTTCTTTTAACACGAACAGACAAAGCAGAGACAGAGACCAGAAGAGGAATAGTAAGAGGAAATAGGAGGAGGCGGAAGAGGTGGGGGCAGAAGAAGAAGAAGAAGAAGAAGAAGAAGAAGAAGAAGAAGAAGAAGAAGAAGAAGAAGAAGAAGAAGAAGAAGAATAAAAGGAGGAGAAGGACAGGGAAAAGAAGGAGGAAGAGGATGAAATATACAAGAATGCATGGCCTCACATGCCCAAACAATTCAGGCTAGCGAAACGACGATATAAGAAAAAAGAAGAATGCAATTAAAAGGACAAACACCACATAAACACTGCGTCGTTAGAAAAGAAATTAACCCGTTAAAAAAATTAAATTATCGGCAAACAACAAGGGAAGGAATGTCAAAGGACAAAGACAATTTGTCGGTTTGTCCATAAAACACCGACAAAACTGGGATGTAGTTGAGGATCCCAAATTTTAGTTTTATCCCAGAATGTTTTCATTAAGATGACCGGAGAGGTTACAAAGTCGCAATCAATCCAGTCCAATATTTCTGTCAACGAATGTTTGAAATGGAATTGATTATCAATCTTAGCAATGACCTCGCACAAATTTTTAGCAACACGTGACCGATTTGCCCAATGAGTGACATCTTTGGGGGAATCAATCAGGTCCGTGGGGATTTTGATGAATGAAAAACCTGGAATGGTGCAGGCATGTTGTCAGAGACCTTTGGCATGTCTGTCTGTCTGTCTGTCTGTCTGTCTGTCTGTCTGTCTGTCTGTCTGTCTGTCTGTCTGTCTGTCTGTCTGTCTGTCTGTCTGTCTGTCTGTCTGTCTGTCTGTCTGTCTGTCTGTCTGTCTGTCTGTCCGTCTGACTGTCTGTCTGTCTGTCTGACTGTCTGTCTGTCTGTCTGTCTGTCTGTCTGTCTGTTCGTTAGTCCGTCCGTCCATCCATCCATCCATCCATCGATCCGTACTTCCGTCCGCCAGTCTGTCTAGCAGTCTGTCAGTCTGCCTGCCTCTTTGTCTGCCTGTCTAACCGTCCACAGGCCATACTATACTACAGAAAGTTCAACAGAAACAGTGACATTAATGCGAGAGCCTCATTAATTCAAGATTACATAACAGCATGTGCAATGAGGTGGCACAATCCAAATATTCCGCTCACCCTCACACTACGTGCACCAGCTGGAGGCAATTATCTGTCCATAATTTCACCCGAGTTATTACATCTGATTGGGGAGCTACCGTAGCGCAATAGCTAGAACATTTGCCTGCCGGACGGCGGTCGTGTGTTCAATCAGGCATTTAACAGATTCAGTGCTGAACAAAAAGCAAGTTTGGACGAAACAAAAATGAATGACGGGAAATGGAAAGTAGGGGGTGTGTCACTGTTATTTTTTTTTATTGTTGCGATCGCTCGCTTTGACCTCAAGCGTAGTCCATACACACCATGTCTTGTAGTGCTGGACTGGATTTTTAGCTTTCCCTATTAATAGTGTCCCTCGGCATCAGGCGAACCCTCTCCGGCTTCAGAGGTACTTGTTATTTACGTTCCCAACTTAAGGACGATAGGTCAACATTTTAGTCCAACTGTCCGGTGTTGGGAGTTGAACCCCTTACTTCGGCATCAGCACACCGGATGTTTAAGAACACGCGTTCTTATCCAATCTGCCATGCTGACCTACTGTCACAGTCAAAACTTGAACTTGTTAATATGGTTGCAGAAACGTTATTTGATAATGCAATGACAATGTTTCGGAGATATATCAGCCCATGGCAGATACGGGAAGTCGCTTAGGGAGATTAATCATCGCATGGCAATTAATCAAAAAAAAAAAAAAAAGAAAAAAAAAAAAGAAACTACCGGACGGCGTGGATTTATAATAAACTTTTGGATAGCGGTCATGTGTACAATCGGGAATGTATAATAAACTGTCGGATGGCGGTCATGTGTTCAATCGGGGATTTATAATAAACTGTCGGATGACGGTCATGTGTTCAATCGGGGATTTATAATAAACTGTCAGACGGCGGTCATGTGTTCAATCAGGGATGTATAATAAACTGTCGGATGGCGGTCATGTGTTCAATCGGGGATTTATAATAAACTGTCAGACGGCGGTCATGTGTTCAATCGGGGATGTATAATAAACTGTCGGATGGCGGTCATGTGTTCAATCGGGGATTTATATTAAACTGTCGGGTGGCGGTCATGTGGTCAATCGGGGATGTATAATAAACTGTCGGATGGCTGTCATGTGTTCAATCGGGGATTTATAATAAACTGTCGGATGGCGGTCATGTGTTCAATCGGGGATTTATAATAAACTGTCGGATGGCGGTCATGTGTTCAATCGGGGATTTATAATAAACTGTCGGATGGCGGTCATGTCTTTTCAGTGTCATTCAGTTAGTTAGTTAGTTAGTCGACATATCATCCTCATTGCACATCGAACCATTCAGTCCATAAGTGCTCGGATCTCCTCCTCAGCAAATCCTGCAGCGTTTAGCGGCTCACGACACCAGTTCTGTGATGGTTTAACAATCTTCTTTGGTTTCCTGCGCAGTGTTCTTGTTTGGCCACACCTCTTTTAATTTGCAGTTCTCACAGTCTGACCATGGATGCAGATTCACAGTCATCACTTGGTTCTCGCAACAGTCTTACTTCTCGTAGAGCATTCAGAATGTCAGCCTGGTCCATGGCGCGTCCGCCCTCCACAGTAGCCTCACCTGCGAGCTTGTCAGCCCGCTCATTTCCTTGTACTCCCGCATGCCCTGGCACGAAGATGAAATTAATCTTTGCCAGCCGAGACCGCTCCAGAGACAGCAACCACTCTCTTCGGATCCACCCCATCTCTATCCCCTTGAGCATGCTCATTGAGTCGCTAAGGAAACATGCCCTAGTGAATGTCTGTGTCTCGAGCCATGTTATTGCTTTACTTACTGCCATGACTTCCATAGTCAGGCTACTTGTGGTCTCAGCAAAAGCACCAGAGTCCTCCTTCACAATTCTCCCTCTGACCTGCGCCGTAAAAGTGTCATTTAGAGCCAAACATAAAATAAGTTTGGACCAAACATGGTACACAATCATATGGACAGGTTTTATAATATACGTTTCCATTCACAGAGCATTGAATGTGCGGAAAATACCACGAAACAAACCAAATAACACCATGACACTATTATGGGGATATATTGTCCGTCTGTCCAAATGGGAGATCACCTATGTCGATATATATTCCATCGGCTGTAAATCAGTTACAGAATTTGACTGCGAGAGAATCATCATAAACATGGTTACCTACTGGGTGTATTTTTAATGACTGTGCAGTGTTTGAAAATATTGCCGGTCCAAGTTTTGTATTAACCCTCTGTAAAGCTCATGTAAAATGAAAGGTAAATACAAAATTTGGACCGGCAATATTTTCAAATACTGCAGTCATTAAAAATACACCCTGTAGAAGTGTTCTGGGAAGTAGAGTTGACATCTATGATAGTCACTACAAGACGCATCGAGAGCCAATTGGTCTATATAATTATGGAGCAAGCACCATATGCTCAACACTACACAATGCATGGGGAATGGTCTTATATTGTCATCACACCTGTTTATGCGGTTTTCTCATGACCTACCACACCAGCATAATTGTTTGTTGGTTAATATGTGTAGTAATAACTTATTAGTTGCTTGCTTGCTTGCGTTCGCTGGCTGTGAACTCCGGCGTGAAGTCCTGTATATCGGATGAAGACATCTTGTTGTCCAACATCAGTGTGATGTCATACCGGACTGAGGTTTGCGTGAGTATCCGTTGTCCCATGTCTGGCTTATCGGTGTGTAGACTGGTGGCTCGCCGTGCAGGCAGGTACTCTCCGACTTTGGAGGAAACTTATTAGTTGTCTTCCATCATCACAATCTTGCAGTCGGCGCCTGTAGCTCAGAGGTAGTGAACGGAGTTCTACAACCCCGACACACCAGGTTCAAAGCCAGGTTGAACCCAGCCCCATGCGCTTTGTAAGCAGATCGCTTTGTGTTGATTTTCACAATGGTATCTTCGTTAGTCGTTCAGAAAGCAACGGTAAACCAGTTAGTTGTATATCATTTTCAGGTTGTCGCAGTCAACCCCATTTCTTTAGCTGTTTGTAATTTCTTGGCATGTTTACACTCAGTAGTTCACCACTAATTTCTGAACGACCGCACTAATACCATTGCACGAAGGCAGTCTGCTGCCAAATCTCCCGCAGCTGTGTATCGAACGCGTTATGCGGGATTACGAATTACGCCCGTAACCCCTTCACTGCAGCGCCGGTAATGGAAACTACTAAATGTAAAATTTACTAGAAAATCAATAACAGGCATCAAATGCTGGGGTTGATAGAAATATCATGTAAAGAACAATCCCCCCTCCCTCTCCCAACACTGCCACAATCTTCTAGATGTTAACAACGTAAAACCCAAATCTGCAACGGCGTAAATTTTACACTTAAAACAATGAACTTGACTAGTGCAACATTCCAACGTGCTATTTCCCACAGAGATGCGTTTAGTCCCAGACAAGCATAAACGACCCGGATCCGAGGCTACTGCTAGAATGCGACCCTTAATGCCCTTGTGATGTCTTCAATGTTGCAGACGTGACTGCGGAGACACAGTGCAGATCACCTTATCCACAAAGGCCAGTGGTGATTGGTAATATGGTAAAAAAAAAATTTGCTGAGGAGACTTTTGATCGCCAGAAGTGTACTCCTTGCTAGAGCGTTTCGGGAAAAAGGAACTCTTGTGACGGTCAGAAATGTATCCCTTTCCGGAATGTTTCTGGAAAGTGAACATTTCTGACAGTCAGAATCCTCCTGTCCTTCTTGATCCACGGCGGAGTTTTTATTTTTAATGACATCACAGATCACCATAGACACAAAGAGACAACACGCGAGGGGGATAATATAATAGTACGACTGTTATAAGACAACAAGACAAAGCTCGGACAAAGAAACAAAGATATTGAATGTAACAGTTGTAGTGGGTTTTGGTTTTAGATATAAACGGTTAAAACAAACTGCACGAAGACGCACCGAAACTTCATAGAAAAAGTATGAGTTATAGACAACAGCCGTATAACTTGTGAATTTCATCGTGGAAGAATTGAATAAATATGGACAATGGCATAGAACTAAGGTGAATGTAACATATGTATAAAAATATATAAAAAGAATTTTAAAAGGAAAATGAAAGATGTGAATAATTAGTGAAGTGTTTTTTCAATAACAATGTAGAAATAAAAAGAGTGAAACTATGTTATTTCCTACAGTTTTTAATAAATGAGAGCTCAGCATTGTTTTGATGTAAACTAGTCCGAAGAGAAGCCCAACAAGAAAAAGGATGAAATAATGATTTAGGAACCAAGAGTTTGGACCATTGTTTTTCTGAATATCTATTCAGCGTTATCATGTTTAAGTTGTTTTCTGGTTGGATAATTATATTGAAAATCGCAATGGCAGATAAGAGGAACATCATGTTCTACCGCTGTTGATCACGGCCATATAAACGTTTCTTTTGCAATGCTGAACTGGCGGCTGGTCCATAATGGTTGGCGAGGCTGCGCACTGTGACAATAAAGCAATATAAAACTAGTGTAAGTGAACCGTGTAGTAGGTGTCGTGTGTTATCAGTGCCTTGTGGCAAGAAGATCAGATAAAGTCAGTAATTGTCGAATACCGAAGACACAAACAATAGATTGCACGATTTATTGCCTGGCATATTTCACTGAGCTCGTCAGGTACATACTGCGGAAATCACACATCATAAAATAAAGTTTTTAAATAAATCCTTCAAGCTGAAATATACACATATTCGCACAGTAATTTCAATTGACCGGTCTCCCTGGCAAAAGTGTTAAGGACGCTGTTCGTGATCCCGTATACCCACGTACGAAACACAGCCGCGCGAAATTCAGCAGCGGATCGTTTCGCGTTGGGTTCTTACGGAAAGGTATGTGAACCGGTCGTTCAGAAAGCAATGGCAAACTACTGAACGTAAAACTTGCCAAGACATCAACAGCAGCTGAAAAATGATGGTGTTGATTGCAATATCCTTTCTGTTTGCACAAGACTGGTTTACGCAGATTAATCGTGATCGCTTCTGCCACCTTTAACATGCGAAGAAGTATTATTTTCTTTATTTGCTGCTGGCAGGTCAGCATGACAGAATGGATAATAGCGCTCGATTTTAAATTTCAGGTTCGCTGATGCCGAGGTAGCGGCTTCAAACCTAAATGTCCATAAAACATGGACATGTAACTATGTATATTTATATATTTATACAAAGTAAAAGGTTGCATATTTTTATATTTATACAAAGTAAAAGGTTGTATATTTATATATTTATACCCAAAAAAAAAAGGTTGTATGCCGGCTTCCTGGCCTAGAGGTTAGCAACTTTTCTCCGTAATCTCGTACACTCTCGTAAGAAACGTGACGACAGTGAGAATCAGCTGTGGTTTGAAATCGCATGTTGATGTGGCCAGTATCACACCGGCCGCCTTTACTTCCCAAAACATTTCCCCGTACCCATTCTAGACTGGGTCGACTCGGAGCCCAGATCAATTTTATAAGACCGTCTAGATATGGATTCGAACTTACGACCACTGGGCCGGCAGGCCCAGCGCCTAGCCACTACCCTACCGCGGCTGCTATATACGAGGAGGCTTCAAATTGAAACTTTTTGGCAGGTTAGACGAGACCGAATTTAGATTTATTTATTTTTTCAGTCCCCCTGAACCTATAAATTGTTTGGATTGCTGTAGACATAAATTCTCTTCGTGGTGTGTGTAACGCACCACGTACTGTACCTCTTCATCTGACCGAAGAGTTTTGAAACTTCCTACTTCACTCATACATTTGCTGGACTGACAAGCATGCAACACAAGCCTGGACCTTCATTCTGTCATTTACTCTGCCATTTACTGCCAATATAATATCTCGCGGTGTATGGCAGAGGAGTCTTTGAGCCGGAGAAATTAAGGCCGCCTGACTAGTGCAGTCGCCGCGAACTGTGCAGGTTAAGACTTTCTTTTTGCCGCCGATAGAAAACATCCCACACTTACCGAGGGATCGAACCCGGGTCTACTAAAGGAGACTCCGGCGTTCTAGCCACTCGGCCAGCCACTCTCCGGACCTTCATTCATTCATTCATGAATTTCTATAGGTTTCACCCCTTCACTGATTAAAAAAAAAAAAAACGGAAACAGAACGCTGCTCCACTTTGATGCGTGTCAAAAGTGGGGCGGGCATCTTTAAACTGTCATTATGGCGTCATCATGTTCGTCTGCACTGTTATGGCACATGCTCAACACTCTTGACATCCTTAATAACAATATTGACAGGTTACAAGGCAATGACATGGTTATTGTAATTTCTATCACACTTTTAAGGTTTCCATTTGAAGCCCCCTGGTATATACGGCAAAAAGAAGCCCATAGCCCAGTGTTTCCCAACGTGGGGCCCACGCCCCACAGAGGGGCAATTCGATTGTTAAGGGGGGGGGGGCAATTCGAAAATGGGCTCGTCCAGAGTTTAAGTTAACCGTATGGCGACTCTCAGTCGCTACTCGAGCTGGGTAAACTTTCAGTATAAGTAACTTCTGTTCGCCATGTTAGTAGCCCTGATTTCATTGTTAGACGTTAAGAGTTGAACTACTGGTTTATCGGCTGATATAAAAGAAAGATTTTCTGATTTGAAACAAATTGATTTCCCAACTTGGATGATGTAGCCAATGTTAGTGTATTTGTCTGATATTTCAAATTTGCAGTATCAAGAAAATAGATAATATGACCATTAAAAGAACGGAAACATACAAATACCTGGGTACAATCTTCAACTGCTCCAACATCATAAGGGAAGAAATACAAACTAGAATCAACTCTGGAAATAAGATATACTATGCACTACAACATCTACTAAAATCAAAGGCGCTATCTCGTAACACCAAAATCACAATATACAAAACACTGATCAGACCAGTTGTGCTGTATGGCTCTGAAACATGGAGTACAACGAAAGGAGACGAAGCCTTGTTACAAACCTTTGAGAACAAAATTTTAAGACGCATCTTTGGACCCATTAGGGATACACAAAGTGGAGAGTGGAAAAGAAGAAGTAACAAAGACATTTATGATCTGTTTAAGTCCCCGCTAATCACTGGTATCATGAAGGCTAATAGACTACAATGGCTGGGGCATATAGAAAGAATGGAAGATAATAGGGAAACAAAACTCACTTACACTCAGGAAATAAATGACCGTAGACCCCGAGGTAGACCAAGAAGGCGGTGGAGAGATAATACATGTACAGACCTACAAGCACTTGGAATCAACGACTGGCAAGAGAAGGTCCACCAGAGAGACGAATGGAGACGGATTGTATTTGCAGCAAAGAACCTCCAATGGCTCGGAACGCTGAAGAAGAAGAAGAAGTATCAAGAAGCCGGTCTCTCTGTCCGAGGGGTTACAATACTTTCTCCGTAATCCCGTTTATCACGCAGTCTCGTAGCGGGCGAGAACTGGGATCGGTTCTACCCCCGCTGGTGACTTGCGGGATAACTGAGCCGGCCGCTCAGAAAGCAATGGCAAACTACTGAGCGTAATCTTGCCAAGAAATCAACAGACAGCTGAAAGATGCTGCTGTTGACAGCGATGTCATGTAAAGGATATGCGAATTTAAAAAAAAAAAGTATCAAGAAGAACTCGCAGACAAGCAAAATGATGAGTCAATTAAAACTTTATTTAATATAAAAGAAGCGATGGCATGGCTTTGTGAGGAAACTGAAATCAAATATCAAAATGCAACCAAATGTGCAAGACAACTATTGTTACCGTTTTCATCTCCGTATTTAGCTGAATGAGGATTTAGTGCCATAATTGATTTGCTGCTGAAAAACAAAGAAATCGACTGGATATAACAAAACAGGGAGACTTGAGACTGAAGTTAACTAAACTGGAACCTGACATAAAGTCGCTTTGCAGCAAACATCAATCGCAAGGATCTCACTAAATTTAAATAATAAATAATTGCTAATAGTTAAAATAATATAGAAAAAATCTTTCATTAAAATTGTTTTTACTTGAATTTCAGTTGTCCATTATATGTTTTGAAATTTTACTTACTGTGTTTGCTCAATAATTTCCTAGTGAATTCTTCCTAAAACCTATCATTCAAGTTTCTTTAGTGAACATTTTAATTTTTGAATATTAAAAAAATATGTATATGTTGGTGGGGGGGGGGGAAGAATTTTAGAAAGGCCTAGGTGGGGTATAGCACAAAAAAGGTTGGGAAACACTGCCCTAGCCAGTTTTCTCAACGACCAAAGTGCCCTGTCAGTTTGTGCATTTCAACTAACGGCTCCCGTCAGAAAGTGGAAATTGAACCCCCGCTTAAAATGCTCACATCTTTCAGTACTGCATGTCTATCGGCATTTAACCGTGCCAGTATAAGGGAAAATGCTAGGCGCACTTTTCGACAGAACCTACGTGATCTTGAAGCGACGTGGGCCAGTTAGAGCGTGTTATGTTTCCAGACGCAGACACACGCATACATACATTTAGACAAGTGAGCACATACACCAGCATATAGGCCAGTAGCACACTGTCTTTGGCTAATGTCTAATGTACGCGTGGGAGTGTTTTACTCTGCGAACGTTGTGTACAGTCAGTGACTCAACATTTTGCTTGCAGGCAAACAAACTGCACAGTAACTGGTGAAATAATTAGCTTATTGATCAACTAACTGATTGATTAACTGCGTAGCTAATTGACTGATTAATTCAATACTACAATTAGTAGTAGTAGTAGTAGTAGTAGTAGTAGTAGTAGTAGTAGTAGTAGTAGTAGTAGTAGTAGCAGCAGCAGCAGCAGCAGCAGCAGCAGCAGTAGTAGTAGTAGTAGTAGTAGTAGTAGTAGTAGTAGTAGTAGTAGTAGTAGTAGTAGTAGTAGTAGTAGTAGTAGTAGAAGATGAACTAGATCTGCTTCCTCTTGTTCTTCTTGTCCTCACCCCCCCCCCCCCCCCTCCTCCTCCTCCTCTTAAACCAAATGAGCCACCAGAACCCTTTACACATCCCGCCAAGCCCAAAACGCCCACACACTCACTTCTGTAGTCCAGCCATTGGCAGTAAGCATGAATATCTCAGATTCACTCACCAAGAAATACACACTAATGTAGCGTAATGATTGCTTGAATTAAACCGCTCAGTGTAGCAATTTGCCCACTTGAGTGATGGATTGGGTCGACACATCTCGCGACAAGTGACTGTGTGGTTACTTAAATTCTAATTTGTTGAAAGTTCAGAATATCCAAGATAAACGCTTGG
Organism: Cepaea hortensis; assembly: GCA_963921405.1. Classification (NCBI taxonomy): domain Eukaryota; kingdom Metazoa; phylum Mollusca; class Gastropoda; order Stylommatophora; family Helicidae; genus Cepaea; species Cepaea hortensis. The sequence continues at coordinate 91,544,441 of OY992883.1, read as the reverse complement.
TTTCTTTTGCTTCTTCGTTACTCTTCTGGGGGAAGTGCGTCACATCACCTACTTATACAACTAACAGGTTAGCGTGTCTGACTTCGGCTTGCATTTGTGTAGGTTTGTCTTCAGCTGGACAGATTCCATCCAATGTAACTGACGCGATCTACCCGTAGTTAGATTTACCGTTTACACAATAAACAATTAAATATACTGTTTAAAAAAAAAAGAAAAAAAACGCAACATTATTGCAGTTTCAATTGCAAACTTGGACCAACATTTTACTGACGATGCTGATTCGCCTACTGCAGTCGGTTCTGGCGATGCCGGTCCGTAAGAACTGGACTTCTGTAGGGTCTTCTAACCCAAAGACCAGCGTCTTGCAGCCGGTTCCTGACCGTTTGATCTAAAATTCGACGAGCTCCTGGTATTGACTGGACTGTGGAGGACGTAATACAAATCGATTCCTAAGGTGACGCAGCCGTATGAAGCGATCCTCGGCAGCAGTTGTGATTCTGGGTCTTCCACTACGCGGCCGGTCTGCCACTAAGTGTTTCTCGAAATCGCCTCCAATCTAATGGTGCTTCTGACCACATTACATTCTCTGGCTACTACATTTTGTGACAGCCTGTAAACGTCCAATGATGATGAGACATTGTTCTGTAGTGAGATGAGCCATACTTGCGCATTGCATTTTCAACTGAACTTATTCGAGGAGCGTCAATCTTTTATAGGCATTCAATAATATGGTCAGAGAGTTTTGTGTCCAGTAAGTTTTACGGGCCGGTCTCCCTGGTCTAGGAGTTACACGACTTTCTCCTTAATCCCGTATACTCTCGTCTGTAACGTGACGTGCACGAGAATCGGTAGCGGTTCTCTCCGCGTCGGTAACTTGCGTAGTATGTGAGCCAGCCGCTCAAGAGCAATGGTAAACTACTGAGCGTAATCTTGCCAAGAAATCAACAATCAGCTGAAAGATGCTAATGTTGACAGCGATGTCCTGTAAAGGATATGCGGGGAAAAAAAAGTTTCACGGGATTATCATGAACCTGTCACGAGTTATTGTCAAAAATGTTGTTTTGATCTTCACGACCTTACGAATCATGAGGTGAGTACAATTCAGGTAACCACGAGAATTTAATGACCAGATGGACACAGGAGATAGGTTGACCGATGTAAGATCAGCGAATATCTTTTATAAAAGTAACACCACAAATGTACTTTTGTTGTTGTTGTTGTTGTTGAACAGTATATATTATACATTCCGAAGCCTAGGATATACTTACACAAAACAAGTTCAGCTATCGAACAATCTTCCAAAAGAAATCAAAGACATCACCAGTACCTATTCATATAATCGCAAATTATTGGAACATTATCTCAGTACGGATTACCTTAATAATAATAATAATAATAATAATAATAATAATAATAATAATAATAATAATAATAATAATAATAATAATAATAATAATAATAATAAAACCCTGTATAACAGCCAGTACCCTTTGGGTCGACCAGTATATTCTTCATAGCTAATACAAATGCCACACCATTCATTAATATTACTGAGTCGTGTAGTACTGATTTCTGCATTCTCCCCATGCCTTTATAATGCATATCTTTTATATTGTTGTTTTTCTTCGTTAGCCTCTAATGATGCGCGGATAAACTAATGTATGAAAGAGAGTGATAGAAGGTCAGAATGTTAGACGGGTCTGTGTGCCCAATTCTTAACCCTTTGAAAATAAAGTTCGTCCGTTCGTAGCTAGGTTTTATTTCCTAACAAGTTTGCCAGGACGGCGGTATTATGTTCTACTCTTTGCGATTTCTAAATGCCGAGTTTTATTTTAAATGTGTATTGTTTGCCCAAGAGTCGATCAGACTGTTGAACTGGTATCTCATCTTATCTCATCTCACCATGTTCCTCTTGTACCTTGAACTGGTATCGCCCACTGTAAATGTCTTATATGTATCAGATGGCTGTTTCAGTTCTGGTGTCGATCAGACTGTTGAACTGGTATCGCCCACTGTAAATGTCTTATATGTATCAGATGGCTGTTTCAGTTCTGGTGTCGATCAGACTGTTGAACTGGTATCGCCCACTGTAAATGTCTTATATGTATCAGATGGCTGTTTCAGTTCTGGTGTCGATCAGACTGTTGAACTGGTATCGCCCACTGTAAATGTCTTATATGTATCAGATGGCTGTTTCAGTTCTGGTGTCGATCAGACTGTTGAACTGGTATCGCCCACTGTAAATGTCTTATATGTATCAGATGGCTGTTTCAGTTCTGGTGTCGATCAGACTGTTGAACTGGTATCGCCCACTGTAAATGTCTTATATGTATCAGATGGCTGTTTCAGTTCTGGTGTCGATCAGACTTGAACTGGTATCGCCCACTGTAAATGTCTTATATGTATCAGGTGGCTGTTTCAGTTGTAGTGTTCTAGACGATGATCAGAGTGATGAAGTTAATGATGAGGATAAATTTGATAAGGAAGACGACGATTAAGACGATGATGATCACAATGATAATAGTGACGATTGCGGTGATGATGACGATGAAAAATTACATCAACGAACATGAGATTTCTAAGAAGAGTACTCAGAATATCAAGAAGGGAGAATATCAGAAATGATGACACCAGGAATACAGTAGGGGTTATAGCTAGATTTCATTAGAAAACAGCAAGTTAAATGGTTCGGCCATATAACCAGGCTACTAACTAACAACATTCCACAGCAAGAAATGATGTACAGACCAACTGGAACCAGAAGAAGAGGCCGAGCACGTAATCGATGGACAGATGGAATAACAGAGTCCATGGTTATCTCGATATATGAGGCCTATAAACGGGCACTCTCCAGCTGTTTATGCTTCACCTCGACACCGCAAGGTACAAGAGGAACAAGATGAGATGAGATGATGGGATGAGACTGGGATTAAACCTTGTGCCACATACATTGAGAGACAGAAGATCAAATGGTTCGGCGATCTAGTTAGAAACGTCTCTTAAAAGTCGACAGGGTCGACTTCATTGCGCCGAAACTTTATCCCATATGGCTCAGTCTCTGTCCGCAGAGCAGAAAGCGTCGCACAAAGCACGAATTCCGTAGCTCTAGCGACGACCCTCTGGAGTCTCCGAAAAAAAAATGCACGCGTGAACCGAAGGACGCGGCCCGGAATCGAACCCACAATCTTCGGAACCTGAGTCAGACGGCTTGACCACTTCGTCACGGAGACTGCTAAATCATCTAGTTAGAATGCAACATTATCACTACCAGCACTGGCGCTACATCAAAGAATATCTGATACGAGAGCAAGAGAAAATGAAGTGACGACATCAAAGACATTGTACAATCACACGGAATAACAATATTCAGTGCCACTCATCGGATACTGGAACGTCAACTATTCCTCCCCACGACTCTTGATGGCAAATGTGAAAGATAATGATACTACTGAAGGAATTCACAATATTCGTCTCAGAAACCACTTCTCTGCCTAAGAGATCTCCCTAACCTGTCTGCTCACATTCCACATTCCACTGCCACAATGCACAACGGGTTGGAAATAATATTTCGACACATATGGACCGCTGAGTGAACTAAAAACAAAGACTCTTAGAAGAAGAATAGACAACATTGCAGTTATAGTCATATTTCAAGCGAACGAAAGAAGAAGAAGAAATGACAGGGTCTTTGCAGAACCAGATCTAGTAACAAACAAAAACAAAAATACGCGCCATTTCCACTACCTTAAGCAAAAAGGAATTGAGTCAAAACACTCGTGATTTCTGGAATAGAAACGAAACAAAAATACGACACGGTGCAGGTATTCCAATTCCGAAAGAATCAGCCAAACAAGAGAAAAGTCTGGGAACAAATAAAGTAGAAGAAATCATTTGTGGTCATGTCATACCAACGTGATTAATTTTTCCGCTGTACACGGGATATATTTTCTCTCAATGGCTTTTCATCCGAAATTTCTTATTTCCGTTCAATCTATTGTTTAATTAAAAATATAATTCTTTTCTTTCTGTCTCTCTCTGTCTCTCTCTGTCTCTCTCTTTGTCTCTCTATGTGTCCATCTCTCTCTCTCTCTCTCTCTCTCTCTCTCTCTCTCTCTCTCTCTCTCTCTCTCTCTCTCTCTCTCTCTCTCTCTCTCTCTCTCTCTCTCTGTAAATCTTTTTAATTAATTCATATGACAATTGTTTATTTCCGGAAGGCCCCGCTATTCATTTAAATCTGACATCATCAATCTTCCACTCTTTCCCTTATTTTAATTTCTTACTCATCATCGTCGTTCATTAATGTTTGAAATTGTCTATAAATCCAAATATCCTTATATTTTATTGTAAACCTGAGCTAGGTATTCGATTATCAGAAGTGTTAAGAATGTTTCAATGCTTGAAATACTACGTCTTAATCTGTGTTAATCTGTTGAAGATTTTTTTCTAATGAAGTGTGATTGTAAATGTTGAATAATTGTCCGTGTAACAAAATCCACTTAATTCTTCTGTTGGATCTATGTCGGTGTGTTTCATTTATTGAAGCAGAAGCAACAGCAGCACTACAGCAGCAGCAGCAGCAGAAGAAGAAGAAGAAGAAGAAGAAGAAGAAGAAGAAGAAGAAGAAGAAGAAGAAGAAGAAGAAGAAGAAGAAGAAGAAGAAGAAGAGGAAGAAGAAGAAGAAGAAGAAGAAGAAGAAGAAGAAGAAGAAGAAGAAGAAGAAGAAGAAGAAGAAGAAGAAGAAGAAGAAGAAGAAGAAGAAGAAGAAGAAGAAGAAGCAGAAGAAGAAGAAGAAGAAGAAGAAGAAGAAGAAGAAGAAGAAGAAGAAGAAGAAGAAGAAGAAGAAGAAGAAGAAGAAGAAGAAGAAGAAGAAGAAGAAGAAGAAAAAGACGAAGAAGAAGAAGAAGAACCACTATTCAATCATCACCCCCAACAACAAAGACAGCAAACCTTCTTCTTCTTCTTTCGTTCGCTTGAAATATGTCTATAAATGCAATGTTTTCTCTTGTATGAATTTAACTGTTGTGTTTTTTTTTAGTTCACTCAGCGGTCCATAGAGTTTATCTTCCACTGTCGTCTCTCTAGGCCAGAAGGTTTGCCTAGACTTGTTGTAATTTGGGCAGTCTTGGAGTATGTGCTCTGCTGTCTGCGACGCCAATCCACATGTGTACATGGCTGATTCACCAATCTTGAATTTTGTGTACACGTGATTGCGTAATCTATTGTGTCCTGTTCTGAGGCGCAGAATAATGACATGTTCTGGTCTGTCCATAACGTGGTAAGTCATCTTGAGCAGGTTTTGGTGGCTTTCTGACTGATTTGATCATTCTTTTCTTTTGGTGGTATAAAAAACTGTAATTTACTGCCAATATAGTACCTTGCGGTGTATGGCAGAGGGGTCTTTGAGCCTGAGGAATAAAGGCCGACTGGTTAGTGCAGTCTCCGCGAACTGTGCAGGTTAGGATTTTCATTTTGCCCCCGACAGAAAAAAATCCGACACCTTACCGAGGGATCGAACCCGGGCCTCTCGAATGAGAGTCCGGCGTTCTAGCCTCTCGGCCAGTCGCTCCTCTCGTTTGGTGGTATGTAACGGGCATATTAGTCTGTTCTTCATTTGCTCCTTCCTTAGCCAATCGATCAGCTCTGTCGTTTCTAGGTATTCCACAGTGGGATGGTATCCACTGTATGGTGACCTTATGCTGACTGCTACGTTCAGAAAGTAGTGTCCTTAGTGCTGGCAATTTCACAGACAGGAGCGCCTCGAGTACTGATTTTGCATCTGTCAATAGCACCACAGGTTGTGTACCATGACTGGTGTTTAGTAATTTCTCTGTTGCTATCTTGATTGCCTCAATTTCAGCACCATAGTTATGTCAGTACTTTCCTGTTTGCTACTCTGGCCGTGTTCCTAGTATTATGTGGATATTCTATGTACACTCCCGCTCCCCAATTTCGAACAGCATTTTGTGCTGACCTATCTGTGTAGAATCGGATCGAGAGGTCCTGTGGGTATTCTTCATCAAGGAAGCTGAGAGTGGCTTACACTGTTCTGTTCTTCTTTGTCAAATATTCCTCTCACGTTTACCTGGATTTGTAATGATAGTCCATGTTCATCTTTCCATGGAGTTCGCTCTGGTATAATTTTCAGGGGGATACCAATTGTGGGCAAATCGGTGGTTTGTCTGCAGAGTTGTTTGGCTGGGTGGATAAAACTGCTTCTTTTCAACCGTCCCATAGCTAAGTAGGGTGGCCTGGCAAGCTGAGGAACATTTCTGCTTGTATTAGCGTTTTCGTATCTCTGCGCTCACTCAGTGCTTGTGTCATCCCAATCTTCTCCATCTCCACTATAGGGGTTGATCTCATCCCTCCTGTGGTGACTATAAGTGCTTGATTTTGCACCTTGCCCAGCTCTTGTAGTGTGGTTTTTTATGCTGAATACCACGCAGTTGACCCGTATTCCAGGTGTGGTGGTATGCTCCTTTGATAAACTTTGCTAAGTATTTTCCCACTGGCTCCTCATGTGGTTCCACTTAGTTTTCTCAGGATGGCTATTTTCCTTCTGGCTTTTGCTACTGCTTTGTTGATGTGCTTTCTCCATGTCAGCCTGCCATCAAATGTTACTCCAAGGTATGTTGGTTTTTTTTTTATCTTCTGTAAGGGGTATTCCATTTATCTGGATGATCCCTGCCTTTTTTCTTGGAAGTAGGGTAAATAAAGTGGTGCTGCACTTGTCAGTGTTTATGCTGACACACCATTTATTTGCCCATGCCAAAAAAAAATAAAAATGCATCTACAGCTCTTTGTAGCGATCTGGTGGCTTCTGATGCATGTTCATGTGTGCTCCATAGAACCAGGTCATCAGCGTACATTGCCGCTTTAATTCCATGCGGTAGATTAGCAACAAGATCATTGATGAAGATTAGAAAAAGTTTGGGGAACAAGACTTCGCCCTGGAGAACACCGTGGCGCGGTGGGACTTTCTTGCTCTTCAGTCCGTCTATTTGTACTCGGGCTCTTCTGTTGTGCAAGTATGCTTTCACCCATTTGTACATCCTTCCATTGTCTAAAGACAACAACTGTGAAGCTGCCAGGCGTTTTGGGTATATGGTGCTGGGCTCATATTTGTAGACCAATCAGGTGTCGGGTGATGGGTGATGCAGTCAATATACGCAGGTCCAACTGGTCACCATTTTAGGCTGGGTCGACTGACAACAACAACAACAACAATAACAACAACAACTACAACAACAACAGTAATAATAATATACGGTGGGAGGTCCGCATGGCCGAATGGGTAAGAACGCGTATTTTTAAACATCCGGTGTGCTGATGCCGAGGTAAGCGGTTTAACCCCTACACCGGACAGTTGGACTAAAATGTTGACCTGTCGTCCTTGACTTGGGGTGTAAATTACATGTACCTCTGAAGTCGGAGTGGGTTCGCCTGATGGCGAGGGACATTGTTAATAGGGAAAGCTAATCCACACGTAAAATTCAGTCCATCACTACTATACATAGTGAGTATGGACTACGCTTGAGTTTAAAGCGAGCGAGAGCATATATATATATATATATATAATGTATTTTTAATTACTGTGGGAAGTTTTAAAATAATGCCTTTCCAAGTTTTGTATTCACCCTCAGTGGAGTTCTTGCAACATAAAAGGTAAATACAAAACGTGGAACGGCAATATTTTCAAAAACCCCACAGTCATATAAAATACACCCTGTACCAATAAGATGAAAAGTGGAGAGTGGAAAAAAGAAGGGGAATTAGAAAAGCATTACTTTCGGAACATTTAAACCCATCTCAGCTGAAATAACTTAATGGACTAAAATATATTAATCAACCTTACAGCTTCTCTTAAGACTTTTAATCTCTGACTGAGTTTCCAAACTGAGTATCTCCCCTATACCTTCCCCCTTCACTGAATCCAGAATCCAACGAATACTGATAATTTTAGCAAATGATGTTTCTGGGAAACATCCAAAACATCACATTCACAAACTGTAATCCCGATGTCTGCTTTCACTTCAATAAAACCTCACAGATTTAACAAGTATTCCACTGTTGGTCAAGCAAGCGGCAAAAGTTTAAAGACCCATGAATCATTCAGTTTCATGAAACTCACCACTCGCTGGTTCATCGGTTAGAGGATAATTCTCACATTTTACTTCGTAAATTCTATTACAAGTCAAAGCTTTAAAGTATTATATTTCTAGACCCGATGTCGTTAAAAGGACTGGCTGTGATAACCGACAATTAAGTAAACAGCACGTAGGATCGAAAGGACTGAGAAGAAATACTTGCACGCGGAATCAACACTACGTTCCAAATTCTGTGGAACTTAGGAGAAACATTAAATAACCGGTTGAGGTCATTTTGGAATAATTATCAAAGATGCGATCGCAAAAATAAGAAGACGAAGAAATAGGCAAAGAAGGAATAGACGAAGAAGAAGAAGAAGAAGAAGAAGAAGAAGAAGAAGAAGAAGAAGAAGAAGAAGAAGAAGAAGAAGAAGAAGAGAAGAAGAAGAAGAAGACGAAGAAGACGAAGAAGACGAAGAAGACGAAGAAGACGAAGAAGAGAAGAAGAAGAAGAAGAAGAAGAAGAAGAAGAAGAAGAAGAAGAAGAAGAAGAAGAAGAAGAAGCAGAAGAAGAAGAAGAAGAAGAAGAAGAAGAAGAAGAAGAAGAAGAAGAAGAAGAAGAAGAAGAAGAAGCAGAAGCAGAAGCAGAAGCAGAAGCAGAAGCAGAAGAAGAAGAAGAAGAAGAAGAAGAAGAAGAAGAAGAAGAAGAAGAAGAAGAAGAAGAAGAAGAGGAAGAGGAAGAGGAAGAAGAAGAAGAAGAAGAAGAAGAAGAAGAAGAAGAAGAAGAAGAAGAAGAAGAAGAAGAAGAAGAAGAAGAAGACATGCTTTCGTTTGAAACATTGACCATAATTATCCAGACATATAATCTTCGAGAAACAGCACACTGTCTCAGATATGTATCCCCAGCTTCTATGGAATACCTGAATTCCCGGGTGAGCAGCTTCTGCCATGGCCTCCACAAGGCAACTTCCTCGTGCAAGCCCATAGACAGATACGTGCCCAAATTCCTTTAAGCGTCCCGAGCTCCGTGAAAGGCGTACGCGCGACATTTCAAACCGCTTATTGTCTCAATTGTAATTTAAAAACATAGATAGTGTAATACCCCATCCGTTGGCCATGTTGTATATAGATGCTCCGTCGGTTTGCCGTATATCTAGCATGTTTTAGGGATCACATTTGTTTGAAACTGTCAATCAAAGGAAGTGTTGGACGGAGCGCTTGTCATTTTCTCGTATTGACCGTTGAGTTCCCAGCGGACAGGGGACATTACACAGGTTGTCACAGCTCTAGCATCAATATGGCTGCTGTTCTATTCCTAGTAAAAATAGCATTAGTGGCGCATTCAGGTCGAAACATCTTTTAAAAGATGTTCAGGCCAACTCATATCTACTTACTTATTACATACAATGTAGCCTTTTAAGCCAAGGATACTGGATTGCTCAAAGTCATCAGTATGGAAGTGAGATATAGGTGGCAGACCACGTCAATGTCATGGGGAAGTCACATATATTATATAATGATTCTAGCATCAGCTCCAGAAATAACGCATAAAAGATATATTGTTGAGTAGTTTTAAAAAAAAAGTTAGTTGCATATCCTTTACAGCAGTGCTTCCCAAAGTGGTGGTCCGCGGACCCGTGCCGGTTCGCAAGCCTTTCTTTGCCGGTCCGCAACGTGATTTGAAAAAAGTAAGAAACAAGTTAAACATTTTCTCCTTTGGGGATTGTTTAGAACTTTTTAAAAACAAGATTGTCTTTTTCTCAAAACATGATATCCGCACCGTTTTTATGGGGGTTTTAATCTTAAAATAAATTGAGCCTGCAGCCGTATAGCCCAAGGAGTATTTATTTTTAAGGATAAGTGAATCATTGGTTCAATGGGAAAGTTAAAAATAGTAACCAGCTTAGACCGATACTAAAAGCCGACATTTGTTTGTTGACGACGTGCGTGTCTTTTGTTTCCTATGTGACAAAAAGTGAGAAAGATGCACATTATAATTTGCTGATTGTCATAAGATGCAGAACACACGTGATTTTCGTTGTACGATTATAATGCGTTTTGCCATCATCTGAGAAAGTGAAGGTGTTAGATACATCTGCCGACGTCATTTATTTACAACAGGAACCGTTGCTATCCACCATTTTAATATTTTAGTATTAAAATGTATATTGAGGTCATATAAAATTCCAGATTACAAGGAAACATTTTTTTTTTAAACGGCACCATTCCCTGGTGCAAAAGGAAAATTTTATGTCGGCTCGCGAAAGTGAAAAGTTTGGGAAGCACTGCTTTACAAGACGCTTCAGTCAACCCCTACAAGTTTACGTTCTTGGCAGGTTTATGCTTAGTAGTATGCCGTTGATTTCTGAACGACCGGTCCTCATACCATTATATGAAAATCAGCGCAAGGCGGCCAGCTTCCTAATCTCCCGCAGCTGTGATTCGAACGCAGCGTGCGGGATTGCGAATTGAGTTACGCGGAAAAGTCTCTAAATCAGCCTCACTTCGATAGACAACCCGGGTGACCTGAAGGCCAGCGAATTGGATTCAAGGTATGTTCGCCCACAGTTCGTAATCCTGCATACCGCGTTCAAAACACAGCTGTGGGAAATTTGCCTGCAGACGACCTTACGTTGGTTATTTTAATGAAATGGTATGGGTGCCGGTCGTTCAAAGTAATGGCAAACTACTGAACGTAAACGTGCCCAGGAATCACAAACAGCCACAAATGCTGAGGTTGACTGCTACGTGCTGTAAAGGATATGCAATTAACCTTATGATAGCCCATAGAGGGCTGTAATGATGTACCTAGAGATCGTGGTGGTTTGATTGACAGTTAACTATGTGACGGACGCCCCTGGTGGAGTTGATAGCGATCTCCGCTGGGAAAGTCATGAGGACGGTCAGAGCGGGTTCAAAGCGTGGACTCGTCGCTTGTCACATGAGGAAAAGACCGGCCTCTTGTTCCTACTTGCTCTAGGTCTGCAAAATGTGATGGTGCCATCACATAATAGACCTATAGCAGGAAACTCATCTTCATCATGCGCCATGCCGATAAACGTGGGGTCATGTTTTGCTATCTCACTCGATCACCAGAGTCGTGGATAAGCTCTGTGTTCTTGTCTCGACCATGCCACGTTACCAAGCCATCCAGGTATTTACTTCGATGCCTTCCCCTTTTTCTTTTCCTCTCGATCTTGCCAGTTGTCACCAAGTTCTCCAATGTGTGTTTTCTCATAGCGTGTCAAAACAATTGTGACCGTCTATGTCCAATTTCTCTAATCAGTTTACGGTTTTCATTTGTCTCCTGTAGTACTTGGTCGTTGGTCTTTCTGTCTGTCCATGGTAGTCTTTGCACTTTCCTAACCGTTACATTACTGCGGCAGCTGGAATAGCTGATTAAACCGTTGTTTTTAAAGGCGTTAATTTAGAAGTACCGGAAGCGATTTGTTCGTTCGCTTTTGATCTTTCTTTTTTTTTTTGCATATCCTTTACAGGACATCGCTGTCAACACCAGCATCTTTCAGCTGTATGTTGATTTCTTGGCAAGATTACGCTCAATAGTTTGCCATTGCTTTCTGAGCTAGAACTAAACAAATAACAAGGGAAAAGGCAGCAAAATCGACAAATGATCGGAGATCCAGCTTCACGTATCTGCTACCGACAAACTTTATGTCATCGTAACAAAAAAAAACACACACAAAGGTGTCTGTAGACACTATCAAATGACATTTGTGTAATTTAGCTCGGAGTATGTGCACAATTAGGTAACCTGCTGGGGAATCAACAAATACGTAACAGACACCGTTACACGACTTGTGTCGTGTTGGGCATATGGTTCCAGTCCAATATAACTATAGAGCAATCGGTACTCGAGGGTTGATATGATCAATATCATATGGTTCCAATCCAATATAACTATAGAGCAATCGGTACTCGAGGGTTGATATGATCAATATCATATGGTTCCAGTCCAATATAACTATAGAGCAATCGGTACTCGACGGTTGATGTGATCAATAGCATATGGTTCCAGTCCAATATAACTATAGAGCAATCGGTAGTGGGCGGTTGAAGTGATCAATATCAAATGGTTCTATTCCAATATTACTATAGAGCAATCGGTAGTGGGCGGTTGAAGTGATCAATATCAAATGGTTCTAGTCCAATATTACTATAGAGCAATCGGTACTCGAAGGTTGATGCGATCAATATCAAATGGTTCTAGTCCAATATTACTATAGAGCAATCGGTAGTGGGCGGTTGAAGTGATCAATATCAAATGGTTCTAGTCCAATATTACTATAGAGCAATCGGTACTCGAAGGTTGATGCGATCAATATCAAATGGTTCTAGTCCAATATTACTATAGAGCAATCGGTACTCGAAGGTTGATGCGATCAATATCATATGGTTCTAGTCCAATATTACTATAGAGCAATCGGTATTCGACAGTTGATGTGATCAATATCATATTTTTCTATTCCAATATTACTATAGAGCAATCGGTACTCGACGGTTGATGTGATCAAGATCACGCGGCCTCATTTACTTCCCTGGACATTTCGCGGTACATATGCTCATTTTAGGTCACTCTGGGTTCCTCAGGTACATTTTACAGTTCCTTCTCTTTGGGGATTCGACGACATGACCACTTGACGGATTGGCAAATGTAGTTGACTAATTAATAGCTGTCCGTTCGTGCTTGCATACCTACCTACTTAACTACCTAACTATCTACCTACCTTCCTGCCTGTCTGCATGCCTGATTACCTTCTTAACAACCTACCTACTTTCCTGCCTGTCTGCTTGCCTGCCTGCCTGTCTGTTTGTCCACCTATCAATTCACTCGTCCATCCATCCGTCTCTCTGTCTATCAGTATTATTATGTCTTTCTCTCTGCCCGTCTGTCTGCCCGTCTCCCTGTCAGTCAGTTAAATGTTTTGTCTATCTCTGTATGTGTGTCTGTCTCTGTATGTCTGTCTGTCTGTCTAACTGTCTGTCTAACTGTCTGTCTATCTGTCTGTCTATCTGTCCGCCTGACGGTGTATACAATACGTCTTTTAACGGCATTCTCACCAATGACAGCGTGGCTAGAGAATTGTCAGAAATAACAAGATTTCAACACAGCAAACCCCACAACAGTAGCCACAGCAGTTAATCGGTACTAGCTAGCAAAATGTTTATATGTTTCAAATGCTCACGCATATTCACATTTAAATGTTTACACGTTTCAAATTTCACCCATGTTTACATTAAAATGTTTACATGTTTCAAAAATTCAACATGTTTACATTAAAAGTTTTACATATTTCAAATGCTCATCCATATTTATATTAAAATGTTTACATGCTTCAAATGTTCACCCGTGTTTACATTACACCCAGTCTTCCCCTACTCACACCCATTCAAATCTACAGTTAACCTCATGAATTATTTCTTTCTGACAAATCTTGATTGATACTTTCCAGACCCCCAAACAACTAGAGATACTACAGTAAATAACAGTACTACATTCAGATTAGGTCTGATAGCATTAGTTCTCGACAGAAAGTACTGGAGTAATTAGACGTCGGCAACGCGGAAGCCTTTCATGGGTTAAAGTTAGTTGAAGTTAATTCCCTGACTGGCTTGTCAGGGGAGTCGAGATTATAATGGGTTAACCAAGACTAGGACTATGTATGACTGGGGGAGATTAGACGAGTTATTGCTCTTGTTGTCACATGATGAGATGGTTCCCGGGTGGGGTTGAAGAGGGGGAACGCCTGGATAGCTGACGTTTGATGTCAGTCAGGCAACACACACACACACACACACACACACACACACACACACACACACACACACACTCACACACGTACACGCTTACACGCACGCATGGATATGTGGATATGTGTGTGTATGTATGTGTGCAGAGAGAGAGAGAGAGAGAGAGAGAGAGAGAGAGAGAGAGAGAGAGAGAGAGAGAGAGAGAGAGAGAGAGAGAGAGAGAGAAAGGTAGAAAAGTAAATACAGACATACAGACGGACAGACGGACGGGCGGACGGCCGGACGGACAGATGGATGGATGAATGGATGGATGGATGGATGGATGGATATATAGATAGATAGATAGATAGATAGATAGATAGATAGATAGATAGATATATAGATAGATAGATAGATAAATAGATAGATAGATAGATAGATAGATAGATAGATAGATAGATAGATAGATAGATAGATAGATAGATAGATAGATAGATAGATAGATAGATAGATAGATAGATAGATGTGTAGACATATATCTAGATATAAAGTAATACAGTACAGGCAGACAGGATGACAGACGAAAAGATAGACATACATTTAGATAGATAGTCAGCTACATTGATAAACATAGTAGTTAGACAGACAGCCATGCAGACAGACATACAGATAGATTGGTAGATAAATGACATTTAAACTGTGGGAGATAGAAGGAAAGCCACACATATGTATGTAAAAACGTACGAGAAAAATAAACACGTGAAAATTAATAAGTAAACAGTATATTGATCGCCCCACTTCCCTATCACATCTAGGTTAAGTAAAAAACGTGTTAATTTGGTTTATAATATAGGCAATGATATTTCAGCGGAGTTATAAAACATAACACTCTTATAAAAACCATACTGGAGGGTAAGGTTGAAGGAGGCAAGCGAGCAAGACGTAGACAACGATACACGTGGGAAGATAACATCAAGAGATGGACCAACAGAAGTCTGCCAGGATGTACAATCAAGGCGAGAGAAAGACAGTGTTGGAGATCCATTGCAGCCAACCCTAATTCTGGAGACGGCACCTGATAAATCGATAAGCTGAGGAGCGGCTGGTCGAGTGGCTAGTACGCCGGATTCTCCTTTGGGAGACCCGCGTTCAAATCCTCGGTAAGGTGTTGGATTTTTTTTTCTGTCGCGGGCAAAACGAAAATCGAAACCTGCACAGTTCGCGGCGACTGCACTAGCTAGGCGGCCTTAATTCCCCAGGGTCAAAGATCCCCCTGCCATACACCGCAAGGTACTATATTGGCAGTAAATGACAGTTTTTTTTTGTTTGTTTTTATCTCGGGCTACCAAAAAATCCAAAAATGGGTACCATGAAGGTTCTGAGAGGTAAAAGCGACCAACGTGATATTAACGATATCACCCATTGAGTGCCGACTCGTCTGTAACAAAATGGCGCTAGCACAATATACTCCATTAGGATCAGGGCATGTTACTTTCCTTGTTAGAAAGAAACATTCAAACAAACAAATGTGCATGCTACATTGTCTAGGGATGTGTGTTTGGAATACCTTTAAAGTACAAGCAGCAGTTGCTGGAAAAACCCGTGCTGCCGTTACAATAGTATTGGAATTATATTTAAAAACCCTCAGAAGTCGGAGTGGGTTCGCCTGATGACGAAGGAACGAAAGGAGAAAAAAAAGTAAACATATTGTTAGGACTACACTAAAGGTGCCCTCTGATCTGAACCTTTGTGTCTGTACTTCTACGAGTGCCAACTAATGCACATTCCCAAACTGCCTATTTCTACAAACGAGTTGCGTTTGAACCCTCATAAGAACAATTCCTTTCGAAAGGTTGAGTTCGCCTGGAGACCATAATGCCATATTCCCAAGAGTGGTCTCGTGTGCACGTTCCGCGCGGTAACCTCCATCAGCATATGGAGAAACCTCTATGAGCATATGGAAGAATCTCCTTCAGCATATGGAAGAATCTCCTCCAGCATATGTAAGAACACTCTTCAGCATATTTAAGAACACTCTTCAGCATATGGAAGAATCTCATTCAGCATATGGAAGAACACTCTTCAGCATATGGAAGAATCTCCTTCAGCATATGGAAGAACACTCTTCAGCATATGGAAGAATCTCTTTCAGCATATGGAAGAACACTCTTCAGCATATGGAAGAATCTCCTTCAGCATATGGAAGAACACTCTTCAGCATATGGAAGAATCTCTTTCAGCATATGGAAGAACACTCTTCAGCATATGGAAGAATCTCCTTCAGCATATGTAAGAACACTCTTCAGCATATGGAAGAATCTCTTTCAGCATATGTAAGAACACTCTTCAGCATATGGAAGAATCTCTTTCAGCATATGGAAGAACACTCTTCAGCATATGGAAGAATCTCTTTCAGCATATGGAAGAACACTCTTCAGCATATGGAAGAATCTCCTTCAGAATATGGAAGAACACTCTTCAGCATATGTAAGAATCTCCTTCAGCATATGGAAGAATCTCCTTCAGCATATGGAAGAATCTCCTTCAGCATATGGAAGAACACTCTTCAGCATATGGAAGAATCTCTTTCAGCATATGGAAGAATCTCCTTCAGCATATGGAAGAATCTCCTTCAGCATATGGAAGAATCTCCTTCAGCATATGGAAGAATCTCTTTCAGCATATGGAAGAATCTCCTTCAGCATATGGAAGAATCTCCTTCAGCATATGTAAGAATCTCTTTCAGCATATGGAAGAATCTCCTTCAGCATATGGAAGAATCTCCTTCAGCATATGGAAGAATCTCCTTCAGCATATGGAAGAACACTCTTCAGCATATGGAAGAATCTCTTTCAGCATATGGAAGAACACTCTTCAGCATATGGAAGAATCTCCTTCAGCATATGGAAGAACACTCTTCAGCATATGTAAGAATCTCCTTCAGCATATGGAAGAATCTCCTTCAGCATATGGAAGAATCTCCTTCAGCATATGGAAGAATCTCCTTCAGCATATGGAAGAATCTCCTTCAGCATATGTAAGAACACTCTTCAGCATATGTAAGAACACTCTTCAGCATATGTAAGAACACTCTTCAGCATATGTAAGAACACTCTTCAGCATATGTAAGAACACTCTTCAGCATATGGAAGAACACTCTTCAGCATATGGAAGAACACTCTTCAGCATATGGAAGAACACTCTTCAACATATGGAAGAATCTCCTTCAGCATATGTAAGAACACTCTTCAGCATATGTAAGAACACTCTTCAGCATATGGAAGAACCTCCTTCAGCATATGGAAGAATCTCCTTCAGCATATGTAAGAACACTCTTCAGCATATGTAAGAACACTCTTCAGCATATGTAAGAACACTCTTCAGCATATGTAAGAACACTCTTCAGCATATGTAAGAACACTCTTCAGCATATGGAAGAACACTCTTCAGCATATGGAAGAACACTCTTCAGCATATGGAAGAACACTCTTCAGCATATGGAAGAACACTCTTCAGCATATGGAAGAATCTCCTTCAGCATATGGAAGAATCTCCTTCAGCATATGGAAGAACACTCTTCAGCATATGGAAGAACACTCTTCAGCATATGGAAGAACACTCTTCAGCATATGGAAGAATCTCCTTCAGCATATGGAAGAACACTCTTCATCATATGGAAGAACACTCTTCAGCATATGTAAGAACACTCTTCAGCATATGTAAGAACACTCTTCAGCATATGTAAGAACACTCTTCAGCATATGGAAGAATCTCCTTCAGCATATGTAAGAACACTCTTCCGCATATGGAAGAATCTCCTTCAGCATATGTAAGAACACTCTTCAGCATATGTAAGAACACTCTTCAGCATATGTAAGAGCACTCTTCAGCATATGGAAGAATACCCTTCAGCATATAGAAGAATACCCTTCAGCATATGGACGAATCTCCTTCAGCATATGGAAGAACACTCTTCAGCATATGGAAGAACACTCTTCAGCATATGTAAGAACACTCTTCAGCATATGTAAGAACACTCTTCAGCATATGTAAGAACACTCTTCAGCATATGGAAGAATCTCCTTCAGCATATGTAAGAACACTCTTCAGCATATGTAAGAACACTCTTCAGCATATGAAAGAATCTCCTTCAGCATATGGAAGAATCTCCTTCAGTATATGTAAGAACACTCTTCAGCATATGTAAGAACACTCTTCAGCATATGTAAGAACACTCTTCAGCATATGGAAGAATCTCCTTCAGCATATGGAAGAATCTCCTTCAGCATATGTAAAAACACTCTTCAGCATATGGAAGAACACTCTTCAGCATATGTAAGAACACTCTTCAGCATATGTAAGAACACTCTTCAGCATATGTAAGAACACTCTTCAGCATATGTAAGAACACTCTTCAGCATATGGAAGAATCTCCTTCAGCATATGTAAGAACACTCTTCAGCATATGTAAGAACACTCTTCAGCATATGTAAGAACACTCTTCAGCATATGGAAGAACCTCCTTCAGCATATGGAAAAATCTCCCTCAGCATATGGAAGAATCTCCACCAGCGCATGGAAGATCCTCCACTAGCACACGGAGATCGCTAGGGCAGACCTTCTAGTCCGACCAGTGTGTTACACGGGCCCATAACGGAAGCAGTTTAAGCGTTTAAAAGGCCAGAGTATCGACTTCATTGCACCGGGTTTCATTCCATATGACTCGGTTACTTTCCACAGGGTGTCCTGCCGAAAGTGTCACACAAAGCACGAACTCCGTATCTCCAGCGACGATCCCCAGGAGTCTCTGAGAAAATTGCACTCGTGAACCAAACGACGTGGCTCGGAATCAAACTCCTACAACCTTGGGAGAGCGAGGCAAGCGGTACAACTACTTCGTCACAGAGACTACCAACAGAAGCCAAGAATAGCGGCACTGTAATACATCATGGCCGGTCTACCTGGCCAACTGGGTATGTGAGCCGGTCGTTCAGAAAGCAATGGCAAACTACTGAGCGTATTCTTGCCAAGAACATTCACAGCAGCTGAGAAATGCTGGTGTTGACTGCAACGTCATGTCAGGGATATGAAAAATAAAATACACCATGTATGTGGTAAGAGAAGGCTAAGGAGGGGTGGCTTTGATCTGGCTATCTCATCCCATAGAAACAGTTAGCTGTAAAATGGAACCAAGTATGAACAAGCCTACAACTGGCTTGGCGTGAGATGATCGAGAACTCTATGCTCCGTTGGCAGATAACAGTCTGAAGAAGAAGAAGAAAACAAAGACTAGACTAGTGGTTCTCAAGCAGTGGAGAATTCCCTCCCCCCTCCCCAAGAGGGGGATTTTAGGGTTTCCAGCGAGGGAAGAGAAATTAAGAGAACAGATTGACAGACTCAAAATGGCTTCATGCACAATATCCTGGTTCTCTATTGAGCGTTTTGTTTGATGAAACACAATTTTCTGGCATTCTGGTGTCGTGTATTAAGTGACAGTTCTTTGACGTTTTAACTGTTTGTTTATTGTAATATGATTAATTTGGTGTATTAATAAAATATTGTGAATATAAAATTTTCACCTTTTGAGGCTGACAATTTTGGAAAGGGGGGAATTATTCTTCTTTCGTTCGCTGGAAAGGGGGGAATGACATCCTAACATGTGGTGAAACGGTGCATGGGCAAAAAATAAAAAGGTTGAAAAACCACTGATGTAGACCGTATGGTCGCCGTCTTAACAAAATTTCAAAATTGGAAAATATACCCAGCAAAGAAGGAACAATAATGAAAGGCCTGGCGTCTGGAAACCGAGGGAAGGACCGACCAGGACTGCGTTTTACCACCTCCAAACTGATATCGAAAAAGTAGATTAGCGACATATACCCCGAAAAGATCTCAAAAGGGACTCAACGCACTTAAAACTATGGCTGCAATGGACATAGAGCAGAGAATGCTTTTCAGACTATACCAGCACTTGATCCTCTCAGAGATTGATTATGGACTAGGACTGCTCACTGTCTCAAAGAGTCAGCTGGTGAGATTGGAGCACATACAGAACGAGACTATGTGGGTCATTCTGGGATGCACCAGAGACACCCCAGTGGTGTGTACATCTTTGGTTTGCCGACTGTTGCTGGTAGGCTCAAGGTGATGCAGGCGAAGGCATACTTCAGAGTAGCTGCTGACACAGATCACCCGTTGCATGAGGCGCTGGACGCAGTTAAGGGCCAGCGACTGATAATAGGGAAATCATGGATGGCTCAGGCGGAGGATACGATCAGACAGGTGTGTCCCTTGGAGAACATTAGGCGAGGAGAGGAGTGGGTCAGAGTGCCAGCGGAGCAGTCAGACTTGGGCAGAGTTATAATCACATTGAGCCGGGAGTGCAGGGAGTGGCCTGCAGGGGCCACGGAAGTGGAAATCCAGCAACTAATTCAGGATAATGCTCGCCCGGGTGATGTGATTATCTACTCAGATGGTTCGGTGTTGAGAGGTAGTAGAAGTGCCTGGGGTTTCTTGGCAAAGGCTAATGGTCGACATTTGGTGCAAGAGAGCCTCGCATATGATACCACAACATCTAGTTTAAGAATGGAGGTAAAGGCAGTCAGTGCAGCTCTCCGCTGGATGGAGAATACAATACACACACACACACACACACACACACACACACACACACACACACATCGTGATTGTAACCAACTCAGAAAGCATGCTAAGTAGGATGAGGACTGGCAAGCTTTGTGCCGAGTGGCTTGCTTCGCTTCGAAAGTCACGGGTGGCAAGCATCGTCTGGATATTTTCTCCGGGGCATGCTGGTGTGTTGAGGAATGAGCAGGCAGACAGATTGGCTGGCTCTGCAAAATTTGGTGGAATATTGATGCATGATAAGGCAGACGTGGTTGCGGCCTTGTGGGAGCACGTGTACACCTCGGAGGAGCAAATGGATCACCATGATCTGGCAAGAATGCGACAGCGTGGAGTGACGAGGGGATCTAGCAGATGCTCGACGCTTAGAGGAAAGGCGAGACGCACATATAATCAGATTGCTGCTGGTACTATTGGGGTTGGAACTCTTCGCTGGCTTCTGAGGATGTGGACGAAACGCTTATGGGAATGCCCCGAATGCTGTGATGTCGGTTCCTAAATCAATCAATCAATCAATCAATCAATCAAACCCCGAAACCTCAAGTTTGAAATAGACTGCTACCTAGCGGATACTGGAAAGTGAATGTACGCAAATTATAGCTAGGATGCTCGATGGACAAGACACATACAGAAATAAGCGAACGTTTCAACCAGTCTTTAACAATGAACCAAAAAAAAAAAAAAAATTCCTTTTTCTGTTTTTATTTTAGATCTTCTTCTATTTAATTTTCCCTGTGTGTTTAAAAAAAAAAAATTCAACCAAAGGGCTTTCTAGTTAAAAAGAAAAGAAAAGAAAGAAACAGAAACGTTGATAAAGACTTTTGTTGAAACGTAACGTTGTTTCTCCATCGAGGCACTGTTAAACCCAGGACTAAAACGGTACGACAGAATCACCAATACGGAGCATCTGGAGATAACTAAACAAATACCAGTCAACCCAAAGGTAAGGGACATACGTTGGCGCAGGACAGGACCTACATCGCAAACACCCGAGAGAGCTGTATAACTAGAAAGTCCGTTGTTTGAAACCATCAGGGCACAAGGAACAGAGCAAGACAAAAAATTGAACGGAAAAGAAAATTGGAGCTAGAAATTGATAACATGGGGAAGCCATGGGCGACGCTGGACGAGATAGCAAATGATAGGACGGCTTATGGTGGGTTGTTTCAGGGCCGTGAGAGAAAAAGGATATAAGAAGAAGCAATTTAAAATCCGCTTTTTAAAAATATCCAGTCCTGCTTAGGACTAACTCGAAAGAGAACAAAGAAAGGAAAGAACGTGTGTCTGTCTGTCATCTACCGCCTGTAGTATCTCGCCGAGTAGGACAGGAATATCAAAACTCACACAAAACGGACTTAAATTATAACCGACGCTGCAGAAGTAGGTTGAATGAGGTCGAATTGTTATTTTTTTTTCTCCCCCGTAAATATTGGATTGGATTGGATCCGCTATACCCGTAGCTTTCAATCTCTGTATTGTCTAGAGCCCCCTGATCTTAACATCTTTTGGGGGGTCTTTGCTTCTATGTTAAGTTAGTTGTATGTCTTTTACAGGACGTCACATTCAACCCCAGCATGTATTGACAGTTTCTGATTTACTAGGCAATGTTTGTTCAGTAGCTTGCCATTGTTGTCTGAAAGGCCAAGTACTCATTTAATCGAAATCAACGCACAGCGGTCGGTTTCCAAACCACAGGTATCTGTTTTCGAACACCCGACTCAGTGCCACTGGGAACTATGAAGCTGCGCGTCTCACTATCCCCTAAGCCACCGCACTGGGTTTGCTTCTATGATGTTAGTTAAAATTAGTTACATATCCTTTACAGGAAGTCGCAATCAACCCCATCATTTATTAGCTGCTGGTAATTTCCTGAACAATTTAACGTTCATCAATTTACCATTCCTTTCTGAACAGCGGACGCTTATAATATTGTGAAAACCAACGCAAAGCATTCTGCTCCCCAATCGCCTGCTAATGACTTCGAGCCATGTGTGTCGGGATAGTAAAACCGCGTTCTCTGCACCTAAGCCACAGACACCGACATATGGTGTTGATATAAATAAAAACATCCCTTGAGTTTAGTTGTGTTCTGATTAAAACTGTCACACTTCCCCTGCAAAAGAACACACACGTTATCGATTTCACTGTTACAACTCAGAGAACCGTGCTAATCCTGACCAGTTCAGATTTAGCGCGCCAAGGACAATCAGTCTCATGATCAGCCTCATGAGCCTGTGAAGTTCACAGCAGTCACAAATTATTTCCATCTCTCTCAGTCCCCAAAGATCTTTCTCGGGCCCTAAACATTTGCATCCAGCAATCATTAATTAATTGCGCATTAAAAGACAAATTGAATTAATATCGCTGTCCATCCTTGGACTTCTTTTTCTTCGTTTGCCGTGAAAATGACGTTGTTTGCATTGTCTCCGTTGGCTGTAAACCTTTTAGCGGTGTGAGGAAGAAGTTAAAAAAATAGATAACACACAACACAATTGAACAAATGGAAGCCTGTTCAAGGTCAATGGAGTTAGATCTGATCGTCTCCATATAGCGACACCGTCTCATAGAAGCATCGAAGAAACTTTATGCACTGATTTTCACAACAGTGTGACCCTCCGCCGTTTAAAAGTCAATAGTAAACTGCTGGACGCAGTATTGCATTGAGAATAACAAACAGCCAATAAATGTTGGGGTTGACGCGACGTCATGTGAAGACCATAAACTAACTTTTGCTTTTGGTTGTTTTATTTTTTTTTCGGTTCGCTCACTTTGATCTCAAGCATAGTCCATACACGCGTTTAGTGCACCGGACTGACTTTTGTGTGTTGATTAGCTTTCCCTATTACCAGTGTCCCTCCCCATCAGGCCAACCCACTCGACTTCTGAGGTACTTGTAATTTACGTCACCAAGTCAAGGACAAGAAGTCAATATTTTCGCCCGATTGTGTAGGGGTTCACCGTCTGTGATCACGTGTCCATAACGGTCAGCGGTAAACCTACACATTCACAAGTGTTCACCGTCTGTCATCACATGTCCATAACGGTCAGCGGTAAACCTACACATTCACAAGTGTTAACCGCCTGTCATCACATGTCCATAACGGTCAGCGGTAAACCTACACATTCACAAGTGTTCACTATCTGTCATCACATGTCCATAACGGTCAGCGGTAAACCTACACATTCACAAGTGTTCACTATCTGTCATCACATGCCCATAGTGGTCAGCGATAAACCTATACATTCACAAGTGTTAACCGCCTGTCATCACATGTCCATAACGGTCAGCGGTAAACCTACACATTCACAAGTGTTAACCGCCTGTCATCACATGTCCATAACGGTCAGCGGTAAACCTACACATTCACAAGTGTTCACTATCTGTCATCACATGTCCATAATGGTCAGCGGTAAACCTATACATTCACAAGTGTTCACTGTCTGTCATCACATGTCCGTAACGGTCAGCGGTAAACCTAAACATTCACAAGTGTTCACTATCTGTCAATGTCCTCCACTGATACAATAACTAGGGGGAGAGAATTGCCTGGCTGCTTCGATTTGTTCGTAACAAGAAACAATAAAACATCAATAAAAGTAGAACGACATATGTAACTGCTAAATATATTTTAAATAGCTAGACTCCGTAGTACTCAACGTCTGGATTATTTTTGGTACATTCAAAAATAACCTTTTGGCACACAAATCGTTTTAAACGAAAGCACCCGGTGTAAACTTGAAATAAACGCTAGGCAATCGAACATGGACTGTGTGGATACAGGAAAAGTGCTGGGTCACATGTTCGGGTAAAGATGAATTCGTTGCTGCAAGAATCCTGGTTATGAAAGTTAAAGTTAGTTGAGTTTCCTTTACAGGACGTTTGCAGTCAACACCAGCATTGTTGTTGATGTCTTGGCAAGTTTACGTTCAGTAGCTTGCCAATGCATTTTATGAACGACCGGCACCCATACCATTTACGTAAAAACCAGCGCAACGCGATCTGCTACCAAATTGCGCGTAGCTGTGTTTCGAACACGGGTATACGGGATCACGAACCGCATTCATAAGCTGTTCGCCACGGAGACGGCGGTTATAAAAGTAGCTGAGGAAATGGTTAAATCAGTTCGTGTTTGCTCAACAAAGGGCATGCTAGTGTGTTGGGAACCGAGCAGGGGGACAGACTGGCTGTGTGGTATTGGTGCAAGATAAGGCAGATGTGGCCAGAGCCATTTGGGATCATGTCTATAGTGTAGAACAGATACAATCATTGCCTGGACAGAATGGCGTGGTCCGTTGCATTGGATAGAATATGTCTAGAGAAGGCACGCCTGAAACAAATGTATGCGGAACTCGGCTATACTGACCATTGAGGTACACAAACTAGGTCTGACACAATCTCCCCGAAAGTGGAACGATGAAGAAGGAGAATGTTGTATAGGGAGTGACCAGAGGATCCGACCATCCCTCAGTGCTCCGGGGAAAGGCCAGACGGACACTTAACAGAATGTTACTAGTACCATGAAAATGGGAGTCTTCGCTGGTTGTTGAAGATGAGGAAAGAGCGCCCAAGGGAATGTCCCTAGTGCTGTCATGTTGGATGGTGACTCTACTGAACTCAGTGATTTAGTTTGGGTTTTCGGTAAAGAACCACTGGCATTGTCCGGCCTTCTGGGAAAACCCGGTTGGTTACTGAACAAGATTACCAACTGACTTTACTTACTTACTGATTACTTACTGAAAACATTATTTAAACAGCCGATTGTAGAATTGTTACCTTATAATCTTTATTAATTACTCATTATATATATATATATATATATATATATATATATATATATATATATATATATATATAATATATATATAATAATATATATATATATATATATATATATATATATATATATATATATATATATATATATATATATATATATATATATATATATACATATAAGCAGGACATTTTAACGGTTTTTAGCTTTGCCTGCCAGACGGAGAATATTAGTCTAAACAAGAGGACATGTCCTCTTTTTGCCGGAAGTCTGGCAACCCTAGTGTCACAGACCGCCTCGGCCTAAAACGAGGAGCAGGAAATGCCCCGAGAAGTAAAGTAATATTGATCGTCTCACCCATCGAATGCCAATTGGTACATACACATTAGGGGTAACACCATATGCCCAAATATGCAAAATTGTATGTGAAAGGGCCCTTTTAGTCAAGTAAACGGACCCGTATACTCGCCGTAGGGCGCACTGCACACATGGTGCTAGACCCATATGTGTATAAACCAATCAGCCCTCGGTGGGTGACATGGATGGGCCGAGTCACGCCGGTCGACTTTACTTCCCAATACTTATACATGTTAGGCTGGGTCCACCTAAGACCCAGGTTAGTTTAAAAAAAACCCAGTGCCTCCTCCTCCTCCTCCTTCTTCTTCTTCTTCTTCTTCTTCTTCTTCTTCTTCTTCTTCTTCTTCTTCTTCTTCTTCTTCTTCTTCTTCTTCTTCTTCTTCTTCTTCTTCTTCTTCTTCTTCTTCTTCTTCTTCTTCTTCTTCTTCCTCTGCGTTCATCTGGAGTGTTGTTTTTTCCAGACGTAATTGCGTTGTGCCTGTTTACAGCAGAGCTGCGATGCTGCGCCTTCAGGCCGGCACATCCGCCTTCAGCTGCATGTGTTGACCTGGTTAACCTCCCCGCATAGTGTCTATCACACCTGGCTGCCTGTGGTCACGTATTTCTGTTCTCATGGAGGCGGAGATTCCCTTAGCTTGACCTGGGCACCCACATCTACCCAGCCTGGAATAGTTAGCAGGAAGTGTTCTGGGAAGTAAAAGTCGCCGGATTGATACAGACCACAATACCCATCATGTGCTGATTGGTTATACACATGTGAGGCTAGCACAATATACATCAACAGGACATTGCAGACACCTTGGGCGTGAGGGTGAGGTGGGAGAAGTGGCCGGGGGTCGAGAGTTTATTTGGCGTACCGTGATGAGAGCGACGTGCTGCAAAGTATTTGCTACATGAGAGATTCCAGTATTAGTCTAATTTATACTGACACTAGTCTCCTCTATCCCAACATTAGCCTCCTCTATCCCAGCATTAGTATCCTCTATCCCATCATTAGTCTCCTCTATCCCAGCATTAGTATCCTCTATCCCAGCATTAGTATCCTCTATTCCAGCATTAGTATCCTCTATCCCAGCATTAGTCTCCTCTATCCCATCATTAGTCTCCTCTATCCCAGCATTAGTATCCTCTATCCCATCATTAGTCTCCTCTATCCCAGCATTAGTATCCTCTATCCCATCATTAGTCTCCTCTATCCCAGCATTAGTCTCCTCTATCCCAGCATTAGTCTCCTCTATCCCAACATTAGCCTCCTCTATCCCAGCATTAGTATCCTATATCCCATCATTAGTCTCCTCTATCCCAGCATTAATCTCCTCTATCCCACCATTAGTCTCCTCTATCCCATCATTAATCTCCTCTATCCCAGCATTAGTATCCTCTATCTCAGCATTAGTCTCCTCTATCCCAGCATTAGTCTCCTCTATCCCAGCATTAGTATCCTTTATCCCATCATTAGTCGCCTCTATCCCAGCACTAGTCTCCTCTTTCCAGCATTAGTCTCCTCTATCCCAGCATTAGTCTCCTCTTTCCAGCATTAGTCTCCTCTATCCCATCATTAGTCTCCTCTATCCCAGCATGTCTCCTCTATCCCAGCATTAGTCTCCTCTATCCCACCATTAGTCTCCTCTATCCCAGTATTAGTCTCCTCTTCCCAGAATTAGTAACCTTTATCCCATCATTAGTCGCCTATATCCCAGCATTAGTCTCCTCTATCCAGCATTAGTCTCCTCTATCCCAGCATTAGTCTCCTCTGTCCCAGCATTAGCCTCCTCTGTCCCAGCATTAGCCTCCTCTTTTACAGTATTACCCTACTCTACCCCAGCATTAGTCTCCTCTACCCCAGCATTAGCTGCCTCTTTCCCAGCATTAGTCTCATCAATATGCTCTGAAAGAGTTGTATGACAACTGTCTGAGTCTGAAAGTGTTAAATAAGAACTGCCAGGGATTGAAAGTGTTACGCAGCAACTTTGTGTGATTGAAAGTGTTAAGCAGCAACTTTGTATGATTGAAAGTGTTAAGTATCAACTGTGTGACTGAAAGAGTTAAGCAACAACCGTCTGAGACTGACAGAATTAAGTAGCAAGCAGATAGTATGTCCAGTTCTGACACTATATAAGGGTGTCAAGTAACGGATCGAGCCTTGGAGAGTTGGGTAGAGGCTAGCACCCTCAACTAAATTAATCCACACCGATTGTTAATTTCGTATTGAAGAACAGAGTGGTCAAAACATAACAGTTGACAAAGCGCAACAGCAGACTCGCCAATCAACATGGAACTGGTATATCTAGTCGCTCAATAAAAGTCTTGTGAAGATCTCACCACCTGTGGCCACGTCTGGGGCCCAATGATGATGATAAACCGCGTTGAACTGACCAACCCTTGGGCACAGACTGTTTCTAATAATGGAAAACATGTTGTCTCTGTTTTACCTCTTAGTACTGTGGTACTCTTAGCCAGGAACAACCAAATGCAGAGGTTCTAGAAAAACTGGGGATAAACGAGAGTTGATGAAAGAAATAAAAAAGAGGCAAGTGAAATATTTCGGTTACGTTAATTACCCACTATTATATCACAAGATACAAGTGAACTAACCACTATTTTACTACAAGATACAAGCAAACTAACCACTATTCTACTACAAGATACAAGCGAACTAATAACAATTATATCACAAGACACAAGTGAACTAACCACTATTTTACTACAAGATACAAGTGAACTAACCACTATTTTACTACAAGATACAAGCGAACTAATAACTATTATAGGACAAGATATAAGCAAAGTAACCACTTTTCTACTACAAGATACAAGCGAATTAACCACTTTTCTACTACAAGATATAAGCGAACTAACCATTATTCTAATACAAAATACACGCGAAAAAAACAACACTATTATATCACAAGATAGAAGCGAACTACCCACTATTTTATCACAAGATAGAAGCGAACTAACCATTATTATACCACAAGATAGAAGCGAACTACCCACTATTTTATCACAAGATAGAAGCGAACTAACCACTATTATATCCAAGATAGAAGCGAACTAACCATTATTATACCACAAGAGGGTTCCAAATGTTGCTGTATGTAGCCGAGGCGCGGTGTTGGGGTGAGCGCCCAACATTGCTCAAATACCTCAATGGCTCGTGAATACATAACCTATGCAGCAAAAGTCCAACTCCTGGCCTTCACGTGGCGGACCTGTTTAAACTAACAGGAGAAGGGGCGACGGCGAGTCTCTGGCGCCGGAAAATAACCAGTATGCTCTAGATGTGTATGCACGTACATGCATGCGCAGACAGGTGTGTGCGCGCGTACACATCTACACTCGAGTGAGACCACAGTCTGCCCTAGCAAAGAAAGGTGCTGAAGACGGAGGCAACCAGCCAAGAGGCGCACCACAGAAATCAGGATGCCACGCAATCACGCAAAATGGAATATGTCGACTACTGCTAATCGTTATGGTGCTCGCCCTGCTTTGGACCCCCAGGCAGGTGCAGTGCCGGGCCCTATGTCTCGAAAGGGTCCAACCCCAACTACTGGAGGTCCTTCTCAGATGTCCTGTGGAGCCAGGGGACATGAGAATAAGACGACTGGCCATACTAAACGAAGACTTAAAATAATGCACTGGAATGCGGAGGGAGTCAGCAACAAAAATATAGAATTAGAAAAAATCTTGGACCAAGAAAAAGTAAGCATATGTTGCTTGCAAGAAACTCACCTCAATGAAAATATAGCCTTCAAAATCAGAGGCTACCAGTGTTACCGATCTGACCGAAAGAACAGGCGAAAAGGTGGGATACTGACCCTTGTAAGAAATAACATCATGGCTTCCCAAATCAAAGTCTACATGGAAGGGGCTGAGTATCAGACACTTAAACTTAAGACAGGTAATACAGATCTACATCTGATCAATTACTACTGTCCAGGTGACCGCCCACAGGCACTGCACACTCTACCACTAAAAGAAAAAATGATTGTGTGTGGCGATTTCAACAGCCACTCGCAGAGCTGGGGCTATGATCACATGGACCAGAGAGGAGAGAGACTGGAAGACTGGCAAGATGAGAATAGATTCATGTTGATTAACAAGCCGTCCGACCCACATACTTTCTACTCGAGATCATGGCACTCTACAACTACACCTGACCTGGCTTTTCATTCACCAGACCTGGAGTGGAACATTACACGAACTGTTGGGAAACAACTTGGTGGCAGTGACCATCGGCCAGTCTTTCTAACCGTAGAAAATGAGCTTGTAAGTGAAAGCAGCACCCTCTCGAGGTGGAACTACAAGAAAGCAGACTGGGCAATGTACAAGCATCGCACCAGCATACTGGTTAGAAACCTGAACACTGAGAAAGACATAAATAAAGCAGTTGAAGAGTTTGGGAAATGCATACTACAGGCAGCG
Source organism: Cepaea hortensis (assembly GCA_963921405.1). Taxonomy (NCBI): domain Eukaryota; kingdom Metazoa; phylum Mollusca; class Gastropoda; order Stylommatophora; family Helicidae; genus Cepaea; species Cepaea hortensis. Next base: position 91,514,410 of record OY992883.1, on the reverse strand, counting down.
CGAGAAACAGTACCAAGAGGAGCCCGTAAACAATATAAACCCTACTGGAGTAGTGAACTGGAACAGTTGCATAATGATGTTGAAGTGTGTAGAAAGCAAGCAGAGGCCACACCCAGCCAAGAGCACCACAATAAATTCCAGCATGCAAAAGCCAAATTTCAAAGGGCCAAGCTGCAGGCTAGACGGAAAAGCTGGCAGGAGAAAACGGAGTCTCTGAACTTTGAAAGAGACACAAGGAAATTGTGGAAGCTAATAAAACAGCTTAATGACGAGGGCACAGGGAGAAACTCAAAAATTGCACTACATAAAGATGGAAAAATCTTAACAAGAAAGCAAGCAGCTGACCATTTTGCGGACTCGTTCGCACAAGATAGCAATATCAAAATTAGTCCAGAGAAACAACAAGAGATTCGAGAGAAACGACAACATACAGGACAGAAGGAAATAGTACATGAGGTTCTGGAGGCACCCATCACAATCAGCGAACTGGAGCTAGCCATATCAAAACTGAAAATGAGAAAGTCACCAGGAGCTGATGGTATCTCCAATGAAATGATCAGGAACCTAGGAACAGAGGCCAAAACAAAGCTGTTGCAGATCTTCAATAACAGCTGGACCTTAGGCAGTGTTCCACAAGCCTGGAGAGAAGCAATCATGATACCCCTCCTAAAATCAGGGAAAGATGGTTCCATTGCCTCTAGCTACAGACCAATTAGCCTCACCAGCTGTCTCTGCAAAACACTGGAGCGCATCATCAATCACAGACTGCAGTGGTACATTGAAAGTAAAAACATCCTTGTGCCACAGCAGGCTGGCTTTAGGCAGTGCTACTCTACGGAAGATCAGACAACTTACCTCTCTCAAGAAATTGAGGATGCATTCCAAGAGAAGAAGCTGGTGCTTGCGGCATGGATAGATCTGAAGAAAGCCTTTGACAAAGTCTGGAAAGAAGGTCTGATGAAGAAACTGAGAAACTGCAAAGTCAATGGAAGAATGTACAAATGGGTGAAAGCATACCTGCACAACAGAAGAGCCCGAGTACAGATAGACGGACTCAAGAGCAAGAAAGTACTACTGCGTCACGGTGTCCCCCAGGGCGGAGTCTTGTCCCCCACACTTTTTCTAATCTTCATCAATGATCTTGTTGCTCACCTACCGCATGGAATTAAAGCGGCAATATACGCCGATGACCTGGTTCTATGGAGCACAAATGAATATGCATCAGTGGCCACCAGATTGCTACAAAGAGCTGTAGATACATTTGCTGCATGGGCAAATAGATGGTGTGTCAGCATAAACACTGACAAGTGCAGCACCACCCTATTTACCCTCTCTCCAAAACAAAAGGCAGGGATCATCCAGATAAATGGAACACCCCTAAGAGAAGATAAAGAACCAACATACCTTGGAGTAACATTTGATGGCAAGCTGACATGGAGAAAGCACATCAACAAAGCAGTAGCAAAAGCCAGAAGGAAAATAGCCATCCTGAGAAAGCTAAGTGGAACCACATGGGGAGCCAGTACGAAAATACTTAGCAAAGTTTACCAACAGAGCATACGACCACACCTGGAATATGGGTCAACTGCGTGGTGTTCAGCATCAAATACCACACTACAAGAGCTGGACAAGGTGCAAAATCAAGCACTTAGAGTCACCACAGGAGGGATGAGATCAACCCCTATAGTGGAAATGGAGAAGATGGGGAGGACACAGGCACTGAGTGAGCGCAGAGATACGAAAACGCTAATACAAGCAGAAAAGTTCCTCAGCTTGCCAGGCCACCCTATGAAGAACAGATTTGAAAACCTAGCTATGGGGCGGTTGAAAAGAAGTAGTTTTATCCACCAGGCCAAACGACTCTGCAGAGAAACCACTGATCTGCCCACAGTTGGTATCCCCCTAACAACTATTCCAGAGCGAACTCCATGGAAAGATGAGCATAGACTATCATTACAAATCCAGACAAAAGTGAGAGGAATATTTGACAAGGAAGAACAGAACAGTGTGCAGCGCAGAACAGCCACCCTCAGCTTCCTTGATGAAGAATACCCACAGGACCTCTGGATCCGAGTCTACACAGATGGGTCAGCACAAAATGCTGTTCGAAATGGAGGAGCGGGAGTGTACATAGAATACCCAAATAATACTAGGGACACAGCCAGAGTACCGACAGGAAAGTACTGCCATAACTATGATGCCGAAATTGAGGCAATCAAGATAGCAACAGAGAAATTACTAAATAACAGCAATGGTACACAACCTGTGGTGCTACTAACAGATGCAAAATCAGTACTCGAGGCGCTCCTCTCTGGGAAATTGCCAGTACTAAGGACACTACTTTCTGAACTTAGCAGTCAGCATAAAGTCACCATACAGTGGATACCATCCCACTGTGGAGTACCCGGAAACGACAGAGCTGATCAATTGGCTAAGGAAGGAGCCAAAGAGGAACAGCCTGATGTGCCCGTTACATACCACCAAAAGAAAAGAATGATCAAATCAGTCAGAAAGCCACCAAAACCTGCTCAAGATGACTACCACATTATGGACAGACCAGAACAAGTCATTATTCTGCGTCTCAGAACAGGACACAATAGATTACGCAACCACATGTATACAAAATTCAAGATTGGTGAAACAGCCATGTGCACATGTGGATTGGCGTCGCAGACAGCAGAGCACATACTCCAAGACTGCCCAAAATATAACATATCTAGGCAAACCTTCTGGCCTAGAAAGACGACAGTGGAAGATAAACTCTATGGACCACTGTGTGAACTGAAAAAAACAGTTCAATTCATGCAAGAGACGACATTGCAGATATAGACATATTTCAAGCGAACGAAAGAAGAAGATACCACAAGATAGAAGCGAACTAACCACTATTTTATCACAAAATAGAAGCGAACTAACCACTATTATATCACAAGATAGAAGCGAACTAACCTCTATTATATCACAAAATAGAAGCGAACTAACCATTATTATATCCAAGATAGAAGCGAACTAACCACTATTTTATCACAAGATAGAAGCGAACTAACCACTATTATATCCAAGATAGAAGCGAACTAACCACTATTTTATCACAAGATAGAAGCGAACTAACCACTATTTTATCACAAGATAGAAGCGAACTAACCACTATTATATCACAAAATAGAAGCGAACTAACCATTATTATATCACAAGATAGAAGCGAACTAAACATTATTATATCACAAAATAGAAGCGAACTAACCATTATTATATCACAAAATAGAAGCGAACTAACAACTATTATATCACAAAATAGAAGCAAACTAACCACTATTATATCACAAGATAGAAGCGAAGTAACCATTATTATATCACAAAATAGAAGCGAACTAACCATTATTATATCACAAAATAGAAGCGAACTAACCACTATTATATCACAAAATAGAAGCGAACTAACCACTATTATATCACAAAATAGAAGCAAACTAACCACTATTATATCACAAGATAGAAGCGAAGTAACCATTATTATATCACAAAATAGAAGCGAACTAACCATTATTATATCACAAAATAGAAGCGAACTAACCACTATTATATCACAAAATAGAAGCGAACTAAACATTATTATATCACAAAATAGAAGCGAACTAACCACTATTATATCACAAAATAGAAGCGAACTAACCACTATTCTACTACAAAATACACGCGAACAAACCACTATTATATCATAAGATACAAGCGAACTAACCATTATTATATCACAAGATAGAAGCGAACTAACCACTATTATATCACAAAATAGAAGCGAACTAACCACTATTTTATCACAAAATAGAAGCGAACTAACCACTATTCTACTACAAAATACACGCGAACAAACCACTATTATATCATAAGATACAAGCGAACTAACCATTATTATACCACAGCACACAACCGAACTAATGAATATTCTATCCCAAGATACAAACGAACTACAACTATTACATAATACCACAAACGAACTACCACTATTCTACCACAAGACACCAGCAAACTATCACTATTATACCACAAGACAAGCGAACTACCACTATTATATCACAAGGCAAGCGAACCACCACTATTATACCACAAAAGAAGTGAATTACCACTATTATACGAGGGTAAGTTAATAAGTAAATCAGACATGGCTGTAGAAATATAACTAAAGATGATAACAACTTGAAACCAGTATATTTTTATACATTGTCCCTTTATTTCTCTACATAGTTTCCACCAACATTGATGCACTTATCCCATCGTTTTATTAGTCCTCCCAAACCGGCCGCATAGAATTGCGTGCTCTGTTTTCTAAACCACATTTTCACTTCACATTAAACTTCGGCGTCATTCGCGAAATGTCTCCCACCAAGGTAGTTTCCTGTTTATGTTGACAAATGTTTGTCCCGTAAAGCGGTGTATAACTGGGTATAAAAAGTTACGAGAGCGAGTCAATAAGTAAGTCACACAGGTCTGTGGGATGACAGGTAAATGACAACAGTTCTATGCAGCCTGTTTGGGAGGACTGATAAAACGATGGGTAAGTGCATCAATGTTGGTGGAAATTGTGTTGAGAAATAAAGGGACAATGTATGTATAAAAATAAACTGGTTTCAAGTTGTTATCATCTTTAGTTATTTTTCTACAGCCATTTATGACTTACTTATTAACTTACCCTGGTACCACAAGACAAGTGAACTACCACTATTATATCACAAGACGAGTGAATTACCACTATTTTACCGCAAGACACGTGAACTACCACTATTATACTATCTTGCACTATTTTACAAGACTACAAGAAAGAAATGAAAAGAGTAAACTGTTAGAGCCACATCTTCCATCGCGTAATGACTGGTCTATAAAAATAGGGATTATAATAGCACACCTTATACGCATCAGCGCATGTAAAAGAGTTCTGTATTTTTTAAACTTACGTATTGCCACACGTTACGTATATTCAACACTATTATAAGGCGCGAGGGCCTGGACAATGAACAAGCAATTAAAAAGTCGAATACAGCCTAGAGGTGTGGATATATGAAACTGTCATTTACTGCCAATATAGTACCTTGCGGTGTATGACAGTTGGGTCCTGAGTCTGAGGAATTAAGACCGCCTGGCTTGTGCAGTCGCCGCGATCTGTGCGTGTTAGTGATTTCTTTTTGCCCCCGACAGAAAAAAAAAAAAAAACACGCCACACCTTACCGAGGATTCGAACCCAGGGCGCCCGAAGGAGAATCCGGCATTCTAGCCACTCGGCCAGCAGTACCTCCGATACATGGATATATAGAAGTATTTCATGGAAATAAACACAATGGGGGGAAAAAAAACAATAAAATACAGAGGTTCTAGAAAAACTGGGAATGAAAAGAGAGCTTATGAAATAAATAAAAAAGAGACAAGTGAAACACTGTTATAAAAGCCATACTGGAGGGTAAGGTTGAAGGCAAGCTAGCAAGAGGTAGACAACTATACTATACAAGTGGGAAGATAGCTTCAAGATGGACAAACAACAGTCTGACAGAATGTAAAGTCAGGGGAGAGAAAAACAGTGTTGGAGATCCATTGCAGCCAACCTTCATTGTGGAGACGGCACCTGATCGATTCATTCATATACAAGTAGATAGCCGGCGCAGTGGAAGAAGGGCAGTCAACGCGTTTAACAATCTTCCGACATACGGAGTCGAGGGTTTGATGTTGACCACCTTGCGATGATTTCGGTGGTATGGGGTTGAGTACAAGGTCCTGTAAAAGACGTGCAACTAACTGACCGACGCTGGACACACGTCTCAAGATGTGAAGCCGACTGACTGACCTTTCGACTATACAAACAGACAGACTGACACTTACATTCGGATAACAGAGACATACAAGCGATGAAATGCCGACGCAGTAAAATCTGACAATTTATTATGGTATGTCATTTTTTCGGCACCTTATAATGTTATCACCCATCGAGCGCACATGATTTTACAAACATATTTTGTTGCTGATGTGCCCATTCGCTTTGAACTCAAGTATAATCCATACACACTTCGTCTAGTAACTCTAAACTGAGGTCAAAATTTTAGTCCAACTGACAGGTGAAATGCCACAATGTAATATACAAGTAAATGGGCATATTCTTAAACAAGTGAATCGGTACAGCTATCTCGGAACAGTCATAACATCCGATGGGAGATGCCTTGAAGAGTTTAGAACAAGAATTGCCATGGCGAAGTAGCCTTTTGCAAGATGACAAACATACTGATCAATAAAAAGATATCAACTGAAACGAGAAAAAGAGTGTTGAGGTGCTACATAGAACCTGTACTTTTGTATGGATGTGAAGCGTGGACAGTAAGCAGTCAAGCTGAAAAACAGCTGATGACCGTGGAAATGTGGTTTCTGAGAAAAATGCAAACAATACCATGGACAGACAGAAAAACCAATGAACAAGCCCTTCAAACAAATGAAGATCGTAAACTTATTAGGGTCATTAGACGTAGACAGTCAGAATTTTTTGGGCATGTTATGAGAAGAAATGAATTGGAGAACTTGGTGACAACTGGCAAGATCAAAGGGAAGAGACCAAGGGGAAGACCGAGAAGTAAATACCTGGATGGCTTGGCTACGTGGCATGGTCGAGACAGGAACACGGAGCTGATCCACTACTCTGGTGATCGAGTGAGATGGCAAAACATGACCGCCCACGCTTATCGGCATAGCACATGATGGATGGATGTTTTGGTTATATGATGCTAGGAGTAGTCACTGCTTCATGCAAGGGCACAATAGGCAGTTGTCCAGAGATCCCAAGATTCAATGGACTCAGCAGTAAAACAAACCAGATGTTCCTCTTTTTCATGCACCTTCAGACGTCAACCTGAATACATTTAAAGAAAGCAGCAGTCAACTTGAGCTTGTTGAAGCCTCAAAAGGAGGGGGTGTATGCCAAAACAATTTTCCTCTGTTCTGCAGATGTTAGACACTTTTGCAGTAAATATCTGGCTATCATGCTAGCACTTCCACTTCATTGATCTGTATTTAATATCTCTAGGTTGTTGAACAAATGGTACCAAAGTCCATTCTCTGAGCCAAGTCTGACGATTGCCGCCTGCTCACTTCGGTGAAGTTAGAAATGTCCTTCGTCTGTGTAGTAGCTTGGGTGCTCCAATTCCCATTTGGCTCTATGGCTGCTTCCCCATAATCTCTTGACTTCATCTGTAACTGGTTCAGGTAGTCTTTCACTTTTCTTTGCCAGTTTCTCATTCGCTAATTCATACTGGTACCGTAAAGTGGGGAGCTCTGACCGAGCTGATACTGAAACGAACGAACGAGCGAGCTAACGAGCAAACTTTATTATTTGGAGTCCGAATAAGTTATAACTTTGAAGCCCGAATAAGTTATAATACTGGAGTCCGAATAAGTTATAACTTTTGAGTCCAAATAAGTTATAAAATGGAGCCCGAATAAGTTATAACTTTGGAGTCCGAATAAGTTATAGCTTTGGAGTTCAAATAAGTTATAATATTGGAGTCCGAATAAGTTATAACATCGGAGTCCGAATAAGTTATAATACTGGAGTCCGAATAAGCTATAACATTGAGGCTGGAATAAGTTATAACACTGGAGCTGGAATAAGTTATAACATTGGAGCTGGAATAAGTTATAACTTTTGGAGAATATAAGAACTCAGAATATAACCAGCAAGCTCTGGGAAAGAAAACACACAAACAAATAGACGCAAACGTTTCGAACGAAGTCTTTATCAACGAACAAGAGATGTCGCTATGAGTGTAATTTTGTTTTATGTGTATTTTTTTTCTTGTTCTTTGATAAAGACTGTGGGTTGAAACGTTATCCTGCATCTGTGTGTCTTTTCCTTTCGTCGCGCTTCTTAGTCGTATTTTGTTCTTTATTCAAACTCCATTAATTCATATAGAGCGGAGGTCAATAAAGTCTGGAATGCGCCTGGCCTAGCAGCCAGTAGCGCTAGGATCGGCTAGTCTCTCTCTCAGGACGGGTGAAAAGTGAAAATTAGTAACCTGCCGATAACCAGCAGACTACAAAAGTCAACTCTACCTCCACGTGGTGTAGACCGGGAAACCATGACGACGAGGTCATGGGCCAACGAGGCTCTGGCTCGCCAGGGGGAACGGACTCCCCTTGGTCAGATTTTTCTTTCCTAAACCTGCGAATGGCCAAGCAAGCCGGCAGGGGATTTTTCATACTGCTCAAAGAAAAAAGAAAAGAAAGAGATGAGCGTGGAGTGTCATGCTTCAATTTTTAAAAATAATCAAAGATAGGGAGCATCTGTTTGATCTTTTCCTAAGGACATGCTGGCGTGGTTGGAAAATAGCAGGCTGGGGAGTCCCAATGGCGATGTGGTCAAGCGGCCTGTCTAGCTCTCCGAAGGTTGTGGGTTCGATTCCGGGCTACGTCTTTTGGTTCACGAGTGCATCATTGCCTGGAGAGAATGCCGCGGCAGGGACTGACTAGAAGCTCCGACCAACACTCAGTGCTCCGAGGAAAGGCCGGACGGACACATACTCAGTTTGCAACTGGTATCGTCAGTATTGGGACTCTTCGCTGGTTGTTTAAGATGAGGACAGAGCACTTTTGGGAAGGCCCCAAGTGCTGTGACGTCGGTTCCTGGCTCAACTCAACTCTTAGTTTAGTTTAGTTTCTCTCTCTTAACTCAACTCTTAACTCATATTGTATGGTTTACCTATAAATTACAACATATATGCTGACGGGTTTACGATTTTTCAAGGCATATAATGTTCTCGAGTTTGTGTTGATAAACGCTCTGATCTCGCTATGAATGTTAATGTTTATACTGAAACACTGATTGTATTGACAGTGCAAACAGGTCTAAATGTTGAATGTTATTTAGGCACATCTAACCATGTGAATGATCGGCCGGGACTCCAGTGCATTATTTTGCCACTGTGCCCTTAAGACGGTCCTAGTTGATGTATCTATTTGCCAGCCTCAACGAGGACTGTTTGTGTTGACACACCATCAGTTTTGTCTTCTGTCGGCATCCTATTCATCGGCGCTTTCGCAATCCTAATGCTTGTTTACATTTCAAAACTCCTAGTTTTTAAATTACCAGTGGGGAGTCCAAGTAACGAAAGGTCACACATAAACCAAAGTAACAGTTCGCTTGCGTTTGAGAGTAGTAATAGGTGTAATAGATAGACAGACAGAAAAACGGGTAGATAGAAACACAAACAGACGGACATACATATAAATAGATAGAGATACAGACAGAAAGAGATATAGATAAACAGACACAGTGCGAGAGAGAGAGAGAGAGAGAGAGAGAGAGAGAGAGAGAGAGAGAGAGAGAAAGAGAGAGAGATACAGGCAGACGTGCAAAGAGACAGACAGACAGACAGACAGACAGACAGACAGACAGACAGACAGACAGACAGACAGACAGACAAAATGAACGAATGGATTTTATTTTCAAAGGGTTACAAATTAGGTCCGCAGGGCCGTCTTACATTAAAAAGATGACAGACAGCGAGACAGATTAAGATACTTAGACAGACAGACAGACAGAACGACACAAGACAGACAGACAGACAGACAGACAGACAGACAGACAGACAGACAGACAGACAGACAGACAACAAGCACCTATACTCACGTGTTAGTCGGTGGAGATGTTGAAAACTATTCGCTGATGGCTAGAGAGCCCGGTCTGAAACTGTCTCAGGAGCTTAGCTACTGTATTATTGCGCCTTTGGTTACTTCAGTCAGCTTGTTTGGTTCAGACTAATCTAGTCTTGGTTCATTCAAAGCCTTGTTTGTCCCTTTTTCCTGATCCTTCTTCTATTTCGCTTTGTCCCTTTCTTAATGGATTTCAGAAAGCAAGAAAGTCACTTGTTTTGGGGATCGAATGCCCAAATCCTTGCTACTAAGGCGAATAATGAATCCACGGAGAACTGGGATCTTTTATACAAAGGCAGCAGTTTCGACGTGTCAGCGCCAGGTACTGCCACTTTTGTGGACGTGGTTTTCCAATCAGGCCAGCGGGCCAGACTCCCAGTAGTGGCTGGGTGAGACGTGAGTGTTTCGCTGCTATACGCGAATTCTTGGTTGACTTCGTGAAATTTGTTCGAGACGTTATGGGGTGGTTTGAGATTTTAAAAGGGTGTGTGGGTGGTGTTGGCTATTAAATATACACGACAGTCGGTGGGTTGTGTGGCTGCCAAATATACATGACAGTCGGTGGGTTGTGTGGCTGCTAAATATACACGACAGTCGGTGGGTTTTTTTCTTTCTCCCGCATATCCTTTACAGAACATCGCTGTCAACTTCAGCATCTTTCAGCTGATTGTTGATTTCTTGGCAAGATTACGCTCAGTAGTTTGCCATTGCTTTATGAGCGACCGGCTCACATACCCCGTAAGTTACCGACGCAGAGAGAACCGCAACCGATTCTCACGCTCGTCACGTTACTCAAGAGAGTATGCTGGATTACGGATAAAGTCGCTACCCCCTATGCCAGGGAGACCGGCGTCGGTGGGTTGTGTGGCTGCTAAATATACATGACAGTCCGTGGGTTGTATGGCTATTTAATATACATGACAGTGGGTGGGTTGTAAGGCTATTTAATAATAATATACATGACAGTGGGTGGGTTGTATGGCTATTTAATATACATGACAGTGGGTGGGTTGTATGGCTATTTAATATACATGACAGTGGGTGGGTTGTAAGGCTATTTAATATACATGACAGTGGGTGGGTTGTATGGCTATTTAATATACATGACAGTGGGTGGGTTGTATGGCTATTTAATATACATGACAGTGGGTGGGTTGTAAGGCTATTTAATATACATGACAGTGGGTGGGTTGTATGGCTATTTAATATACATGACAGTGGGTGGGTTGTATGGCTATTTAATATACATGACAGTGGGTGGGTTGTATGGCTATTTAATATACATGACAGTGGGTGGGTTGTAAGGCTATTTAATATACATGACAGTGGGTGGGTTGTAAGGCTATTTAATATACATGACAGTGGGTGGGTTGTATGGCTATTTAATATACATGACAGTCCGTGGGTTGTATGGCTATTTAATATACATGACAGTGGGTGGGTTGTAAGGCTATTTGATATACATGACAGTGGGTGGGTTGTAAGGCTATTTAATATACATGACAGTGGGTGGGTGTATGGCTATTTAATATACATGACAGTCCGTTGGTTGTATGGCTATTTAATATACATGACAGTGGGTGGGGTGTAAGGCTATTTAATATACATGACAGTCCGTGGGTTGTATGGCTATTTAATATACATGACAGTCCGTGGGTTGTATGGCTATTTAATATACATGACAGTGGGTGGGTTGTATGGCTATTTAATATACATGACAGTGGGTGGAGTGTAAGGATATTTAATATACATGACAGTGGATGGGTTGTATGGCTATTTAATATACATGACAGTGGGTGGGTTGTATGGCTATTTAATATACATGACAGTGGGTGGGTTGTATGGCTATTTAATATACATGACAGTGAGTGGGTTTATGGCTATTTAATATACATGACAGTGGGTGGGTTGTATGGCTATTTAATATACATGACAGTGGGTGGGTTGTATGGCTATTTAATATACATGACAGTGGGTGGGTTTTATGGCTATTTAATATACATGACAGTGGGTGGGTTGTATGGCTATTTAATATACATGACAGTGGGTGGGTTGTATGGCTATTTAATATACATGACAGTCCGTGGGTTGTATGGCTATTTAATATACATGACAGTGGGTGTGTTGTAAGGCTATTTAATATACATGACAGTGGGTGGGTTGTAAGGCTATTTAATATACATGACAGTGGGTGGGTGTATGGCTATTTAATATACATGACAGTCCGTGGGTTGTATGGCTATTTAATATACATGACAGTGGGTGGGGTGTAAGGCTATTTAATATACATGACAGTCCGTGGGTTGTATGGCTATTTAATATACATGACAGTCCGTGGGTTGTATGGCTATTTAATATACATGACAGTGGGTGGGTTGTATGGCTATTTAATATACATGACAGTGGGTGGATTGTAAGGATATTTAATATACATGACAGTGGATGGGTTGTATGGCTATTTAATATACATGACAGTGGGTGGGTTGTATGGCTATTTAATATACATGACAGTGGGTGGGTTGTATGGCTATTTAATATACATGACAGTGGGTGGGTTTATGGCTATTTAATATACATGACAGTGGGTGGGTTGTATGGCTATTTAATATACATGACAGTGGGTGGGTTGTATGGCTATTTAATATACATGACAGTGGGTGGGTTTTATGGCTATTTAATATACATGACAGTGGGTGGGTTGTATGGCTATTTAATATACATGACAGTGGGTGGGTTGTATGGCTATTTAATATACATGACAGTGGGTGGGTTGTATGCTATTTAATATACATGACAGTGGGTGGGTTGTATGGCTATTTAATATACATGACAGTGGGTGGGTTTATGGCTATTTAATATACATGACAGTGGGTGGGTTGTATGGCTATTTAATATACATGACAGTGGGTGGGTTGTATGGCTATTTAATATACATGACAGTGGGTGGGTTGTAAGGCTATTTAATATACATGACAGTGGGTGGGTTGTATGGCTATTTAATATACATGACAGTGGGTGGGTTGTATGGCTATTTAATATACATGACATTGGGTGGGTTGTAAGGCTATTTAATATACATGACAGTGGGTGGGTTGTATGGCTATTTAATATACATGACAGTGGGTGGGTTGTATGGCTATTTAATATACATGACAGTGGGTGGGTTGTATGGCTATTTAATATACATGACAGTGGGTGGGTTGTAAGGCTATTTAATATACATGACAGTGGGTGGGTTGTAAGGCTATTTAATATACATGACAGTGGGTGGGTTGTATGGCTATTTAATATACATGACAGTCCGTGGGTTGTATGGCTATTTAATATACATGACAGTGGGTGGGTTGTAAGGCTATTTAATATACATGACAGTTGGTGGGTTGTAAGGCTGTTTAATATACATGACAGTGGGTGGGTTGTAAGGCTATTTAATAATAATATACATGACAGTGGGTGGGTTGTATGGCTATTTAATATACATGACAGTGGGTGGGTTGTATGGCTATTTAATATACATGACAGTGGGTGGGTTGTAAGGCTATTTAATATACATGACAGTGGGTGGGTTGTATGGCTATTTAATATACATGACAGTGGGTGGGTTGTATGGCTATTTAATATACATGACAGTGGATGGGTTGTAAGGCTATTTAATATACATGACAGTGGGTGGGTTGTATGGCTATTTAATATACATGACAGTGGGTGGGTTGTATGGCTATTTAATATACATGACAGTGGGTGGGTTGTATGGCTATTTAATATACATGACAGTGGGTGGGTTGTAAGGCTATTTAATATACATGACAGTGGGTGGGTTGTAAGGCTATTTAATATACATGACAGTGGGTGGGTTGTATGGCTATTTAATATACATGACAGTCCGTGGGTTGTATGGCTATTTAATATACATGACAGTGGGTGGGTTGTAAGGCTATTTAATATACATGACAGTGGGTGGGTTGTAAGGCTATTTAATATACATGACAGTGGGTGGGTGTATGGCTATTTAATATACATGACAGTCCGTGGGTTGTATGGCTATTTAATATACATGACAGTGGGTGGGGTGTAAGGCTATTTAATATACATGACAGTCCGTGGGTTGTATGGCTATTTAATATACATGACAGTCCGTGGGTTGTATGGCTATTTAATATACATGACAGTGGGTGGGTTGTATGGCTATTTAATATACATGACAGTGGGTGGATTGTAAGGATATTTAATATACATGACAGTGGATGGGTTGTATGGCTATTTAATATACATGACAGTGGGTGGGTTGTATGGCTATTTAATATACATGACAGTGGGTGGGTTGTATGGCTATTTAATATACATGACAGTGGGTGGGTTTATGGCTATTTAATATACATGACAGTGGGTGGGTTGTATGGCTATTTAATATACATGACAGTGGGTGGGTTGTATGGCTATTTAATATACATGACAGTGGGTGGGTTTTATGGCTATTTAATATACATGACAGTGGGTGGGTTGTATGGCTATTTAATATACATGACAGTGGGTGGGTTGTATGGCTATTTAATATACATGACAGTCCGTGGGTTGTATGGCTATTTAATATACATGACAGTGGGTGGGTTGTAAGGCTATTTAATATACATGACAGTGGGTGGGTTGTAAGGCTATTTAATATACATGACAGTGGGTGGGTGTATGGCTATTTAATATACATGACAGTCCGTGGGTTGTATGGCTATTTAATATACATGACAGTGGGTGGGGTGTAAGGCTATTTAATATACATGACAGTCCGTGGGTTGTATGGCTATTTAATATACATGACAGTCCGTGGGTTGTATGGCTATTTAATATACATGACAGTGGGTGGGTTGTATGGCTATTTAATATACATGACAGTGGGTGGATTGTAAGGATATTTAATATACATGACAGTGGATGGGTTGTATGGCTATTTAATATACATGACAGTGGGTGGGTTGTATGGCTATTTAATATACATGACAGTGGGTGGGTTGTATGGCTATTTAATATACATGACAGTGGGTGGGTTTATGGCTATTTAATATACATGACAGTGGGTGGGTTGTATGGCTATTTAATATACATGACAGTGGGTGGGTTGTATGGCTATTTAATATACATGACAGTGGGTGGGTTTTATGGCTATTTAATATACATGACAGTGGGTGGGTTGTATGGCTATTTAATATACATGACAGTGGGTGGGTTGTATGGCTATTTAATATACATGACAGTGGGTGGGTTGTATGCTAATTAATATACATGACAGTGGGTGGGTTGTATGGCTATTTAATATACATGACAGTGGGTGGGTCGGATGGCTATTTAATATACATGACAGTGGGTGGGTTGGATGGCTATTTAATATACATGACAGTGGGTGGGTTGTATGGCTATTTAATATACATGACAGTGGGTGGGTTGTAAGGCTATTTAATATACATGACAGTGGGTGGGTTGTATGGCTATTTAATATACATGACAGTGGGTGGGTTGTATGGCTATTTAATATACATGACAGTGGGTGGGTTGTAAGGCTATTTAATATACATGACAGTGGGTGGGTTGTATGGCTATTTAATATACATGACAGTGGGTGGGTTGTATGCTATTTAATATACATGACAGTGGGTGGGTTGTATGGCTATTTAATATACATGACAGTGGGTGGGTTGTAAGGCTATTTAATATACATGACAGTGGGTGGGTTGTAAGGCTATTTAATATACATGACAGTGGGTGGGTTGTATGGCTATTTAATATACATGACAGTCCGTGGGTTGTATGGCTATTTAATATACATGACAGTGGGTGGGTTGTAAGGCTATTTAATATACATGACAGTTGGTGGGTTGTAAGGCTATTTAATATACATGACAGTGGGTGGGTGTATGGCTATTTAATATACATGACAGTCCGTGGGTTGTATGGCTATTTAATATACATGACAGTGGGTGGGGTGTAAGGCTATTTAATATACATGACAGTCCGTGGGTTGTATGGCTATTTAATATACATGACAGTCCGTGGGTTGTATGGCTATTTAATATACATGACAGTGGGTGGGTTGAATGGCTATTTAATATACATGACAGTGGGTGGATTGTAAGGATATTTAATATACATGACAGTGGATGGGTTGTATGGCTATTTAATATACATGACAGTGGGTGGGTTGTATGGCTATTTAATATACATGACAGTGGGTGGGTTGTATGGCTATTTAATATACATGACAGTGGGTGGGTTTATGGCTATTTAATATACATGACAGTGGGTGGGTTGTATGGCTATTTAATATACATGACAGTGGGTGGGTTGTATGGCTATTTAATATACATGACAGTGGGTGGGTTTTATGGCTATTTAATATACATGACAGTGGGTGGGTTGTATGGCTATTTAATATACATGACAGTGGGTGGGTTGTATGGCTATTTAATATACATGACAGTGGGTGGGTTGTATGCTATTTAATATACATGACAGTGGGTGGGTTGTATGGCTATTTAATATACATGACAGTGGGTGGGTCGGATGGCTATTTAATATACATGACAGTGGGTGGGTTGGATGGCTATACAATATAAATATTAGTGTGTGGGTTGCGTATCTGTTAAATATATAAATAGACTGAGGGTTATGTTTTTTTTTTTTTTTTGCGTATCCTTTTACAGGACTTAGCTGTCAACAGCAGCATCTTTCAGCTGTCTGTTGATCTCTTGGCAAGATTACGCTCAGTAGTTTGCCATTGCTTTCTGAGCGGCCGGCTCAGTATCCGCAAGTCACGAGCGGGGGTCGAACCACCTCAGTTCTCGCTCCGCTGCGAGACTCTGCGTGATAAACGGGATTACAGAGAGAAAGTGTTGTAACCCCACAGCCAGAGAGACCGGCGAGGGTTATGTGGTTGTCAAATATATAAATAGACTGTGGATTGTGTGATTAGTAAATATATAAGATAGTATACTGGTTGAGTGAATACTAAATATATAATATAGTATGTGGGCGTTGTAACTATAAGGTAGTATGTGGTTTGTGCGACTATTAAATATATAAGATAGTATGTGAGTTCTGTGACTGTTACATATACATGATAGTATATGGGTTGTGTGACTGTTACATATACATGATAGTATATGGGTTGTGTGACTTTTAAATATATATGATAGTATATGGGTTGTGTGACTGTTACATATACATGATAGTATATGGGTTGTGTGACTGTTAAATATATATGATAGTATATGGGTTGTGTGACTGTTAAATATATATGATAGTATATGGTTTGTGCGACTATTAAATATATAAGATAGTATGTGAGTTCTGTGACTGTTACATATACATGATAGTATATGGGTTGTGTGACTGTTAAATATACATGATAGTATATGGGTTGGGTGACTGTTAAATATATATGATAGTATATGGTTTGTGCGACTATTAAATATATAAGATAGTATGTGAGTTCTGTGACTGTTACATATACATGATAGTATATGGGTTGTGTGACTGTTAAATATAATGATAGTATATGGGTTGTGTGACTGTTAAATATATATGATAGTATATGGGTTGTGTGACTGTTAAATATATAAGATAGTATGTGGGTTGTGTGACTGTTAAATATATAAGATAGTATGTGGGTTGTGTGACTGTTAAATATATAAGATAGTATGTGGGTTGTGTGACTGTTAAATATATAAGATAGTATGTGGGTTGTGTGACTGTTAAATATATAAGATAGTATGTGGGTTGTGTGACTGTTACATATATAAGATAGTATGTGGGTTGTGTGACTGTTAAATATATATGATAGTATATGGTTTGTGCGACTATTAAATATATAAGATAGTATGTGAGTTCTGTGACTGTTACATATACATGATAGTATATGGGTTGTGTGACTGTTAAATATATATGATAGTATATGGTTTGTGCGACTATTAAATATATAAGATAGTATGTGAGTTCTGTGACTGTTACATATACATGATAGTATATGGGTTGTGTGACTGTTAAATATACATGATAGTATATGGGTTGTGTGACTGTTAAATATATATGATAGTATATGGTTTGTGCGACTATTAAATATATAAGATAGTATGTGAGTTCTGTGACTGTTACATATACATGATAGTATATGGGTTGTGTGACTGTTAAATATAATGATAGTATATGGGTTGTGTGACTGTTAAATATATAAGATAGTATATGGGTTGTGTGACTGTTAAGTACATAAGATAGTATGTGGGTTGTGTGACTGTTAAATATATAAGATAGTATGTGGGTTGTGTGACTGTTACATATATAAGATATTATGTGGGTTGTATGACTGTTACATATATAAGATAGTATGTGGGTTGTGTGACTGTTACATATATAAGATAGTATGTGGGTTGTGTGACTGTTAAATATATAAGATAGTATGTGGGTTGTGTGACTGTTACATATATAAGATAGTATGTGGGTTGTATGACTGTTAATACACATACCACATAGATGGTATTACTGAAAGTGGTCGACAGAGTAGATCATCGAAAGAGAGACAGAGCAGAAGACAGAAGGTCACAAAAAGAAAGGACTTTTACACACGACCTAAATCTGATGGATAGACCAATCGGCACTCGGCGAATGCCGTTGCTTCCCACAACAGTCTGTGGTACCCATTTTAGGGTCGACATGGGGATCTGATCAGTTTGTAAAATCCACCCCTGAAGCGATTCGAACCTACAACGTAGGGGGTTGAGTGGTCTGGAGGTATTGTGTCCGCCTCGAGTGCTGGAGGTCCCGGGTTTAAGCCCCGGCGAGGGCCGGGATTTTTTCACGTGGACTTCCAGTAACAAAATATCCCCTGGTCTCTGGGTAGTGAGATCGGACCCCCGTGTGTATTGTTGCGCACGTAAAATATCCCTTAGCAGTTGGAAATCGAAAAAGAGTAGCCTAATGGCGCTGCCCGGGCAAAATTTCGAGTTAAACATCTACCTAAAGTATTTCAGGATCCTTTTTTTTTCAGGGACATTTTTTTTTTCAGGAACATACATTTGCATGTGTGATTATTTCACAAATGCATGTGTATGTGTGATTATGGCATACATGTATGTGGATGTGTGACTATGGTAATAGTGAATTTGTGTGTGTGACTATGGTAATCGTGAATTTGTGTGACTGACTATGGTAATCGTGAATTTGTGTGTGTGACTATGGTAATCGTGCATTTGTATGTGTGAGTTTGATATATATGCATGTATAAATATGATTCTGGTATACACGTATGTGTATGTGTGATCGCGCGCTGTGTAAGAATTACCTTATGCGATCTCTGGGAATAGGGTGAGGAGTGTGTGGAGACATCCAACAGCAATAGACAGTGGTCCATTACAAACCATTACTGTAAAAAGTACATGACCCTTTTCAACACCTTACAGCCCATTGGGAATATGGTGCTCGACCCATATTTGTAAATATAGGGTGTATTTTTAATGACTGTGCGGTGTTTGAAAATATTGCTAGTCCAAGTTTTGTATTCACCCTCTATAAAGTTCATGCAACATAATAGGTAAATACAAAACTTGGACCGGCAATATTTTCAAACACTGCACAGTCATTAAAAATACACCTTGTGTTTTCGGCTCTCGGTAGATGATGTAGTCAGTATCACATCGGTCGCCATTACTTACCAAGGCATTTTCTGGTACCAATTTTAGGCTGGGTCGAGATGGCTGCACGCGTAAATTTTAATACCAGAATCCACCCCAATCGAACCCATGACTGCCGTGTCGGTAGGCGAATGTCTAGCCCACTACCTCAGCGTGTCTCCCTTCACAAACTAGATTCACCCGTTATTAACATTTTGTATTACTGCCGGCCGCTCAGAAAGCAATGGCAAACTACTGAGCGTAATCTTGCCAAGAAATCAACAGACAGCTGAAAGATTCTGCTGTTGACAGCGATGTCCTGTAAAGGATATGCGAATAATAAAAAAAAAAAATTACTGCCGGTTGTCAGACTGTAGAAGCTGTGATATCACGTCATGGCCTCAATCTAATACAGGTAGAAGCAAATATGACAAGATAAAACCAGTTCTCTGACCTCGAATCAGGCTGCGTAGCGGCTTTGGCATCGCAGTTAAATGAACCGGGGAATCTACAGCAAGGAGAGGGTGGTAGGGGGAAGGAGCCCACCTTAAAGTACATATTGGACTGCACTCACCCAGTGGAAGATGGTATGATGGTGCTGGCAACTTGAAGAGGTGTCTGAAAGAACGTCTCAAGGTTGACGACTAAACTGGCAACTTTGAGAAGTGTCTTAAAGAACGTTTCAAGGTTGACGTCTAAACTGGCAACTTTGAGAATTGTGTGAAAGAACGTTTCAAGGTTGAGGAAAACATTAGCAACGTTGACAAGTGTCTTAAAGAACGTTTCAAAGTTGACGGCAAAACTGGAAATTTTGACAACACCGTCTTCTTGGAGTAAACGGTGGTAGATGTCACTTCTATATGCCTTAAAGCGCATTGATCACATGTAGTTAGCCCTATATTACTATAGCCCATTGGGAACTTGTGGGTGATGTGGTCTGCACCACGCCAGCTATCTTTAATTCTCCAGATATTTCGTTGTATCCATTTTAGGCTAGCTCGACCCGGGAGCGCATATCAATTGTTTACAATTCAATTCCACCCCACCTCGGATCGAAACTGACCACCTGGACACAGGTGAGTGTTTTGTCACTAAGTTACCGGGGTGTCCTCTTTGTACAAGTAAATTCCCCTTCACACTCATTAGACGTATTGGGAAACTGCTGCTAGACGCATATTTCTATTGACCAATCAGCACAAGCTGGTGATGTGGTAAATATCACGTAGGTAACATTTACTTCCCATGTCATTTTTTGGTACCTATTTTTGGTCTGGGTCGACCTTGAGGCCCAGGTCAATTTTAACAGTTGGAATCTACATAGTGTGATCGAACGCATGACCACCAGGTCGGGAGGCGAGCGTCTCCCTCCGTGCAGCTGCAGAAAAACACAATATCGTGAGTGAGGTTGCCTTTCTAATGATGTCGCCAAAGTGTCTGGCACAGAAGTTCTTGAAAAAGAACAATGTTCGTGATTGGCTGAGAGTTGTTGCATCCTCCAAAAAAAGTATTTGAGTGTCGCTATTCTAGATTAAGTAGGAGGAAGAGCAGAAGGAGGAGGAGTTCGGGGAATAAGTTTAATTGCTTGTCAATAAATCCAGCATTTAACTGTTTGGATTTTCAAGTCATGACAGTTCACAGGCGGACTCGTTACCGAAGGTGAATGTTAGTCGATAGATCAACCTAATTGCAAATCGAACCATTCATTTCATAAGTGTTCGGATCCCCTCCTCAGTAAATCCCGCAGCGTGTAGCGGCTAACGACACCAGTTCTGTGTTGGTTTACTAATCTTCTTTGGCTTCCTGCATAGTGTTCTTGTCTGGCCACACCTCTTTTAACTTACTGTTCTCGCAGTCTGACCACGGTTGTAGATTCACAATCATCACTTGGTTCTTGCAAACGACTTACTTCTCGTAAAGCATTCAGATTGATTGATTGATTGATTGATTTAGGAATCGACATCACAGCATTCGGGGCATTCAGTATATCAGCCTGGTCCATGGCTCGTCCGCCCTCCACACTTGCCTTACCTGCAAGCCTGTCAGCCCGCTCATTTCCTTGTACAACCGCATGCCCCGGCACGAAAATGAAACTAATCTTTACCATCCGTGGCCACTGACTGCGCTAGTAATCACATGAGCACTGTCGGGAAGGGTTCGACGTCTGTGCTCGTTGCTTGCTAAAGTGAGACAACGATTTGTGATCTATTCATCCTTGCTCTCACGCCTACAATATGTGATGGCGCTGTCACATCCCAGACCATAACAGGAAACTGCTTCGAGAGTAAATGACATTTCAAGGCACGTAGAAACAAATACGGACAGACACAAGTTTATGATATAACATTTCAAGGCACGTAGAAACAACTACGGACAGACAAAAGTTTATGATATAACATTTCAAGGCACGTAGAAACAAATACGGAAAGACAAAAGTTTATGATATAATGAAATAGCGTATTAAATCTTTTCACACGAAATAAAACAATAATGAATTCTTTCAACCGAAATAAACAAACACATTGTCACGTGTTTCAGTGTCACCAAGAGGATTTTAAAGGGACCATCGCGTATTTTTTCTTTCACAATTGTGGTTTGCTCGAATGAATAGCAGACGCCGCGGCATATTTGAGTGACTTTTGATTATTTTTAGTGAAAAATGTGTTTCTCCCCCCACCCCACCCCCTTCAACCGTACTTTGCTCCTGACGAGACGGCGCGAAATATACCAGGCATTAAATTGTGGCATATATTGCTTGTTTCTTCATTAATCAAATTCACAACGGGAAAAGATTGGTATGAATTTTAAATATGGAAAGGTCAACATCGTTCCATTGACTACCAAACAGGCAGCGCTGACGTCATGAGATCCTGACAACAATTTCGATGTAGTAGAAAAATGAATCGAAGGGAAAAGAGCATTTTTAACGAAAATCACAACATGAAGCGTGTGAAACTTGACAGTAAATGATGAACTACGAAACAACCGCGAAGAAACGACAGTTGAAAGGTACAGGCATATCAGATGTGAATCTTTATATTCAAATGTGCCTATTCGTGTAATCCTTTACAGTCAACCCCAGCATTTTTTGGCTGTTCGTGATTTCTTGGCAGGTTTACGTTCAGTAGTTTGCCATTGCTTTCTGAACGACTAGCACCATTATCATTTCATTAAAAAAAATATAAGGCGGTCTGTTGCCAAATCGCCCACAGCTGTTTTTCGAACGCGGGTACGCGGCATTACGAACTGCGTTCGTAACCCTTGGCCACGTTGCCGGAGTAGGAAGTACATCTTGTAATAAGTGAGCTCTTTCTTGCTGTACATTCTGCTTGCAAGTTTCTTCTTGCACTTTCTGTTGGTTACTGCAAGTCTTATGTATTTATGTCCCTTACCATTTGTTCTTGCACTTCCTATTTTTTATGGAACGTCTCATTTTTGTTACTGCACTTTTTATTTGTTATTGCGTTTATTATACGTTATTGCACTTACTTGTTGCTCGTGAACTTTCTATTTGTTATTGATGTTATTATATGTTACCGCACTTACATATTGTTCGAACACTTCTTTTTATTATTGCATTTCATCTTTTGTTATTGCAATTCCTATTTGTTACTGTATATTGGATATTTCATAATCTGCTGCGCGCGCGCACACACACACAACCACAAACACACACACACACACACTCACGCACGCACGCCCACAGAGGTGCGTGCGCGCACTAACTAACTAGGATATAGGATTAGATGGATAAGATCTCAGACTTATCAGCAGCTTATACTGGGAACAAATGGCAACATTTAGATATACAAATAAATACTCATCAAACATAAATATTGAAAAACGAGTGAAGAACGGATGCCTGCTGTATCCGAGCCTTTCCAGTTTATACACAGAAATAATTTCTAAATATGTTGAAGAGTTGCAGATCCGTTGTAGCCAACCATTGAAGACGGTACCTGATTGATTGATTGTCTGATTGATTGATTGATTGATTGATTAATTAATTGATTGATTGATTGATTGATGTGAAACAGTTTAAACATTTCATTATTTAGGAGGTCACACAATTTCCAAGTTAGTTTTACACGAAATGCATAGATACAATGCTGTGTTAATTCTCCACCAACAATTTATCTCTACTGACCCTGTTTCCGTTTTTCTGTGGATTGTAACTTTTCTTAGAGCTTTGAAGAAATAGTAGAATCATAGGCACTATGTAAATATGCTCTTGTTCAAGGGGAAACACTAGCTCAGCTAGGGACGCTGGGAGATGGAAAGGTGTTGATAAGGCATCCGGAGAGTTGACGATATAGTGAGGTTTCTTTTATGAAATAACAACAGTTGATAGTTGGCCAGACAAATGGTAGAACTGGAGACAGACATGTTGATATGAGACAGATATGCTGGGAGGAGTCAGACATTTTGGAAGAGACAAACATGTTAGAAGGAGACAGATATACCGAGGGAAGAAATACATGCTGGGAGGATAAAGACATAATGGTAGGAGACAGGCATGCTGGGAGAAGACAGAAATGCTGGGAGGAGACAGAGATGCTGGGAGGAGACAGACATGCTGGGAGGAGACAGACATGTTGGGAAAGAGAAAGACATACTGGGAGGAGACAATCAAGAGATATACCTGCATGGGGGGAGACAGACAAGCCGGGAGGAAAAGGACATGCTGGGAGCAGACAGACATGCTGGGAGGGGCCAGACATGCTGGTGGGAGACAGACCTGCTGGGAGGAGACAGATATGCTGGTGGGAGACAGACCTGCTGGGAGGAGACAGACCTGCTGGGAGGAGACAGACATGCTGGTGGGAGACAGACCTGCTGGTGGGAGACAGATATGCTGGTGGGAGACAGACATGCTGGGAGGAGACAGACATGCTGGTGGGAGACAGACCTGCTGGGAGGAGACAGACATGCTGGTGGGAGACAGACCTGCTGGGAGGAGACAGACCTGCTGGGAGGAGACAGACATGCTGGTGGGAGACAGACCTGCTGGTGGGAGACAGATATGCTGGTGGGAGACAGACCTGCTGGGAGGGGACAGATATGCTGGTGGGAGACAGACCTGCTGAGAGGAGACAGACATGCTGGTGGGAGACAGACCTGCTGGGAGGAGACAGACCTGCTGGGAGGAGACAGACCTGCTGGTGGGAGACAGACCTGCTGGTGGGAGACAGATATGCTGGTGGGCGACAGACATGCTGGGAGGAGACAGACATGCTTGTGGGAGACAGACCTGCTAGGAGGAGACAGACATGCTGGTGGGAGACAGACCTGCTGGGAGGAGATAGACCTGCTGGGAGGAGACAGACATGCTGGTGGGAGGCAGACCTGCTGGTGGGAGGCAGACCTGCTGGTGGGAGACAGACATGCTGGGAGGAGACAGACATGCTGGGAGGGGACAGACATGCTGGGAGGAGACAGACATGTTGGGAAAGAGAAAGAATACTGGGAGGAGACAATCAAGAGAGAAACCTGCATGGGGGGAGACAAGCCATGCTGGGAGGAAAAGGACATGCTGGGAGGAGACAGACGTGCTGGTGGGAGACAGACCTGCTGGGAGGAGACAGACCTGCTGGGAGAGACAGACATGCTGGTGGGAGACAGACCTGCTGGGAGGAGACAGACATGCTGGGAGGAGACAGACATGCTGGTGGGAGACAGACCTGCTGGTGGGAGACAGATATGCTGGTGGGTGACAGACATGCTGGGAGGGGACAGACAAGCTGGGAGGAGACAGACATGCTGGGAGGAGACAGACATGCTGGGAGGAGACAGACATGCTTGTGGGAGATAGACATGCTGGGAGGAGATAGACATGCTAGGAGGAAAAACATGCTGGGAGAAAAAAGACACGCTGGGAGGAGACTAAACATAATGGGAGGAGACAGGCATGCTGGAAGAAGACAGCCATACGGGGAGAAGGCAGACATGCTGGTGGAAGACAGACCTGCTGTGGGAGACAGATATGCTGGTGGGAGACAGACATGCTGGGAGGAGACTAAACATAATGGGAGGAGACAGGCATGCTGGAAGAAGACAGCCATGCGGGGAGAAGGCAGACATGCTGGGAGGAAAAAGACATGCTGGGAGGGAAAAGACATGCTGGGAGGGAAAAGACATGCTGGGAGGGAAAATATATGCTGGGAGGAGACAGACATGTTGGGAGGAGACAGACAGGCAGACAAATTATAGACATGTGCTAATCAAATGGATACACGGTTTGAATTGATGGATGGACGGGTGGATGGATGGATGGATGGATGGATGGATGGATGGATGGATGGATGGATGGATGGATGGATGGATGGATGGATGGATTGCCAGACATATATGAAAGTTTGCGTATGTTGCAAGGATGGAGAGTAGAAGAATCGAAAAACTGAGGTACAAACTGACAGGTAGACAAATAGACAGACAGACAGTACAACAGGAAGCAGGCCGATATGTAAGTAATTATATAGATAAACAGACAGAAAGACAGCGAGACAAGAAGACAAGACAGACAGACACACCGACCGACCGAAAGACAGACAAATAAATAGAGAGACAGACAAACACACCGACCTACCGATCGACCTACCGACCTACCGACCGACAGACAGACAGGCAGGCATGCTGGCAGGCAGGCAGGTAGGCAGACGGGCGGAAGGACGGAAGGACGGACAGACGAACGGACGGACGGACAGACAGACAGACAGACAGACAGACAGACAGACAGACAGACAGACAGACAGACAGACAGACAGACAGACAGACAATAATCTTTTCTGTGCATCTTTTAGTATAAATATTTTTCCATTGCACCGGGCCTGTCTTACACTAATGAAGTAAGCACTATTTGTTCATATCCTTAAGCTTGCCGACAAGAGCCGAGACTAAAGCAGTTAGTTGTTCACTGCATATTTCCTACAACCCATTGAAAGACATTCAGTGCCGCCTTCTCTCCAGCGACTCTCTTTCGTCTTTTCATTGGCTGATTGTTCCCGTAGGGGGCCCAACCGGAAACCTGGGCCCCCCTGTGGGCAGTTTAAGAAAGAGCTAGTTGCCTGGTGCTAATAACGATGACACTTGCAGATTGAGAAACTCCCTGGCTACTTGAATGAGGGTTCAACAAATACTACCAGTCGGATTGCCAGATAAGATAGTGTTTATTTAGTTTTGTTAGATTTGGCCTGTCGTCTGTGAAGAATAGACTGAGAAGGGGATTTTCCTGACACGAAAATTCTAGATTCCGTGGGTTCTGTCTGTGATTTCTTTCCTTGTTCTATTTCTTCTTTTATCACCACTGACATTATTATACACTCGGCAATGAAAATCAAAGTTCTTAACCTTAGTGTGGTTAACAGTATTTACATTTTATTCACGAAATCCAAAACGCCATTATGAATAATCCCAATTATTTACGCTATATTGTGAGGTTACCAAATAATTTAAAAACACAATATTACAATTTCTTACATTACTAATCACACACATGATATTGCAAAAATTCACGAGTATTAGGCAAAAGTAAAACATGGACAGAAAATAACCGGCCTCCAGTTTCCACCATGAACAGTTGATTTGGTTTGCAAATGCAACCATTTTCAGACACGATTGTGTTTGGTTGAGGAAATGGAATCCATTGGCCGGAAAAGAGCCGAACGGGAATTGTCATATATACGATTTTATTGTATTTCCATATTTGCATTTAATTTGTGCCAAAATAATAGTACACATCTTAAATAACACGGAGTGTTGCGATGTTAATTTGCTTTGACAGAGAGTCGAAAATGCGAGTATACATTTCAGTTACCCACACGCCCTAGCGAATACACACACATAATGCAAACATAGTACACACACACATACACACACATATTCGACAGACAGACAGACAGACAGACAGACAGACAGACAGACAGACAGACAGACAGACAGACAGACAGACAGACAGACAGACAGACAGACAGACAGACAGACAGACAGACAGACAGACACACACACACACACACACACACACATACATACATACATACACACACACATACATACATACATACATACATACATACATACATACATACATACATACATACATACACACACATATACATACATACATACATACATACATACATACATACATACATACATACATACATACATACATACATACATACATACATACATACATACATACATACATACATACATACATACATACATACATACATACATACATACATACATACATACATACATACATACATACATACATACATACATACATACATACATACATACATACATACATACATACATACATACATACATACATACATACATACATACATACATACATACATACATACATACATACATACATACATACATACATACATACATACATACATACATACATACATACATACATACATACATACATACATACATACATACATACATACATACATACATACATACATACATACATACATACATACATACATACATACATACATACATACATACATACATACATACATACATACATACATACATACATACATACATACATACATACATACATACATACATACATACATACATACATACATACATACATACATACATACATACATACATACATACATACATACATACATACATACATACATACATACATACATACATACATACATACATACATACATACATACATACATACATACATACATACATACATACATACATACATACATACATACATACATACATACATACATACATACATACATACATACATACATACATACATACATACATACATACATACATACATACATACATACATACATACATACATACATACATACATACATACATACATACATACATACATACATACATACATACATACATACATACATACATACATACATACATACATACATACATACATACATACATACATACATACATACATACATACATACATACATACATACATACATACATACATACATACATACATACATACATACATACATACATACATACATACATACATACATACATACATACATACATACATACATACATACATACATACATACATACATACATACATACATACATACATACATACATACATACATACATACATACATACATACATACATACATACATACATACATACATACATACATACATACATACATACATACATACATACATACATACATACATACATACATACATACATACATACATACATACATACATACATACATACATACATACATACATACATACATACATACATACATACATACATACATACATACATACATACATACATACATACATACATACATACATACATACATACATACATACATACATACATACATACATACATACATACATACATACATACATACATACATACATACATACATACATACATACATACATACATACATACATACATACATACATACATACATACATACATACATACATACATACATACATACATACATACATACATACATACATACATACATACATACATACATACATACATACATACATACATACATACATACATACATACATACATACATACATACATACATACATACATACATACATACATACATACATACATACATACATACATACATACATACATACATACATACATACATACATACATACATACATACATACATACATACATACATACATACATACATACATACATACATACATACATACATACATACATACATACATACATACATACATACATACATACATACATACATACATACATACATACATACATACATACATACATACATACATACATACATACATACATACATACATACATACATACATACATACATACATACATACATACATACATACATACATACATACATACATACATACATACATACATACATACATACATACATACATACATACATACATACATACATACATACATACATACATACATACATACATACATACATACATACATACATACATACATACATACATACATACATACATACATACATACATACATACATACATACATACATACATACATACATACATACATACATACATACATACATACATACATACATACATACATACATACATACATACATACATACATACATACATACATACATACATACATACATACATACATACATACATACATACATACATACATACATACATACATACATACATACATACATACATACATACATACATACATACATACATACATACATACATACATACATACATACATACATACATACATACATACATACATACATACATACATACATACATACATACATACATACATACATACATACATACATACACACACATATACATACATACATACACACACATACAGACATACGCACTCATGCACCTATCCACCTATACCTGCCTACCTACCTACGTGTGTGTGTGTGTGTGTGTCTAGGTAGGTTGGTAGATAGGTATTATGTACGTACAGACAAACAGACTGACAGACACGCACGCGCGCGCGCGCACGCACAAACACACACATATGTTTCCTCATGAAAAATTATATATTTCATATCTTCAAATGTTGCCATTATTAGTCATTATTCGCGTTTCCAACTTTACGGCAACGGGTCGTCCAATTAAACTTCGTTCCTGTGCCAGTGAATTTCACACAAAATGCTCCTATTGCCCCATGTGAAAAGTGGAACAAACTGGAGTCTCGACAAACCAACAGCCCGCACAGGAACACTGTGCATAATGCCGCAACCAGAATGCCAACACAAAAGTCCTCCACGAAAAATACAGTTCATCATCGATGGAAGCGGTCACTAGAAAACAAGCAGCCACACATTACTGCATAAGGCAAACCAGTCAGTTCTGCGACAAAGCCGGCCGCCATTATTCCGAATATGCAGTTCACGTTACAAACAACGGCAGACAAATGTAAAAGCACTTCACACGAAATTCACAGCTCACAGTGTCGCGCCACGCACCAAGCTCAGTAGCAAGGCGATGTAACTATGCACTTCCAGTGCAACATGAGAAAAATGCGAATGCAAACGGTAGCCATAAGCATGAACAGTCCAGAGACCTTGACTGTTTAAATGCCTATAATCCATGCTGGGGACCGGAAGACTACCTATCCGTTGCATTATTAAGTGGATGATAGCCCTTGAGATTTCAGTGTCGCGTCAACCTCCAAACGGTCCTTGTCAGTGCATTCAAAGGTCTTTTCATAATTGAAACATCCCTTATAAAGTGGCGAATTTAGCTGGGTGGGTTGCTCCATTATTCAGCATAATGTAACTACCTGGTCAGTGTGGGATATGTTTAATCGGAAGACTGCTTGTTCGTCCCTTTGTTTTTTGTCAGTGGTATCTCTTAATATCTCTAGAATTATTCTGCTTAGTATTTCTACAGGAACTGGTAGTAACATTATAGTAATATTATAGGAGCATTCTTTACCTATAGCTTTCACATTCCTGAAGTTCCTCTTTGTTAGGCAACTTCGCCAGACATCCTTTCCCCCAGTCTGCTGGGATTTTTTCAGTATCATACAATTTGCAATATAGTTTGTGCAGCAGTTCAGATGAGGTGCCAATGTTGGATTTAATAGTTTCTACCGGAATACCATCTGCGCCAACAGCTTTTCCATCTTTCAATAGTTTAATAGCTTGTCTGATTTCTTCTTTAGATGGTTTCTCACAGATGATATACAGCACCACTTCTGTCGGCTAGATATCTGGAGGAGAATGAATGGTCTAGTCAGAAGTTTTTTTCAAAGTAACCAGTCTATGTGGTCATTTGATATTTAATGTTGGTGAGAACTTTCCCATGACTATTTTTGATAAGTCCGTTTAGTTAATTATATTTTCCTCATAATCTCCTTGTGGTGGTCTTCTGTCTCGTTTGATGGGACTTTAAAATGTTATCTTTAATCAGTCCTTATGCGTTTCATAACTTAGTTGCAAGATGCTAATCTTATGTTTCATTTCTTTTACCATCGGTGCTAATTCATACATAGTTTCATCTTCCGAGGTGCCAATCATGGAGATGTTCCTAGGTGAAAGGAAGTTAATCATCGCTCAATGCATCTTGCGGCTTTCTTCGAGCCGCCTGTTAGCTCTTCTACAAGACCTTCCTTTCCTCTGGTTGGCTGTTATTCTTTTTACTTTATATGACTTATTATTGTTAGCTGGACTTTGTCGATGGATTTTTCTACGTGTCGGTGGTAGCCTGCCTAAACACAAGCATTTATAGTCGCATCTTAAGACAAAATTGCTGGGTGTTCGGCATCAAATACCAAACTACACGTGCTAGACATGGTGTTCGGCATCAAATACCACACTACACGTGCTAGACATGGTGTTCGGCATCAAATACCACACTACAAGAGCTAGACATGGAGTTCGGCATCAAATACCACACTACACGTGCTAGACATGGTGTTCGGCATCAAATACCACACTATAAAAGCTAGACATGGTGTTCGGCACCAAATACCACACTACAAGAGCTAGACATGGTGTTCGGCATCAAATACCACACTACACGTGCTAGACATGGTGTTCGGCATCAAATACCACACTATAAAAGCTAGACATGGTGTTCGGCACCAAATACCACACTACAAGAGCTAGACATGGTGTTCGGCATCAAATACCACACTACACGTGCTAGACATGGTGTTCGGCATCAAATACCACACTACACGTGCTAGACATGGTGTTCGGCATCAAATACCACACTACACGTGCTAGACATGGTGTTCGGCATCAAATACCACGCTATAAAAGCTAGACATGGTGTTCGGCATCAAATACCACACTACACGTGCTAGACATGGTGTTCGGCATCAAATACCACACTACACGTGCTAGACATGGTGTTCGGCATCAAATACCACACTATAAAAGCTAGACATGGTGTTCGGCACCAAATACCACACTACACGTGCTAGACATGGTGTTCGGCATCAAATACCACACTATAAAAGCTAGACATGGTGTTCGGCATCAAATACCACACTACACGTGCTAGACATGGTGTTCGGCATCAAATACCACACTTCACGTCCTAGACATGGTGTTCGGCATCAAATACCACACTATAAAAGCTAGACATGGTGTTCGGCACCAAATACCACACTACAAGAGCTAGACATGGTGTTCGGCACCAAATACCACACTACAAGAGCTAGACATGGTGTTCGGCATCAAATACCACACTACACGTGCTAGACATGGTGTTCGGCATCAAATACCACACTACACGTGCTAGACATGGTGTTCGGCATCAAATACCACACTACACGTGCTAGACATGGTGTTCGGCATCAAATAACACACTACACGTGCTAGACATGGTGTTCGGCATCAAATACCACACTACACGTGCTAGACATGGTGTTCGGCATCAAATACCACACTACACGTGCTAGACATGGTGTTCGGCATCAAATACCACACTATAAAAGCTAGACATGGTGTTGGGCACCAAATACCACACTACACGTGCTAGACATGGTGTTCGGCATCAAATACCACACTATAAAAGCTAGACATGGTGTTCGGCATCAAATACCACACTACACGTGCTAGACATGGTGTTCGGCATCAAATACCACACTTCACGTCCTAGACATGGTGTTCGGCATCAAATACCACACTATAAAAGCTAGACATGGTGTTCGGCACCAAATACCACACTACAAGAGCTAGACATGGTGTTCGGCACCAAATACCACACTACAAGAGCTAGACATGGTGTTCGGCATCAAATACCACACTACACGTGCTAGACATGGTGTTCGGCATCAAATACCACACTACACGTGCTAGACATGGTGTTCGGCATCAAATACCACACTACACGTGCTAGACATGGTGTTCGGCATCAAATAACACACTACACGTGCTAGACATGGTGTTCGGCATCAAATACCACACTACACGTGCTAGACATGGTGTTCGGCATCAAATACCACACTACACGTGCTAGACATGGTGTTCGGCATCAAATACCACACTATAAAAGCTAGACATGGTGTTGGGCACCAAATACCACACTACACGTGCTAGACATGGTGTTCGGCATCAAATACCACACTATAAAAGCTAGACATGGTGTTCGGCATCAAATACCACACTACACGTGCTAGACATGGTGTTCGGCATCAAATACCACACTACACGTGCTAGACATGGTGTTCGGCATCAAATACCACACTATAAAAGCTAGACATGGTGTTCGGCACCAAATACCACACTACAAGAGCTAGACATGGTGTTCGGCACCAAATACCACACTACAAGAGCTAGACATGGTGTTCGGCATCAAATACCACAATACACGTGATAGACATGGTGTTCGGCATCAAATACCACACTACACGTGCTAGACATGGTGTTCGGCATCAAATACCACACTACACGTGCTAGACATGGTGTTCGGCATCAAATACCACACTACACGTGCTAGACATGGTGTTCGGCATCAAATACCACACTACAAGAGCTAGACATGGTGTTCGGCATCAAATACCACACTACAAGAGCTAGACATGGTGTTCGGCATCAAATACCACACTATAAAAGCTAGACATAGTGTTCGGCATCAAATACCACACTACACGTGCTAGACATGGTGTTCGGCATCAAATACCACACTACACGTGCTAGACATGGTGTTCGGCATCAAATACCACACTATAAAAGCTAGACATGGTGTTCGGCACCAAATACCACACTACAAGAGCTAGACATGGTGTTCGGCATCAAATACCACACTACACGTGCTAGACATGGTGTTCGGCATCAAATACCACACTACACGTGCTAGACATGGTGTTCGGCATCAAATACCACACTACACGTGCTAGACATGGTGTTCGGCATTAAATACCACACTACACGTGCTAGACATGGTGTTCGGCATCAAATACCACACTACACGTGCTAGACATGGTGTTCGGCATCAAATACCACACTACACGTGCTAGACATGGTGTTCGGCATCAAATACCACGCTATAAAAGCTAGACATGGTGTTCGGCACCAAATACCACACTACACGTGCTAGACATGGTGTTCGGCATCAAATACCACACTATAAAAGCTAGACATGGTGTTCGGCATCAAATACCACACTACACTTGCTAGACATGGTGTTCGGCATCAAATACCACACTACACGTGCTAGACATGGTGTTCGGCATCAAATACCACACTATAAAAGCTAGACATGGTGTTCGGCACCAAATACCACACTACAAGAGCTAGACATGGTGTTCGGCACCAAATACCACACTACAAGAGCTAGACATGGTGTTCGGCATCAAATACCACACTACACGTGCTAGACATGGTGTTCAGCATCAAATACCACACTACGCGTGCTAGACATGGTGTTCGGCATCAAATACCACACTACACGTGCTAGACATGGTGTTCGGCATCAAATACCACACTACACGTGCTAGACATGGTGTTCGGCATCAAATACCACACTACACGTGCTAGACATGGTGTTCGGCATCAAATACCACACTACACGTGCTAGACATGGTGTTCGGCATCAAATACCACACTACACGTGCTAGACATGGTGTTCGGCATCAAATACCACACTACACGTGCTAGACATGGTGTTCGGCACCAAATACCACACTACAAGAGCTAGACATGGTGTTCGGCATCAAATACCACACTACAAGAGCTAGACATGGTGTTCGGCATCAAATACCACACTACACGTGCTAGACATGGTGTTCGGCATCAAATACCACACTACACGTGCTAGACATGGTGTTCGGCATCAAATACCACACTACAAGAGCTAGACATGGTGTTCGGCACCAAATACCACACTACAAGAGCTAGACAAGGTGTTCGGCACCAAATACCACACTACAAGAGCTAGACATGGTGTTCGGCACCAAATACCACACTACACGTGCTAGACATGGTGTTCGGCATCAAATACCACACTACACGTGCTAGACATGGTGTTCGGCATCAAATACCACACTACACGTGCTAGACATGGTGTTCGGCATCAAATACCACACTACACGTGCTAGACATGGTGTTCGGCATCAAATACTACACTACAAGAGCTAGACATGGTGTTCGGCATCAAATACCACACTACAAGAGCTAGACATGGTGTTCGGCACCAAATACCACACTACAAGAGCCAGACATGGTGTTCGGCACCAAATACCACACTACAAGAGCTAGACATGGTGTTCGGCACCAAATACCACACTACAAGATCTAGACATGGTGTTCGGCACCAAATACCACACTTCACGTGCTAGACATGGTGTTCGGCATCAAATACCACACTACAAGAGCTAGATATGGTGTTCGGCACCAAATACCACACTACAAGAGCTAGACATGGTGTTCGGCATCAAATACCACACTACAAGAGCTAGACATGGTGTTCGGCACCAAATACCACACTACAAGAGCTAGACATGGTGTTCGGCATCAAATACCACACTACAAGAGCTAGACATGGTGTTCGGCATCAAATACCACACTACAAGAGCTAGACATGGTGTAAAATCAAGCACTAAATGTCATTACAGTGGAGGAAGAATGAAATCAACCCTTTCATTTGGACGTGGATAATATGGGGAGGACACAAGCGCTGAGAAAACACAGAGACACGAAGATTTAAAATACACACAGACAATGTCCTCATTATTCCTGGCCAGACTATGAAGATCATATTTCAAAACCTATCAATTAGAAAGGTTGAAAAAAAAAAAATTCATACATCGTTTCCAAACGACTTTAGCAGACAAACCACCGATAGTCTGCAATTGATAAGTTCCATAACAATTATCCCAAAACAACCCTGTGGATAGGCGAGCCTAAACTACCGGCATACCCCCATGCACTTATGAATGAAATATTCGCAGAGAAGACACTCTCAGTTTTCTTGATGTTAAATACATACAAGACTTTGGGACCGAGTCTGAATATGTTGGATGCCCTTTGGGGGACCCTGTGATCAAACCCAGCTTCAATTTGATTTTCAATGCAATTTTACGTTTAGTAGTTTGCCATTGCTTTCTGAACAAAAAGTCACCGTTAAAATCAAGCTGAGAGGTATAAAGGTTGATTCCGCTACCCCGCGGTTAGTTCACCGGAAGTTTAGCAGCTATAGAGAGCCATTATCCTGCCGACATACATGGTGAATGTCGTCGTCGTCATCTCCCATCTGTCCTGACGCTCAGTCAGCGATGGCACCATGATGACATGATTATGAGAACAGTGTCTAGCAGAATGTCAGATGCCATGATGCTGCTGCAGAAAAGGTAACGCTACTCTGGCTTGTCGTGGACAGCTGCTGCTGCTGCCAGTTCCAGAAAACTCATGATGAGACAGACACTCACACACACTCACACAGAAACGGTTGCCAAAGCCCAAAGAACCACCGTGGGGGAAATTGAAACGCACTGACACGAACTGTACCCGAACACAGAGGAG
Organism: Cepaea hortensis; assembly: GCA_963921405.1. Lineage (NCBI taxonomy): Eukaryota > Metazoa > Mollusca > Gastropoda > Stylommatophora > Helicidae > Cepaea > Cepaea hortensis. The sequence continues at coordinate 91,477,505 of OY992883.1, read as the reverse complement.
ATCACCGTCAGTGCTAAATATAGCTAGTGACCCTAAATATAGCTGGTGACGTTTGTTTGGGGTGAATTAAGGCAAAAGTACCCAACACACAGTTAGAAATAAATTGGCGAGTGTTTAAAAAGGTCTTTACATGATGTCGCAATCGACCCTAGCATTATTTGGCTGTTGGTGATTTGCTAGGCAAGTTTACGTTCAGTTGTTTGCCATTGCTTTCTGAACGACCGACGCTCAAACCATTATTTAAAAGAACAAATAACACAAGGCGGTGTGCTTCAAATCACCTGCATCTAATTTCTTTAAAAAGTCTTCTAAGTCGAGAGGATCGATTTCATTGCACCGGGTGCTATCCTATATGCCTCTGTCTCTTCCCGCAGGGAGGCCTGCAGAAAGCGTCTCACCAGGCACGAATTCCGTAGCTCCAGCAACGACCCCCAGGAGTCTCCGAGAAAGATGCACATATGAACCGAAAGGCGTAGCCCGGAATCGAACCCACAACCTTTGGAGCGCGAGGAAGACGGCTTGACCACTTCGCTACGGAGTCTCCCTAAACAAATGCTAAAAACAACTAATTTCGAACGCTGTATGTGGGATTGCGAAACACACTCGCTACCCCTTCGGTACAAACCCCAGCCGGCGAGAGTGCACATCGAATATTCTATCCGTCCTCATGCACATGAGTTATGGGACTTTAGCATCATCGTTACGTCTGCTCTCATCCGGTCCCGGACTTCACTTCACTTTAAATAAAAAAAAAAGAAAAGTTGCATTCCTGTACAGGACGTTGCAGTCAATTCCAGCATGTTTGGCTCTTCGTGATCTCTTGGCAAGTTTACGTTCAGTAGTTTGCCATTGTTTCTGAACGACCGGAACCCATACCATTTCATAAAAAAGCCAACGTCTGCTGCCAAATCGCCTACAGCTGTGTTTCGAACGCGGGTAAGCGGGATTACGAACTGCGTCCATAACCCACGGAGCATGACTTCACTAGGTTGCCTATATGTTTCTACTAATATAGTTGCGTTTCTAGAATTTCTATAAATCTTGCTGTCTGGCTTTTCTTTACTAATTTCCCATTGATTATAATATTTAGATGGTTATTCCACATTGTCGCTGTTCTGCTAAATGTCATCTACTTGGACGTTTATTGGGAATCCCCATTGATGCACCCAGCTGCCTGCTTTGTTTATGTGTTGTTCTATATTGAGTCTGGGCGTCTTCGACTCCTCCATATGGCGCTATCATATGCATACAGTGATATGGAGTTTTAAATATTTGTGAACGCTTCTTCCAGGTCTTTTATTAGTATATTGAAAATTATTGGTTATAGTACTGATCCTTGTGGGATCCCGTTTTCATGTACACACGTCTCTGATATCTATCACATACATTCACTGCCAGTTGCCTTACCGTAAGAAAGTTAAGACAGTTTCTTTGTGCATATACATTTGTCTGGTTATCCCTATTTTCTGTGTTGTGTATAGTGCTCCGTCCCTCCTACCCAGATAGTTTGAAAATGGTTTAAAACACTTCGTTGCACCGGGTATTATCCTATATGACTCAGTCACTTTCCGCAGAACGGCCTGTCGGAATCTTCGCGCGAACTCCGTTGCTACAGTGACGACCCCCAGGAGTCTCTGAGAAAGTTGCACTCGTGAACCGAACCACGACCTTCGGAACACGAAGCAGGCGGCGTAACATTTTGCAACGGAGACCCCTACAACCCAGATCGTATGTCTTAGTTGCATCCAGAACCACGGCTACTGTTTTCTATTTCTTTCTCAAACCAGTTTTAACTTCGTGTTCCAATTTGATTATTGGTCTACAGCACTTCGTTCTGCTCTAAATCCTGACTGAGTTTTGCTGTATATTTCATTGTTGTTAATAAAATATTTTAGCCTTTTGTTCACTGCCGTTACAACTTTCTGGCCCAAAGAAATATCAATGGAAGCCAAACTGTACGGGCCACCGAGCCAACTGAAAAAAAGACAGTGGCATTCATGCAAGAGACACCATTGCAGATATAGACAATGTATTTCAAACGGACGAAAGAAGAATGATAATTGAAGGTACAGGTTGAAGGTTGAAGGTACTGGTTGAATTAAGTTTCAACGTCTGCCTCTTACTGGTGTAGACTTGTTTCGGTTCATGGCCTGGACTGTATTTTTACTACCCAAGGTGAAGGATGATATACCCATTCCACCGTGATGCATTCAATAATTGGCTAGTGGAGTTAGCTGAATTTCCTTTACAGGACGCTGCAGTTATCTCCAGCATATTTTTTGGCTGTGTGTGATCTCTTGGCAAGTTTACGTTCAGTAATTTGCCATTGCTTTCTGAACGGCCGGCACTCATACCATTTTCATAAAAATATCAACGCAAGGCGGTCTGCTACCAAATCGCCCGCAGCTGTGTTTCGAACGCGGTATGCGGGATTACGAACTGCATCCGTAATACCTTCGCCACGGAGTCGACCATTAACTGGTCTCGTCTCATCTCATCTCATCTCATCTTATCATCTCATCTCATCTCATCTCATCATCTCATCTCATCTCATCTCATCTCATCATCTCATCTCATCACATCATCTCATCTCATCTCATCATCTCATCTCATCTCATCATCTCATCTCATCTCATCTCATCATCTCATCTCATCTCATCATCTCATCTCATCATCTCATCTCATCTCATCATCTCATCTCATCTCATCATCTCATCTCATTATCTCATCTCATCTCATCATGTTCCTCTTGTACCTTGCGGTGTCGAGGTGAAGTATAAACATCGGGAGAGTGCCCGATTATGGGCTTCACGGGTGCCTGTGTAAAATAGTGAGACAAACAGGTTATGACAGAATAAAGTATATAGATCTCATGGGCAGACGTCAACAAACTGCAGTGAATCAAAGGGTCAGGAAATGACGCAGGTGCTGAATTGGACACATTGATATCTGAAGTTGTATAATTAGAAGCGCCCCGTATAAGGAAACAATAGGGCGAACCAAATAGTGGGAGACATAAAACACACGGAGACGAGAATTAAAAGCAGAGATGAATAATGTGGAGTGGGTGGAGACGTTGTTGCAGGAAATAGCAAAAGATCAGATAACTTGGTGTGAGTTAGATGAATGCCTATGCTTCAAGAAGGGTATGAAAGTCACAAGAAGAAGAGACCCTTGATACTGGGGTAGTGGACTGGAAGGCTAGCCTGTTCGGATAAAGGCAGAAAACATTAAGAGGATCCGTGTGCACGTTGCGCAGGTTAAACACCCCTAGGTAGTTGGAGGAAGAAAAGGGCTAACCTAATGGGTCGCTGCCAGGCTAGATTTCGCAAATAAGAAACGCTTACCTACAAGAAAGAACATTTGTAGCATGCGTGTTTCTCGTATATAATATACACACAGCTGGTCTCTAGTTGGTGCAAGTAGTTCGTGCTTTGTGCTCAATGTAGACTTATGTGGTTAATGGGAGGTAAAATGAGTACTTGTGTGATTAATGGGAGGTAAAATGAGTACTTGTGTAATCACTGAAAGGTAACATGAGTACTTATGTGGTTAATGTGAGGCAACGTGAGTACTTGTGTGATTAATGAAGGGTAACATGAGTACGTGTGTGATAAATGTAAGGTAGTAAAGTAACATGAGCACTTGTGTGTTCAATGGGAGGCAACATGAGCACATGTGTGATCAACATGAGGCAACTTGAGCACTTGTGTGATTACTGAAAGGTAACAAGAGCACTTGTGTGATCATTGGGAGGTAACATGAGCACTTGAGTGAGCAATGAGAGGCATTATGAGCACTTGTGTAGAATTCCATGTGCAATAGAAGAAACGCTTGGCCAAAACCGAAGCTCTGCACAGTACAAGGTGAGCGTCTAATTACGTGTCCTCACAAGATAGACTTACAAGGAAAAGATGTCATACTTACTAGCAAGCTTTACGTGGAGCACGCGGCAACAATTGGAATGGAAAATATTTACTAACCACAGAGAAACATGGCAGCCGCGGAAGAACAGTAGCTAGACTTCGCCTGGCTATCCAGTGCTCATGGGTTCGAATCCACATCGGGGAGGATTTGTACAATTATCCTGGGACGCCAGGTCTACCCAGCGTACATAGTGTAACAGCGCTCACTGATGCCGATCGGTTTATACAAATATGAATCTAGCAGGATGTATCGACCAGCGTGATACTGTCGGCGTGATGCTGTCCACGGCGCTCACTGATGTCGATTGGTTTATACAAATATGAATCTAGCAGGATGTGTCGACCATGGTGATATTGTGTGCTTGATACTGACCACAGCGCTCATTGATGCCGTTTGGTTTATACAAATATGAATCTAGCAGGATGTGTCGACCAGGGTGATATTGTGGGCTTGATACTGACCACAGCGCTCACTGATGCCGTTTGGTTTATACAAATATGAATCTAGCAGGATGTATCGACCAGCGTGATACTGTCGGCGTGATGCTGTCCACAGCGCTCACTGATGCCGATTGGTTTATACAAATATGAATCTAGCAGGATGTGTCGACCAGCGTGATATTGTCGGCGGGATACTGACCACGGCGCTCACTGATGCCGCTTGGTGTTCAACAAACAGGAATCTAGTAGGGTATGTCGACCAGCGTGATAGAGTTGGCGTGATGCTGTCGGCGTGATGCTGTCGGCGTCATGCTGTCGGCGTAATGCTGTCGGCGTGATAGTATCGGCATGATACCATCGGCGTGATACTTTCGGTGTGGTGTTATCGGCGTGATTCTGTTGGCGTGATACTTTCGGCGTGACAGTATCGGTGTGATACTATCGGCGTGATACTGTTGGCGTGATACTTTCGGCGTGACAGTATCGGTGTGATACTATCAGCGTGATACTGTCGGAATGATACAATCAGTGTGATACTGGCATGGTGATGGCCATAGATTGCCTATTGGTGTATACAAATATCGGTCTAGCACTACACGCTGAATGCGTCCGAGGCGTGTTAAAGGGTGATGTTTTACTGACCATATGTCTGTCTCTTATGCAATAAGTCATTATCACTCCATGCAAAAAGCAGAGTGTTGAAATGCTATATAGAACCTGTTTTGTTATATGGCAGTGAATCTTGGAATGTAAATGAACAAATTAGAAAGACCATGGAAGCAACGGAGATGTGTTTCCTGAAAAGAATGTTGCGAATTCCTTGGATTACTAGTGTAACTAACAACGATTGTCTAAAAGAGGCTAATTAAAATAGCAAATTATATACAACAATAAGAAAGAGACAAACGGCTTTGTTTGGTCTTGTGATGAGAAGAGAAGCATTGGAGAACATCGTGACATCTGGAAAGATCAAGAGAGAGAGAGGCAGGGTTAGACCAAGATAAATTATGATGGATGGACTGAGACATCGTGTGTGCGAGAGAGAGAGAGAGAGAGAGAGAGAGAGAGAGAGAGAGAGAGAGAGAGAGAGAGAGAGAGAGAGAGAGAGAGAGAGAGCGGAGAGAGAACAACCGAGTGCGAAACTTGGATGTGTATAAAATCAGCCGAAATCACATATCCATCTTTGAATATACATGTTACAGACGAGTATTAACAATTCATTGGACGGAAAGGAGAACAAATAGATATATATGACAAAAACTCAGTATTGAAGAACATTTGTTATACTGACAAACAAAAATGAGGAAAGTGAAATGTGATGGGTATATAGAAAGACGTGAAAGTCTATAAAAGATCATGCTGAGGGAAATCTACCGGAGAGGCGTAGAAGAGGAAGACAACAACTTAAAGATGTTCACGTTGTGACGGATAATGTACACATGACAGCAACATAGACGGGACATCTGGTTTATGGTAGAGGGACACTTCGAAAGTCTCTTCCAGGGGAGAAGTTCTGCACACTACCGTATGGAGAGTGGACAGTGGACAAGCTAAAAGAGCATTACAACGAGACCCCACATGCCTCCGGGCATTGGGCTGACCAGGAAATAACTAAAACATGTGGGAGGCACATCAACCTAGGCCTGGAGGTCGGCATGGCCGAATGGATAAACAGCTTCGTTCTTAAACACCCGGTGTACTGATGCCGGGGTATTGGGTTCAACCCTTACACCGTCAGCTGGACTAAAATGTTGACTTCTCGTCCTTGACTTAAATTACAAGTACCTCTGAACTCGGAGTGGATTGGCCTGATGGTAAGGGACACTAGTAATAGGGAAAGCTAATCCACACGCAAAAATTACTCCAGTGGTACTAGAAGTAGTAGCATTATATGGACAATGCTTGGTGTTCAAAGAGAATGAAGAAAGAACAAAAATGTTAAAATAAAAAGCCAATTTAAGCTGAATTCCAGTAAATAGAAATATCAATTGGGGAACTATTTGAAGCCACCAAGACAGCTCATAAATGTATTCACGGGTATTGTTTGGCGCGCCAGAAGTATAAGAAAGAAATAGAGACCAGAGGATGCATTAGACAACATAGACATTGAAAGTGTAGGTCCGCATGGCCGAATGGATAAGAACGGTGTTTTTAAACATCCGGTGTGCTGATGCCGAGGTTAGCGGTTCATCCCCTACACCGAACAGCTGGACTAAAATGTTGATCTGCCATTCTTGACTTGGGGACGTAAATTACAAATAACTCTGAAGTTGGAGTGGGTTCGCCTGATGGCGGAGGACACTATTAATAGGGAAAGCTAACCCACACGCAAAATTAAGACCATCATTACTATAAAAATAGTATATATGGTCTACGCTTGAGTTCAAAGCGAGCGAGCGCCAAAAAAAAAAAGCTGTAGTTAGTCACGAGTCGAAGTACACATGCTCCTGTAGCGATGCGCTGCAATTGTGTGTGTGCGCGTGTGCGTGCGCGTGCGTGTGTGTGTGTGTGTGTGCGTGTGTGTGTGTGTGGAGGTAACAGGTTCGAATCCTGGTTAGGTAACTATAGATTTTAATGTGTTAATGTTGTCTAATGTGTCTTCTAGTCTACTTCTTTCTTCTACTTCTCTGAGCGTCAACCAATACATGTTTTTATTTGTGAATTGTTTTAGTGGCCTCAAAGAGTTCCCCCAATTGATTCCACAAGATTGAAGTTGATCGACCGCCTGCCTAACTACTCGAGGCTCAAATTGCGGAAAATAGCACTGTCTTAGGGGACATAAATGCTACTTTATTGTCAGTTTCAATGCTACCCAACAGTTACTCTCTCCTGTGCCTCAAGCGGGCGATGATTCAATTAGTTCTCTTTAATGCAGGTAATTTCGTGGCACTGTGGCACGTGAGGAGGATCCTGAAACTTCGGAAGAGCCAACTGTTAGGTACATGACTATTTGTGCTTCCCCCCCCCCCAACCCCCACCCAAAGTGATCGATTGTTGGGCTCTATAAAAGTTGCGACCACCCTTAAAATTACAAACACACGCAAAAATCCGCTTTAGAAACAAATAAACGGGTTTTTTTTTTTTTATAAATATACGTTGACGTTGAACACACAAGTAAAATTCAAACTCTAGTCAAACTGTGTTCACATTATTATTAATATCGTGGCCATCATCATCATGTTCCGGTAGAATATGAGACTAATTTTTGTCTGTCTGTCTGTCTGTCTGTCTGTCTGTCTGTCTGTCTGTCTGTCTGTCTGTCTGTCTGTCTGTCTGTCTGTCTGTCTGGCTGGCTGGCTGGCTGGCTGGCTGGCTGGCTGGCTGGCTGGCTGGCTGGCTGGCTGGCTGGCTGGCTGGCTGGCTGGCTGGCTGGCTGGCTGGCTGGCTGGCTGGCTGGCTGGCTGGCTGGCTGGCTGGCTGGCTGGCTGGCTGTCTGTCTGTCTGTCTGTCTGTCTGTCTGTCTGTCTGTCTGTCTGTCTGTCTGTCTGTCTGTCTGTCTGTCTGTCTGTCTGTCTGTCTGTCTGTCTGTCTGTCTGTCTGTCTGTCTGTCTGTCTGTCTGTCTGTCTGTCTGTCTGTCTGTCTGTCTGTCTGTCTGTCTGTCTGTCTGTCTGTCTGTCTGTCTGTCTGTCTGTCTGTCTGTCTGTCTGTCTGTCTGTCTGTCTGTCTGTCTGTCTGTCTGTCTGTCTGTCTGTCTGTCTGTCTGTCTGTCTGTCTGTCTGGGAGTCTCCTTATTGTTCTCAGTCACTGAATGTTAAAACAACACTATCTATGAACGACTGTCTATGAACGACTATCTATGAACGACTGTCTATGAGCGACTATCTGTGAACGACTGTCTATGAGCGACTATCTGTGAACGACTGTCTATGAGTGACTATCTGTGAACGACTACCTCTGAACGACTACCTTTGAGTGACTAGCTTTGAACGACTATCTATGAGCGACTATCTATGAACGACTATCCATGAGCGACCATCTATGAACGACTGTCTATGAGCGACTATCTGTGAACGACTATCTGTGAACGATTATCTGAAAGACTATCTATGAGCTACTATTTATGAGCGACTAACAGTTGTATGGATGAAACAACACAGTGTAGGATGCCTGAATTATGAGTTATGTGTGGGTCTGGGGGGTAGGGAGGGACGTAATTGAAGAAGAAGTTGTTTATTGTTTACAACCAGTTAAAAGGGTTAAGGGCAAGATGATCGACTTCATTGCATCGGGTTCTTCCCCATATGGCTCGGTGTTCTTTCCACAGTGCGACCTGCTGAAAGAGTTACAAAAAGAGCACGAATCCCTTATCTCCAAAGACGACACCGTAAAGTCTACGAAAAACTTTAATACGTCAACTGAGTGACGGAGTTTGGAAACCAACCCACGACATTCGCAGCGAAAGGCAGACGGCTTGATCACTTCACTGTGAAGGTTTCCAGTGTCCAGCGAGCGATTAACATCTACACCTTACGACATTTTCTGCCATAGACGGAGTTTCTATCGGTTTGACCAGTGTGTGATGACATCACATCTTTAGTCAATGAATGAATGAACATGCAACTTCTTCAGTCAACTAGGACATTTTTTGGAAGCTAGGAGAATTTAAACGCTGTTTTAAACTTAGTATCTTTGATTCTGGCATTAAACCAGTATTGCTGGATGGAGCGAACAACTTGGAGAACTACAAAAACATTGATAAACTACAAACAGTCATTGACCGTGACTGCACGGACTAGAAGCACTAAAATACAATAACGAATCACTAATGGCGAGCTGAATCAGAAGCTGAATTACAAGACCACATGACTAGTCTAAATGCAATGTGTAGGGAACATAAAATGACATAACAGCACAAGTAAAATAGAGGTAATGACTTTAACTAAAGAAGAAAAAGCGACAACGATTCACCTAAACGAACATCCCTTGAAAAAAGTAAAGAGTTTCAAGTATCTTTTTTTTTTATTGCATATCCTTTACAGGACATCGCTGTCAACACCAGCATCTTTCAGCTGTATGTTAATTTCTTGGCAAGATTACGCTCAGTAGTTTGCCATTGCTTTCTGAGCGGCCGGCTCACATACCCCGTAAGTTACCGATGCGATTCGAACCACTGCTGATTCTCACCGTCATCACGTTACCGACGAGAGTATACGAGATTACGGAGAAAAGTCATAACCTCTAAGCCACGAAGCCGGCTAGGAAGTATAATATTATCAAATGGCAAATCAGAAGACGAGATCGAAAATAAATGCAATAAGGCAAACCAACTCATTGTACAAATGGCACCAATACTAAAGAACAAACATGTATCAATAACTACTAAGATAGCACTTTACAACACAATCTTCCTACCAACTCTATGTTACCAATGCCAAACCTGGACAATGACAGAAAAAAAGGAAAGAAAAATCACAAGAACAGAAATGAGATTCTTGAAAAGAATACTCAATGTATCAAGAAGAGATAAGATTAAAAATGAAGAAATCGGGACTAAGGTGGGGGTTATAGCTGTGCCAGATTTTATTAGAAGGCAGCAAGTCAAATGGTTTGGCCATGAAAGCAGGTTACCAACTATAGTATGTTCCGATTTGAATGCCTTCATTCACGATCAATTATTTTGAAAACTGTCTGTTGCATCGTTATGAAATTTTTCCAGCCGTCTTATATTTACCCCCACCCAAGGAATATGTCTTTGATAGGTCCAAAAACAACTTAAATCATTGAAAGCGGCGACATTCCTTTGATGTTTTGCAGAACAACTAGTGATTTCTCGCTAACAAAGTTATGTTCACGGTAATGGGAGACCTGCCAATTCAGATGACAATCAAAGGCGTATCCGGATTCGTAAGGGAGTGGGTGCAATGAAAGGACTAGCTTAAAATCGACAGGGTCGGCTGCATTGCACCGGGTTTTTATCCCATGTGGCTCAGTTTCTTTCCGCAGCGCGGAAAGCGTCGCACAAAACACGAACTCCGTAGCTTCAGCAACGACCCTCGGGAGTCTCCGAAAAAATGCACTCGTGAAATGAAGGACGCGGCCCGGAATCGAACATACAACCTTCGGAGCCCGAGTCAGACGGCTTGATCACTTCACCACGGAGAATCCCGAGAAGGGTGCAATGTGTAATATTAGTAAAGACAAAGAATTTACAGAGGCACGGGGTAAATAATTTGTAAATTAACAGGAAAGTAGAAGAAATATATTTCTTACCTTATTTGTCATTTCCTTCTTGATTCTTCAGCTGATGCTGATGCTGTAATTTTTAGGGCCTGCAATTCGTCTGAATAAGTGTGTACTTAGATTAAGGTCTGCGATCTGCTCAGACCTTAATTTGTGTCGGACGATTCCAGTAGGTTGATGATTGCTCTCGGTTGCATAAAATTCAATCCATCCTTTCTCCAATAGTCCTTTTCCTCTTTCAACACATGGTCCTCACATTTTTTCCAGTAACTTTTATCAATATTTAATAGTGCGGACTGGGTTAGTTTCTTGACGTCAGACAATTTGAATGTAGTATTGGCAGCTGCAACTTGTCCTTTAATTTTAGCCCACACAAGTTCTATAGGGTTTAAATGAGAATGATACAGCGGAAGTCTCAAGCACCTATGGCCATACTCTTCTATCAGCTTGTCGATTTGAAATTTCTTGCTTTTTTTGCGCCTGTTTTACAAGGGACAACAACTGTAGCTTGAAATATGTTTCTGGAAATGGTATATTTTCCCTTCGGAGCCATATCTTTATTGCTTCCTTTGTGCTCGATGACGTAGGTATTTTGTCTTCTTGGGCAACAACATTGTGATATGATGCATTGTCCATGATTAGACAAGACGGTCTATCAAGGGATGGAAGTACTGTATTCTCGAGCCAATCTCTAAATACATTACCATTCATCTCATTATGATAATCCCTATTGTCTGTATGCTTTGATACGAACACGAGCCCAGCATTCTGTAGTAAGCCATTATGAGTACTACCAGCATGGGCTATGACCAAACGCTGTCCTTTACTACTGGGCACATAACGCTTTATCTTTCCATCCATTGATTGTCATTCCTTTTCACATGTGTGGTGCGAATTGATCCACGTCTCATCCAAATACACTATGTCATAATTTTCTTTCCGCATTTCCCTTATTTCACGTAGGTATCTGCTTCTCATGGCTCTTAAATGCGGTTGCTCGCAAAGGATATTTCTACCTCCCTTGTACTTTCTAACAGTGAAGCCTAATGTCTTTATAATTTTCCACAAAGTTGTTTTGGATAGCTCTGTGTTATTGTCCTTTCTCAACAAAATCCTCAGTTTTCGTAAAGTCACTGTTTCTTTGGCATCCATCATTTTTATAATAACTCGTCTGATGACATCCTTGTCAAAGCTGTCTACAATTGCCTTTCTACCTATCGTTTGCTTATCGCGTGTTGGTTTCATTCCAGATTCTTGCACCCATCGACGAAACGATCGTTTACTCAAACCTAATGCATGCACTGTTCTTTTTTCGGGATTTGTAACAGTATGAAACAGTTTCCTGCGATCAGCTTCTTGACAAAAATATGTGTACAACTTCATAGCGATGTTTTGAAGTGTACACAATTTCAGTTTTAATCCCATTGAACAGTATTAACACATTCAAATATTAGCTATTAATATTACATTAATGGTAAGATTTATTTATATAATCACGTTTCATGAAAGAACCCACAGTTTGACGACAACTCTGAACTATCCCATATAAATTCCCTCAGTCTGCCAAAACTAAAACCGCCAGACAAAATTCAAAAATAGCGGGGGTGTGTCTTGCTGACGCTGTAATACTCTTAAAATGATGGAATGAATGCGGGAGCCATAAATTATATACCACATATAAACAAACATTGAAATCTGCTGTACAATCTCCAGAACAAAAATTTTTTTGTTGGGTGGACATAATGATAAGGTTATATGCTAAATCTCATCATTTTCCCTTAGTTGGTTACTGGGATATTGAATTTTATATTGAGGCAAAAAAAAAAAAAAAAAAAATAAAACACACTATAACAATATACCACAACAAGCAATGATGTACTGACCAGAGGGAAGCAGAAGAAGAGGCCTACCACGTAAACGATGGACGCAGGGAATAACAGAGTCCATGGGAATATCGACACATGATGCCCATAAGCGGGCACTCTCCCACTGTTTATACTTCACCTCGACACCGCAAGGTACAAAAGGAACATGATGAGATGAGAGGAGAATGGGGAGCTTACGGGGGGGAAAAAAAAATACTAATCAAGAGGTGAGGATTACGCTGTAGCTGCCAGAAGGCACAGGCACATTGAGAAAACCTGGTAATACAAGGAGGCTTAAAATGTCAACCTGAACCACCATAAAGATAGTTTACAGATGGCCGTCCCACGTTTGACAATATTGACAGGTTACAAGACAGTAGTATGGTCATTGTAATTCATATCACACTTTTAAAGTTTTCATTTGAAGTTGTTTTCATTTGACTGTGTATCTTGCCAGTCGTCACCAAATTCTCCAATTTATTTCTTATCATAACGTGTCCAAAAATAGTGTGACTGTCTACGTCTAATTTCTGTCATCAGTTTACGGGTTTTATTTGTTTTTTTTTTTGTAGGACTTGGTCACTGGTTTTTCTGTTTGTCCAATGCGTTCTATGCATTTTCCTCAGAAACCACATTTCTACAGCCATTAAATATTTTCAGCATGTCTGCACATTGTCCACGCTTCACATCACACACACACACACACACACACACACACACACACACACACACACACACACACACACACACACACACACAACACACACACGTACGCACACACACACACACACACACATATATATATATATATATATATACATACGTGAGCACACATCAGTCCACCCAGACTTTAGTATTCTTTTAGTACACATATAAAGGCAGACCCGTGCCATGCTATGATGCAGAGAGGCGACCGCATCAGGTGCCACCGCAAGTGTGCGGCATAAGGGGGCTGCATTTTTAAAAGGAAGAAACATTTAAGGGGGTCATTTGCAGACTTGCGTCATACTGAGAAAATCTACCGCACGGCCCTGTATAAAGGAGGACAGAGAATGTGTTTCATTATGATCACAATCATACACAGGTGCACATTTCGTTGCTCTTGGACATTCACCAACTATGGCCAAACCATTACTGACACACACTCATTTTCTTGCATTTACTTGTAATCTTCACTGGACAGTTACTATCCCTTACCCTTGTTCCCATTACATCACAGACTCTCACGGCTGGCTATATACGAGTCTTAACGTACAGATAATAAACAGCATTTTCACACCAACCCTATGATACCAATCTCAAACCTGGACTCTATCCAAATTACACCTACGCAAAATCAACACCTGCGAAATGAGATACCTGAGGAGAGCTGCCAACTTAACAATCCGAGACCGAGTAAGAAATGCTATTATCAGACAGACTGTGGGATCAACCCTTGTGCAACATTTATTGAAAGACAGAAGATCAAGTGGTTTGGCCATGTCGTTAGAATGCAACATTAGCAACTACCATCACTGGCCTAACATCAAAGATCATCTGCGACGAGACTAAGAGGACTTCCAAGAAGAAAATGGATTGAGACATCAGAGACATTGTACAACCACGCGGAATGACACTATCCAGTGCCGCCCACCGGGCGCTGGAACGCAAATTATTCCTCCCCACGACGCTTGACGGCAGCAGTGGGAGATGATGATGATAATGATGATGAACGTACAGATTCATGTTAGCTTCACAATCTGGGATGCTGAGATCAGTAGCATTTTTGTTTTTTTTCATTTTCCTATTTTCTTTTCCTATTTTTTTTTTTTTTAAATCTGCCCATTCTTCTCATTCGATTATTATGCCTTAATGTAGTTATTGTAATGTCTTTCCCGTGTTTATATTTTGTGTTTTCGTGTATTTGTTTGCCGATGAAGGCTAATCGCCGCAACGACCTATGTTTTACGTAACTGTGATCAATAAAGCTGCATTATCTCACGTTACATTACGAGTATGATGTTTACAGTTCCACAGCCTTAACGCAGTTCCATTAATTTTACTCAAACCTTTAGTAGTAGTAATGACGTCTCCTTGGCGAAGGTGTTAAGGACGCTTGTCGTAATCCCGTATACCCACGTACGAAATAAAGCTGTGTGAGATTCAGCAGCGGATCGCGTCGCGGTGGTTTCTTACGGAAAGGTATGTGAGCTGGTCGTTCAGAACGCAATAGCATACTACTGAACGTAAAACTTGTCAAGATATCAAAAACAGCTGAAAAATGCTGGTGGTTGTAGTCCGGCTCGCCTGGTCTAGAGGTTACACCACTTTCTCCGTAATCTCGTATACTCTCGTGAAGTGACGTGGCATGCGTGAGAAACGGAGGTGGTTCTCTCCGCGTCGGTAACATAGGGGTATGTGAGCCGGTCGCTCAGAAAGCAATGGCAAACTACTGAGCGTAATCTTGCCTAGTACATCAACAGCAGCTGAAAGATGCTGATGTTGACTGCAACGTCATGTAAGGGATATGCAAAAAAAAAAGTAGTAATATCAGTAGCAACAACAACAAAAACACCAAGAGCCCCAGTACAGTGTAACTCCGTGGCGAAGTCGTCAAGCCGTCTACATCGAGCTCCGAAGGTTGTGGGTTCGATTCCGGGTTACGTCTTTCAGTTCACAAGTGCATTTTTCACGGAGACTCCTGGGGGTCGTCGCTGGAGCTACGGTGTCCGTGCTATGTGCACCGCTTTCGGCAGGTCGCCCTGCAGAAAGATACCAAGCCATGGGATAAAACTCGATGCAATGAAGACGATCCTCTCGACTTTTAAGCGACTTTAAAATAGAAATGTTCCATATTCTTTGCAGGACGTCGCAATCTACTCACACCCCGGTTTATTTACTACACAATATTACGTTTTGTAATTTGCCATTGCTTTCTGAAAGTGCAGTCAACGTTTAAATCCAAATGGTCAGTGTAGGAAATTAACAAGCTACTTCGATATCTACGCACCGGAAGTTTAAGTTGTGTTGTTGTTTGTCCATCAAGAATGATGATGACCATTCATTTCATCAAGTGGGGTTGAAGGTATGGAGCCGTGGGTTCTAAGATGGCTGATAAGGCCTATTTTGGCTCGAAATGTTCTTTGGCAATGTGGGCAAGGAATGCTTGACGTTTCTGGAGGAGGATTTCCTGCAGTGGTTTTTCTGTCCTGCCTTTTCTTCACAGCTCTTGCAGTCCTGGTTGCCTCACATATGACTGCACCCTTGCGTAATGATGCACGCCACGAATGTCGGTCTTTGGCTGCAGCCTCCCAGGTGTCATGATGAATTCTAAAAGCCTTCAGTGAAATTTTCAGAGTGTCTTTAAAGCGTTTCCTCTGGCCACCTTGGAAGCGTTTACCACAACGCAGTTCGCTGTAAAAAAATTCGTTTAGGGAGCCTGTGATCTGGCATGCGAGTCAAGTGACCAGCCCAGCGAATCTGATTCTTCATCAGTAAAGTGTGGATACTGGGCATGGATGCTCTTTCTAGGACTTCAGTGTCTGGAATCTTGTCTTGCCATTTAATCTTCAGTAGCTTCCTTAGGCAGACTGTGTGGAAGTGGTTTAATTTCCTAGCGTGTCGCTGATAAACAGTCTAGGTTTCACAAGCATATAGCAGTGTGGATAATACAACTGCTTTGTAGACATTTAGCTTTGTTTGCAGGGGAAGTTTAAGTGCAAGTGCATTAGACATCGCGGCCACGTAGAACTCTGCAATACTAATGGACTATAATAGTTGAAGCATCTGCAAATAGCCCAACTGACGCAAGCTATACTGCCAAGACTGAGGTACAACTCTCGAACAAACCGTAGTGTGGCATGTTTTAAGCGAGATCTTAATTCCAAAATATTCGCGTAAACCTCCAGTAAAGCGGGTTCTCTAGAGCAATACACAAAGAATGAGCAGCACGGCTGAGATTTTTAACAATTTTCAGGATTATCTCAATGCAGATTATGATCTCAGAGAGGTAGATATGGGCTCGCTTCTTCATTTTATATTTATCTCCCAAATGAATGGAGCATCCTGCAGTTCCCTCCAGTTTTGATCTCCTCCCCATTATTTATTAATTTAATCTCTGTTTACCCCCTTCTCCGGATGTTGTTAAGTTTTCATCTATTCCTTTGTTCTGTGGATTTAAAGGAAGGACTCTCTATTTCTATTATTAATAAGTTTTCTCAATGCCTGCCCTATCCAGCGTCTTTCCCACTTCTTTCGTTTTGCGGGATTTATCACTTGAATTTTTGTTCTTAATTAAGCTAAGCTCCACTCACTAGCAACTCTTGTCACATCATTTTAATATCATTTTAATCTTTCAA
The DNA here is from genome assembly GCA_963921405.1 of Cepaea hortensis. Classification (NCBI taxonomy): domain Eukaryota; kingdom Metazoa; phylum Mollusca; class Gastropoda; order Stylommatophora; family Helicidae; genus Cepaea; species Cepaea hortensis. Next base: position 91,460,755 of record OY992883.1, on the reverse strand, counting down.
ATCTATGAAGACACCTGGTTAATTAAACTTTCTCGTTAATTAGTAATTTAAGTTATGTTAGAGGAAATAATATATAAATTTAAAATTAAAATATTGAACAATTGCATGGCATATTTCACTAAGTGCAAGGAAATGCAGCCTAACGATTAAATATCATGACAGGGCAGACCAGGCCCTAAGCCTTGGTTGGCGACTGGTCTAGGATCGAGACTCTGACAGGCAGACAGAGCATTGATTTGCTGCTTCTGCAGCTTGCCTTGTTCCAGATTTTTTAGTGTTACCTTTCCTCTAGAATAAACTTGGCAGACAGAGAGAGGAATCTTGCTGCATAGGCAACACATAATCTCCACAATTCAGCCCAGGCTTTGTGCTATGGAGAGGTATAACATTTGCTACCATCCTTGGTTGTAGTTATTATGCCTTGTTATGCAGAATAACAACCTATCATCTGTCAAGACGGCAAGGTGCCAGTGATTTCACTATATCTTCTCAGGTGCCTACAAATCGGGTTTAGCATATAGATATTAAAGCAATATAAAATGAATCCTGTTTGCTGAAATCTACAAATACACATTCATAGTTTCACCGTCACCATGCTAGTTTTAACAAGACTATTGTGTATTTTTATTTATAGTTTACATATGCAGCATACACCTGCAAATCTGCATAGTGATCTATACCAATGGGTCAGTGGTGAGAAACAGACGGAGTGGTTTGGGTATCATCGCGAAGGCTAAATGGTCAATTCTTGAAAAAGGAGAGTCTGGCATATGAGGCTATGACCTCCAGCAAGAGAATGAAGGTGGAAGCAGTAACAGTGGCATTCCGTTGGTTAGAGGAGACCACTGCAACACACATTGTCTTCATCATGGACTCAAGAAGGATGCTTAGAAAGATGGAGAAAGAAATGTTTCATGTGGAATGGCTCACCTCACTTCAGAGGTCACAGATTGTGAGAATTGTCTTTGATTTTTTGCCCTAGCCATGCAGGAATGTGGGGGAATGAACAGGCTGATAGGCAGAAATGCACCTCTTGATGGTAGATTACCAATGGACAAGGAAGAGCTGGTCGTGCACCTGTGGGACCAGGTGGAGAAGATGGAGGAGCAGATTGAGAATTCGTAGGTGGAAAGGATGAGATTGCTGGGGATTGGCAGGGGTTCTGGTAGAATTTCAAAACTGAGAGGGAAGACCAGAAGAACTTTCAATCAGATAGTGGTGGTTATGATTAGTAGTGTGACTCTTTGCTGGCTGTTGTACGAGGGGACGGAGCACATATGGGAATGTCCTTAGTGCAGTGATGTCAGTTCTTAACTCAACTCAACGCAACTGGTTATGTGTGGTGAAAAGAATACAGATCTAGTCATTTTAGTAGTTTATTACTGTATTTTGCAGGAGATTCGGTCAGCTGTCAGAGATTTAGAGCAGACAGCCCGAGAGATACAAACTACACTGCAAGGCATCCACCAGGCATCAAAAAGCACTGGCTGTAAGTGTTCCCACCAGCTGTGTTTATTTTACGTCTTTATGATAAAGCAATAGTGTGCCTGTCCTGTGGCAGGTTTGGTAGCTCACTGGCTCTCACACTTGGCTGCTGTCATGGTGATCATGTGTTTGAATAACCCTTGACGCAGGGATTTTATAAAAAATTGACTTGGGCTCCTCGGTCCGCCTAGACTGAAATTGGTACCAGGAAATGTTCTGGGAAATAAAGCCCACATCACTCGTTAAGTGCTGAGAACTAGCAACCATATACTCAGCACACCTCAAGGCATGACATCACTCGTTAAGTGCTGAGGGCCGGCAACCATATACTCAGCACACCTCAAGGCATGAAACAGAGTCTGTTAGCTGACTTGACTTAAGCCTGCCTTGTAGGATAGAAGTCCAGCGCCAGGTTCAGTCGTCCTTTAGTTTACTTAACTTAAGCCTGCCTTGTACGGTAGAAGTCCAGCGCCAGGTTCAGTTGTCCTTTAATTTACTTGACTTATGCCTGTCTTGTATGATAGAAGTCCAGTGCCAGTTCATTTGTCGATTAGACCTCTTTTTGCTTTTGGTTTATTATGTTGCAGCAGCATGTTTGATTATGCCGCTAAACAAATTTATATGCTTTTATCAGCATGTAGCAATCAACCCCAGGTTGATTTTCTAAGCAATTGTTTGTTCAGTAGTTTGCCCTTGCTTTCTTAGCGAGAAATCAACATTTAAGTCCAACTGACCATTTCCCATAATACACTATCAGCGCACCAGAAGTTTAAGCAGCGCACCAGAAGTTTAAGAGCTAGAGCGCTCTTCTTCTTGTGGCCACGTCGGCTTGTCGATTATGCTAATATAAAACAGTATTATATTTCTGTATTCCAGGGTCGTCGTCGTCATGTGTCTTCCTAGTTGGCGCAGGTGTTCATGTCTTTCCACAGATCTCTGTCTTTGGTGCCCTGGATAAACTCTGTTGGTGATATTCCTTCATGCCACCGTCTTATTCCACCCAGCATCATTTATCTTGGTCTGCCTCATCCTCTGTTCTCACTGATCTTTTTTTAGTTGTCATGATATCCTCCAAAGCCGCACTTCTCATCACATGACTAAAGAAGGCTGTTATGCCAGGGTAGAAGAGGACAAACTAAACAATATCATGGAATATTTCTACATCTGGTTACTAGAGTAACCAACAACGATTGCCTGAAAGGGTAATGAAAGTAGAATACTATACAAAACTATAAGAAAGAGACAGTGTTCCTTGGTCATATAATGAGAAGAGAGGCTTTGAATAAGACAGTTCTTTCTGTCTCATGAATTTTCATTCCCAAGGTGTCCCCAAAGTCCTGTGTCCATCTTTGTTCTGGTTGACCCCTGCCTTTCTTTCCAGGAACCAAGCCTTCCATCACATTTCTTTCCCAACCATTGTGAAACTACAGCAAATGGGCATTTGGAAATTCTCATTTTGTTTATTTCAGATGAAGAAATCTGCCAGTTAGCATTGTCAATGTTCAGTAAAGTTAAAGAACACTATGCTGTTCTTGCTTCAAAGATTCCAAGTAATCAGTACTACAGGTAGGCTTGTCTATTAGTACACTATGTGTTTATATAGTTGATTATTGGCAATCCTTGTGTTTATTTAGTTGTCTATTGGCACACCTTGTGCTTAGTTGTCTCTTGGGTTAAATGCTGGCATTGGTTGCCGAAGAACAGTTAATAAGATCAAATCAGATCTTCAGAAATTGAATTAAATGGACTCTCCTGAACATAACTGACAACGTTGCCCACTTGTACCACACACGAAATCAGATCATCATGTGCCATGCGGTAAGCGTGGGTAAACATGGCTTATCATCTCACATGATCACCAGAGTCTTGGGTCTGATTGTGTTCTTGTCGTCATTATGCTGGTGGCCAGGCCATCCATGTATATCTCTTTGCCTTCCCATTGCTCGTTTCCCATTAGTTTTCCAATTGCCATTAAGTTTTCAAATTTTCATCAAGTTTGCCAATTGCCATTAAGTTTTCCAACTCTCTTTAAGTTGTCAAGTTTATTTCTCCTCACAAAGTGTAAAGAAAAACATTATGACTATGTCTAATTTCTCTAACCAATTTACAGCTTTGATTTGTTTCTTGAATGAATTAAATCACAGCAAAATAAATTAAACACACTTGATGGAAGATCAGAACAATTAGGTCGTAAAATTAATAGGGGAAAGACACATATAATGACAATAAATGAAGCAAATGATATACATGATTTTCCTTGATGAAACCTCGCTTGGAGTGGATGAATTATACACGTATTTAGGTAGCAATGTAGACAAAGTTGTAGGAACAGAAAGAGACATTATAATCAGAATACACAAGGCAAGAGGAGAATTCATAACACTAGAAAATTTGTGGAAGTCGAAAAGAAAAAATCTAGCAGCAAACTATTTATCTCTAATATTAAATTGGTACTACTATGGATTATAGAAGCCTTGCGATGTGGTTTTATAGAATGCTGAAAAATAATTAGACAGCCAAAAATAGTCATCTGGACGTTTTAAGTGAAGCTGAGTCATGAAGACAACTTATCACAAACATTAGAAAGAGGCAGTCGTTTTTTGGCCACGTTTTGAGAAGACAAAAACTGGAACATGATGTGACAACTGGAAAGATTTGTGTAAAGAGAGATAGAGGAAGACTGGGAGAAGATTCTTGACAGCCTTGTGTCATGGCATGGAAGGAGTTGACACACGAATTGATCCACGACATCGGAGTAATTTGTGGAGAGGCATGATTGCCCATGCCAGTCTACAAGGCACTGGATGATGGATCTGGATGAAACACGATCATCTAAAACACAAATCAACTACAAACATTTATTAATTGGTTGTCTGCACAGAAGGAATAAAATGGTATGACAACACCACCAATGTGGAGCTCATAGAGAGAACTAAACAAATTCCATTAAATCAAGGTGTGAGCAAAAGAACCTTTCACTGGCTAGGACACAGATTGAGAAGGCCTGTTAGTAGTATACTAGGAAGCCCTCTGTCTGGAACCAACATGGCACAAGAAATAGGGGGAAACCTAGATATACTTGGAGAAGAGAATTAAGGAAACAGGGAGAGAGTTACAGGAAATAGCAAATGATTGGAGGGCTTGTGGTGAGTTGGTTGAGGACATGTACTACATTGGAAGATAAGAGAGAGAGGGAGGTACCGTTTTCACAGCAACAGTCAACTGTAATGGATCTCCCACATTCTTTCTTCCACACTATGATGGTCTTAAGTTAGTTGCATATCCTTTTGAGGAGGTTTCTGGGCTTGGAGAGGGGAAGGTGAGTTCTCCAACACAATCCCTTTATAGATGGTGGTTTAGTGCCGGATTGGGAGAAACATCTCAGCACAACCATACTCTCATAGACGCAAGCCCTGTTCAAGGCTTCAAGGCTCAGGTAATCTTGAGGCTGGTGTTTTGGACTCAGAATAACAACTCAGTCTTCCAGAGGATTCTGAACCCACCAACAGCCAATCATATTCAAAGCTCAACCCACCAACAGCCAATCATATTCAAAGCTCAACCCACCAACAACCAATCATATTCAAAGCTCAACTCATCAACAACCAATCATATTCTAAGCTCAACCCACCAACAACCAATCATTCAAATCTGAACTTAGCAGCCAGCGTAAGATTACCATACAGAGGATACCATCTCACTGTGGAGTACCTGGAAACAAGAGAACTGATCGATTAGCTAAGGAAGGAGCAAAAGAAGAACAGCCTAATGTGCCCATTACATACCACCAACAGAAGAGAATGAAGAAAATTATAAAATCAGTCAGAAAGCCACAAAACTGCTCAAGCTGGCTACCACGTTATGGACAGACCAGAACAAGTCATTATTCTGCACCTCAGAACAGGACACAATAGATTATGCAACCATATGTATACAAAATTAAAGATTGGTGAATCAGCCATGTGCATATGTGCATTGGCGTCACAGACAGCAGATCACATACTCCAAGACTGCCCAAAATACAACATATCTAGGCAAACCTTCTGGCCTAGAAAAATGACAGTGGAAGATAAACTCTATGGACTGCTGAGTGAACTAAAAAAGACAGTTAAATTCATACAAGAGACAACACTGCAGGTATAGACAAATTTCAAGCGAACGAATCATAGTGAAAGCTCACCCACTGACAACCAATCATAGTCAAAGCTCAGCCCACAAACATCCAGTCATATTCAAAGCTCAACCCACGAACAACCAATCATAGTCAAAGCTTAACCCACCAACAGCCAATCATATTCAAAGCTCAACCCACCAACAACCAATCATAGTCAAAGCTCAACCCACCAACAACCAATCATAGTCAAAGCTCAACCCACCAACAACCAATCATAGTCACAATTCAACCCACCAACAACCAATCATAGTCAAAACTCAACCCACCAACAACCAATCATAGTCAAAGCTTAACCCACCAACAACCAATCATAGTCAAAACTCAACCCACCAACAACCAATCATAGTCAAAGCTCAACCCACCAACAACCAATCATAGTCAAAGCTCAACCCACCAACAACCAGTCAGTCAAAGCTCAACCCACCAACAACCAATCATAGTCAAAACTCAACCCACCAACAACCAATCATAGTCAAAGCTCAACCCACCAACAACCAATCATAATCAAAGCTTAACCCACCAACAGCCAATCATAGTCAAAGCTCAACCCACCAACAACCAATCATAGTCAAAGCTCAACCCACCAACAGCCAATCATAGTCAAAGCTCAACCCACCAACAGCCAATCATAGTCAAAGCTCAACCCACCAACAACCAATCATAGTCAAAGCTCAACCCACCAACAGCCAATCATAGTCAAAGCTCAACCCACCAACAGCCAATCATAGTCAAAGCTCAACCCACCAACAACCAATCATAGTCAAAGCTCAACCCACCAACAACCAATCATAATCAAAGCTTAACCCACCAACAGCCAATCATAGTCAAAGCTCAACCCACCAACAACCAATCATAGTCAAAGCTTAACCCACCAATAACCAATCATAGTCAAAGCTCAACCCACCAACAACCAATCATAGTCAAAGCTTAACCCACCAATAACCAATCATAGTCAAAGCTCAACCCACCAACAACCAATCATAGTCAAAGCTTAACCCACCAACAGCCAATCATATTCAAAGCTCAACCAACCAACAGCCAATCATATGCAAAGCTGTTGTCTCACTATAAAGCAAAGAGGACCAAACATACATTTGCCTTACCCTTATATTTTGTTTTGTTTTTGCATTTGCTCATTTTAAACTCAAGCATGACCCATACACGTGCTACTACTACCTCTAGTAGTTGCCATTACCGAAGAGAGCGCTGTGCACTGGACTGATGTTTGCCTGTGGACTAGCTCTCCTCATTTCCATTGTCCCTCACCATCAGGCTAGAATGACTCTGACTTCTGAGGTACTTGTAATTGATATCCCAAAGTCAAGGTTAAGTATCTTTATACCTATACACAATTTTTCCCCTCCATTTACCTGGGCTTCCTCGTTGACCCAGCCTACAATGGGTACTATAACATTTCTGGGGAGTAAATGCGGCCAGCATGTCATTGATGACATCACCCATCAAGTGCCATTGATCTAAAGATGTGGGGGTAGCACCATATACCTCATGGCCAGAAAACAGAATCTTTTATTTTACTTTAATAAAGCTACAACCTTTATAACAGTAACAACCACAACAATAGCAGTAACTCAATCATTGTGTCATCACTGGCAGGTACAACGACCACTGGAAGTTTGTGACGCAGAGGCTGATATACTTGTGTGCCCTGATTGTTTACCTCAGAGGCGAGAGCCTGGTGTCCAGGGAGACAGTGGCCACCATGCTGGGAGGTATTGGTTTGATACTTTGTTTTGTTGTAACTCATTCAATATCAATTGACACACAACACATTTACTGGTCTTAACTCCTGGCATATCCAGTTGTGGCATTAATCCTGGCTATTGCACTTTCTTACGTAGCAATGTAGACAAAGAGGGTCAAACAGATCAAGATATTTAAATGAGAATACAAAAGACAAGATGAGCTTTCACAGCAGTGGGAAATTTGTAGAAGTTAAAGAAAATTAAGTTTAGCACCAAACTCATAATTTTTGTTAGCTCTAACACTAAATCAGAATGAGAACTGGATCAGAAACAGAGAATGACTAAATAAGATGACTAATAAACTACAATCAGTCATTCATTGGTGGCTGCGCTGAATTGAAGGACTAAAATGGTATCACAGATTCACCAATATGGAGCGAACTAACAAAATACCATGGATGCATTTGTTCTTTTCTTTACCAAGATATTCTTAGAACCAGTCTATACAATTTATATTCAAAAGCATTTATGCGCCGTTCAGCTTGTTTAGTAAGTGTCCAGGTCTCACAGGTGTATATTGCAATGGGAAACATGCATGCTCTTAAAAATCAAATATTTGTAGTTCTCTCTGTCCCACTCCATAATTTATTCAGTTGTTTTAGTCTTTGAAGAGCAATTGATATTTATCGTTTAATTTCTTTCATTGTGTCACCATTGTTAAACATAGTATAGGACAATAAAACATTTGACCTGGCTAGTTAGTTGACCTTTAGGGAGTGATGACCCATATAAATAAAGGTCAATGCAGTGATCACGTCAAGTATTCGTTTGTTTCATCTGTTGCTTATTATTCTGTTTTCTTTTTCTCTGATAAAGACTATGGTCAAAAAGTATGCCAGAACATCTATGTGTTTTTCCTTACTTCCCAGTTATATTGTATGGTTTTATTTGGACTCCAGTATCAGCAGCAGCCAACTCCCATTTCTTTTGTACCATGAAGGTTTAAGGTGTGATTTAGGTGAAGAACATCTGTTAAAGGTGGTTGCCACTATAAATAACCTATTGGTCACAGCTGGATTGCTGTCCAGCATGTTTGTATTTTATTATCACCTGTTCTTTGCCGCATGTCTCTACATATACTCATCTAACCTATCTGATGGCTCGTCTAATCTGTCACCTACCCATTATGACTCATATGAACTATCACGTCTAACCATCATGACTTATCACACCTACACATCATGACTTATGATCCATCACATTTACCCATTATGGTTGATCTGACTTATCATGCCAACCCATCAAGGCATATATGATCTATCACATCTTCCCATATTGACTCATCAGATCTATCACATCTTCCCATATTGACTCATCAGACCTATCACATCTACCCACAATGACTCATCAGACCCATCACATCTAGGATTTCCTTCGCTTGGTTTCAGCTGACAGATAAGAGAAATGAGAACTGCTATTATATTGTTTTTGGGGGCCAGCATGGCTGAATGGTTAAGAGGAGCTCGCTCTGAAACTTCTGTGTGCTAATGCCGAGGTTCAACAACTACACCGGTCAGTTTGGACTAAAAAGTTGACTTCTTGTCTTTGACTTGGGGACATAATTACAAGTACCTCAGAAGTTGGAGTGGGTCCACCTGATGGCGAGGGACACTGATAATAGAAAAAAAGCTAATCCACATGCCAAAATCAGTCCAGTACATGAGAAGGTGAAGCATGTTTACGGACTACGCTTGAGTTGAAACACACACACCCAAAATGATATTCTGCTTGTTTCAGTAAAAACCAACAGGGAGGAAGGGTTCCACATTGATCTCGATGACTACTTAATGGGTGTTCTTAACCTCACAAGCGAACTGGTGAGTTATTGTTTTTATTGTGGTTGATGAGCTATTTTATATTTGACTGTTGAGTTATTGTTTTATCTTTGACTGTAGAGTTATTGTTAGGGAGTCTCCATGGCGAAGTGATCAAGCTGTTTGCCTCCTGCTCCGAAGGTGTGGGTTTGATTCCGGGCCAAGTCTTTTGGTTCACGAGTGCATTTTTCTCGGAGACTCCTCGGGGTTGTCGCTGGAGCTACTGAGTTCGTGCTTTGTGCGCTGCTTTCAGCAATCCGCCTTACGGAAGGAGACCGAGCCATACGGGATACAACCCAGGGCAATGAAGTCGACCCTCGACTTTTAAGACTTTAAGAGTTATTGTTTTATCTTTGACTGTGGAGTTATTGTTCTAGCTTTCACTGTTGAGTTATTGTTTTTATCTTTAACTGTTGCATTATTGTTTTGTGTTTAACTGGTGAGCTTTTGTTTTATGCTTTACTGATGTGTTATTGTTTTATATTTAATTGTGCATTATTGGTTTATGTTTATTTGGTGAATTTATTGATTTATGTTTAACTCATGAGTTAATGTTTTTTCTTTGACTGATGAGTTATTGTTAATCTTTGAGTAGTGAGTTTTGTTTTATTTTTGACTTGTGAGTTATTGTTTTATGTTTAAGTATATTTGATTTTTGTGCCACTGCATGCAAATTAAATGTTGAAAAGAGATTACATATTGGAACATTGAATGGCAGCACTTTTATGAAAAATGGAAAGTTATTAAACATATAGGGAGAGAATTCAACAGGATGAATTTGACATTAGGTGGCCTAATGAAAGATAAGAATTAAATTCACTTATATACTTACATGTTTGCCCATAGAGCATTGTAATTGATTTTTGTGAATAACCATTGGTCGTTTATTTTCTCTATGTCCACCAAATAGTCCAGACTGGCCATGAACGCAGTTACTGCTGGGGACTATTCACGTCCACTGAAAATTTCACACTTCATTGGGGAGTTGGATGCAGGGTTTAGGTATGTAGGAATAGGTGACTAATCTTTCTCTCATTTAACAGGTGATGAGCCCAGGCATTGAACACTAATTCGACCATGGTCATGACATTATCAGCAGTTCCTTATCAACATAGCTAAAGCACCCGCTTATAATGAGACTAAAATCACAAAATCAACCCAGTGATGACCCGGGGCGGGTCTGAGGACGGAGTGTAACAGTGTAACAGACCGAATAAACCTGTGCATGGACTTTGTCTGTGCTCTTCACCACTGTGGGTGTGTAGACTGAACAAACTCTTCTGAACATGTTCTGCAGGATTCAGGATTGTCCTCTGTTCAGTGAAATGATAAAGATGTACTGGCCCTCTGAATCTACACTAAACTCCAAGCTGTTTAGAGCTAAAGCTAAGTTAGTTACATGTCCTTTACAGGATGTCGTAGTCAACCCCAGAATTCATTGGCTGTTTGTGTAGATTACATACCCCAAGACTGCACCGAATACAACATGTCTAGGCAAACTTTCTGCTTAGAGATATAAGAGTGGAAGATAAACTTTATTTGAGCACTGAGTGAACTGAAAAAAGACCATGAAGTTTATATAATAGTCAACATTGCAGATGTAGACATTACATTTCTAGCGAATGACAGAAGAAGAATTGGCTGTTTATGATTTTCTGAGCAGCCAACGTTCATAGCATTGTGAAAATCAGTGCACAATGATCTGCTCTCGGTCGTTTGTGGCCGACTTCGAACTTGGATTGAAACTGCTTTCACAACCCCTAAGCCACAGATGGTGACATGAAATTAAAGAGGAATTCTTAAAACATGGTTCAAGTCATGAGAACTATCTTGATGATTCAATCATCAAAGAAGTGCTCACCAGAAGAAGAATTATGGTAATTTAGTGTCGTTTTATTTATATTGTATACCTCTATATCTTGATGATTCAATTATTGAAGAAGCAATTACTAGAAGAAGAATTATGTTAACTTAGTGCCGTTTTATTTATATTGTATCTCCATATCTTGATGATTCAATAATTGAAGAAGCGCTCACCATAAGAAGAATTATGGTAACTTTGTGCCGTTGTATTTATATTTTCAGGCTACTAAACCTGAAAAATGACGCCCTGCGTAAAAGATTTGATGGCTTGAAGTATGACGTGAAACGATGTGAGGAAGTCGTCTATGACCTGACAATACGTGGCCTCGTTGGCAGAGAGGAGAAAACTGAATGAAATACATGTATATTGCCTATGTATTATTTTAATTGTTATGTTATAGATGTAAAAAAAACATTTCAAAATAATTGTTAAATACATTACGTTTCTTTAACTTGAATGTTGCGTTTAACTGTTGCTGAAATTGAATTCAACTGAAAAAACTGAATGAAATATATACATATTGCCTATGTATTTTAGTATTGATATGTTATAGATGTAAACAAACATTTCAAAATAATTGTTAAATACATTACATTTCTTTAACCTGAATGTTGCACTTAACTAGTGCTGAAAATGAATTCATCTGCACTTTAAACATCCATAATGCTGTCTTCTTTAGATGTTTGGGCACATGGCTATGATGGCATTTTCTTGTTTTATACATCTGCAACTGTTTTGCCTGCTGAATGTGTATATATCTTAAACACTTTCTCTGCATTCAAGTGCATGATTTGCAATTTGTTGGTTTCAGTTTTTACATCTAAAGATACACCATTATCTCTTTAAATGTAGACTGTGTTTCCAAACTTGCTGTGTCAAGTCAGTTTTTCTCACTTATATCCTATATTTCATGGATATTGAAAATGCATTCAGCTGCTTTTGCTTGTCAGTTATTCTGGGCCTTTTTAATAGTCAATAATCATCATCTTGGGTCTTTGCAAATGGTGAAGACATTCACGTGTCTCCACAGATCTCAGCTCTTCGCATTCTGGATCAGCTCTGCTGATGTTGCTCTTCGTGCCACCATCTTAAGCCATTCAGCAACAGTTTTCTTGGTCTGCCCTTTTTACGGCTATTTTCTGTTATCATGATATTATTTAGTGCTTCTTGCCTCATTACATGCCTAAAGTATACTGTTTGTCTCTTTCTTATACTTGAATTTAATATTCTACTTTCATTCACCTTTTCCTGGAAGTGATTGCTAGTTACTCTGTCGGTCCAAGATATTGGCAACATTTGTCGCAGAAATCATATTTTCATTGCCTCCAAGCTTTTCCTAATTTGTACACTCACATTCCAGGATTGATGGCCTTACAGCAGAAAAGGTTCTATATGACATTCAATACACCAGCATCTGCGGCTTGGGAGCAGTGAGCGTAGTTTCATAATTTTGCATACCGGTTTTGAAATCGGCCACAGGCGATTTGGAAGTAGACTGACTGTCTTGTGTTGATTTTCACTATGGCATGAGCATCAGTTGTTCAGAAAGCAATGGCAAACTACGGAACATAAAGTTGCCTAGAAAGTGACAAATAGTTTTAAAATCCTGGGATTGATTGCAGCATCTTGCAAAGGATATGTAACTGTTTTTTGATTGTTAAGACCCTTTTTATCTTCTGAAATGCTGCTTTTGTTTGGCCATTTCTGCTGTTGATCTCTGACATGCATCTTCTGTAAGATGTTGTTTTTACAGTAAATAATACTGTATGTAAACATATTGAAAATTTACGTTTATAGAAAAGTCTCTCTTTCTCTCCCTCCCCCTTCTCTCTCTCTCTCTCTCTCTCTCTCTCTCTCTGTCTGTCTCTGTCTCTCTCTGTCTCTCCCTCCCCCCCCCTTCTCTCTCTCTCTCTCTCCCTCCCCCTTCTCTCTCTCTCTCTCTCTCTCTCCCTCCCCCTTCTCTCTCTCTCTCTCCCTCTCCCTTCTCTCTCTCTCTCTCCCTTCTCTCTCTCCCTCCCCCTTCTCTCTCTCTCTCCCTCCCCCTTCTCTCTCTCTCTCTCTCCCCTCCCCCTTCTTTCTCTCTCTCTCTCCCTCCCCCTTCTCTCTCTCTCTCTCTCCCTCCCTCCCCCTTCTCTCTCTCTCTCTCTCTCTCTCCTTCCCCAGTCTCTCTCTCTTCACCTCCACCCACCAGTCTCATATACACGAAGAAAGCACACTGTTGCTGCCACCAGGTTTTTGAAGTAGTTCATTCATTTGAGTCATATTTACTGTTGTTTTATCACCAGTGGACTTGTATTTCACAGGTATTTTTGAATGTTCAGATTGGATGATATTGCTGGAAGCACTTTGAGTTTTGTGAAGAGATGCATTTTTATTTCTCAGTTTGCCAAAAAAAGACATATTTATTGTCAGATATAAATCATTAGCTGAGGTGAACTTCTCCTCCTCCTTGTTTCTTCTTCTCCTCTTCTATTTTGTCTGCTCCTCCCTCTCTCTTCTCCTCCTCATATTTACTGTCAGATATGGATTATTAGCTGAGGTCCTGTTCATCTTCCGCTTATTCTTCCTCTTCTTATTCTTCCTCTTCTTTTTCTCCTCCTATTCATTATTTTTCTACTTCTTCCCCTTCTTTTTCATCTTCTCCTTTTCCTATGCCTCCTCCTACTCATCTTTTGTGACCCTTTGCATTTTCTTCTGCCATCCCCATATTTCTCACTACAGACTTGTCTATAGTTTAAGCATGTATCCACATTTATTAGTGATTTGCCACAGATATGTTTCATATACATATAATCTAAAAGCTGATATGCTGTAAGTGTATGTAAGTATCCAGATTTGACATTTATTTATGAGATTTGCTGACCTGCTGCCTTCCAAGTCACCCTTTTTTTTAAATATATCCAACTTGATCAAAGTCGGTGAAGCATTCGTATTCTTAAAGCTGGTATGCTACATGTGTGAACTAGAAATAGAAGCCAGTCTCCCCCCAAAGTAGAGCTGTATGTTCATCATGAAGTATGAATCTGTATATGTGTTTTCTTGTGTTCACTTTTGAAAATAAAAGTTCATGTGCATTCATATCCAGTTGAGTTGATGCTGTGGTAGCATAATGGTTAGTGCATCACGTTACACATTCATGGGTCGGGGTTCAGTCTCCAGCTGAGGAGGTTATTTAAACCCTACTGTTATTTAAACCCTACTGTTATTTAAACCCTACTGTTATTTAAACCCTACTGTTATTTAAATTCACTTGTCTCATTAGACAGTTAATATTTTATGGGGAGAAATTGGCTTGAAAACTTAGTGACAACTGGCAAGTTTGATGGGAAAAGAGGAAGACAGCGGTAAGTACGAGGGTGAGTCAATAAGTAAGTCGCACAGTTCTGTGGGATGGCAGGTAAATGTAGTTGGTGTTTTATACAGGTGTCATTAGGTGACAGCAACAGCAAACTTTATATTCCCGTTCGTCAGATGGCACTAGGTGTCTCATGTGCATGCGCAGCACATAAACAAAAAGGCGACTCTACTTACGGAGTGTACAACCAAAGAGCAGGATGCTGCTGTGCATTTTTTGTGGGCAAAAGGACTACCTGCAAAGGACATTCATAAGGAAATGCTTCTTGTTTATGCTGACTACCAGCCCGAATCAAAGCTTGCTTCAATGCAATGGAAATATCCTTTTTCGCCTTGTGTCCAAAAATTCAAGGTTATGGGAAGGTTATGCTGACAGTGTTCTGGGATTGTCAAGGCGTGCTTTTAACCAATTTCAAGAAGAAAGGTGACAATGTGAATTCTGAATCGTACTGTGAAGTTCTATCGATGCTTCATGATGCAATTCGAAGAAAATGTCCAGGACTGCTGACTAGAGCAGTGTTGCTTCTTCATGACAATGCCAGACCACATACGGCTCGATTAACTCAGGAGAAAATTAACCAACTAAGGTGTGAAGTTATGGAACATCCATCTTACAGCCCCGACTTAGCCCCTAGCCATTTCCACCTTTTTGGTCCACTGAAAACCCACCTTGGCGGGAGACATTTCGCAAATGACGCCTAAGTTGAATGTGAAATGAAAACGTGGTTTAGAAAACAGAGCACGCAGTTCTATGCAGCCGGTTTAGGAGGACTGATAAAACGATGGGATAAGTGCATCAATGTTGGTGGAAATTATGGTGAGAAATAAAGGGACAATGTATGTATAAAAATAAACTGGTTTCAAATTGTTATCTTATTTAGTTATTTTTCTACAGCCATTTGTGACATATTGACTTCCTCTTGTAACTGGTTGGCTTAGTCACGTGGTATAATTGGGATAAGAAAACATGATCAATGACTGGTGATTGTGTAGACAGCAAACCTTCACCACCCATGCTTATTGACATGGCACGTGATGATGATGCTTCATCTCCTATAGGTCACACCGTGATGTTCCCCCATACAGTGCATGAACTCCAAAGAGGAAAAGATGATGTACGTCGTGACAAAGGGAAAGTTGGAGAGGTAGAGAGACAATAGGGAAGACAGAAGATATTAGACAGTTTTAAATATTGGCATATAGGAACATCAGAAATGATTGGCAGCACACGAGAGAGAAGGCTGTGGATAGACAGAATGACTAACACAACACGCCACAGACTAGGAAGAAGAAGTCTAAACACCACTTACATGACCAGTCCTGTTTCCATACCAGTGTGGGTATGATCTTCTGCTTTGTATCTCCCTATAAAGTATAGACCCTCAGCCAACACACACCATTCTGTGCTACCTTTAGCTATCTTCTGCAATTCCCTCCAAATCCTCCCTACATTATTTGCACCTGAGCTTAGAAGCATTTTTCCTTCTTTATCTCATCTTGCATCGCATAATCCCAAAATGCAAATATTATATTCCATTTCTTCAGCATCTGTGCTGTCAGTCCCAATATGTACATAGTTCTAACATTCCAGGTGCCAGTTCCAGAGAGGTTCATAGGTGAGAGAAGGTGTCTGCTATCAAGATGATGGCTCATGTGGCTGGTCGTCTTACCCGCCCAGACATTTCCTGGCACCTGCTTCATCAGACAGCATCGACCTCCACCATTTGGCCAGGGATAAAAGTCCACCATAAAGGAGGATTTTTTTCTTCTTCGTTCATCCATTATGTTTGTTTTGGACGCTAATGCATTATACCTGTTCACAGTAGAGCTACAATATTTGTCTTTTTGGCCGACACATCCAACTCCTTCAGGCATTAGGTGAACAAGTTAATAAAGGTGGGTTTGAAATCGGCGCCAGTAAGTCATCGGTCTAGTTACTACACTTTGGCATCTCCAGCCCTTCCCCCATACATGCCCATATATGTATGTGTTGGCAGATTTTATGTATATATTATATATACTGCCATGTAATGTGGCGTAGGTGTTAATATCTCTCCACACATCTCAGTTCTTGGAGTTCTGTATCAATTCTAGAGGTTGAGTTCCTCTATGTCATCGTCTTGCGCCATCAGTCATCATCACTCTGTCTACTTCTTCTACTGCTATCTTGGCCCCCCCCCCCCCCCCCCCCCCCCCCCCCACCTGCCTCTTCTCTTCTCTCTCTAACTTTCACTCTTCTCATGACATGCCAAAAGAATATGGACTCTTCTGATGTGAGTAACCATTTGTGAGTTAACTTCCTTCAAGATATTTTCATTTCTACCTCTTTCTTTATCGGTCCACAGTGTTATCATTATTCTATAAAACCTCATCTGTGCAGCTTCCACATAATTCATCAATTGTCCATGATTCGCTTCCGTACATCAAGATTGGCACAATACAGCTCGTCGGTACTCTCTCAACTTGATTGACAGACCAGTTACAGTGAATATTTGTCATCTTATGAAATGCTGCTTTTGCTTTGTGCTGTTGTACATTTAACTTTCTTAATACATCTTCCATCTGCTGTGTACATTTACATATCATGTCATCTCAATTACCTGAATAATTTGCAGGTAGTTTCAGTTCCTGTGTTATCCGCAAAATCAATATTTACACTACAAGATAGAGGACAAAGTTCCATGACCTCCCAGCCTTCCACCTCGCCCCACCCCCCTATTTATACACTATTTACTTCGTGATAACGCTATTTATTTGGCACTGTTTTGTATTTAAACATTGGCAAACATTTGTCAGACGTTATTTGACCATGTTAGTGAATCAAGCAGAAGTAGAACATAATCACAAGTGACAATATTGCGGCTAAAGCCTTCGTCAGCACAATTTCGTGATTAAAGAGGAGATTTCTATGTGGGTGTATTACATTTGTGAAGTTTATTTTAGGAGGAATATAGTTTCTTATTGGGAGCCTGGTGGAACATTTGCTGGCCCGTCTGCTGCACGGTGGCCAGATTTTTAAGTCTTTGTCGAGATGCTGTTTGGGATACTGAAGATGTACACGAGATACACACAATAAACACACTTTAACCACCAATACTATATATATATATATATATATACTTCTTCTTCAGCGTTCCGAGCCATTGAGGTTCTTTGCTGCAGATACAATCCGTCTCCATTCGTCTCTCTGGTGGACCTTCTCTTGCCAGTCGTTGATTCCAAGTGCTTGTAGGTCTGTATATGTATTATCTCTCCACCATCTTCTTGGTCTACCTCGAGGTCTATGGTCATTTATTTCCTGAGTGTAAGCGAGTTTTGGTTCCCTATTATCTTCCATTCTTTCTATATGCCCCAGCCATTGTAGTCTATTAGCCTTCATGATACCAGTGATTAGCGGGGACTTAAACAGATCATAAATGTCTTTGTTACTTCTTCTTTTCCACTCTCCACTTTGTGTATTCCTAATGGGTCCAAAGATGCGTCTTAAAATTGTGTTCTCAAAGGTTTGTAACAAGGCTTCGTCTCCTTTCGTTGTACTCCAGGTTTCAGAGCCATACAGCACAACTGGTCTGATCAGTGTTTTGTATATTGTGATTCTGGTGTTACGAGATAGCGCATTTGATTTTAGTAGATGTTGTAGTGCATAGTATATCTTATTTCCAGAGTTGATTCTAGTTTGTATTTCTTCCCTTATGATGTTGGAGCAGTTGAAGATTGTACCCAGGTATTTGTATGTTTCCGTTCTTTTAATGGTCATATTATCTATTTGTATGTGGCCAGAGTTTTTAGCCATTCTGTCTCTTGAAATTACCATATATTCTGTCTTATCTTGGTTGATAACCAGCCCCATCTGTTGGGCTTTTTCCTTTAAGTGAGTCAATATTTCCAATGTCTTTTGTTCACTTTGCCCTATAATATCTATAATATCTATATCATCTGCATAACCAAGCAGCTTGGATGTTCCTCCAATATCACATTCCTCCTTTACCTTCCTTACAACTTTCTCTAGAGCCAGATTGAAGAGTAGCGGCGATAGTGCATCACCCTGTTTCAAGCCAGATGTTATTTGGAAAGGGTCTGATTTCCTGCCTTTATATGTTACTATATTATAAGTACTCTGCAGCTGAGCAGAGCAGGGCACTCACTTGTCCTGACAGTCGGAAATGGCTGTCAAAGGCAGAGGTAAAAAGACCACCATGTGAATGTGGAAGGCAAGGGGAAACCACCACATTATCTTCCCAAGACTTCATGGCAAAACATATATTAGAGTTAGTGAACGACGTTAATGGCTGTCTTAGGACATCCTCGTCCGGTAGGGTCAGTCATGAGCCACAAGTGACACCAGACCGTCATCCATCTACTGATGGCAAAATCATAACTAAAATAAATCAATTTAGAGTAGGAACATGGAATGTTAGGACATTAAATGAGCTAGGAAAGTTGACCAATGTTCTAAGAGAGATGGATAGCATGAAAATGAATATACTAGGCGTTAGTGAGATGAGATGGAAGGGATCGGGCAAAATTATAGCTGACAATCACACAATAATTTATTTTGGAAGGGATACACATGAAAAAGGTGTAGGAATAATATTAGATGAAAAAATAGCCAAGTCAATTAATGGATACTGGTGTATTTCAGATAGAGTTATTATGGTAAAAATCAAAGGCAAACCAATAGATATAAATATTATACAAGTATATGCACCAACAACAAGCAGTAGTGATGAAGAAATACAACACTTTTATGACGAAATAGAAATGGTGATGGCTCAAATTGGATCACAAGAAATAAAAATAATACTTGGTGATCTTAATGCAAAATTAGGAAAGGGAAAAATGGAGGATGTAGTGGGGAATTATGGTTTAGGTACAAGAAATGAAAGAGAGGAAAAGCTAATAGAATGGGCAAATATCAATGATATGGTAATTGGAAACACATGGTTTAAACACCATAAAAGACGACTGTACACATGGAAAAGCCCTGATAAGAAAATACGCAACCAAATTGACTACATACTAATTAATAAAAGATTTAGAAATGCTTTAATTAATGTAAAGACAATGCCTGGTGCTGACTGTAATAGTGATCATGTACCACTATGTGGACAAATAAAAGTAAGATTAAAGAGAGGGAAAAAAATGGTTAAGAACATGAGACTTAATAAAGAGGTTCTGAAAATAGATAAAGAAATGCAAGAACAATACAGAGTAACTGTGAAAAATAGGTACAATGAAATAGCTAAAATACAGAGTATAAATGAACAATGGGAAATGTTAAGGGACTCCATTCATCAAACTAGCAAAGAAGTATTACCGGAGAGAGGCAAAATAGCTAAGAAAAAATGGATGAATGAAGAAATCTTAAAACTGATGGACAAAAGAAAACAGAGTAAAAATGACAAACAAGAATATGCTAAGATAAATAAAGAAATAAAAGATAAATGTGGGAAGGCTAAAGAAAGTTGGTTAAATGAGCAATGCAAAAGAATTGAATTCAATTCCATTAAAGATACAACAAATATGCACAGACAAATCAGTGAGCTTACAGGAAGAAAAATAAGAATAAATACAGGGTGTTTGAAATCAAAAAACAGGAAAGATATTATTAGAGGAAGGTGCTATAATGAAGAGGTGGAATAAGTATATAAGAGAATTATATGATGGAGAAAGGGAAGAATTAACAGAAGATAGTAACTTAGAAGGTCCACCTATTCTGAAAGAAGAAGTCGCTAACGCTATGAAACGTATGAAGAAAGGAAAAACAGCTGGGCCAGATGAAATCACAATAGAAGAATTAGAAGTATTGGGAGAATTTGGAGTAGATATATTAACCAAAATGTTGAATTATATTTACAGCAGTGGATATTTACCCAGTGATATGCTGAGATCTGTATTTATAGCTATACCAAAAAGACCAGGAGCAATTGATTGTGAAGATTTTCGTACAATTAACCTTATAAACCATATCACTAAGCTTCTACTCAGAATCATAATGAGAAGAACCAAAAATAAAATAAAAATGGAAATTAGTGAAGAACAGTATGGATTTGTGGAAGGAAAGGTCACAGACAATGCAATTTATACATTACGGACACTAATAGAAAGGTCAATAGAGAAACAGAGAGACATATATTTGTGCTTCATAGATTATACTAAGGCATTTGATAAAGTAAAACATGATGAACTGATTAACATGTTGGAAGATATCAACATTGATGGAAAAGATTTAAGAATAATAAAGAATGTTTACTGGAACCAAGTAGCAGCAATTTAAATGGGAAATAAAGAGGGTAGTTATGAACAGATAAAGCTAGGAGTAAGACAAGGGTGTGTCTTGTCACCAGATCTTTTCTCCCTGTATAGCGAAGTAATAATGAGAGAAATCAAAGAGATGCCAGGAATACTAGTTGGAGGTTATAATACAAATAATATACGCTATGCAGATGACACAGTATTGGTGGCGGACAATTCAACAGACCTACAACAATTATTAGATGTTGTAGTAACAGAGAGTGCAAGGAAAGGACTCTCCTTGAATATCAAGAAAACAGTAACAATTGTAATATCAAAGAAAATGGTGACACCAAAATGTGACATAGAAATAGAAGGGAAAATCCTTAACCAAGTGGATAATTTTAGATACCTAGGGGCATTGATAACATCAGATGGAAGATGTACAACAGAGATTAGGAGCAGAATAGGGCAGGCAAAAGCCGCATTTCAGAAAATGAAGAGTATCTTATGCAATAAGTCGCTATCACTGAATGTAAGAAAGAGAATGCTGAAATGCTATGTAGAACCAGTTTTGCTGTATGGCAGTGAATCTTGGAATGTAAATGAACAAATTAAGAAGAAATTAGAAGCAACAGAGATGTGGTTCCTGAGACGAATGTTGTGAATTCCTTGGACTGCCAGAGTAACTAATGACGACTGCCTGAAACAGGCAAATGAAACTAGAACATTATATACAACAATAAGACAGAGACAAACATCTTTCTTCGGTCACGTGATGAGAAGAGAGGCATTGGAGAACATCGTAACAACTGGAAAGATCGAGGGGAAGAGAGGCAGAGGAAGACCAAGAGAAATTATGCTGGATGGATTGAGACGGTGGCATGGAGGAATATCAGCAGCAGAGTTGATCCAGAAAACCAAAGACCGAGATCTATGGAGAGCCATGAACGCCTACGCCAGCCGGCACGGCACGTGATGATGATGATGATATTATAAGTATCTTCCATGCATAGTCTGGTCATGTTGATTAACTTCCTTGGTATTCCAAATTCCTGCATAGCATTCCATAGACTATTCCTATGGACACTATCATAAGCCTTTTTAAAATCCACAAAAATGTTATGGAGATCTCTTTTATATTCCCAATTTTTCTCGGCTATTTGTCGTAAGATAAATATCTGATCTATTGTTGATCTGTTTTGTCTAAAACCCGCCTGGTAGTCACCTAATATGTCTTCTGAATATGGTTTTAGTCTATTTAGTAATAATGCGGATAGTATCTTATAGCTTGTGGACAGTAGTGATATTCCTCTATAATTTTCACATTGGAACTTGTCTCCTTTCTTAAAGATAGGTATCAATAATGACTCTTTCCAGTCATGGGGTAATTCTTCTGTCCTCCAGATTTTTATTATTAGTTCGTATAGCTTTAGATGTAATGCATGGCCACCTGCCTTTATAAATTCAGCAGCATTTCCATCAGTCCCAGTTGCCTTATTGTTTTTAAGTCGTGTTTTTACATATAGGATTTCTTCAAATGTAGGTTCTTCAATTTGTGGTTCACATGTTAGAACCTCTTCCTGTGGGAAAGTGTTACTGGAGCTTCACAATTTAGTAATTCAACAAAATATTCTTTCCATGTGTTGCACATTTCCTCATTGGTATTTATCATATTCCCATTTTTGTCTTTTAAACCATATGTGTTTTGTTGGTGCCCTCATTTCATTGACTTCAGTTCTTTAAAAAACTTTCTGGATTAATTTTTCTGGTGATTAGTTTCCATATATTTGATTATATTACTCATATATTCTCGCTTCTGCTGTCGGACTATTTTTGTAGCCTCTTTACATTCATTTCTATAATGCTCTTCCTTTTGGATGTTGTTGATGTCATTTAACCATAAATGTCTGGCATTCTTTTTCCTAATGACTGCTTCTTCACATTTTTGATTGAACCATCTGTTCTTTCTATGCGTGGTTAACACACCGAGACATTCTTCTGCGGTAGATTGAATTGTATTCTTGATGTTCAACCAAGTTTGGTCAACGCTTTCCTCCAAAGGGCTTTGCAGAGTTTCAAGTTTACATTTTATTTCATCTGTGAATTTCTCTTTGACTGTAATTTCTTGTAGTTTTTCTCTGTTATATGTTGGGTGTAATCTTTGTAATTTAGTATAGAAAGCTCTCTTAAGTTTTATTTTAAATTTTGCTCCAACGAGGAAGTGGTCATTGTGGCACTCAGCTCCTCTATAACTTCTAACTTGCTGTATGTTTGATGCATTTCTGTTGTTAATTAAAATGTGATCTATTTGATTATAGGTTCTCTTGTCACATGATTTCCAAGTTTGTTTGTGTATATCCTTTCTTTGTAGTCTGGTACTGCTAATCTGCAGTCCTTTGGCTTCTGCCAGGTTGATGACTCTCCATCCATTATCATTTGAAGTTGTATGTAGGCTTTCCATACCGGCCACTTTTTTTATTAGTTTGCTCTCTACCTATTTTTGCATTGAAGTCTCCCAGCACAATCAGATGTCCTGTTTAGGGGTTTCTTCTATGACATCTTCCAGATCATTATAAAAGTCTTCTTTAATATCATCTTCTTTCTCTTCAGTAGGTGCATGTACATTAATCATCGTTATATTTTTCCATTTACCTTTTATTCGTAATTTACTAATCCTGTCATAAACAGCTTTAAAGTTTAAAACGTTCCCCCATAACTCTTTTTTTTAATGACAAATCCTGTTCCTAATTCATGTTTATTTTGGGTGTTTCCTCCATATATTATAATCATTCCATTTTGCTCTAAAGTACCCTCTCCTGGCCACCTTATTTCTTGAATTGCTGTTATATCCATTTGATATTCAACCAGCTCCCGGGTTAGTTCTTCGGCCGCTCCAGCTCGATATAGTGTCCGTACAATCCATGTTCCAAATCTCAAAAGTCCTGTAACGTTCCAAGGTCGTTGTCCAGATAAGTCAGTCCGAATTCGAGGCTCATGTATCTGTTTCGTAACAAACTACAATATTGCAGTGAAGTAATAAAATAAGAAAACTAAATGGAACAGATTTAAACTCAGAACTTGAAAGTATAACTACGGGAATTCAAGTTTATAAATGAAATACGGGAGTCTCCGTGGCGTAGTAGTCAAGCCGTCTGCCTGGGGCTCCGAAGGTTGTGGGTTCGATTCCGGACGACATCCTTCGGTTCACGAGTGCATTTTTTCGGAGACTCCCGAGGGTCGTCGCTGGAGCTACGGAGTTCGAGACTGAGCAATATGGGATAAAAACCCGGTGCAATGAAGTCGACTTTTAAGCGACTTTAAAAAAAAAAAAAGTTTATAAATGAAACATGATGCGTAGAAAGTCTTTCAAGTAAATAGACAGTCACTATAGATAGTAACATCACTCAGTGGTATTGTAGTGGAGTTATCATCCTCAGAAGTAAAAGTGTTAGGTACCTGTGAGATGAAGCTTATCCCTGGGTTGAATCCGTTAGATGTTTTCCACGTGATATGTGTTTGGAAATGAGCAGGCGGACAAATTGGCTGAATATGTATTAGTTTAGTAATTAGTTTAATTTAGTCGACGGATCAACATCACGTCACACGGGTGTAACCCCTAAGTGCTCCGTTCTACTCCTAACTAAAGCCTGAGTCCGGAGAATCTCAGCTCAGTGCACGAACTCCGTAGCACCGGCGAGGGTCCTGAAATACTTTGGATAGATTTTTAACTCGAAATTTTGTCCGGGCAGCGCCGTTAGGCCACTCTTTTTCGATTTTCAACTGCCAATGAATTTTTTTACGTGCGCAACAGTACACACGGGCGTCCGATCTCACTACCCAGAGACCAGGGGAAATTTTGTTACTAGAAGTCCACGTGAAAAAATCACTGGGCTTTTAACCCGGGACCTCCAGCATTCGAGGCGGACCACCATACCAAAGTCAGACCTGTGCAGATTCATAATTACATTAGACCGGGAGTGCAAGGGTTGGCCAGCAGGCTGAATGGCAGGTACAGCAACTGATTGATGACAATTAAACATAACAAACATAATAAAGCCAATTATAATTGGAGGTCAGCATGGCTGAATGGAAAAGATTTCTCTTTTTTAAACATCCGGTGTGCTGATGCAAGGACATCAACATCGGTCAGTTGGATTGAAATGTTGACTTCTCGTCCTTAACTTGAGGATGTAAATTACAAGTACTTCTGAAGTCGGAGTGTGTTCACCTGATGGCGAGGGACACTGGTAATAGAGAAAGTTAATCCACAGGCAAAAATCAGTCTGTTGCTACTTGAAGTAGTAGCACGTGTTTGTACTACACTTGACTTCAAAGGGAGTTATGTGATGTCGGTTCAGATCAACTCATCACAACGTTATTCCTCTCACCACAACGTTATTCTTCTCATCACAACGTTATTCCTCTCATCACAACGTTATTTCTCTCACCACAACGTTATTCTTCTCATCACAACGTTATTCCTCTCACCACAACGTTATTCCTCTCACCACAACGTTATTCTTCTCATCACAACGTTATTCTTCTCGTCACTTGGTTGCACTGAGTAGGTCAGAATGTCATAGATAAGGTCTGACATGTGGAGAGTCATAATTACGTTGGTTCGGAAATGCTGGGATTCGCCACCTTGCGCGATCACCAGAGTCGTGGATCAGCTATGTTCTTGACTCGACCATACCATGTGGCCAAACCATCCAGGTATTTACTTTAGGCTACTGCCTTCCCCTTGTTCTCTTCCCCTCAATCGTGCCAGTTGTTACTGTATGGACCGCCGAGTGAACTAAAATAGACAGTTAAATTCATACAATATACAACATTGCAGTTAAAGAAATGTTTCAAGTGAACGAAAGAAGAAGAAGAAATTACAAGTTCTCAAACAATTTTTCTTCTCATAACGTGGCAAAAAAATTGTGTGACCATATACGTCTAATTTCAACACACAGTTTACTGTTTTCATTTGTTTCTTGCAGGACTTAGTCATTCGTTTTTCGACAATCTGCGCAAC
The DNA here is from genome assembly GCA_963921405.1 of Cepaea hortensis. NCBI lineage: Eukaryota > Metazoa > Mollusca > Gastropoda > Stylommatophora > Helicidae > Cepaea > Cepaea hortensis. The sequence continues at coordinate 91,435,041 of OY992883.1, read as the reverse complement.
CGCTATGTACTTCATCTACACGTTTGGCTTTGTGCTATGAGGCAAAAGAAGCGCCCAGAGTTTCATCTCGAAGGTTAATGAACAGAATTTAGTACAGGAGATCCTGACACATGATACAACAGCATATATTGACTGAACATAATTTATATATTATTTTAACGAAATACCTTAACAATATTCTTCAACAAGTGAATCGGTACAATTATCTTGGAACAGTTATAACATCTGATGGGAGATGCCTTGAAGAGATTAGAACAAGAATCGCCATGGCGAAAGTAGCCTTTAGCAAGATGAAAAACATTCTGACCAATAAGAAGATGTCAATTGAAACGAGAAAAAGAGTGTTGAGGGGATACATAGAGCCTGTTCTTTTGTATGGATGTGAAACTTGGACAATGAGCAGTCAAGCTGAAAAGCATCTGATGGCTGTAGAAATGTGGTTTCTGAGGAAAATGCAAAGAATACCATGGACAGACAGAAAAACCAATGACCAAGTACTACAGGAGACAAATGAACATCGTAAACTGATTAGAGAAATTAGACGTAGACAGTCAAAGTGTTTTGGACATGTTATGAGAGGAGATGGATTGGAGAACTTGGTGACAACTGGCAAGATCGAGGGGAACAGACCAAGAGGAAGACCGAGAGGAAAATACCTGGATGGCTTGGCCACATGGCATGGACGAGACAGGAACACTGAGCTGATCCACGACACTGGTGATCGAGTGAAATGGCGAGTCATGACCGCCCACGCTTTCCGGCATGGCACATGATTGATTGATTGATTTAACGAAACATCAGAATTAAAGTCCACCAACCTGCGTATATGTTTGGAGCGAACGTCATCTCGACGTGGCACATTATTTGGGATTGATTAAGTCACATTCAACTTTAACTTGCGTTTGTTTAGGTCTGCTTCTCTAGTATTCCATTAAAATTATCACGACACCCAAGTACTGTGGCAGTCGACTGACAACAAGACAGCGTTGTAATTAATCTATGCACCGACTCTACGCATTGGCATTAGCAATCTCGTTATCTGGTTTATACCATACTCTTTTAAGGCATTAATCAGTTTAGTTGTGATGTTGTCTGGACTCATTATCTTGCCAGTTTTAATTTGATTAAGAACATGCTAGGGGAGATGAGTGGTCTCGATGTATGATGTCCGCCTCGAGTGTTGGAGGTCCCGGGTTCAAGCCCCGGTGAGGCCAGGGATTTTTTCACGTGGACTTCCAGTAATAAAATTTCACCTGGTCTCTGGGTAGTGAGATCGGACGCCCGTGTGTATTGCTGCGCACGTAAAAAATCTCTTGGCAGTTGGAAATCGAAAAAAGAGTAGCCTATCGGCGCTGCCCGGGCAAAATTTCAAGATTAAAAATCTACCCAAAGTATTTCAGGATCCTCGCCGATGCAGCGGAGTTCATGAATTGAGCTGAGTTTCTCCAGACTCAGGTTTGAGTTAGGAGGAAAACGGAGCATTTATGGGTTAAACCGTGTGCCGTGACGTTGATCCAACGACTAAACGACTAAACGACTAAGAACATGCTGATCTTCCATCTTTAGTATACTACTAGCTGACACGGCCCGGCTTCGCCCAGTCCCTGGTGGGAAGCATCTCATTTAATTCATATAAGTAGTCATATAAGTTCCCGTTCCCGTTACCGATTATCTGTCTGTCTGTCTGTCTGACCTGGCCCGGCATCGCACAGCTCCTGGTGTGAAGCATCTCATTTAATTTATATAAGTAGTCATATAAGTTCCTGTTCCCGACTGTCTATCTGTCTGTCTGTCTGTCTATCTGTCTGCCTGACCCTGTCCGGCTTCATTAAATTCATAAAGAACGTTCTTCCACACACCATCCATTATTTTTAATGAAAACTCTTTCTAATCACCTGCATAACTACAGTAACTTCTTAAGCAAAAAAAGATGAGTTACAATGTTATGCATTGTGCATTATTTTTATGAAAACTTTGAAAATGCCTTACAGATTGTATCATTATTTATTATAACTCATATGCCGGTACATAACTATGGACAAAGAGTTTATAAATCTTTGAAAACGATGCCACAATATGACTATAAGTTATACAGAAAAGTTATGCCCCTTGAAATAACTTTTACAGAGTTAGGTCCCCTGAGATATATGAAATTATGATGAAAAATGAAAAATGAAATAATACTGAGTAAGCAGGCGATTTCACACTAACAAAATATGACAGTGGGCAGCTCTGGAATGAAAGAAAGGCGTGTAGAAAATTTCATCTCAATCGGATGGGCCGTTCGCGAGCGCACAAAGGACAGACGGACATACAGACATACGGACAGACAGACAGACAGACAGACAGACAGACAGACGGAGATCCTAATTTATATATAAGATTAGTGGTCCTTGTTCTTCACGTGTTTATATAGAGTCCTTTCAAGTACCCTGACCATGTATCTAAAATCTGATCCTTCTCTATTATGATTTTTGAATCTTTTGTTTTCAGGCAACCTGTTGATGTAGGCGTTCTTTTATTAGTAAGTTCCAGAATTCTTTTGTGCATTAATCTTATAAATTAATTAATACCTCAACACGCCCATTTTTTAATAATTGTTTCGGTACTGATTCTTTTAAAATGTAAAAGTATGCAATCTTATAGGAAGGTTTCTTAAAAATACTGAACAATATCCAAGCCGAAACGAAATTGTTTTATAATCGATTGGAACTCAAATCACGATCATGGGCCAAATAATCCGGTTTTATTTCTATAATAGCGAGGATTTCACTGCCGACTGTCAAGTTATCTTTAGGGAAGGGGAAGAAGATGAGCTGTGCCCGGTTTATGAATTCGGAATGGATAACTTGAGTACCTGAGCGAATGACTGAACATGGCACAGTGGCCGACAAGACTTTAGACTTGGACTCTAATCTAAACAAAACAAGTTGTTCTTTGACAACAAATTTACAATAATTTAGTGAAAAGTCACAGTTGTTTAAGTATTACTCAAGTTTCTTCAATATTACTTGTTTGTAGTTTTCCTGTGTGCGTTGTAATACTCGTTCTTTCTATGTCTATTCATTAGTGGAAAATATACAACTTCTTAGACGAGATTGAGGCAACATTTTGCACACTCACAGAGTCACACAGATTATTTGATTACTCAATGAAAATTCCACAAACAAACCAGACTGCAGTATACTGACAGTATTGTTATTTTTACTGATGCTAGATCTATGAGCAGGCGCATCAGCGAAGTTGATAGAGAGATGCGCAGATAATGCCATGTCACTTGGGCTCGCCTGTTAAGTGATTGGCCAGCTATTTTTTGTGCATTCCAGACCTGCACAGTGTGATGACCCTATCAGACCATGGTCCCATAGCAGGAAACTGCATGATTTGCTAGGCAGAACCGATAGAAGGCAAGTAAAAGACCTTGCCATCTGCTTACCATAGCTATTTAAATGGCTTGAAACAAAATCAAAATCCTCTAAATATCATCATCAAGACCACCTGCCCCACACCCCTTTCTCCTTCCCCCACACACCCCTTTCTCCCCCACCACTATCTCTCCCACCAGTCTCTCTCCCACCCCTTTCTCCCCTTTCTCATCCCCACCCCTTTCTCCTCCTCCTCCACACCCCCTCCCCCTCCACCCTGTATATTTGTAAGTTTAAAATTGGTTCTGATTCTGAATATGTGTGGCAATAATCTGAAATGGTTGTAGAGCATATTTGACAGGGATGTGATCTTATCAGAACTCTCTGAGTGCATCTCTTATCCTCATCAACCTCAGTTGTTTGCCATTTACTTAAGTGTTGTAGAGAGAAGTTATCTGTTTCTCTTTTGTTCCAGGTGTGTATTGGCCTGGTTGATACCACATATTATTATCTCCCTTAGCAAATTTATGTATTCTCAGAGTGACAGGCCTGTCCAGTGGGATCATTGCCCCATTAAAATTTGTCCAGATAACCCAGGCTGGTCTTCACACACACACTACTTTGCTGTGCCTATTAAACCCCTAGTTCAAATGAAGACATGGGTTGAGTCAAGAACTGATATCACAGTACTCCGGAAATTCCCATTCTCATCTTTAACAACCAGCAAAGAATTCCAACATTATTTGTACCAGTTACAATCTGATTATGTCCCGTCTAGCCTTTCCATGGAGCACTGAGTGTCGACCAGATGAGCACATGGGCTTAAACTGTTTCATTACCAAACATCTCACAATAGATTTATTGCTAGCTCTTTAGATCAGTGGTTCTCAACCTTTTTTAGCCCTTTCATCCCTTCACCATATTTTCAGAATGTCATTCCCTCCTCCTCCCTTATTTCCTCCCTATAAATCGCTCCCCACCTTTCCCTACACAGTATACATAAAAGTGTAAGCTAAATTTAATAACACATATTAGAACAAGTCTAGACGTCTACATAAATGTGATTTGTGGGTCTACTTACATTATAAAACGAATTTCAGAAGGGTGAGAAGTACAGAACAGTAAAGTATGGAGGGAAAAGCAGTATAAAGTAATCAATTCTTGTATTAACGCGATCCTGAAATAATTTCTCCCTGGAAACCCTAAAATTCCCCCCTGGAAACCCTAAAATTCCCCCCTGAGAGGGAATTCCTCACCAGTTGAGAACCACTGCTCTATATCATCATCATCACATAGCAGGTCCTGTGCAGAATGTCAATCTTATCACTGCCTACCAGAAATATTCTTGATTCTTTGCCACTTCTCCTGTGCAGAATGTCAGTCTTATCACTGCCCACCAGAAATATTCTTGATTCTTTGCCACTTCTCCTGTGCAGAATGTCAATCTTATTACTGCCCACCAGAAATATTCTTGATTCATTGTCACTTCTCCCATGCAGAATGTCAATCTTATCACTGCCCACCAGAAAGATTCTTGATTCTTTGCCAATTCTCCTGTGCAGAATGTCAATCTTATCACTGCCTACCAGAAATATTCTTGATTCTTTGCCACTTCTCCTGTGCAGAATGTCAATCTTATCACTGCCCACCAGAAAGATTCTTGGTTCTTTGCCACTTCTCCCATGCAGAATGTCAATCTTATCACTGCCCACCAGAAATATTCTTGATTCTTTGCCAGTTCTCCTGTGCAGAATGTCAATCTTATCACTGCCCACCAGAAATATTCTTGATTCTTTGCCAGTTCTCCCAAGCAGAATGTCAATCTCATCACTGCCCACCAGAAATATTCTTGATTCTTTGCCAGTTCTCCTGTGCTGAATGTCAATCTTGTCACTGCCCACCAGAAAGATTCTTGATTCTTTGCCAGTTCTCCCATGCAGAATGTCAATCTTATCACTGCCCACCAGAAAGATTCTTGATTCTTTGCCAATTCTCCTGTGCAGAATGTCAATCTTATCACTGCTAACCAGAAAGATTGTTGATTCTTTGCCAATTCTCCTGTGCAGAATGTCAATCTTATCACTGCCCACCAGAAAGATTCTTGATTCTTTGCCAGTTCTCCTGTGCAGAATGTCAATCTTATCACTGCCCACCAGAAAGATTCTTCATTCTTTGCCAGTTCTCCCGTACAGAATGTCAATCTTATCACTGCCCACCAGAAAGATTCTTAATCCATTGCCACTTCTCCTGTGCAGAATGTCAATCTTATCACTGCCTACCAGAAAGATTCTTGATTCTTTGCCAGTTCTCCTGTGCAGAATGTCAATCTTATCACTGCCCACCAGAAAGAAATTACCTGGTTAGAAATTACCTGGTTATACTGTAGAGTCACCACCAGTTGGCACCTACTAAGAGATTATCTGTGTGATTTAGTTTTGTATCTGCTTTTGAAAATCAGTCATTTGTGTCTTCTTTCATTTTTTTACAGCATTTTTGTGTGATAACTTTCAACAAAATGCTGATCAGTTAATGCAAGCAAACAAGGCTCATTACCTCTGCTGTAAGCCTCAATCAGCTAGTAGTTATATCACGGATTCACCTGGTTAAACCAGTGGGCCATCTGATTATATCACGGATTTGCCTGGTTGTATCACTGGGCCACAGGATTGTACCTCTGATTCAGCTGGTTGTAACACTGACACAGCTTTTTTATACCACCAGTTCACCTGGTTACACCACCATATTGCCTGATAATACCACTAGGTCATCTGGTTATATTACCTTATATCACTCATCAACTTAGTACAATCACCCAGTTACCTGGTTGAACCACATAGGCATTTATTTGTATGGCTAATCGCTAAAAGTCAATTGGTTATAAAATTTGAGTCTCATGGTTTTATCATGCACACACAGTGACCCCGGCGTCTTATGTGATTATGCAACAGAGTCATCCAGTTAATTTCAACAAAATAATCGTCCGGCCGTAGGAACTGATTAAGCATCTCACCAAGTTTATGAAAAGAAATTGATAACACATGTACAGGTAACATTTGACATTAATCTTGAAGCATCAACATCTAGAGCCAGGATGAAGTTTTCGCTGCATATTTTCCGTTCCATCAACAATTCTGTGTTCATTATGCAAATGCTGGATAAGTATGCAGGATTCAACCCCTCGCCACTGTCTCTGAAGAAGTTTGCTGAATTTGGACGGTCAGGTAGAACACCCAGTTAGTATTGTGTTTGTTCGATGTTGTTTAGTTTGTTCTATTTCTAGACTGTAGTTTGGCTCTCTCTCTCTCTCTCTCTCTCTCTCTCTCTCTCTCTCTCTCTCTCTCTCTCTCTCTCTCCCTCTCTCTCTCCCTCTCTCTCTCTCTCTCTCTCTCTCTCTCTCTCTCTCTCTCTCTCTCTCTCTCTCTCTCTCGGGCCTGCGTGCCCAATTCTTAACCCTTTCTTCTTCTTCTTCTTCGTTCATCCGGAGTTTTTTTTCGGATGTGATTGCGTTGTGCCTGTTTACAGCAGAGCTGCGTTCTTGCGCCGTTAGGCCGACACATCCGACTTCTGCAGGCATTTGTTGACCGGGTTAACCTTCCCGGGGGTTTCTTAGGACGTTTGACTCTCACTGTTGTGGTGTTATCTCCCATCCTAGCTGGCCCATATAGAACAGCCTAAGAGATCCTGGTCAGCCCTCAAGGGAAGGCAGGGGCAGACCATGGGCATTCCCCGCCATCCAAGGAGGCTTCCATACTTGCAGAGCCAACACACAGCGCTCTGGTACTGGGCTCACCCAAGGAATCGTCAAGTCCTGCACATGGCTGCTTAGCCTCACTTCCGTATATTGGGCCTTCCGTTCACCATAGGCTGTTCTACCGGAAACCAGAAGAATGCAGTGTGCAGATGACATCCACACAGTGAGCTTTCGATTCGGACTTTCCGCACAATGGATTTTCTATCCGAGCAATATTCCATTTCGTGCCACTAGGACACTTTTCCACCTTTTTTGAAAGCCCACACAGTGAGCTTTTGATTCGGACTTTCCACATAATGGATTTGCTATCCAAGCAATATTCCATTTCGTGCCACTAGGACACTTTTTCCACCTTTTTTGAAAGCCCACACAGTGAGCTTTTGGTTCGGACTTTCCACGTAATGGATCTCCTATCCAGCAATATTCCATTTCATGCCTCTGGGAGGCTTTTGTAACCGACATACCTGTGGTATGAAGTGTGGCAGTCTGAATACTTCTTCATACACCTTTAAATGTCAACCTGTATGTAGTTAAAGTAAGCTACGGTCAACTTGAGCTTGTTGATATCTCCATAGAGCTTGTCCTCAAATGAAGCAGGTGTGGGCCAAAATATCTTTCTCTGTTCTGCATATATTGGGCAATCCTGAAGCAAATGTTTTGCTGTCATTTTTCCAGTTCGACAATTACATTCATCGGTATCTCCTATCTTTAGTTTATTGAACAAGTGGTATTTCAGCCTGTTATGTCCTGTACGGAGTCTGAAGATTGCTACTTGTTCTCTTCTGTCGAGTTTGTAATATGCATCATCCTTCTGGTGGCCTGGATGCTCTGATTCCCATTTGGTTCTATAGGTGCTTTTTATCAACCTCTTTGCCTCGTTATAGGTTATGTCTATGTCAGGCTGTGGTAGTCGTCCGCCCTCTTTTGCCAGTCTGTCAGCCTCTTCATTTCCAGGTATACTGCAATGTGATGGGATCCACTGTATTACAACTTTTTTGGATTTCTGGCATAGACCATGGAGTGCTGCTCTTAGGTCAGCTATTTCTGTGCTGTTATTGCTCTTCAGTATTGAGACAGCTGACTTTGCATCTGTGAAGATAGCTATTTGCTTCTCTTTATTTTCCTCCATCAAGAGCATTTCTGCTGCAGTTTTCAGAGCCTCTACCTCCGCTTTGAAGTTACTTGAAAACTTTCCAGTTGCCACTGAATGTGTTTTTTTCACTCCATTTTTTAAATTTAGGAGAATTCCTCCTCCTCCATTCTCTATTGAATTTTTGGCTGATCCATCTGTATATGCATGGGTCCAATTGCTGCTTGGGTAATGTTCTTTTATGTAGTTTAGGCTTATTTCTCTTCTTTCGGTTTCATGCTGAGTGTTCTTTTTCTCAATACCAGGAATGTTTTCTATCATCTCAGGCAGTTGCTGCTGTCTCCAAGCTGGGAACTTGTCTGCATTGTAAATAGGTTTGACTGTTGATATGTTAAGTATGGGATCTGCCCTAATTTTTCGTTTTGCAGTTTCTACAAAGTTGCTACGCTTCAGTCGTCCCTTTCCAAAACCACTAAACCTTTTATACATAGGGTGGTCTGTCAATCTTCTAAATTTTTCTGCTTGTTGCTGGGCTCTGCTATCTCTTCTATCCTGCATTGGTTGTAAACAAGTGATCTTTTCAAGTTCATTAATAGGCGTTGTCTTCAGGCTTCCAGTTATGATTCGCATTCCTTGATTTTGGACTCTACTTATTTTGTTAAAGTTTGACTTAGCTGCTGTTGCCCAAGCTGCAATGCCATATTCCAGTACTGGCCTCACCCGTCCAGTATATAACTTCTTGAGAACTTTCTCATCTGCTCCCCACGTTGTACCAGCAAGCTTTTTCATGATTGCCATTCTTTGCCTTGCTCTTGTTCGATTTTTCTCAACCTGTGTTTTCCATGTCAGGCGACGATCAAAGGTGACTCCGAGATAGTTTAAATTTTCTTCATGGCGCAATATTTTTCCATTCAATACCAGCTTAGGTTGTTGAGTTTTATTTGAGAGGGAGAACACTGTGCATGTTGTTTTCTCCTCACTTATCTTCACTAGCCATGATTTTGACCAGTCCTCTAGTGCTAATAAGGCTTGCTGTATTCTGCTGTTAGCTGTACTAATATATTCTTCAGATGTCCATATGGCTAGGTCATCTGCAAAGGATGATGTGTGTACTCTGGCTGGAAAATTTTCTGTGATGTCGTTTATATATGCTAGGAATAATGTTGGTGAAAGAACTCCTCCTTGAGGGACACCTTGCTCCAACAGCATCATTTTGCTGGTTTGTCCTTGTACTTTTGTCCTGGCAGTTCTGTTCTCAAGGTAGTGGCTGATCCATTTATACATTTTTCCACAAACATGTATGTTTTGCAGTTTTACTTTCAGTCCTTCCTTCCATACTTTATCAAATGCTTTTTCTAAATCTATCCAGACTGCTAGTGTGTGCTTTTTCTCTTGGAAGGCATCCTCTATTTCCTGAGCTATATAGGTTATTTGATCTTCAGTGGATCTGTACTTTCTGAATCCTGCTTGGTGTGGTGTTAAGAGTTTGTTTTCTTCCAGATGCCATGTTAGCCTGCCATTGATAATGCGTTCCATTAATTTTCCTACACAGCTAAGTAGACTGATAGGTCGATAGCCATTTGGTTCTTCCAGGTCTTTTCCTTTCTTTGGGATTGGTATTAGTATAGCTTCTTTCCATGCCTGTGGGACTATTCCCCTCTTCCAGCTGTAATTTAGGACTGCTAGTAGTTTCTTTTTTGCCTTAGTGCCTAGTCCTATTAGCATTTCATTTGTGATTCCATCCTTTCCTGATGATTTCTTCTTTTTTAGGGTATTCATTGCCTGTTCCATTTCTTCCATTGTTAGATTTGCCATCATATATTCTGCTGCTGTCTCTGTATTTGTATGATGTATCTGTTTATCTTTGATTGCTTTCTTCTGTTCGGTTGTAAAATCAATGTGGTTTGCATTTGCATAGTGTTCCATTAGTGCATTTGCAGCCTTTTTTCCTGTAAGCAAGGCATTTCCTTGTTTAATTGTTATTTGTTTGTTGTTAGGTCCTTCATTGTTCATGGCTTTCACTAGTTTCCATAGTTTGTTTCCATCCCTGTCAAAATTCAGGTTTTCTGTTTTTTCCCTCCAACAATCTCTTGTTGTTTGATTTACTGTTCTTTTATATTTTGCTGAGATGGCTTTGAGAGAGATGTTCGCTTCAATTGTTTGTTCTCTCTCTGCTGTCTTCCTGGCATCTTCAACTTTGTCCTCCAAACTTTGTAGTTCTTCAGTCCAGTATGGTTTGTAATTTTTCCTCGCTCCTCTTGGAATGGACTCCGTGGCTGCCTGTATTATCGCTCTGTTTAGACTTTCCACCATTTGCTTTATGTTGCCATATCGTGTATTTATGTTTTCACAATATTTGTCTGTTAATATGGCAAATCTGTCCCAATCTGCTCGTTTGTAATTCCAGCGGGGCAAGGGCTTTTGCTCCTGTGGAACATACTCCATATTCATTACAAGCTTGATTGGTCTGTGGTCACTACCTGCTAATTGGTCCAGCACAAGGCGATCAATTTTGTGGAGGATGTCTCCTGTGCAGAAAGCTAAGTCTGGAGTAGAAGTGGTAAGCCATCTTCTGGAGTAGAAGCTCGGTGTGTCATCCGCTTTGTTGAGTAGATGGAGATTTGAGTCTATTTCCCAGTCCTCCAATTCTTCTCCTCTTTTGTCAGTATCTGGGTATCCCCATCTTTCTGAACGGCTATTAAAGTCTCCGACAATAATGCAGTTTGTGTCAGTTATTTTCATGTTTGAGAGTGTAAGGTCCTTATCTGCTGGGCTATACAGATTGTAGATTCTTATTTTCACGTCCTTTATCATTATATCAACACCTATAATTTCCGTTTGGTTGTCAGAGATCACAGATACTTCGCTGCAAGGTATTGTATTTCGTGTAAGTATTAGAACTCCTCCTTTGTGTCCTTCACGGTCGAAACGTGTGGCCTGATATCCTCTGACTGAGAATTTGTGATTGGCGTTGAGGTGTGTCTCTTGAATGCATGCCACATCTATTCTATCTTTATGAAGACGCTGTGTTAGGGAGTCTTTCTTCTTGTAAACTCCTTCGGCATTCCACTGTAGTATGTTGAGTGTCCGGGGTATTTGGTCAATAGCTCTTAACCTACTCCTCTGTGCCTTGACTCCACAGCACAGGGGAAGGTGACCACCAGTAGTCATGGGTAGACCCCCTCGAGGCAGGGGGCCCGGCACTATCGCCGCCTGATGGGACTTCACGGGATTAGCACCATAACGATTAATTTTGATTTGTGACATCATGAATTAAGTTACGTTGCACTGCTTTGTCAAGCCTGTGGCTCAGTACATCCGATTTCGACAAGCATTTATTCGGGATGCTTTCCCTAGCCTTTGACTGTCCCCAGTCTACCTACAAGGCAGCAGGTTTTACGTTGCACTGCTTTGTCAAGCCTGTGGCTCAGTACATCCGATTTCGACAAGCATTTATTCGGGATGCTTTCCCTAGCCTTTGACTGTCCCCAGTCTACCTACAAGGCAGCAGGTTTTACGTTGCACTGCTTTGTCAAGCCTGTGGCTCAGTACATCCGATTTCGACAAGCATTTATTCGGGATGCTTTCCCTAGCCTTTGACTGTCCCCAGTCTACCTACAAGGCAGCAGGTTTGTGTGTCTCTTCATCTGGTCCCTCTCCCTTGACCTGTCCGACATGGGTGGCCCTACCAGTAGCTGTGCTACTGTCGGCATAGCTCTTGGGGTCATTGGGACGCACAAGCCCCTCTACCTCGTCACGGTGGACACACAGCAGAGGGGTTCTTAACCCTTTGAAAATAAGGTTTGTTCGTTCGTTCATTTGTTCTCTCTCTCTCTCTATTGTTAAAAAATATTACTGTAATCTTAAACAGCTGGGCAATAAATAACTATAAAAGCAATTCATCATTATCATGTGCCTTGCCAATAAGTGTGGGAAGTCAATTTTCTCCATCTCATACGATCACCAGAGTCATGGATCAGCTCAATGTTCTTGTCTCGATCACACCACGTGGCCAAGTCATCCAGGTATTTACTTCTCTGCCTTCCCCTTGTTCTCCTCACTCAATCTTGCCAGTTGTCACCAAATTCTCCAATTTATTTCTTCTCATAAAGTGGCCAAAAAATTTTGACTGTCTGCGTCTAATTTTTCTAATTTTAAGGTTTTAATTTGTTTCTTATAGAACTTGGTCACTGGTTTTTCTATATGTCCAAGGTATTCTTTTATTTTCCTCAGAAATCACATTTCCACAGCAATCAGATGTTTTTCAACTTGTCTGCCCATTGTCCGTGCTTCACACCCATACGATCCCCAATGATGATTCCTTTCTACATTTCTGAAAACAAGATCTGGAGAATAAAAGCAATGCAAACTTAATTAAAATGTTTAATGGAAGTTAGCATGGCTGACTGTTCTGTACTATCTTGTAGTTTGTACTTTAAAGGACTAGCGAAAGAAATATATTTGTCCAAACCTTAATATTTCTAACTGAAACGTATATATATATATATATATATATATATATATATATATATATATATATATATATATATATATATATATATATATATATATATATATATAACATGTGACAGAATGTTTAATGCAGATCTTAGATAGAGAACTGGAAAGATTCAAGAGGTGAGGACAAAATGATGGCACTGAATTTGACATACACAGAGAAAGATCTTTTGTGAGGACAAGATTATGGCACTGGATAGGACATACACGGAGAAAGATCTTTGGTGAGGACAAGATGATGGCACTGGATAGGACATACACAGAGAAAGATCTTTTGTGAGGACAAGATGATGGCACTGGATAAGATATACACAGAGAAAGATCTTTTGTGAGGACAAGATGATGGCACTGGATAAGATATATACAGAGGAAGATCTTTTGTGAGGACAAGATGATGGCACTGGATAGGATATACACAGAGAAAGATCTTTTTGAGGACAAGATGATTTCACTGGATAGGACATACACAGAGAAAGATCTTTGGTGAGGACAAGATGATGGCACTGGATAAGACATACACAGAGAAAGATCTTTTGTGAGGACAAGATGATGGCAGTGGATTGGACATACACAGAGAAAGATCTTTTGTGAGGACAAGATGATGGCACTGGATAGGACATACACAGAGACAGTTCTTTGGTGTGGAAAAGATGATGGCACTGGATAGGACATACACAGAGACAGTTCTTTTTCTGATCCCACAGTGCATATGAAATAGAGGTAGATCTAAAAACACACGGAGAAGAGAATTGAAAATTAGTTGCATGTCCTTTACAGGACGTCACAGTCAACCCCAGCATCTTTTGGCTGTTTGCGATTTCTTGGAAAGTTTGCGTTCATTTGTTTGCCATTGCTTTCTGAACGACCGGTACTCATACTATTGTATAATAACCAGCGCAAGGCATTTTGCTGCTAAATCATCAACGGCTGTGTTTCGAAAGCGGTATGCAGGATTATGAAATATGTCTGTAACCCCTTCGCCACAGAGCCAGCTAAGAGAATTAAGAACTGATGAATGAGATGGGGAGGATATGGAGGGAGGATGTGGAGGGAGGACGTGAAGGGAGGACGTGGAGGGAGGACGTGGAGGAAGGATGTGAAGGGAGGATGTGGAGGGAAGACGTGGAGGGAGGACGTGGAGGGAGGATGTGGAGGAAGGATGTGGAGGGAGGATGTGGAGGGTGGATGTGGAGGGAGGACGTGGAGGGAGGATGTGGAAGGAGGACGTGGAGGAAGGATGTGGAGGGAGGATGTGGAGGGAGGACGTGGAGGGAGGATGTGAAGGGAGGATGTGGAGGAAGGATGTGGAGGGAGGATGTGGAGGGAGGACGTGGAGGGAGAACTTGGAGGGAGGACGTGAAAGGAGGACGTGAAAGGAGGACATGGAGGGCGCTGCAGGAGATAGCAACAGATAGGATGGCTTCTTGTGAGATGGTTGACGACCTAAACTCCAGTAGGGGATAAAGAGCAAAAGAAGCTCATTCTAAGGTGTTATTTAAACATGGTGTTTCATCTTTGGAGTTAAGAAGATTTGAGTCTGGAGTGTGTTTCAAATCTTTTGCCAGATGTTTGGTTGTTGTTAATGTCGTGAATAGTTTTGCATTTGAGTTGTTAAATATTTATTCTCTCTGTGTATTTGTTGTTTGTTACATTAAATGTTCATACAGCTGGAGTAAATCATTTGTTTTTCATTTGTGATTAGAGTAAATACGAATATGTTGTGCAATCTTTTAGCAGTCAATACTACAACTGACACTAAAGTAGGGTTAATAGGGCTGACATTTTTAATCAGTAGAAAGTAGCTTTTAATAGCAGAGTCTAAAAATAGTCAGTAAGCTATTCTAAATTAGATTGTAGAGGAGAATGAGGAAATACAAAGTTAGTTGCTGATCCTTGACAGGACATTGCACTCAACCCCAGCATTTGTATGGCTGTTTGTGATTTCTTTGGTAAGTTTATGTTCAAGTAGTATACCATTTCTTTCTGAACGTCTGCTCTCATACCACTGTATGAAAATCAACTAATGTGGTCTGCGTCCAAATCACCTACAGCTGTGTTTCGAATGCGGTATATGTGATTGCAAATTACGTTCGCAGCAACTTCACCACAGCACTGACAATAAGAAACAGTGATTACAATAAAACATGATCAAAACTGGATGAACGATGGGCTCCAAGACAGCAGCAACTCCACTGTGCTATCTCTATGGTAAATGTGGAATAATCAAACAGGACAACCTCTTTATTAAACATCTCGACCCCACAGTGACATCCGATGGAAGATGTGATACAGAGGTAAAGTGGAATAATCAAACGAGACAATCTCTTTAAACATCTAGACCCCACTGTGACATCCGATGGAAGATGTGACTCAGAGGTAAAGTGGAAGAATTAAACACGACAATCTCTTTAAACATCTCAATCTCACAGTGACATCCGATGGAAAATGTGACTCACAGGTAAAGTGGAAGAATTAAACAAGACAATCTCTTTAAACATCTCAACCTCACAGTGACATCCGATGGAAGATGTGACTCACAGGTAAAGTGGAAGAATTAAACAAGACAATCTCTTTAAACATCTCAACCTCACAGTGACATCCGATGGAAGATGTGACTCACAGGTAAAGTGGAAGAATTAAACAAGACAATCTCTTTAAACATCTCAACCTCACAGTGACATCCGATGGAAGATGTGACTCAGAGATAAAATGGAATAATCAAACGAGACAATCTCTTTAAACATCTAGACCAGTGTTTCCCAACCTTTTTTGTGCTATGCCCCACCTAAGCCTTTCTAAAATTCTTATGCCCCCCCCCCCCCACCCCAACATATACATCATTTTTAATATTGAAACATTGAAATGTTCACTAAAGGAACTTGCATTTTTTTTAGAAGGGCTCACGGTTCTCAGAGGGGCCAGAGCCGCCCCCCCTCCCTCCCCCTCAGGTCCCGCGTCCCTCTGTGTCGGTTGTGTTGGGTCAATTGTTGTTTTTTTTTTGATTTGGCGGATACCCCAGACAAGCTGGTTCCCCCGTCTTCCCCTTTCTTTGTGTGGACCCTTAGTCTCACTGTGAGCTATTGCCCACAGTGGTCCACCAGGCCCACATCTACAGTGAAGATATGTGATGGGTTTTTATTTGATCATCCCGGCCCCGACCAGACCAGGCGCACTACTGGGGGGGGGGGGGGGGGGGGGGGGGCAACAAATGCACCCGATCCTAGCCAAAGGACCAGTAGGTTTTAGGAAGAAATCACTAGGAAATTATTGAGCAAACACAGTAAGGGAATTTTCAAAACATATAGTGGAGAACTGAAATCCAAGTACAAAATAATTTTAATGAAAGATTTTTCTATATTATTTTAATTATTAGTAATTATTTACATTTTGTGAGATCCTTGCGCTTGATGCTTGCTGCAAAGAGATTTTATGTCAGGTTCCAATTTAGTTAACTTCAGTCTCAAGTCTCCCCGTTTTGTTGTATCCAGCCGATTTCTTCCATTTTCGAATTGCCCCCCTTAACAATCGAATTGCCCCCCTGTGGGGCGTGGGCCCCACATTGGGAAACACTGATCTAGACCCCACAGTGACATCTGATGAAAGATGTGATACAGAGGTAAAGTGGAAGAATTAAACAAGACAATCTCTTTAAACATCTCAACCCCACAGTGACATCTGATGAAAGATGTGATACAGAGGTAAAGTGGAAGAATTAAACAAGACAATCTCTTTAAACATCTCAACCCCACAGTGACATCTGATGGAAGATGTGATACAGAGGTAAAGTGGAAGAATTAAACAAGACAATCTCTTTAAACATCTCAACCCCACAGTGACATCCGATGAAAGATGTGATACAGAGGTAAAGTGGAAGAATTAAACAAGACAATCTCTTTAAACATCTCAACCCCACAGTGACATCCGATGGAAGATGTGACACAGAGGTAAAGAATATATTGATCACATCCAGTGACTCTTTTACCAGATTGTCATCAAATTCAGAAACATCATAGCAAATACACAAATCAGCTTACTGAAATATTTGTGCGGCCTGTTTTTCTCTATGGATGCAAATTATTGACAGTGGTCAATGAATAATGAAATGTTGAAGAAACTGGAGGCAGTGGACGATTGTTTTTGAGAAGAATGTTTGATAATATGGAGGAAGAAGAGAACAAATACTGAGGTGTTGACAGTTGTGGGTATTACATGATCAGTCATCAAGATCATAAGGAAATAACACATTAAATTTATGGGGCATATTAATAGAAGAGGTTGAGTAGAGAAATTAGTCTTATGTGGGAAAGTACTGGGCAACAGAGGAAAGTAAGACAGAAATCAAAGATAACAACAAATGAATTTTATGGGGCTATTCCATAGAAGAGATGGAATAGAGAAACTAGTCTTATGTGGGAAAATACTTGGCAAGAGAGGCAGACTAAGAGATGTACTGTGTTTCCCTGAAAATAAGACCCACCCCTATAATAAGCCCTAGTACGATTTTTCAGGATACTTTTAATATAAGACCTTCCCCTAAAATAAGCCCTAGGTAAGATCGTAAGCTAGAATGAGAGACGTGTTGCCGAATGGCCAATCGGAGTACAATGGTGCGCACTTGATAATGAACGGATGTGGTTCATAATTCAATACATCACTCATGTTAAATAAGAAGATGACATGACTGTATTTGAATAAATGTAGAAGTTTGTACATGAATAAATGTAGATTTTTGTATCTGAAAAAAAAATATATAAGACATCCCCTGAAAATAAGCCCTAGTGCATTTTTTAAAGCTAAAATTAATATAAGACCTGGTCTTATTTTTGGGGAAACACAGTTTGTGGAAAGCTTAAACAGCTGGGCAACAGATAATAATATACCAGTGTAAGCTTTATTAAAATATCATATGACAGAGAGGACAGGGGAGGACGATAGCCCATGTTTGCTGCAAATTGGGCACCCGAAGAAGAAGGAGAGAAAGAGATTAGATTTAACAGGAGTTATTTCCTTATTACTGGCTAGTGTTCACATAAAAAGTCTATACTCCTTTCCTCACTAGAGTTCTCAGTTAATAGAACTATTTTTGTTTTCTTATTAGTGATTTAAATTGATGGCTTTGCATTGTTCTTTCATTTGAGATTTTAGTTTATAGACCTGCATTGTTTTCTCGCTTTAGATTTTAGTTAATAGAAAAGTGTTTATTTTCCTCATTTCAGATCTCTGTCATCTGGCATTTGTTTTACACATATGTTAAAGATTTTAGATAATAATAGATCTGTGTTATTTTTTTCATTAGAGATTTTAGTTTATAGACCTGCATTGTTTGCTCACTATAGATTTCAGTTACAACATCATATGGAAGATGCACGACAGAGAATAAGAGCATAATATGTAAAGCAAAAGCTGCATTCCAGAAAATGACAAGTATCTTATGCGGTAAATCATGCTCGCTGAATCTACAAAAGAGAGTGCTGAAATGTTACACAGAACCTGTTTGCTGTATGGCAGCGACTCTAAGCATGTTAATGAATAAATTAGGAAAAGCTTTGAACCAACAGAGATATAGTTTGTTAGACAATTGTTGCAGAAATACCTTGGACTGCCAAAATAACTAACAATGCTTGCCTGGAAGGGGATAATGAAACTAGAGCATTATATACAACAATAAGGAAAGAGACAATCAGCATTCTTTGAAGAGAGGCTTTGGAGATTATCGTGACAACTGGAAAGATGGTGGCAAAAGAGGCAGACTAACAGAAATGATGCTGAATGGATGGACTGAGACGGCAGCATAGAGGAATATCATCAGCAGAGTTGATCTGGAGCATCATGATCGAGATCTGTGGAAAGACATGAATGCTTATGCCAGTGGGCAAGACACATTATGACGATGATGATGATGATGATCGATTTCAGTTAGTAAATATATTTCTTTTTCTCAGTACAGATCACGGTCAGCTGGCGTTATTTTAGCACATACATTACAGATTTAGTATAATATAACTGTTAATTTTTCCATTAGAGATAATAGTTACTGGAGCCCAGGTTTTTTCCTCTCATTAGAGATCTCAGTTAATAGATAATGTTTGTTGTCTCATTAGAGATTGAAGTTTACAGCTCTGTTGGTTTTCTGAATGTGTAGGTTCCAAAGAACAAAACCGAGAGTCGTACAGGTTCCTACAGAAGGAGCTCCCTGTCAGGCTGGCCAACATTATGAAGGAGATCAGTCTTCTGCCGGATAACCTTCTTCGGATGACCAGTGTCAAACTAGTCATAAGTTGGTGAGTGTTGTTGGTAGTATGGATTATTATTGGTGCTGGTGGTGATGATGGTGATGATGTTGGTGATGGTGATGGTGGTGATGATGTTGTTGGTGGTGATGATGTTGTAGGAGGTGATGATGATATTGGTGGTGATGTTGTAGGTGGTGATGTTGTAGTTGGTGATGATGATGATGTTGGTGATGATGTTGTATGTGGTGATGATGATGTAGGTGGTATCATGATAATGTTAGCTGTGGTAATAATGATAATGTTGATGTTGGTGGTAATTTTAGTGGCAATAATGTTGTTAGAGGAGATGATGATGTTGCTGGTAGTGGTGGGGGTGTTGTTAGTAGTGATGGCGGTGTTGTTGGTAATGGTGATGTTGATAGTGATATTTTTGTTATTGGTTCTATTATTGATATAATTGGTAAGTACACATTTGTGAGGACAGTAGTGTTGTATATCTGAGATGATGATAATGATAATTGATATCTGAAATGATAGTAACGATGATGTGCTTCTGAGATAGTGATAATGATGATATATATCTGAGATATGAGATGATGATAATGATGATGTATTTCTGAGATGATGATGACAACAATGATTATATCTGAGATGATGATGATGATAACATTGGTGTATATCTGAGGTGATGATGACAACAATGATTATATCTAAGATGATGATGACAAAAATGATGTATATGTGAGATGATTGTAGCAATAATGTATATCTGAGATGATGATGACAACAATGGTGTATATCTGAGATGATGATGACAACAATGATATATATCTGAGATGATGATGACAACAATGATGTATATCTGAGATGATGATGACAACAATGATTATATCTGAGGTGATGATGACAACAGTGGTGTATATCTGAGATGAATGTAGCTGCCAACGAGCCCTTTCTGACGTAACTAGGGGTATTGAGGTGCGGCTACGTTGACACTCTTTAGGAATCACACACTGATACACCGTGAACACAACTCGTCACCACCGAGTGATAGAATGGCATCATGTATTGTTCCTATGCGACACAATCACTGAAATATTCAAAGGTACATGTACACCCACGACATTTGTTTACACACTGATTGTAGTACGTCCTACTATCCAGGCTATCTAATCAACTACAATGGTCTACACATACACTCTTCTACCCTACTTACAGTCCAGTTACATATCGTCGCATGGCGCCTCCATTCACAGGCCGGCAACCTCTGCACACGGCACACCACTCGACTCCGTGCTGTAACATGTCCACCCGCCTGGTCGCGGCAACGCTGTTCTCATCAATCGGTACACGCTTGAAATATCTAGCGTACACTAAGTTACTTGCCGTCGACGATTCTCGGCGTTTCATCGCCACAAGGGATATTCAGTTCTCAGCCGACACACTTCTCTGCTTTCGTGATCTGTCTGTCATGGCTTCCCAACTCCGACTGACTCCCCTTTGTCCGTGCGCCCTGCTCGACCCTCCTAATCACGTGGCCTCCTCCTCGCAATTCTATTGGCCACTATCTTTAGCCCGTTACCGGTGTCTTTTTCCTTATCACTCTCCGTGATTATTTATCACTATTCATGTTTCAACAATCTATGTTGCTGTTAACCAGGTCTTAAGTAATCTGACTCATGGCATATGCCCCCCGCAATTTCAAAAATGTTCTACATTTTTGGGTTCATCCTTATCTCTACACTTGACATGAGTCAGCTTGGTCGCACATGCCTGTCCCTGGTCGCACATATCTGTCTACTGCCTCATGCCTTTGAGCTTGCTTCTCAGTTCCCTTTAACTTCCCTCTGTGTTATGTTGATATTCTGCCATACCTTCACACAAATTATAATGTCGGACACGAATATCCGTCTATTCCCAAATAGACCTCGTGTGGCCTCAACCCCCTTTGTATTCGGCAAGTTGAGGACCAACCTACTATGAGTCCCAATGTCCCACCCCGGACATTCCCATAAGGTTCCTCATTTATACCTCGGTACAAGCAACTGACACCCTCCCCAGCCCTTAAGCCCTGGGTGCAGGAACGTGTGTATTGCAGACATATCAATTTCACCCATATTTTGTTTAAGCTCTATCTTGCTCCTGCGTAGTCTATGCTACGACTGTGGATCTCTTTGGTGCGAGTACCTATGACTCTTGTATTTGTCTTGTCAACGTGTGTGCATGGTCGGCTGCCATTAGTTACTTGTGCTCTATGGCTATCTATTCCCTTCATTTGCCTTATGTTTATGCCTGGTGTTCTTACTACCAACTTTTTCCTTGTAGTGTTCCTAATACCATGACCCTTATATACCTTTACATACATCTACTGCCATGCTGAAGTGCTACATGTTGAAATCTTATATGTACACAGTACTACCACTTGGTACTATTATCAATGGTACTACCAATAATCCTACTACACTATCCTTGTATCCTTTCCTTCAATTTCACTTGCACTCTGTTCTCTATCTCTCATTCCCTCTCTTCATCCTTTCATCGTTTGTCTTTCTCTCTCTCTCTCTCTCTCTCTCTCTTTTTTTAACAATAGTGTTTAATTTTTTTTTTTTTTTTTTTTTTTTTTTTTTTTTTTTTTTTTTTTTTATTATGTACTCTGTCTCCCAAACCGCATACTACAATACTACATACTACTATCCAAATGCTCCATCTATGCCTATACGCTTCCTGTATACTGTTGTGCACATATCCAGGTTGTGTTCAAATTGATTCTCATTCGCACAAGTTCCTACTCTCAGTCTTCTCGTCCCCTTTCTCTCACTTCACTGTCACTCAACCTATTCTTATGTTATGTACATGTTACCCCCATCAGCTAAATTTCTCCTACCAATTGTACATGTCTGTCTCTCCAATATACAATATTGTCATAAAACCTGAATAATATATACAATTGGACTCACATGTACTATTGCAAACACTAGTCAAACTTTCACTCGCCCATCATTATCATTTTTTTGTGACATCAATATGTATCCTTGGTAGTAGTGTCTCAGTTACCTTCTTCTTCTTTTCCTTTAAAGTTATGGGTGTCCTCTGTGATGTATCGTGGTTTTAGACCCACTTTCAACCTTCCTGCTTTCGCAGATGTCATTTCTACCAACCTCTCATCTTACCTGTCCTGTGTTACCATCAGGTACTAGTACAATCAATAATGTTACACTTATATGCATACTGTTTATGAATATACATGGCATGATGATTATGATCGTAAGAATATATTGATGTTTATGTATGTACTTATCAGCCATTAAAATGATATTATTTATCTGACTATATGTATTATGAGTTTTGTTTATTGAATGATAGTGACTGTTATTAACTATTACTCCCTTGGTTGGTTCCGGCGGGTATCTGTCTTCGCTGACTGTATCTTCTACCAATCAGATTCCATCTCTTCACTTGCGTCTGTCTGTCTCAGCCTCTTCAGTCAGCTAGTGAGGTAACATCTTTGAGGTACCTTTGTCACTATCTCTTCTGCTCAGTCATTTATACCCCTTAACTATCTGAAATTAATAACAGCCTTAGGTGTATATATCTATCTATATATATATATCCATACATGCATACGTATGTTTACACATTTGCATATTACATTACCACCCTCATATCAAATTTCCTACGTTGACATGTTGTTCTCATGGTCAGTACACCAACGTGCTATCCACTGGATCAGTCACCTTGTATGCACACATGATTTCTTAGATTATAGTATTACCGTATACCATATTGTACTATTGGGATTCTGTCCCTAATCTGACCAGATCATCTTGTCATCTAGTCGATGTGCCATTTCTTAGGTCCTGTCCTGGCTAGCATTCAAAGATCTCATATAAATATTTTACCCCGAATATTACACCTCTGTACTGTTTTTCCCTCTGATGACTTTACCATATCATCATGTTACTTCAATCAACATTATACCTATCAATGCATTCATTCTACTACAACAATTCTACCTAAACCAATCACATAGACATAGATTTTATACATTACAAGTATATACAACATACATATCCCACGATAAGAGTTTCACGTAAGAACATGTGATGTCTCCTTAACATGTAGTATTGTACAATGATTTGCATCTTCTTGTGTAATATATGTTGTTATTGATTTGAACTTATCTATTTCTTTTGTCTTTTCTTTCCTTTCCTCATCTGTTAACCCTATACTTTTCCAATACCTATTCCAATTCCTTATTTTGATGTCCTGTGTTCGTTTATTTATTTGATCTTTTGGAATTTCCTCTTGTTGCCATTGTGCTAACAGAGCGTCTGTGTCAGTGTACCGTACCTGTGGCCTCTTTGGGGAATTTCATTCTCCCAACCCGATTCTGTGTAGTCTGTAACATCTGTTTGTTTTATCTTCACCTTCTCTTTTGACCTTTCTTCTTGACTGTTTTTCTTCTTACATACAACCTCTTCGTCCTGTAACCTATACCCAGATACTGACCTACTCTCTTGTGCTGACCATGCTTGTTGTACCATTTGTTTTTCTAACCTGTTAGCACATGTGTGAGTCAAGTATGGCCTAAAAAATTGTTTCACCATTGCTGTGCTGTCGTTGAACTGTGGACAATCCACTCTAAAGTTTTCAACCCCAAAGACTACTTTCTCCTTTTCGTACTCTGTTAGGTCTGGCCTAAAATTTAATGTATCCCATGTCAGTTCTTGCTGTGTCAACTGTCTTAGTTCTTCGCAATTATCAACTGGTCCATGCCTATCGTCCATGATTGTGTCGTTATCGTCGGGACACATTCCCTGTACGGTCCCTGTACTAGGGTCCCTTGTTTGTCCTTGAATTCTTCTGTATTCTTCGTCTGTCTGATAAATGTCTGTTCCTATGTCTGATGGGTCATCATCTCCTTTAATTTTAATGTCTTCTGTCGGGAATGTCCATGCCGCATCGCAATCTGCTATTTCTAAGTTCTCTTTTTCCCATTTGTCTATGTCCTGGGGTGTGCACTCTTTGACCTCTGTGATGTTGCCCAATATTAGCTCTGTTGTGGGATGTGGTAACACTGCCGCTTTTTTTCGCCCTTTGTAGTAAGGACAGTCAATGTCTGTCCAAGCTACTCTATACTGCTCTAACGCCCCGCCAAATGTTCTGCACGTCACTCTTTCGTCTGTATAGTCTTCGTCTCTTACCATCTTCCTGTCTACCCCCACAATTGTTGTCCCTGTGTCTCTAACCATTTTCACTGCAAAACCATTCACTAATGCTCGTCGAACGTCCAGATTTCCGTTTGTTATGTATGCAGAGTTGGCTTCCTGCATATACACTTTGTTGTCAGTCATATCGCCCTGACAGTCATATATATGTGTTGCATTTGTGTCTTGTTGTTCATCCTCGTCGCTGCTGGACATGGCGTATGCCATGTTGGTGTCTTCATTCAGTTTTCTCAGACTACACGTCCTTGCCAAGTGGCCATAGCTTCTACATAACCAGCATTTCAGACTGTCTCTATAGTCTGCATACCTATTGCTTCTTCTGACCGACATATTCTTGAGGTATGACTTATACTCAGGATTTCGGTCGCACATTTCCAACGACCCGTGTTGGCGATCACAATACTTACATTCTCTTACTGGGCCAGTTCGAACTACGTCCGCTTGTCTCGGTGGGATTTGTGTATATCTATTCATTGGTTGATATCTACTTCTGGGTCCGTATGATTGCCTTCGATCAGAGAACCTGGCAGCTGCTCCTACTGTAAGTTCTGGCTGTGCCCCCTCTGCAAAAATCTCCCTATGGGCATTATAATACGCCTCACCCTTGGACTCCATTTCAGATATTGTGGCGCATTTATTTTCAAGCAGGAACGTTGCCATGGAGTCTGGCACAGCTGAAATAATTTTATCTCTCAGCATCAGGTCTCTGTGCTTTTCGGGGTCGTTGCCTACTCTAGCTGCTTTCAGCCATTTGTCATATAGAGATTGAGTTTCGGCAATGAAATCCATGAAGGTTTGGTTCGACTTCGGAGTCAGCACTCTAAATGCGGTTCTCAAACCCGCCTCATCTAAACTAAAATGTGCCAAGACTCTTTCCTTGACATAGTTGTAATCAGTTCGCCGATGCTCTGGGATGCCCTCTACAACCTTCAATGGCTCCAGGGCCAAATGCTTATGGAAGAGGATCGCCCACTCTTCAACTGGCACCTTGTAGTGGTTCATCAACACTTCGAAGTTGGTAACCCATGCAGAGATGGAATCCCCTTGTGCGAAGTTCCTGATGATACCTTGATATCTTCGAATTGGGTCCAATGCTTTGGCTGCCAACTTAGTTTTTTCAACTTCAGTTTCTTTCTCCAGTTCTAGCATCTTTACTTTAATACTACCCTCCACATCTTTGTCTTTCAATGTTAATTGTACTGCCAGTTTCTCTTTTTCGAAAGCTAGTGCTGCCTCTTGTGCTGCTAATTTCTGTAGCTCAAGTTCTTTGGCATCTTTAGCTGCCGCTTCTTGTGCTGCTAATTTCTTTTCTTCGAGCTCTGCTTGTGCTGCTAATTTCTGCCTTTCAAAATCTCTGGCTGCTGCTCTATCTTCCCGTTCTTGCTTCTGATGTTCAGTCACTTTATTCTCCGCCCACGTCATAAGCTCTTTTCCTGTGAAACCACACTTCTCACCTAGAGCTATGAAGTCTGCCAAGGTAGACATGATTATCTGTTATCTATTAGTCCGACTATATATATCACTATCAGTACACGCAGTCAGTGTTGTCGCTGATCTTGTTTTGGTAACCTGTAACAGACAAGATTAACTAACCACCATCATCCCTGTGGAAGCACAATCTAATTCATCAGGCTGATTGCACAATATCATACAAAGGTGTCTAATAGCTCTCTGTAATTGAGCAGTACACATAGAAAATTAATTATAATTAACTTGCCCTGTATATATCCAGCGATGTTTCCAGTGGCTTGATCCCGATGCTCGGTTCACTTCCGCTTGCTTCCGGGCTTGATCCAACTCAGCGTGGCCGTCCCCGTTTCACTCACAGGTCGACAAGGATTAACTTGGTCGTCAGGTGCAGCTCCACATCAATGGTGTAGATACCTCATAGTGTACTACTCACTGTCCTGGAACACATTTCTGGAACAGATACTAGTTTTGACATAATTAGTCTATGCCGGCATTCTAATGCATGCAGCCCCCTGAATACGGCTTCACACTGTTATTCCTGTGGCAAGATGCCATAATGTTTCTGTATTTCTATTTTCCGGGATTTCCTAATATTTTAAAGTGTTATCGCTCATGCCCAACGCCAAGTTACTCAGAAATTATAACGTTGAGTATCGACGTATGTTCCGTTGTTTGTATTGCTGCTACTCATCTTCTTAGCTTTCGCAGAATTGGCGCTGACTGCTCCATTGTACTTTGCAACATGAATGCTAACTTCACTGATGATACCTCACTTTGAAACCATCACCTGCATCAAGTTGCCCCATATTCTTACTTATGCTTTTCAACGTTTAATACAACCTATTACTTTCCTGAGCTGTTGAACCTCGCTCACTGCGGGTTACTTTCTTGTACATAAGCTCAAGCGCCCTATGTTCAACACCTAGCCATGGTTTTCTGTTATCTATAATCCATGCGCTTGTACTATTATCTTGTTGGTGTACATAGCCTTAACTGTTTATGGTTTATTGAAAAATTTGTAGCTGACAATACATACATACTTGTTCACTACCATGATAACCATTGCCTCAATTTTGCCGAGTTCTTTTGAAGGACGAATGCCCCCAAGTTGCCAACGAGCCCTTTCTGACGTAACTAGGGGTATTGAGGTGCGGCTACGTTGACACTCTTTAGGAATCACACACTGATACACCGTGAACACAACTCGTCACCACCGAGTGATAGAATGGCATCATGTATTGTTCCTATGCGACACAATCACTGAAATATTCAAAGGTACATGTACACCCACGACATTTGTTTACACACTGATTGTAGTACGTCCTACTATCCAGGCTATCTAATCAACTACAATGGTCTACACATACACTCTTCTACCCTACTTACAGTCCAGTTACATATCGTCGCATGGCGCCTCCATTCACAGGCCGGCAACCTCTGCACACGGCACACCACTCGACTCCGTGCTGTAACATGTCCACCCGCCTGGTCGCGGCAACGCTGTTCTCATCAATCGGTACACGCTTGAAATATCTAGCGTACACTAAGTTACTTGCCGTCGACGATTCTCGGCGTTTCATCGCCACAAGGGATATTCAGTTCTCAGCCGACACACTTCTCTGCTTTCGTGATCTGTCTGTCATGGCTTCCCAACTCCGACTGACTCCCCTTTGTCCGTGCGCCCTGCTCGACCCTCCTAATCACGTGGCCTCCTCCTCGCAATTCTATTGGCCACTATCTTTAGCCCGTTACCGGTGTCTTTTTCCTTATCACTCTCCGTGATTATTTATCACTATTCATGTTTCAACAATCTATGTTGCTGTTAACCAGGTCTTAAGTAATCTGACTCATGTATATCTGAGATGATGATAATGATAATTGATATCTGAAATGATAGTAACGATGATGTGCATCTGAGATAGTGACAATGATGATGTATATCTGAGATATGAGATGATGATAATGATGATGTATTTCTGAGATGATGATGACAACAATGATTATATCTGAGATGATGATGACAACAATGATATATATCTGAGATGATGATGATGACAACATTGGTGTATATCTGAGATGATGATGACAACAATGATTATATCTGAGATGATGATGATGACAACATTGGTGTATATCTGAGATGATGATGACAACAATGATTATATCTGAGATGATGATGACAACATTGGTGTATATCTGAGATGATGATGACAACAATGATTATATCTGAGATGATGATGACAACAATGATGTATATCTGAGATGATGATGACAACAATGATGTATATCTGAGATGATGATGATGTCTGCAGGTACCAACAGAGCTTCCAGGAGCTGCTTGAGTTTGAGAGCAAGGACACACAGGATGAGAAAGTGTTGGACAAGTGAGTCTATCCATTTGATCCTTTTGTACTTGTGCAGACATTATGGGGGAACTGGTGTGATTGCTTTGATATTAATTTGCAATTACATATTATTCTTGTTTCTTCTTTACTCTTTCTGTTTCTTTTGCTGGGATGTTGGTGTACTTACATTCTTGTTTACTACCTTGAAAAAAAAAATATCAGATATAACACACACATATGCGTTCACACATGAACATCACACATGCACGCACACACACACACGCATGTGTAAATACCTACCTACCTACCTACCCATCCACCTCCCCACCCACCAACGTTGTCCTTCAAATATAATGTGCAGGAGGAGGTGGAAAGAACCAAGAAGTTACTCAGTGCTCTGAAAGTGATGGTAGTGGCAGACATGGAACAAAAGGATGTGTTACACACTTTACCAGCATCTGACTCATTCTACAGGATCTGAATATCAAAGAACACTGGCTCATGCAAGCATCACAGTGGTTTGGCAAGAACATGCTGGAGGACAAGGTTCCTGGCAGAAAAGGCAAAGGGTCAACCAGCACTAAGATGGTCACAGGATACTGCAAACACCTTGCGCATGAAAATTCATAATGCATGGGACTCACAAAGGATTTCTGATGAGAAAAATTGTATTTCAGTTTCCAAGACATAATGCTTGTTATGAGGTAGTTTTCTAAAGTGGTGACTTTAGATAAGAGGTTTTTCGTTAGGTCCTGCAGAGGTCTGCTGCATGATGGTGGCTCTAAGTAAATTCAGCCTGAAAAATAAGGTACCGATTAATTTCTAGAATTTTCTAGGAATTGTCTGGGAAGACAAGGTGTCAGGATATGGAAATTGGCCACTCCATTTCATTATTCTGGGGCTTAGACACATATAGGCAGCTGCAGTAGCATTGCAACTAGACGTGATTTCGATGCTCCTCAGGGTGGATTTAACTTGACCTGAGCTCCCAGGACATCCCAGCCTGACATGGATACCAGGAAATGTCATGAGAAGAAAAGGCGCTGCAGTACTGACCACATCACCCACCCAGTGCCAATTTTGTTGTTGTTGTTGTGTGCATATCCTTTTTTACAGGACATTGCTGTTAACACCATAATTTTACTGCCGTTGTTGATGTCTTGGCAAGTTTATGTTCAGTAGTTTTTATTGCTTTATGAATGACCGGCTCCCATACCAACTCATTAAAACCCAGCGCAACACGGTCTGCTGCTAAATCGCACACAGCTGTGTTTCGAACGTGGGTAAGCCGGCTTATGATTCGCACCCGTAAGTCCTTCGCCACGGAGACTGGCAAGTGCTGATTGATCTATACAAATTTGCGTCTAGCACCATATTCCCAGCAGAGTTCTTAAATTGGTCTATACAAACTTGTGTCAAGCACCATATTCCCAGCAGAGTTTTTAAATTGGTCTATACAAATTTGTGTCTAGCACCATATTCCCAGCAGAGTTTTTAAATTGGTCTATACAAATTTGTGTCTAGCACCATATTCCCAGCAGAGTTTTTAAATTGGTCTATACAAATTTGTGTCTAGCACCATATTCCCAGTTGAGTTTTTAAATTGGTCTGGGCTTCCAAGTCAAGCCAGTCTAAAATGGATACCAGGAAGTGTCGTGGGAAGTTAGAGCGGCCGGCGTGATACTGGTGACATCACCCAGCGAGTGCCATTTGGTCTATACAAATATGGGTCTAGCACCGTATGACCAAAAGGCATGCACAAGGTTCCTTGACTGACGTACTCGAACACAAGTTCAATGTGGAGGTCAGCATGGCTGAATGGATAAGAACGTGCATTCTTAAACATCCGGTGTGCTGATGCCGAGGTAAGGGGTTCAACCCCTACACCGGACAGTTGGACTAAAATGTTGACTTCTTGTTCTTGACGTGGGGACGTAAATTACAAGTATCTCTGAAGTCAGAGTGGGTTTGCATGATGGTGAGGGACACTGGTAATAGTGAAAGTATATCCACATGCAAAAATCAGTCCAGTGCACTAGAAGCGGAATGGGCTACACTTGAGTTCAAAGCGGGCGAGGGCAAACAATTTTTAAAAAAAATGAGATTAATGTTAGTGTTATCACTGGTGGACTAACGCTGATAATGCCATGAGCGTTTTCAGACTTGGGTTTGATACCCGTGTTCATTGTCCACTAAATTGAAGGAATGACTGGTCACCTGTTCTTTCGTGTATGATTCAGGCCTACACAATGTGATGGCTGTGACACAACACAAACCCATGGTGGGAGTCTCTGTGGCGAAGTGATCAAGCCGTTTGACTCGTGCTCCGAAGGTTGTGGGTTTGATTCCGGGCCGCGCCCTTCGGTTTACGAGTTAAATGTTTCGGAGACTCCTGTGGGTCGTCGCTAAAAGCTACAGAGTTCGTGCTTTGTGCGACGCTTTCCATGCTGCGGAAAGAGACCGAGCCATATGGGATAAAACCCGGTGCAATGAAGTTGACCCTGTCGACTTTTAAGCGACCTTTTTTTTTTAAAGCAACAAACCCATGGTGATCTCTGCCGCAGGACTTGGGGTGTGTGTGTGCTTGAGAGAGAGAGAGAGAGAGAGAGAGAGAGAGAGAGAGAGAGAGAGAGAGAGAGAGAGAGAGAGAGAGAGTGCATGCTTAAGAGAGAGAGTGAGTGAGTGTGTGTTTACGTGCCAGAGAGAGAGTGTATGTGTGTGCAGGCTTGAGAGAGATACGGGGAGACGGGTGGAGCTGCATGGGTTAGTTGAGAATAGAGCGATGGGTAATGTGTTGGCTGAGAACCCATGCCTCAATGAGGGATAACGGGTGAAGTAAGAAGAAGTTCCATGTTGATTGTTGGTGTGCATTTTCTGATTGCTGATATTATTTGTCCAATAGCTTCACGCTAACTCTTGTTCACATCAGAAACAGACATGGCAACGTCGTGGAGACCATGGCTGAGGTCAGTTGTTGGACTGCTTGTTGTTGTCTTGGTTGAGTCATTTGCTGCATTTTTTGACTGGATGTATTGGCTATGTTTTTAGTTGTCTTGTACCTTGAAGCAAGGTCTGTTGAAGTATTATAATTATTGGGTCAGTGTTCTGATTTGAAAAGCAGCACATGGAGAAATAGAAATCTATGAGGGTATTTATGAATACAGTAAGTTAAGATACGGGAATAGAAAACTGTATACAGTTTACTGTTCCGTACTTTATTATCAATTCTTGCAGAGCAGGATTATTTTTTCAACCAGTACAGAGACAAGAAACAGCAGTTGGAGTACTTTATTACCATTTCTAGCAGAAGCAGGATAATTTTTCTCAATCAGTACAAAGGCAAGAAACAGCAGTGGGAGTACTTTATTATCATTTCTAGCAGAAGCAGGATAATTTTTTTCAACCAGTACAGAGGCAAGAAACAGCAGTGGGAGTACTTTATTATCATTTCTAGCAGAAGCAGGATAATTTTTTTCAACCAGTGCAGAGACAAGAAGGTGCAGTGAGAGTATTTTATTATCAATTTTAGCAGAAGCAGGATTATTTTTTTTCAACTAGTGACAAGAAACAGCAGTGGAAGTACTTTATTATTATTTCTAGCAGAAGCAGGATAATTTTTCTCAACCAGTACAAAGGCAAGAAACAGCAGTGGGAGTACTTTATTATCATTTCTATCAGAAGCAGGATATTTTTTTTTCAACAAGTACAAAGGCAAGAAACAACAGTGGGAGTACTTTATTATCATTTCTAGCAGAAGCAGGATATTTTTTTTCAACCAGTACAGAGGCAAGAAACAGCAGTGGGAGTACTTTATTATCATTTTTAGCAGAAGCCGGATAATTTTTTTTCAACCAGTACAGAGACAAGAAGGTGCTGTGAGAGTATTTTATTATCATTTCTAGCAGAACATTATTATTTTTTTTATTTAACCAGTACAGAGACAAGAAGGTGCAGTAAGAGTATTTTATTATAATTTTTAGCAGAAGCAGGATTATTTTTTTTTCAATCAGTACAGAGACAAGAAGGTGCAGTGAGAGTATTTTATTATAATTTCTAGCAGAAGCAGGATAATTTTTATCAACCAGTACAGAGACAAGAAGGTTCGGTGGACATACGGTGCTAGATCCATATATGTGTAGACCAACTGGCACTCTGTGGGTGATGTGGTCAGCTTCCTGCCCATCACCTTTGCTTCCCAAAACATTCCCTGGTACAGACTTTTGGCTGACCTGAGGTCATTAAAACATCTGCCTCAATGGAGATTCAAACCCATGATCACAGAGCTGACAGACAAGCATCTAGCCAGTGCCCTACCACGTCTCCCTTGGAGGGTCAGTTTGCAGGGCTGTTATTTTAAACTATTCATGACGAACAACCAGTATTCAAGGCCTATAACTGTTATCAAAGATTTAATTAATAGTTTTGTGGGTATAATTTGTTTACATCCCTTTATAGTCATTGATAACCTGCATTTGGCACATGCTTGGAAATCATTAGTAGGCGGAGGTCAGCATGGCTGAATAGATAAGAACGTTCTTAAACTTCTGGTGTACCGCTGAGGTACGGGGTTCAACCCCTACACTGGTTAGTTGACTAAAATGTTGACTTCTCATCCTTGAATTGAGGACATAAATTACACGTACCTCAGAAGTCAGAGTGGGTTCACCTGATGGCGAGGGACACTGGTAATAGGGAAAGCTTATCCACACGCAAAAATCAGTCCAGTGCACTAGAAGCAGAATGGGCTACACTTAAGTTCAAAGCGGGCGAGGGCAAACCATTTTTCTTTTTTAAAATGAGAGGAATGTTAGTGTAATCACTGGCGGGCTAACGCTGATAATGCCATGAGCGTGGTCAGGCTTGGGTTTGATACCCGTATTCATTGTCCACTAAACTGAAGGAAAGACTGGTCACCTGGTCTTCCGTGTATTCAGGCCTACACAATGTGACGGCCGTGACACAACACAGACCCATGGTGATCTGTGCTGCAGGACTTGGGGTGTGTGTGTGTGCTTGTGTGAGAGAGAGAGAGAGAGAGAGAGAGAGTGCGTGCTTGAGAGAAAGAGAGTGAGTGAGTGTGAGTGCATGCTTGAGAGAGAGAGAGAGAGTGAGTGTGTGTGCATACTTGAGAGAGAGAGAGTGTGTGTGTGCATGCTTGAGAGAGGGAGAGAGTGTGTGTGTGTGTGTGTGTGCATGCTTGAGAGAGAGAGAGTGTGTGTGTGCATGCTTAAGAGAGAGAGTGAGTGAGTGAGTGTGTGTGTACGTGCCAGAGAGAGAGAGAGAGTGTGTGTGTGTGTATGCATGCTTGAGAGTGAGTGAGTGTGTGTGTGCATGTTTGAGAGAGAGAGAGAGTGAGTGTGTGTACATGCTTGAGAGAGTGAGTGAGTGTTGGTGTGTGTGCATGCTTGGGAGAAAGTGAGTGAATGTTTGTGTGCATGCTTAAGAGAGAGAAAGATTGTGTGATTGAGTGTGCGTGCTTGAGATAGAGAGCGAATATATGTGTGCATGCTTGAGAGAGAGAGAGAGAGAGAGAGAGAGAGAGAGAGAGAGAGAGAGAGTGTGTGTGTGTGTGTGTGTGAGAGAGAGAGAGAGAGAGAGAGAGAGAGAAAATTGATACTTAAATTTTAACAGTATGCAGAAACCTAAATTTCACCCAGCATGAGAAAATCCTCATTGCTTTTAAGAATGAAGATGATCTAAGTTTCACTCTCTTTAATATTAGTGTGCATTTAAGAATATCTTGTCCACTTGAACATGCTGTCAACAAAGTAATATTTTCATTTGCTTATTGAGTGGATGAAACTGTGGTAAAGCTGTGGAAATGTTAACAATTGAAGAACACGAAGTGTAGGTCTGATCTGCTAAATTACAGAGAAAAACGGGACATTTCGGTGACAAGCCTTGTTTAACAAACAATGAGAAAATGCAGCGAGACGAAACTACAGTGACTACTTTATGGCATAATATGGAATTATATGAAATAATAATAAGTAGTATTAAATTAAATAAGTGATACTTATCTTAGAGGCTCCATGTGTGAAACAAGGTGAATTTGGACAGAAGTCAGTTTTGAAAAGGCGACAATCAGAAGATAGCTCAGTTGTGTCGGGGTGGGACAGCCATGTAAACATGGTAGGAAATAGAGCACTGATGGGAGAGAAGTAATCAGTGAGAGGGAGGGACAAGAGGAGATGTGGGAGGAGAACTTTTCTGGAGGTTTATAGGTATAGATATGGAAATAAAGAGCTTTATTTTATCGTTTATATCTAGATGTAGAAATAAAAAGCTTCATGTGAGGTTTATATCTAGATGTGGATATAAAGAGCTTTATTAGAGGTTTATATATAGATGTAGATATAAAGAGCTTTACTTAACATTTATATATAGATGTTGAAATAAAAAGCATTATTGGGGGTTTGTGATACAGAGCTGAAATTATAGAACTTAACTTGAGGTTTATAGATACAGATGTGGAAATAAAGAGCTTTATCGGGGGTTTATATTACAGATGTGGAAATAAAGAGCCTTATTTGGGGTTTATAATACGCATGTGGAAATGAGCAATAGGAGCTTTATTAGAGGTTTATAGAGAAAGATGTTGTTGTAAATAGCTTTATTGGGGGTTTATAAATACAAATTGAGGAGTGGGAGTGAAAATAGAATACCCAAATAATACTAGGATATGGCCATAGTACCAACAGGAAAGTACTGCCATAACTATGATGTAGAAATCCAGGCAATCAAGACATTATCAGAAATTCCTGAATATCAGTCATGGTAGACAGTGTGTGGTGTTATTGACAGATGCAATATGAGTACTTGAGGCACTCCAGTCTGAAAAATTGCTATTGCTATGAACACTACTATCTGAAATAGGCAGCCAGCTGAAGGTCACCATACAGTGGATATCATCTCACTGTGGAGTGGCTGGAAACGAGAGAGCTGATAAACTAGCTAAGAAAGGAGCAACAGAAGAGCAACCTGATGTACCTATCACATACCAAAAAATGAATAGAAAAGCATCATCAAATCTGTCAGAAAACCAGCAACATCAGTACAGGATTATTACCCTTTTATGGACAGACCAAAACAAGTAATTATTCTGCTCCTCAGCACAGGATATAATCGATTATGCAACAACATGTATATATACAAAATTCAAGATTGGCAAATCAGTCATGTGTACATGTAGATTAGCACTGCAGACGACAGATTACATACTCCAATACTGCCCTAAATACAACATACCCAGTTAAATCATCTGGCCTAGAGAAACAACAATGGAAGATAAACTCTATGGACCACTAAGTGAACTAAAAAACAGGACACTGCAATTTATATACATATATTTATATCTACATTGCAGATGTAGACAATAAATTTCAAGGGAACAAAAGAAGAAGAAGAAGAATAGGTACAGATGCAAAATAAATGCACAAATGCTCTGTGTTGCATTCCAGGGTGTGATGGAGCTGAGAAACAAACATGGCATCGACTCCAACACGGAGAACAGAATCCAGTACTTCCTGGATCGATTCTACATGTCTCGGATTAGTATCCGCATGCTGATTAATCAACACAGTAAGTGAGAGTGTGTGGTAGTGGTCCATTTTGTGTGTTGTCTGTGACAGCTGCAATGAACAGATTAAGTGGATGTATATATATATATATGTATATATATATATCAATCAATCAATCAATCAATCATGTGCCATGCCGGAAAGCGTGGGCGGTCATGATTCGCCATTTCACTCGATCACCAGAGTCGTGAATCAGCTCAGTGTTCCTGTCTCGTCCATGCCATGTGGCCAAGCCATCCAGGTATTTTCCTCTCGGTCTTCCTCTTGGTCTGTTCCCCTCGATCTTGCCAGCTGTCACCAAGTTCTCCAGTCCATTTCTTCTCATAACATGTCCAAAAAATTTTGACTGTCTACGTCTAATTTCTCTAATCAATCTACGATTTTCATTTGTCTCTTGTAGTACTTGGTCATTGGTTTTTCTATCTGTCCATGGTATTCTTTGCATTTTCCTCAGAAACCACATTTATATATATATATATATATATATATATATAAAACAAGATTATTGCAGAAGAAGATGAAATTAGGACAATATTTAGCTACAAATGAAGAATGGTGTGGACTGCAAGAGTTGATAATAGTCACATGTATTTTTGTAACATTGTAAAATGTGTACATTTCAGCTCTTCTTTTTGGAAAGAAAGAGAAGCACAACAACCCTCGCCATATAGGTTGCATCGATCCAAACTGCAATGTGTCTGGTGTTGTTCAAGGTGGGTCATTTTTTGGTCATATTTGGTGGTGTTTAAATATTCTAGTATACTTGTCAGAGAATCATTATCTCTAGACTGCAAGATTTTATTCTCTGTACTCTAGGGTAGAAAAGGGGCAGATGTGGCAGGCAGAGAAAAGCAAGGCAACGTGTGTGTGTGTGTGTATGTGTGCATGCCTGTACATATATGGCCCCTGCCATGTACGAGGGCAAGTCAATAAGTAAGTCACACAGTTCTGTGGGATGGCAGGTAAATGTAGTTGGTGTTTTCTACAGGTGCCATTAGGTGACAGCAACATCAAACTTTATATTCCCGTTCGCTAGGTGTCTCATGCGCATACGTAGTGCATAAACAAAATGGCGTGTGTACTTACGGAGTGTACAACCAAAGAGCAATGTGCTGTTGTGGGTTTTTTTGTGGGCAAAAGGATACCTTGCAAAGGACATTCATAAGGAAATGCTTCCTGTTTATGCTGACAAATGTTTGTCCCGTAAAGTGGTGCATAGCTGAGTAGAAACATTTTCTCAATTACGCGAATGATGGTGAAGTTGAATGTGAAGTGAAAACGTGGTTTAGAAAACAGAGCATGCAGTTCTATGCAGCCAGTTTGGGAGGACTGATAAAACGATGGGATAAGTGCATCAATGTTCGTGGAAATTATGTTGAGAAATAAAGGGACAATGTATGTATACAAATAAAATAGTTTCAAGTTATCATATTGAGTTATTTTTCTACAGCCATTTGTGACTTACTTATTGACTTCCTCTCATATATTGCATGATCTCTTGCTTACTGTATCCGACTTAAATCCTAGTGGTATCAGTGTCAAACATGGCTTCTGATCAGAATACATGAGGGAAACAAATTGGCATGGGAAATGAACAGCTTGAGAATAGCTGTTCATGTCATCAGAAGAGACAAGCAGGTTTCAGACAGGGCAGAGTGATCAAAGACCATGTCTTCAATGTGAAAAACCATCTTTGAGAAATGCAAGAGAGTACATTGTAGATATTCATACTTGTTTCATAGACTACACTAATGTAGTGTGTTCAACACCAGAAATTGTGGAACATCACAAGAGAAATGGGGTTTTTCCAGCACTTTTGACCCGTTTAAGTGAATCATTATATCATGAACAACAAGCAGTTGGTATGAGTAGCTAATGAGACATCAAACTGAATTAAGGTGCAAAGGGGAGTAAGACAGGACTGCATTCTCTCCCCATGCCAGTTCAACTTATGCAGAAAATGTAATGCAAAATGTCAAAAGCATTGAGACTAGAGACAATTTGTATTCATTCATGATTGGTGTACATCTAATTCCTGAACTGAGTTATGCAGACGACATGGTACTTGTCAGAGTCTACCGAAGTGCAGTGATGCAGTGACATCGTTACGCCCGCCAGGTGACTTAGTCCCCAGCAGGGATGCCGTAACTTCGTTACGCCGCCAGGCGAGTAGTAGTCACCTGCCTGCAAGGTTGCTGGCTGACGAGACGGCCAGCGGTCAGGCAAGGACGCACGCATGTCTCGTGAAGCCACCTCAGGTGGGGAGGCAAGTTGCGAGCTATAGGCAGACAGCTCTGGGACGTCGACTGGACCGGACGCATGATGAGAGAAAGGCGTTGTGTGGTTTCTGTGCCTGAAAGTCGAGTGTCTGGACATCTTG
Organism: Cepaea hortensis; assembly: GCA_963921405.1. NCBI lineage: Eukaryota > Metazoa > Mollusca > Gastropoda > Stylommatophora > Helicidae > Cepaea > Cepaea hortensis. The sequence goes on along the minus strand of OY992883.1, from coordinate 91,397,081 downwards.
AGAGATAGACTGTGTGCTGTATTGTGGATGTAAGTGTATTGAAGTATCAAGTATATCTTGTTGTGATCATCGTACTGTATATGATCTGTAAATAAATCCATTGAACGTTGTGTCGTTGAGTCTTGAGTCGAATCATGTTGTACTTGTACTGTCTCACATGTGTTAGGTTAGCGAGCCAAGTTTAAGACCCTGACAGTACTACTCTCAAATAGTGCCCAATACACCTCACCAAAATGTCCTGAAGCAGTTTCTTGCTGTGGGTCTGTGATGTGATAGCACCATGATATTTTGTAGGCAGAGAGCAAGGAGGAATAGGGAACCAGTCTTTCCCTCACTTTGGCAAGTGATGAGTCCAGGTGTTGAACCCATATTTGGCTGTGCTCATGGAATTAAGAGCGCAGTTCCCAAACTTCATTAGCGCACAATCCAGTACACATCAAGGCATGTGGATCCTTTCCTTTCTGTTTCAGATGCATATTGCCAGATTTGTGTATGATCTGAAGGCAACATATTTTAAAATTTCCACTTGTAGAATAAGAGGATATGCCAATGCCACCTGTTTTGTGTGTTATGTGAAATCAATAGTTGTAAAAACATATTTTTGTCTCTTCCATAGATGCATATGACAATGCCAGATTTTTGTGTGAACAATACTATTTGGCAGCACCAGAATTGAGTATAGTCTCAAAGAATTGTGCTTGTGAGTATCAGAGTGGTATCTGCAAAGATTTTATTTTACTAGCGTGTCCTTGGTAGAATCATTTCATTGGAATTATTTTCTTAATAGAGATTTTGTTGTAGTGGATTTGTTATCTCTCAAATGATCAAAGTCGAATCATTATTCCAGTGGAATATTACATTTGTAGAATTATTAAAAACTGTCACATGTCCTTTGCAGGATGTGCAATCAATCTCAGGTTGATTTTATAGGCAATGAACGAGAAGTAAATGATCAAGTCCAACTTACCTGTCTGTGTATGAAATGAACCCACCACCACACTGTCAACACAAGGAAGTTGAAATGTCAGTTCATTAAACCTTTCGGCCACCCTGATCTCTAGTAGAATCATTTTAGTGGAATTCAATTCACATTAAAAGGAAAAATCGTCATAGATGAATCGTCATGAGTGAAAAAAGATAGATAAAGGCCATATACGAAAGCTGTGTGAAATGATAGGACTTCAATAGTCATGGATTTTGAGTTGAGGTGTTAAGTTCAATACCTCACACATGTTCCTTTTTCTGCAGATTAAAAATCCTTTGTGGGGTATAAACCTACAACCACACATGCTAAGCCCATTGTAGGGCAGTTCATGGTTGGTCGGATGTTGGCTGATTTGTATTTGACTATGGAAGGGATAGCCAGTCTCAGACCAACCATCTTTAGTTACCTTTTATGACATGCATAGGAAGTTTACAATGTTACTATTCTTTAATTATCCTTTGGGGATGACAGTAACAAATGTTATTATTCTTTAATTCTCCTTTGGGGGCGACGGTAACAAATGTTCTCTCCCCAAAAAAATATCTGGGATCCATTTTAATTAGCCGCAGGACCTCATGCTTTTGAAAAATGCTTCCTTTCTAACTAGAGATTGAACCCAGATTTCTGAACTGTAAGCTTGTGAGCTGTCCAGATTACCACCACAGGCCTAAAATTAGATTAGGTAAAGAAAATTAAGTATTCCTCTGGGCATCAGGTTGGAGTCCGTTGACAATGAAATATCTAAAACCCATGGAGGAGACATGACCAAACCTGGGCCTGATCCCAGCTGGTCCATGTGTGCAGTGCTGAACCATGGCCTGGTTACATCTTGTATGCCCCTCTACAGATGTAAAGTTTCAATACCAATCTTGTGCACCTTGCTGGATTTTTGGGGCTTGGATAGGGGAAGTAGAGCTCTACAACACAGTTCCCTTGAAGATGGCACTTTGATACCAGGGAGAGGTGAAAGTCTCTAAATCAATTCCGCTCTAATAGATTTTAGCTCTTTTATCACTCAACCAGCCTGATATTCAGTACATCAGACTTCAGAGAGGATGCTCAGTCTTCCAGGGGAGCTAACTATCCAACCAATCAAACAAATTAAAGATCTAGTCATTAAACATCCTTACCACATCATCATCAGCCAGGTCAGCTGGCGTGGGCGATCATGCCCCTCCACAAATTATGATCTCCGACGTCATGGATCAATTCATGTGTTGACTCCCTTCCATGCCATGACACAAGAATGTCAAGAATCTATTCTCGCTGTCTTTCTCTATCTCTCTTCCCATAAATCTTTCCGGTTGTCACATATTCCAGTTTTTATCTTCTCATAATGTGGCCAAAAAAGATGATTGTATCTTTCTGATGTTTGTGATAAGTTGCCTTTGCGACATAGCTTCCCCCGAAATGTTCTTATTGCTCTTTTTGGTTGTCCAATTAATTTTCAGCGTTTTTCTATAAAACAACATTTCTAAGTCTTCTGGGGATTTTTTCGCATGTTTACTAATTGTCCAGGATTCACAGCTGTAGGTTAAAACTGGTTCTATGTAACATGCAAGAACTCTTTTTCTGACTCTATTATAAAAAAACAAAGCAAACAAAAAAAGATCATTTACTACCTATAGTACCTTGCGGTGTAGGGGAGGGGGGGGGGTTGAGCCTGAGGAATTAAGGCCGCCTGGCTAGTGCAGTCGCCGCGAACTGTGCAGGTTAGGGTTTTATTTTTTTCCCTAGACGAAAAAAAACTCCACACCTTACTGAGGATTTGAACCCAGGCCTCCCGAAGGAGAGCCTGGCATTCTAGCCACTCTGCCAGATGCTCCTTTGACTTTATTATACTAGCCCCTAATCCTGGAGTAGTTGAGCAGATACCTATCTTTCTCAAATAAAGGTGAATAATTTAGCACAACCCAAGTGCATGTATACATTTCATCAGCAGTTTAAAATTTTAAAAATAATTTTATCAGTATTTAAAAAGTGAAAAAGAGTAGGTGGCACAGTGTGTTTCCTGACATATGTAGTGTATCTCATCAGGTGCATACTGCAGTTATATATCATATGATTCGTATATTCACTTCATGATATATCATTTTCTTCTGAAGTTGGAGAGTGTCTGCCTGTACGGCGGGAACCACCAGTCTGCACACCAATAAGCCAGACATGGGACAACGGATACTCACGCAAACCTCAGGTCCTGTATGACATCACACTGATGTTGGACAACAGGATGCCTTCATCCGACATACAGGACTTCGCGTTGGGGCTCAAGCCAACGAACACAAGCAAGCAAGCATATATCATTGCAGTTTGTAGCTGACGAGATGCAGCAAAATATTCTGAGCAACACATTGTGTAACATGTTGATTAAAAATGATTCTTTATTAAAAAAGAGTAGGCTAGATAGGCTTAGGATAATTTATCTACACTATAACATTTATAGTTTTTTTGTTTTTTTGGCGCGCGCTCGCTTTGAACTCAAGCCTAGTCCATACAGACTATTTATAGTAGTGATGGACTGAATTTTGCTTGTGGATTAGCTTTCCCTTTTAACAGTGTCCCTCGGCATCAGGCGAACCCACTCCGACTTCAGAGGTAACATTTATAGTATACTTGGAGAGGTGATGGACATTGCCATGGATGTTAGTCTCATGAAGTTCTAAGAGAGAAAGGCTAAGCTTGCTCTTGTGATGCACAATTTGGTTTTCTTCTTCTTCTTCTTCAGCGTTCCGAGCCATTGAGGTTCTTTGAGGCACAATTGGGTTTTAAGTTGATTTAATTTTATTTTGTACAGGACTGCAGTGGTTTATTTGTTTTCACACCCCAAGGTTAATAAGATCATGAAATATTGAAAGATTTTCAAGTACTAACACACCTGTTACATATTTTGCTTGCTGTTTCAGTGTCGGAGAATGAAAGTGATCCAATACAGATAGTCTATGTTCCATCACATCTGTACCATATGTTGTTTGAACTGTTTAAGGTATGACCATTGATTTTTGGGTCTTAGATTTCATAGCTCACATAGAGCTACTTACTTTGTGGGCATAGCTGACAGAGCTACTTGCGTACACATGATAACTTGTCCCTTCAGTTCTCGCGGTCTGCATTGGGGCCCAGATGGGAAGCAAAGACAAGTAACACAGTAACCTGCTTGCAGTATCATAACAGGCAATTGAGGAAGTTGACATGGTTGTTCCCATTTGGTCACTTTGAACTCAAGTGTAGTCCACACTAGACTGGCATGTGGGCTAGCTTTCCTTATTACCAGTGTCCCTCACCATCATATGAACCCACTCTGACTTCAGAGGTACTTGTAATTTATGTCCCCAAGTCAAGGACGAGAAGTCAACATTTTAGTCCCAACTGGCCAGTGTAGGGTCGAACCGGGTACCTCAGCATCAGCACACCAGATGTTTAAGAACGGGCGCTCTTATCCAATTGACCATGCTGATGTCCGTTTGCCATTTTATATCATAGTGTATGAATATAAAGTCCAACAGATGGGGCTGGTTATCAACCAAGATAAGACAGAATATATGGTAATTTCAAGAGAAGGAATGGCTAAAAACTCTTGCCACATACAAATAGATAATATGACCATTAAAAGAACGGAAACATACAAATACCTGGGTACAATCTTCAACTGCTCCAACATCATAAGGGAAGAAATACAAACTAGAATCAATTCTGGAAATAAGATATACTACGCACTACAACATCTACTAAAATCAAAGGCGCTATCTCGTAACACCAAGATCACAATATACAAAACACTGATCAGACCAGTTGTGCTGTATGGCTCTGAAACCTGGAGTACAACGAAAGGAGACGAAGCCTTGCTACAAACCTTTGAGAACAAAGTTTTAAGACGCAACTTTTGACCCATTAGGGATACACAAAGTGGAGAGTGGAAAAGAAGAAGTAACAAAGACATTTATGATCTGTTTAAGTCCCTGCTAATCACTGGTACCGCCCGCCTCAAGCTGGGCAGCCCCCGGCCAATTGGGTGCTGATCCGCCACAGCCTGCCTGCTTCAATGGGTGCTTGGGGCTAGGACAAAATCTTAATCGCAGGCTGTAAAACCAATGCACCAGGCACTAATAAAAAGAATAATAGAAACCTCAAGCTACGGCTTGCAACCTGGAACGTGAGAACCATGTGTCCAGGATTTTCCACTGACTTGACAAATATTGACGATGTGAGAAAAACGGCTGTGATTGATGCTGAACTCAATCGTCTTAACATTGATATTGCTGGCCTGCAGGAGACTCGCCTCGCTGAGGAAGGGTCACTCAGGGAAAATAATTACACCTTTTTTTAGAAGGGAAGAGGGCAGGCAGAAAAAAGGCATCACGGTGTGGGCTTTGCAGTGAAGAATTCGCTACTGGGAATGATTGATATCCCAGCTGGAGGTAATGAAAGATTATTATCACTGCGCTTGGCAACCTCTTGTGGATTTGCCACCATTCTCACTGCATATGCACCGACACTCACTTCCTCTGATGATGTGAAAGATACGTTCTATGAGCAGCTAGACTCTGCGATCAAGGCAGTTCCAAAATCTGACTACATTTATATGCTCGGTGATTTCAATGCTCGTGTGGGCAAGGACTCGAGTTCATGGCCAGTGTGCCTTGGAAAATACAACATCGGTCGCATGAATGATAATGGGCAAAGGCTGCTGGAGCATTGCACTAAAAATGACCTATGTATTACAAACTCCTTTTTTAAAACAAAAGAGATGCATAAGGTCACATGGAAACATCCAAGATCCGGCCATTGGCATCAGCTGGACTTCATTATCACACGGAGACAACATCTGAACCATACATCATTAACTCGAAGTTACCACAGTGCTGACTGTGATACAGATCATTCTTTGGTTGTTGCAAGGGTTAGACTGAGACCAAAGAGAATCTACACAGCTAAACACAAGTCTAGCCCCAGGATTAATATTATTAACACTCACGATCCTGGAAAGTGCTTTGAATTTCAACAGCAACTTGAGGACGCTTTCAATGATACATCAGAAAATTGTATAGTAAATGATAAATGGAGTAAACTTAAGGAAACTATTTATAAAACAGCGGTAGGGGTTTACGGCACTGTGGATCATGAGAGGCAGGACTGGTTTGCGGCAAACAGCCAGATACTGCAGCCCTTGATTGATAAAAAGAAGATAGCTCTCTTAAGAAACAAGGAAAGACCAACGCGTAACACTCTGAGTGAGCTGAAGCAAGCGAGGAAGGATGTACAAAAGGCTGCCAGGCAGTGTGCGAATGACTATTGGATCAAGTTATGTGAGTCCATTCAAATTGCAAGTGATAAGGGAAACATCAGAAGCATGTATGAAGGGATAAAGAAAGCCTGTGGTCCAATGATCAAAAGAAGTGCACCGCTGAAAACCTTGACTGGAGAAATCATCACTGATAAGAAACAGCAGATGGATAGATGGGTCGAGCACTATTTAGAGCTTTACTCAAGTGAGACCAAGCTGGCGGATGATGCCCTCAACGCCATAGAGGCCCTGCCAACTCTTGACCACCTGGACACACTTCCCACTATAACAGAAGTTAAGTGTGCTATAAATGAGCTTGCATCTGGCAAGGCTCCAGGTAAGGATGGGATTCCAATAGAGATTATCAGGAGTGGGCAAGACACCCTCGCTCTGCAGATCCACCAGCTAATAGAGCTATGCTGGCGAGAAGGACAAGTCCCACAGGATTTCAAAGATTCAAACATCATAACGCTGTACAAGAACAAGGGAGATCGGAGCGACTGCAACAACTATAGGGGTATCTCACTCCTGTGTATTGTTGGGAAAGTATTTGCCAGAATTGTCCTGCACAGACTTCAAGTCTTAGGAGATCAAGTCTACCCCGAATCACAGTGCGGCTTCCGTCAGAACCGGTCTACCATTGATATGATATACTCATTGCGACAGATGCAAGAAAAATGCCGGGAACAAAATCAGCCACTGTTTATTGCCTTCATCGACCTCACAAAGGCATTCGATTTGGTCAGTCGTGAGGGTCTGTTCAAAGCACTAAAGAAGATTGGCTGTCCACCAACTCTTCTGTCCATTGTGGAATCGTTCCACACAGGCATGAAGGGTATAATCAAGTTTGATGGCTCAACTTCAGAAGAGTTTGAAATCAAGAGTGGAGTTAAGCAAGGTTGTGTACTAGCCCCCACCCTCTTTGGGATATACTTTTCACTTCTACTGAAATATGCCTTTCGTGATCAGGATGACGGTATATACATTCACTCACGCTCAGATGGTGGCCTCTATAATGCTCAGAGATTGAAGGCCAAGACCAAAATTAGCAGGGTACTAATCAGAGAGTTGCTTTTTGCGGATGATGCTGCGATTACGACCCACTCTGAGGAAGAATTACAACATCTACTATCTGCATTCTCCAATGCTTGTTCTGAATTTGGTTTAACAATTAACAAAAAGAAGACACAGATTATGTCACAAGGTGCACATGGTGTACCATCAATCTTTATTGACGACGCCGAACTGGAGATAGTAGACCATTTTACATATCTTGGATCAGAGGTAAATAGCAAATTATCCCTCGATCAGGAAATCAACATCAGGATTGGCAAGGCAGCAACAACAATGAACATGTTAGCAAAAAGAGTCTGGGAGAACAGGAAGCTTACTGCCAAAACAAAAGTCCTCGTCTACCAAGCCTGTGTTCTTAGTACTCTTCTTTATGGCAGTGAAACCTGGACAACTTACTCACGCCAAGAGAAACGTTTAAACAGCTTTCATATGCGGTGTCTGCGAAGAATACTTGGTATTAAGTGGCAAGACAAAATCACAAATGCTGAAGTATTGGAAAGATCAGGTTGTGTGACGGTGTATTCCATGCTCAGTCTTCGTAGACTTAGATGGATAGGACACGTTAGGAGGATGGATGATGGTAGAATACCAAAGGACATCTTTTTTGGTGAATTACAGACAGGTAGGAGATCTCAGGGTCGGCCTCTACTACGATACAAAGATGTGTGTAAGCGGGACATGATTGATACAGGCATTGATAATGCACAATGGGAGCACGTCGCCGCTGAACGTGTTGCATGGAGGGCAACTATCAGAAATGGAATAAAGACAAAGGAGAAAATGATTGCAGATAAAGCACACACAGAGCGTGAGAGACGTAAGATGGTGCAAAATGGTGGAAATGACCATGTTTTCACATGCACCTACTGTGGGCAAACATTTGCAGCAAGAATTGGCCTTACCAGCCACACTCGCCACCGCCATGGACCGTAGTTATTGCCATATGACAGTTATTAAGCCTTTTTGAAGCACAATGTACCAAACTATCGTCTGTCAAGACGGAAAGGTGCCAATGAATGAATGAATCACTGGTATCATGAAGGCTAATAGACTACAATGGCTGGGGCATATAGAAAGAATGGAAGATAATAAAGAAACAAAACTCGCTTACACTCGGCAAATAAATGACCGTAGACCCCGAGGTAGACCAAGAAGACGGTGGAGAGATAATATATATACAGACCTACAAGCACATGGAATCAATGACTGCCAAGAGAAGGTCAACCAGAGAGATGAATGGAGACAGATTGTATCTGTAGCAAAGAACCTCAATGGCTCGGAACGCTGAAGAACTAGAAGAAGTATGAATATAAACTAGAATTGGACCTTTATGGTTACTTTTGGTGTATGCATTATTTGAAAATGTTTATAAATCTTTAATTGTCATTGAATTATCCAGCTACTTTCTTAGTGCCATCATTGTGATCTTAGCTTCACCAATGTGACCTTACCTTGACAGTGGGTTTTGTATCATTTTAGCATTAGCATTGTCAGATAACCTTAGTCTCATGACTGTGATCTTAGCCTCATGACTGTAATCTTAGTCTCTGCACTGTGATCTTAGTCTCCATGCTGTGATCTTAGTCTCCATGCTGTGATCTTAGTGTCTGTGCTGTGATCTTAGTGTCTGTGCTGTGATCTTAGTCTCTGTGCTGTGATCTTAGTCTCTGTGCTGTGATCTTAGTCTCCGTGCTGTGATCTTAGTCTCTGTGCTGTGATCTTAGTCTCTGTGCTGTGATCTTAGTCTCTGTGCTGTGATCTTAGTCTCTGTGCTGTGATCTTAGTCTCCATGCTGTGATCTTAGTCTCTGTGCTGTGATCTTAGTCTCTGTGCTGTGATCTTAGTCTCTGTGCTGTGATCTTAGTCTCTGTGCTGTGATCTTAGTCTCCATGCTGTGATCTTAGTCTCTGTGCTGTGATCTTAGTCTCTGTGCTGTTATCTTAGTCTGTGTGCTGTGACCTTAGTCTCAACGCTGTGACCTAACTTTCATCACTCTATACATTCACCCCCACGCCCTTTGATTCACTACTGGGTCTTTTATCTCATTGTAACCTATTATATGACCTTAACTGATTGCTGTGACCTAAGACCTTAGTCTGAATACTGTTGCCATCCTTGATGGGATATTTTTTCACCCAGAATGCAATGCGGGCAGCAACGGAACAACACATAGAGGAGGATCGGATTCCACCGCTGAATGTGGTGATTGTCAAAGGTCAAGAAGATTTGTCCATCAAGGTCAGTTTGGAGTTTGTGCATTTTATGTGTGCTGCCATGTGTTTGTTCTGTTGTGTGTTTCCATGTGTTTGTTCTGTTGCATGTTGCCATGTGTTTGTTCTGTTGCGTGTTGCCATGTGTTTGTTCTGTTGCATGTTGCCATGTGTTTGTTATGTTGCGTGTTGCCATGTGTTTGTTCTGTTGCGTGTTGCCATGTATTTGTTTTGTTGCATGTTGCCATATGTCTGTTCTGTTGCATGTTGCCATATGTTTGTTCCATTCTGTTGCGTGTTGCCATGTGTTTGTTCTGTTGCATGTTGCCACATGTTTGTTCTGTTGCATGTTGCCATGTGTTTGTTCTGTTGCGGGTTGTGATGTGTTTGTTCTGTTGCATGTTTCCATGTGTTTGTTTTGTTGTGTGTTGCCATATGGTTGTTCTGTTGCATGTTTCCATGTGTTTTTTCTGTTGCATGTTGCCATGTGTCTGTTCTGTTCTGTTACATGTTGCCATGTGTCTGTTCTGTTCTGTTGCATGTTGCCATGTGTCTGTTCTGTTCTGCGGCATGTTGCCATGTGTCTGTTGTGTTGCATGTTGCCATGTGTTTGTTCTGTTGCTCGTTGCCATGTGTCTATTCTGTTGCATGTTGCCATGTGTTTGTTCTGTTGCTTGTTGCCATGTGTATGTTCTGTTGCGTGTTGCCATGTGTTTGTTATGTTCTGTGTTGCCATGTTGCATGTTGCCATGTGTTTGTTCTGTTCTTTTGTGTGTTGCTATGTGTCTGTTCTGTTGCATGGTGCCATGTGTTTGTTCTGTTCCATTGTGTGTTGCCTTGTGTTTGTCCTGTTGCATGTTGCCATGTGTTTGTCCTGTTGCATGTTGCCATGTGGTTGTTCTGTTGCATGTTGCCATGTGTTTGTTCTGTTGCATGTTGCCAGGTGTCTGTTATGTTGCATGTTGCCATGTGTTTGTTCTATTCTGTTGTGTGTTGCCATGTGTTTGTTCTGTTGCATATTGCCATGTGTTTGTTCTGTTCTGTTGTGTGTTACCATGTGTTTGTTCTGTTGCATGTTGCCATGTGTTTGTTCTGTTGCGTGTTGCCATGTGTTTGTTCTGTTGCATGTTGCCATGTGTTTGTTCTGTTGCATGTTGCCACATGTTTGTTCTGTTGCATGTTGCCATTTGTTTGTTCTGTTGCATGTTGCCATGTGTTTGTTCTGTTGCGTGTTGCCATGTGTCTATTCTGTTGCATGTTGCCATGTCTTTGTTCTGTTACTTGGTGCCATTGTATGTTCTGTTGCATGTTGCCATGTGTTTGTTATGTTCTGTGTTGCCATGCTGCATGTTGCCATGTCTTTGTTCTGTTCTTTTGTGTGTTGCCATGTGTCTGTTCTGTTGCATGTTGCCATGTGTTTGTTCTGTTCCATTGTGTGTTGCCATGTGTTTGTCCTGTTGCATGTTGCCATGTGTTTGTTCTGTTCTGTGTTGCCATGTGTTTGTCCTGTTGCATGTTGCCATGTGGTTGTTCTGTTGCATGTTGCCATGTGTTTGTTCTGTTGCATGTTGCCAGGTGTCTGTTATGTTGCATGTTGCCATGTGTTTGTTCTATTCTGTTGTGTGTTGCCATGTGTTTGTTCTGTTGCATATTGCCATGTGTTTGTTCTGTTCTGTTGTGTGTTGCCATGTGTTTGTTCTGTTGCATATTGCCATGTGTTTGTTCTGTTCTGTTGTGTGTTACCATGTGTTTGTTCTGTTGCATGTTGCCATATGTTTGTTCTGTTGCGTGTTGCCATGTGTTTGTTCTGTTGCATGTTGCCATGTGTTTGTTCTGTTGCATGTTGCCATTTGTTTGTTCTGTTGCATGTTGCCATGTGTTTGTTCTGTTGCGTGTTGCCATGTGTCTATTCTGTTGCATGTTGCCATGTCTTTGTTCTGTTACTTGGTGCCATTGTATGTTCTGTTGCATGTTGCCATGTGTTTGTTATGTTCTGTGTTGCCATGCTGCATGTTGCCATGTCTTTGTTCTGTTCTTTTGTGTGTTGCCATGTGTCTGTTCTGTTGCATGTTGCCATGTGTTTGTTCTGTTCCATTGTGTGTTGCCATGTGTTTGTCCTGTTGCATGTTGCCATGTGTTTGTCCTGTTGCATGTTGCCATGTGTTTGTTCTGTTCTGTGTTGCCATGTGTTTGTCCTGTTGCATGTTGCCATGTGGTTGTTCTGTTGCATGTTGCCATGTGTTTGTTCTGTTGCATGTTGCCAGGTGTCTGTTATGTTGCATGTTGCCATGTGTTTGTTCTATTCTGTTGTGTGTTGCCATGTGTTTGTTCTGTTGCATATTGCCATGTGTTTGTTCTGTTCTGTTGTGTGTTGCCATGTGTTTGTTCTGTTGCATGTTGCCATGTGTTTGTTCTGTTGCATGTTGCCATGTGTTTGTGCTGTTGCATGTTTCCATGTGTTTGTTCTGTTTCATGTTGCCATGTGTTTGTTCTGTTGCATGTTGTCATGTGTTTGTTCTGTTGCATGTTGCCACATGTTTGTTCTGTTGCATGTGTTGCAGCCAGCATAACCACTTCACAAAACATGTAGCATACACACTGTGGTGGACAATACAGATGATGTAACATATACACTGTGATGGACAATGCAGATTGTGTAATATATACACTGGGGTGGACAATGCAGATTGTGTAATATATACTGTGGTGGACAATACAGATTTTGTAACATATACACTGTGGTGGACAATACAGATTATATAACATATATACTGTGGTGGACAATACAGATTATATAACATATACACTGTGGTGGACAATACAGATTATATAACATATATACTGTGGTGGACAATACAGATTATGTAACATATATACTGTGGTGGACAATACAGATAATGTATACACTGTGGTGGACAATACAGATTATGTATACACTGTGGTGGACAATACAGATAATGTATACACTGTGGTGGACAATACAGATAATGTATACACTGTGGTGGACAATACAGATAATGTATACACTGTGGTGGACAATACAGATTATGTATACACTGTGGTGGACAATACATATTATGTAACATATACACTAGTTAGTTAGTTAGTTAGTCGACAGATCATCCTCATTGCACATCGAACCATTCAGTCCATAAGTGCTCGGATCCCCTCCTCAGCAAATCCCGCAGCGTGTAGCGGCTAATGACGCCAGTTCTGTGTTGGTTTATCAATCTTCTTTGGCCTCCTGCGTAGTGTTCTTGTTTGGCCGCACCTCTTTTAATTTGCTGCTCTCGCAGTCTGGCCATTGTTGTAGATTCACAGTCATCACTTGGTTCTCGCAAAAGTCTTACTTCTCGTAGAGCATTCAGAATGTCGGCCTGGTCCATGGCGCGTCCGCCCTCCACAGTAGCCTCACCTGCGAGCTTGTCAGCCCGCTCATTTCCTTGTACTCCCGCATGCCCTAGCACGAAGATGAAACTAATCTTTGCCAGTCGAGACCGCTCCAGAGGCAGCAACCATTCTCTTCGGATCGACCCCTCCTCTATCCTCTTGATCATGTTCATTGAGTCGCTAAGGAAACAAGCCCTAGTGAATGTCTGTGTCTCGAGCCATATTATTGCTTTACTTACTGCCATGACTTCCATGGTCAGGCTACTTGTGGTTTAAGTAAAAGCACCAGAGTCCTCCTTCACAATTCTCCCTCCGGCCCGAGCTGTAAAGGCCCATGAGCTTCTCACATGTCGGACGACCGACCCATCTGTGTAGATGACCGCGTCACCGTCTAGCGAATTCTCGCAAATCAACGCTTGTACTTCAGCCTCAACAGCAGCCGGATTTTCTTGTCTGCATTTTCTGTCAAGTTGGATGCAAACTGAAAAGGATGTGCAGAAGTCTGTTGGCACTTGTACCCACTCCTCGCCAGGTTCTAAGTCCTCAAGTGAACACACCTGTTGAAGAATGTCTTCGGCTTGACCCATCCACGACCGTCCTCTTTTTAACCTGCTGCCCTTCACCTTCCTAATTTCACTATGCAGTGGATGTTGTGTGTTTGCGTTAATTCTGAGGTAGGCGTGTGCCCTGCAACCTTGTATTCTCTCTTCAATGGTTGGAAACCCAAGAAGGTAGCGCATCGCCCTGCATACTGTATCTCTTGTACATCCAAGAATAATGCGCATAGCTTCATTCTGTATCCTTTCCATCCTTTCTATCTGCTTATGGCTGAGAGTCAGGATTGCCATTGCATACTCCAAAACAGACATGACCAACCCCTCGTACAGAAGACATAGATGGCGCTGCTCACAGTTTGCTGCCGCCATCACCCGCATCGCTGCCAAACCCCGCTTGGCCTTTGTTATCACCTGGTCTATGTGCACATTATAAGCAAGGCTTCGATCAAACCGTATCCCCAGGTAATTCATTGCCTGCGTTCTTTCCACCGTCTCTGAACACAGCATTACAGTTGGTGTTGGAGTATTGACAATATGATTATTCAACGAGAACCACGTCACTGTTGCCTTTGTTGGGTTGACCATTGCCCCAGCTTCATCACACCAAGTACTTATGCGATTGAGTTCGGTTTGTAGTTCCACAGCAACCTCCTCTCTATCCTTCCCCTGACGATACACTAAAACATCATCGGCATATGACAATGTCCTGCCAGGTCCAGTGATCTGCTCACTGGTGATTCTCACTGTGTAGGCGTTGAACAGTACCGGAGATAATGGTGATCCCTGTGGTAGGCCAGGATATATTGTTGTTGGTTCCGAAGTCCAACTGCCACATCTAAAAACTACTTTCCGTTGGAAGAGGGCTGCAGCGATCCAACTAAGGAGGAATGGACTTACGTTTAGTTCGAGAAGCTGAAACATTAAAATATCCAGTGGTACTCTGTTGTATGCGTCCTCAAGATCAATCGCTGCAGCAACGGTTTCAGTGCCTGAGTGGAAACCTTCAAAGACATCCTGGGCAAAGACTGCTGCATTGGTCCAGGTTTCTCTTTTTGGACGGTACCCACCCAGGGTGGGTGGGAAAACACCTTGCCTCTCTAGTTGGCTTGATATTTTCCTGGCAATTACCTTCTCCAGCAGCTTGCCTATTGTATTCTGCATGGTTATAATTCGATATCCCTGCATTTTTTTGTGGTCTTTGTCAGGCTTCGGCAAGGGAATCAGATAGCTGTGTAACCATTCCTCCTTGATTCTAGCACTCCCTATACTGTTGTTGTACATGTCTGCTAGTTTCTCTAGCTCATTGTCAGTACACCTATTAATGTCGTCGTATCTTATGCCATCAGGACCTGGAGCACTGTTTTTTGATCGTCGAAGCACAGCCTTGATTTCTTTCACTGTCACTGTGTCTTCATCCGAAGTGTTCTGGGCCTTGCATCTGTCTGAGGTGACCTCCTTGGCCAGATTTCGGCCTCCCATGTCTGTCTGGTTGCTTTGCTCAAGGTAGCGTTCAAAGAGGGCTTTGCCCTTGTCCTCGTCAGTCCTCTGCCAGATGAGGTCAGCACCTTGGAAGTCAGAAATGCTCTTATTCTTGACTACACCACTCATGCTTTTATGTAGTCGCCAGAACAATTTCAGTGACTTGTCTGTGCTTACTCTTTGACACACCTCTGCCCATTTTTCGCTTTTAACAACCTTGACCAGTTGTTTGAAGTAGCTTACTTTTGTGTGCATCTCTCTTTCTAAGTGCATGCAGGGACTAGGATGACCAGCTCTGTTCTTCTTGGCATTTTGCCATCTCCTTACAGCACTACGCTTATCCACCCAAGCCTTCTCCACCTCGAAACTCCACCACGGTGGCTGCTCCCAGCTTTTTTTCCTGCCCTGAAACGTTCTGCGCTTGTCACGTCTTATTTTACTCACCACATCTTGCCCTGTACTGTCATACTGGAACGTCTTTACCTTTAGCTTGTGCTGCCTGGTTTTTCCTTTCTCCACCAGTATGCTGCAAGGGTGGTGGTCGCTGCCATGGTGTCCTAGGACTCCCCATCTACACACTGTAGTGAGTGAAGGTGAAACTAGCGCCAGATCAATAGGACTGTCCTCATCGCCCGGACGGCTTGCTGTCCTGGTGACACAGCCACTGTTGATACAAACCAGGTCAATGGTTTCCAGTGCAGTCTCGAGCTCCTCCCCCTGTGTATTGGAGGAAGTGTTTCCCCATGATCTGCCTTCAGCGTTGAAGTCACCACAGAAAATAACATTTCTCTCGTGGCCTAATATGCCACTTAAGCACTGCCACTTCTGGGCGTCCACACTGGCATTGCGGGCATAAACATTAACCACCACGAATTGTATACTGGAATGATACATATACACTGTGGTGGACAATACAGATGGTGTAACATATACACTGTGGTGGACAAAACAGATTATGTAACATATACACTGTGGTGGACAATACAGATTATGTATACACTGTGGTGGACAATACAGATAATGTATACACTGTGGTGGACAATACAGATAATGTATACACTGTGGTGGACAATACAGATTATGTATACACTGTGGTGGACAATACAGATTATGTATACACTGTGGTGGACAATACATATTATGTAACATATACATTGTGGTGGACAATACATATTATGTAACATATACACTGTAGTGGACAATACATATTATGTAACATATACACTGATGGACAAAACAGATTATGTAACATATACACTGATGGACAATACATATTATGTAACATATACATTGTGGTGGACAATACATATTATGTAACATATACACTGTGGTGGACAATACATATTATGTAACATATACACTGATGGACAATACATATTATGTAACATATACACTGATGGACAATACATATTATGTCACATATACACTGATGGACAATACATATTATGTCACATATACACTGATGGACAATACATATTATGTCACATATACACTGATGGACAATACATATTATGTCACATATACACTGATGGACAATACATATTATGCAGCATATGCACTCTGGTCAACAATGCAGATCGTGTAGCTTATGCACTCTAGTGGACAATGCAGATCACACAAAAGTCACAACCAAATCTCCCCTGTTCTCATCTCTCAGATCTCCGATCAAGGTGGAGGAATCTCCCGATCCAAGCAAGACCTGTTGTTCCAGTATCTGTATAGCACGGCGCCCCAGCCAGCCAGATCTGACAGTGCTAGCGCTCCATTGGCTGGGTACGGGTATGGGCTCCCCCTTTCACGTCTCTACGCACGGTACTTTCAAGGTGACATTGTCTTGAATTCGTTTGAGGGGTATGGGACTGATGCTATCATTTATTTGAAGGTAAGAACATGTGATTGTCCCACTCTTGTTATTTGGGAAGTGAAAGACTAGTACTTATGGAACCAAGTGGGAATTACAGCATTTAGACCAAACTGACAAAGGAGGTCTGATATAGATATTACCTATGATGAGGCCATGAGATTTTTAAGAAGAATTTATTGAACCATGTGTGAATCAGAGCATCCATGTCACCTTAAAGATGATGCATATTACCAACTCAACTGAAGTGAACAAATATCAATCTTCAGATTCCACACACAACACAACAGGCTGAAATACCACTTGTTAATAAACTAAAGCCGTCCTCCCTGGCCTAGGAGTTAGCGACTTTCTCCATAATCCCATACATCCACGTAAGGAACATAACTTGCGCGAGAATCGGTAGCGGGTCTTGGCCCGTTGGTGACTTACAGGGTATGTGAGCTGGCCGCTCAGAAAGCAATGGCAAACTACTGACTATAATCTTGCCAAGAAATCAACAATCAGCTGAAAGATGCTGATGTTGACTGCGATGTCCTGTAAAGGTATACGAACAAAAAAAATAAATAAACTAAAGATAGGAGATACTGGCGGATGTAATTGGAATTGGTAGAATGATGGCTAAACATTTGCCCCGAGCGTCCAACATATGCAGACCAGATAAAATCATTTTTGTCTACACCTGGTCTATTTGAGGACAAACTATGGATATGTTAACAATCTCAACTTAACTGCTGCTTTTTAAAAGCATATTCAGGTTGAAGTCTGAAAGTATAAGAAGAAAAAGTATACTGTCCAGAAAAACAGAACTAGTCCTGCAGGTTATTCTTGGGAATGAAAAGGTAGATGAGCATGCAAGTGCTGGAGGGAACTTTAAGCATTGTCATCAATCCTAGAGCTTTTAAGTAGCAAAGATACTCCTAAAATGCAGTTGGCTGAGTTATTCTGTTTTCTTTATGTAACTTGGTGCTGGTTGCTTGGATTTTCTGGCAGAATTTTTCTTCCTGATGGGGCACAACCCTTCTTAGTCGCCTCTTATGTCATGATTATTTTACAGTGCTATTCTTTGCTTCTTTTACAAACTCCATATACTCTGTGGCGAAGGGGTTCCAAATGCAATTCACAATACTGCATACCTGCTTTTGAAACACAACTGCAGGCGATTTGAGAGCAGACCATCTTATGTTGGTCCTATACAAAGGTATGGGTGTCTATCATTCAGAAAGCTGTGGCAAACTACTGAACGTAAACTTGCCAAGAGATCACAACCAGCCAAAAATCAATAGGGTTGACTACCACATCCTGTTAAGGATATACAACTAACATTTTATACTGCAAATTAAAACAGAAAATAGCATGTTAGTTTTATTTTTGTAATATTATATGCCAGTTTATTTTAAGAAAAATCACAAATTTAACAGGTGTTGTCCAGTGAGGCAAACGAGGTACTTCCTGTGTACAATAAGACAGCTTCGAGAGTATACAACAGAGACATTCCTGTCAATGATTGGTCGTCTCCATGGATTACCAACCAGAGATCATTCAGTACCTTGTCTGGCATCCGTAGTTAACTGTATGTGTGGAGGCTAGCCCCGAGGACATTAGTTAACTCTGTGTGTGTGGAGGTTTGCTCCCAACCAGTTAGGTAGTTAACTCTAATCTTTGATAGTAATAAAAACAGACTTATTTTCATCAACAATTACACCTCAAAATTTGTGAAGGAATGCTGCCAGTTCTAGTCACCATTATAATCATTGTACCTGTAGTCCCCTATAAAACGTAGTACAGGTGTGCCCTATGTGTCTGCTTGCTCAGGGTCCCATTCCATATACATTTGCTGGTTAAACTTCCCACTGCATATACGTCTGCTTGTGAAACATCTCACTCCATGTATGTCTGCTTGTGAAACATCTCACTCCATGTATCTTTGCTAATGAAACATCCCACTCCATGTATGTCTGCTTGTGAAACATCCCACTCCATATATGTTTGCTTGTGAAACATCCCACTCATGTAAGACTGCTTGTGAAACATCCCACTCCATGTATGTCTGCTTGTGAAACATCCCACTCCATGTATGTCTGCTTGTGAAACATCCCACTCCATGTAAGACTGCTTGTGAAACATCCCACTCCATGTATGTCTGCTTGTGAAACATCCAACTCCATGTATGTCTGCTTGTGAAACATCCCACTCCATGTATGTCTGCTTTTGTGAAACATCCCACTCCATGTAAGACTGCTTGTGAAACATCCCACTCCATGTATGTCTGCTTGTGAAACATCCAACTCCATGTATGTCTGCTTGTGAAACATCCCACTCCATGTATGTCTGCTTGTGAAACATCCCACTCCATGTATGTTTGGTTGTGAAACATCCCACTCCATGTATGTCTGTCTGTCTGAAACATCCCACTCCATGTATGTCCGCCTGTGAAACATCCCACTGCATGTATGTCTGCTTGTGAAACATCCCACTCCATGTATGTCTGCTTGTGAAATGTTCCATTGCATATACTTCAATGCGCTATAATTGTAATATATCATTCATAAATGTTGATCTCCGTGGCCGAGGAGTTAGCAGCTTTCTCCGCTAACCCCGAATACTCTCGTCACGTGACGCGACGAGAATTAGCAGTGGTTCGAATCGCAAAAGTGACATATGAGAGTATGGAGCCGGTCGCTCAGAAAGTCGTGGCGTGCTGATGAGCGTAATCTAGCCTAGGAATCAACATACAGCTGAAAGATGCTGGTGTTGACCGCAATATCCTGTAACAGGATGGAAACGCGGAAAAAAAAAAAAAAAAAAAAAAAAAAAAATGTTGATCTCAACTGGATGAGTCACATGTAACTAGACATGAGAGTTAACAGGCAAGTACTTAACATCACAAGTGTATGCCTGTGAAATGTTCCAATGTATACACACCTATATTACTATAATTGTAAAATATTCATAAATGTTGATAATGACTAGATCAGCTAACTAGGCAACATGAAAGTATCAGCATGTACCAATATCACATGTATATCATGTCACTTGTATAGAGTGACAACTCCCTCTGGGCATTGTGTTCGAGTATGTAGACAGTCTAGTCCCTAACATGGAGGATAGGCAGTAGACTTGTTAAGGCCTTTGGCATGTTTATGCTTGTGGCTAGGGTTTGTTTACCATTTTCCTCATGTTGGACTGGTAGTGCATGGTTCCGTCGTCCTGCTACTGAGTTGAGTGCATGGAGTGACAATGTGAGCTGTGAATTTTGTGTGGAGTACTTTTGCATCTGTCCGCGGTTGTTTGTAACATGAACTGCATGTTCAGAAAAATGGCAGCCGGCTGCCGCTGAACTAACTGGGTTGCCTTATGCAGTAATGTGTGGCTGCTAGTTTTCTAGTGACTGCCGCTTCCATCGATGATGAACTGTATTTTTCGAGGCAGACTTTTGGTATTCTGGCAGTGGCATTATGCATAGTATACCTGTGCGGGCTGTTAGTTTGCCGAGACTCCCATCTGTTCCACTTTTCACATGGGACAGTGACATTCACTGGCACAGGAATGGAGCATAATGGGGCGACCCTTTGCCATGAAGTTGGAACCGCAACTAACTAACTATGTTAACAGTGAGATGCCTAAAGCCATTGGAGCAAACATCGCCAATCTAAGCCTAATCCCAGCAAGCCTGTATTTGAAAAAAGTTAGTTGCATCTTATTTCAGGACACAAACTGGCTCTTAAGGAATACCCCATGTAGGGATCATAAGGATCGTGCAGTTTCACATGCAAAATAGTGATTACAAAATGGCTGCCATGGTATCGACTTACATCATGGAAGAACCACGAGGCATTATTCGTTTTTTGTGGCCATAGGGTGCGAAAGCTTGTGAAATCTACAGAAGAATAATGGTTCAGTACGGAGACAGTTGCTTGAGTCAAGGGAGAATGTATGAATAATTAGTAAGATTTCAAAGGAAATGCCCATTGTCTCCGATAAGAAATAATTCAAGGCGCAGGAATTTGCTAGAGAAGTCATGATGACCATCTTTTGATATATCAAGGGCCCTATATAGGTGCATTTCCTGGAAATAGGTGAAACTCTGACTAGTGCTCGATACAGTGACTTGCAATAAACAAATTGAAGCCCATGATATGATAAAACCCTGGCAACTTCTCTCAATAGGAGTATTGTTGCTGCACGACAACGCCTATCCTCATACAGCTCATATGACTGCAGATACAATGTTTGCTGTAAAATTTGAGCTCTTGAAACATCCAGCACACAGTCCAGACTTGGCATAATTGGACTTTCAATTGTTTGGACCCTTGAAAAATCATTTTCGGTGAGAATGAAGAAAAGCTATCAAAAATACATCAAGTGAGAGACAAGACAGAAGCAACTCTAGAACGGATAGTAGATCTGCTCAAGGCTGAGACCGAACCAGAAGATGCAAGAACACAGACAGAAGAAGAAGCAACAGATGAAGAATGATATCGCTCACCACCAAGATCGAACTTGCGAACATCAAGAAGATTCTTCTTCTTCTTCTGCGTTCATCTGGAGTTTTTTTCCAGACGTGATTGTGTTGTGCCTGTTTACAGCAGAGTTGCGTTCTTGCGCCGTTTGGCCGACACATCCGACTTCTGCGGGCATTTGTTGACCGGGTTAACCTTCCCGGGTTCAAGAAGATTCAAAGACAACCCAAGACGGGGAAAAAGGAGGAACACCAGGAGAGACGGCAACTGGTAAAGCTCCCTGAAGGAAACAGCACCTTAAGACGGGGTGGGGCCATAATTAATCCAGGCTTTAACAAGTGCGCAACTCTGACCAGACATGTAAAGCCACAAGGATGAAACGAACACAATTGCAGAAACTCAACCCTTTCAAGGAAGCAGATACACACATCTATATTTTCGAAAGAAGAAGTCTTAGATACACCATAAAGGCCCCACTTACAACCGAGTTGATACACTCGAAGGTTGAACGGGGCCATTCGTTTCAAGCAAAGCAAGCAAGCAAGAGGTTTGCAGATGGCAATGAGGTAATGGAGATGGTGCAAAATTGGTTTTAAAAAAAAAAACTTGTTCCTAGAAGGCATCAACAAGCTAGTGGACAGATAGACCAAGTGTACTGCCAGACAGGGGGACTGTGTTGAGAAATAATAAACACACAATTTCTGGCATGCACTATTGTAAAAAGTTATTTCTAAAATTCCTAAAATGACTTCCCCTCGTATATTCTGGTATCCATATATAACATTGTCACACACACATAATCAAGTGTCAGGTAAATTAATCATGCTTGAAAAGATGTCACAACAGTTAGGTCTAAACATTCATAGAGGAAAGACAAAGTTAATCCCAGTGAACCAAGAGATGAAGGAAAGATACTGGTGTTGGATAAGACACACACTGAGAAATCTGAGGACAATATAACTAGACACACTCTTGTCTGGAACCCAGAAGATAGGACACACACTGAGAAATCTGAGGACAATATAACTAGACACACTCTTGTCTGGAACCCACAAGGCAAACGAAATAGCGGGAGACATTAAAACACATGAAGAAGAGAATTTCAGACAGAGATGAATATTGCGATAACATGGAGGGAACAGCAGGAGATAGCAGAAGATAGAACAGCTTGACGTGGTTAGGTTGAGACTATGCACTAATGGGGGATGTAGGGCAGAAGAAGAGTATATGACATTATTTTGTGTCGTGATTGATAGACTGTCTACGTCTAATTTTTCTAATCAGTTTACGGTTTTCATTCATTTCTTGTAGGACTTTGTCATTGGTTTTTCTGTTTGTCCATGGTATTCTTTGCATTTTCCTCAGAAACCACATTTCCATAGCCATCAGATGTTTTTCAACTTGTCTGCTTATTGTCTATGCTTCACATCCATACAAAAGTATGGATTCTATGTAACACCTCAACACTCTTTTTTCTCATTGCAATTGACATCTTTTTATTGGTCAGTATGTTGGTCATCTTGCAAAAGGCTACCTTTGCCATGGCGATTCTTGTTCTAATCTCTTCAAGGCATCTCCCATCAGATATTATGACTGTTCTGAGATAACTACCGATTCACTTGTTTAAATCCACTAGCTTAAGAATGGAGGTGGAGGCGGTCAGTGCAGCTTTCCACTGGATAGAAAACACGATACATACACACATTGTGATTGTAACTGACTCAGAAAGCATGCTGAGAAGGGTGAGAACGGGCAAGCTTCGTGCAGAGTGGCTTGCTTCGCTTCGGAGGTCACGGGTAGCAAGCATCACCTGGATCTTTTCTCCTGGGCATGCCGGTGTGCTGGGGAATGAACAGGCGGACAGATTGGCTGGCTCGGCAAAACTTGGTGGAGTATTGATGCATGACAAGGCAGACGTGGTTGCGGCCTTGTGGGAGCACGTGTACACCTCGGAGGAGCAGATGGATCACCATAGTCTGGTAAGAATGAGACAGCGAGGTGTGACGAGGGGATCTGGTCGACGCTCGACGCTCAGAGGAAAGGCGAGACGGACATATAATCAGATTGCTACTGGAACTATTAGTGTTGGAACTCTTCGCTGGCTGCTGAGGATGGGGACGGAGCGCTTATGGGAATGTCCTGAATGCTGTGATGTCGGTTCCTAAATCAATCAATCAATCAATCACTTGTTTAAATGGGAATATTCTTAAAGAGATAACTGTAATGATTCACTTGTTTAAATGGGAATAATCTTAAACAAGTGAATCGGTACAGTTATCTTGGAACAATCATAACGTCTGATAGGAGATGCCTTGAAGAGATTAAAACACAAATTTCCATGGCGAAGGTAGCCTTTTGCAAGATGGACAACATATTGACAAATAAAAAGATGTCATTTGCAATGAGAAAAAGAGTGTTGATGTGCTACATAGATTCTGTACAAATGAAAACTGTAAATTGATTAGAGAAATTAGACGTAGACAGTCACAACTTTTTGGACACGTTGTGAAAATAAATAATTTGTAGAACTTTGTGACAACTGGCATGATCGAGAGGAAGAGAACAAGAGGAAGGCAGAGAAGTAAATACCTGGATGGCTTGACCACATTGTATGGTTGAGACAAAAACACTGAGCTGATCCACGATTCTGGTGATCATGTGAGATGGCAAAACATGACTGCGCACATTTATTGACATGGCACATGATGATGATAAGATTAGTTTCTGGCATCCATATATGACATTATTTTGTGACAAGATAGACTAGTTTATGGCATCCATATATGACATTATTTTGTGACATGACAGACTAGTTTATGGCATCTATAGATGGTATTATTTTGTGACATGATAATTAGTTTCTGGCATTTATATATAACATTATTTTGTGACGTGATAGTTTCTGGCATCCATATATAACATTATTTTGTGACATGATAGATTAGTTTCTGGCATCAATATATAACATTTTGTGATATGATAGATTAGTTTCTGGCATCCATATTTAACATTTTGTGATATGATAGATTAGTTTCTGGCATCCATATATAACATTATTTTGTGACATGATAGATTAGTTTCTGGCATCCATATATAACATTATTTTGTGACATGATAGATTAGTTTCTGGCATCCATATATACCATTATTTTGTGACATGATAGATTAGTTTCTGGCATCCATATATAACATTATTTTGTGACATGATAGATTAGTTTCTGGCATCCATATATAACATTATTTTGTGACATGATAGATTAGTTTCTGGCTTCTATAGATGACATTATTTTGTGATGTGATAGATTAGTTTCTGGCATCCATATATAACATTTTGTGACATGATAGATTAGTTTCTGACATCCATGTATAACATTTTGTGGCATGATAGATTAGTTTCTGGTATCCATATACAACACTATTTTGTGACATAATAGATTAGTTTCTGGCATCCATATACAACATTATTTTGTGACATGATAGATTAGTTTCTGGCATCCATATATAACATTTTGTGACATGATAGATTAGTTTCTGACATCCATATATAACATTTTGTGACATGATAGATTAGTTTCTGGCATCCATATATAACATTATTTTGTGACATGATAGATTAGTTTCTGGCATCCAGATACAACATTATTTTGTGTTATGATAGATTAGTTTCTGACATCCATGTATAACATTTTGTGACATGATAGATTAATTTCTGGTATCCATGTATAGCATTATTTTGTGACATGATAGATTAGTTTCTGGTATCCATGTATAACATTATTTTGTAACGTGCTTGCTGCTTGCTTTGTTGCTTGCTTGTGTTCATTGGCTTGAGCTCCAACGCGAAGTCCTGTATGTCGGATGAAGGCATCCTGTTGTCCAACATCAGTGTGATGTCATACAGGATCTGAGGTTTGCGTGAGTATCCGTTGTCCCATGTCTGGCTTATTGGTGTGCAGACTGGTGGTTCCTCGCCGTACAGGCATACACTTTCCGACTTTGGAGGAATCGGCGATCCTACTGACTTTAGCCAGGACCCCGAAGGGACCTGTTGCCCAGGACGCTCGACGAGGACGCGTCAATAGGTCTTGGCCAGTATATAACCCGGCCCTGGTGCCTTGGAAACACCTCTACATCCCATTTTGTGACATGATAGATTAGTTTCTGGCATCCATATATAACATTATTTTGTGACATTATAGATTAGTTGATGACATCTATAGATGACATTATTTTGTGACATGATAGATTAGTTTATGACATCCATATATAACATTTTGTGGCATGATAGATTAGTTTCTGGCATCCATATATAACATTATTTTGTGACATGATAGATTAGTTTCTGGCATCCATATATAACATTTTGTGGCATGATAGATTAGTTTCTGGCATCCATATATAACATTTTGTGGCATGATAGATTAGTTTCTGGCATCCATATATAACATTTTGTGACATGATAGATTAGTTTCTGGCATCCTTATATAACATTATTTTGTGACATGATAGATTAGTTTCTGGTATCCATATATAACATTATTTTGTGACAAGATTAGCTTTTGACATCCATATATAACATTTTGTGACAAGATAGATTAATTTCTGGCATCCATACATAACATTATTTTGTGATATGATAGATTACAGTCTAGCATCCATTTATGGCATTATTTTGTGACATGATAGATTACAATCTGGCAACAATAGATGATATTATTTTGTAAAACTATAGATTATAATTTCTGGCATCCATGTATATATAACATGGTAACAGTATCTTGCATCTATAGATGACATTATTTTGTGGCAAGATAGATTAGTTTCTGGTATCTATATATAACATTTTGTGACAAGATAGGTTAGTTAGTGGCATCTATATATAACATTTTGTGACAAGATAGGTTAGTTAGTAGCATCTATATATAACATTTTGTGACAAGATAGGTTAGTTAGTGGCATCTATATATAACATTCTGTGACAAGATACATAGGTTTCTGGCATCCGTATATAACATTATTTTGTGACATGGTAGGTTACAGTATCTGGCATCCAAAGATGACACTATTTTGTGACATGGTAGATTACAGTAACTAGCATCCATGTATGACATTATTTTGTGATATAATAGATTAGATTTGGACAACGACATGCAACATTTTTATTGTAACATGGTAGATTACAGTTTCTGACATCCATATACAACATTCTTTTCTAGTATCCAAATGTGACATTACAAATATCTTAGTACTAACTTGCTATCACAGAGATTTAAGTTCACTTCCCAGAGTAATGGAACTGTTTTTACCAATTGGTACTTTGAGGTTTGCCCAATTTCAGCCTTATAAAATAGGTTAGAGATTTTTCTGGAAAACCTTCAGTGTGATGCCACTCATATCATCACCCAAGTTCAGGTATTTTTTGATGATGAAAATGTGGGGTTAGTACCATACATCTAATATGGTTGAAACTTGGAGATATGCACACTTGTAAGAGAGAGAGAGAGAGAGAGAGATCATGTTATTTCTGCCTACAAACATAGAAAGAGTAAAACACTACTGATGGTACAATATGTGTACGTGAAGGTATAATCTGTGTAGATATGTTTGTATAATATAATTGATTATTCTGTTGTGATATGTAATTAGTATGTTGTAACAGTTCACATTTATGGTCTAGTTCAGATAGCATGTTGGGTTTTCAAGGCAGTTGAGCAGGGATTTTCATGTTTCAAACAAAGTGTTTGTCTGCCAGTTTATTTTTCATTTTATGTAGTCTTGTATACTTGTTGCCACATTGATTTATTTATTAAAAAATTTTATCACTACTATCTGGCAAATAGACTTTTAAAATTTCTTGATATGCAGTGTATTTCTGTTCGGTGTGTAAATGCGATTGGCTCTGGAATTTGGAACCAAACCGCTGACATAGTTTAAGTCAGACACTTTTTTTCCAGAGTGTTGAAGTTTGAAGATTGCGCATTTCGTCTTTTAATATGGAAAGGGAAATGAAAAGGTCTGAGAAGTGAATATGCATTTCTGTTTTCCAATCTGAAAAATAAAATAAATAGATCTGAGAGCTGGACAAAAGTCTGACATTTATTCTGGAAGGAAAACTGAAGAGTGTTGAGAATTGAATATGCAGGTCTGTTTTCCAATCTGGAAATAGAAATGAATAGATTTGAGAGCTGAACAAAAATCTGACATCTATTCTGGAAGGCAAACTAGAGAGTGTTGAGAACTGATCATGCTCCCAGTCTGGAAAGAGAAATGAATAGATCTAAGAACTGAACATGCATACTTGTCATCATATTTGCGAGATGGAATGGAGAGTGTGGATTTGAACATGCAGATATGTCAATCATTCTGGAAGTGGAAATGAAGAGGTCGTCACTAAATTTAAACAGACAGAATACTCAGCACCAAAATTATTATAATGCTCCTCTCGCATAACAGTTCAGACAAACCAAAGAATTCACCTATTGGGCAAGTTTGCTTTTATCTGAAGGAATTGATTGATTGATTAATTGATTGATTGATTTAGAAACCGACATCACAGCATTTGGGGCATTCCCATAAGCGCTCCGTCCTCATCCTCAGCAGCCAGCGAAGAGTTCCAACATCAATAGTAGCAGTAGCAATCTGATTATATGTCCGTCTCGCCTTTCCTCTGAGCGTTGAGCGTCGGCCAGATCCTCTCGTCACTCCTCGTTGTCTCATTCTTGCCAGACCATTGTGATCCATTTGCTCCCCCGAGGTGTACACGCGCACCCACAAGGCCGCAGCCAGATTCTGCCTTGTCATGCATCAATACTCCACCAAGTTTTGCCGAGCCAGCCAATCCAGCCGCCTGTTCATTCCTCAGCACACCACCATGCCCCTGAGAAAAGATCCAGGCGATGCTTGCCACCCGCGACCTCCGAAGCGAAACAAGCCACTCTGCCCGAAGCTTGCCTGTCCTCACCTTCCTCGGCATGCTTTCTGAGTCAGTTACAATGTGTGTGTGTATCATATTCTCCATCCAGCGGAAAGCTGCACTGACCGTCTCCAACTCCACCTCCATTCTTAAGCTAGATGTGGTATCATATGCCAGGCTCTCCTGCACCAAACGTCGACCATTAGCTTTTGCTAAGAACCCCCAGGCACTTCTCCTACCTCTCACCACCGACCCATTTGTGTAGATAATCACATCACCCGAGCGAGTATTATCCTGAATTAGTTGCTGGATTTCCACTGCCGTGGCCCCTGCTGGCCACTCCCTGCATTCCCGGCTCAATGTGATTATAACTCTGCACAAGTCTGACTGCTCTGCTGGCACTCTGACCCACTCCTCTCCTCGCCTAATGTTCTTCAAGATGCACACCTGTCTGATCGTATCCTCCGCCTGAGCCATCCATGATTTCCTTCTTGTCTGAAGGAAGAGTTAATCCAGATAGTGAACACAGTGCAACATGACAAACCAGGTAACTGACAAAATTCCCCCAACACTGTAAAACAAACATATGTCAAGAGACAGTTTTAATGGTGTAATTGTTTTCCCTGAGTGACCCTTCCTCAGTGAGGCGAGTCTCCTTTGAGTCGTTTGTTGTTTTGAGTGTTTCATGTTGTACACTAGACTAGGCCTACCTCTTATGTCATCGCTCACTTTAACCACCACCACATCACTGGATGGACCCTCCCCTACACCTCGAGTGATCACTTGACCACGCCCACTTTTCCAAAAACAAACAACGATAAAAAAAAAAATAATAATTGTCATCAGGAGTTATCACCCTTTTTGCAGAAGAATTTGATAACCCTCCGCAAAAAAAAAACGAGCGGACAAACACGTTACTATACAACTAATAGAGTAAAGAACTTTATTTGCTGTATGGCAGTGAACATTGAACGTGAATTAGCAAATTAGGAAGAACTTGGAAGCAATGGTGATGTGTTTCCTGAGACGAATGTTGCGAATATCTAGGACTGCCAAAATAATTAACTGCTTGAAAGATTCTAATGAAAATAGAACATTATATACACCGATAAGAAAGACACAAACAACATTATTTGGTCATATGATGAGAAGAGAGGCATTGGAAAACACACACTGAAAGATCAGCGGAAGAAGAGGCATATATATATATATATATATTGTCATAGACCTACTTTTACTTATTCACATACATGATGGTCTTTGACAAATAAAGGCTATTTTCTCATGCAATAATTCAACACCGAGGCAAGCTTGTGATCCCTTCCAAGCCGGAACGTTTATTAACTGATCTCCAGCGTGACAAATACAGCAGGGATTGCTCGCTGCACAAAAGGCAGTGCCGACTCAAGTGTCGGAACTGGTAGCATGATATTTCATAAGCATGTACACTTAGCCATCTATATACAAACACTCACGCTCGTACTCAATCTGGCCATAGCACTCAAATGGCATACAACATCGCACTTTCTCATTCAATCAGAGCACGCCTGTCATCTGGAAGTTGTATCGCTCGTATTCTAGCAATTATAAAACGTAGCAGTCTCAATATCTTTCACACGTCTATCAAGTCTGATACAAGCAGTCTTCTCTCAAACATGTCCGTCTCGGTCACTGGTCTAGCACAGTTTGTCGGGTCCTCAGTCCGACCTTTTCTCTCTCGTGTTCTCTGGCCACGTGATTCATGCCTGACCTCCCTTAGTCCGCCCGTCTCGAGTCTGTACTGAGTTGCATGCTCACCTGTCTCTGACCTCTTGGTGTCTGTCAACAGTCGTGACCTGTCCCAGTACTTACACATACCTGTCTCATACTGCAGTCCCGGTTGACTGACTGTCTCTACTCTATACTGTCCTGTCGGTACTGTCTCTTGCGTCTACACTGGATTAGCTCTCTCTCCTCTCTCTCTCTCTCTCTCTCTCTCTCTCTCTCTCTCTCTCTCTCTCTCTCTCTCTCTCTCTCTCTCTCACTCTCTCTCTCTCTCTCACTCTCTCTCTCTCTCGCTCTCTCTCTTTCACACAGAGAGAGAGAGAGAGAGAGAGAGAGAGATTCATTCGTTCATTCAGTTGGTGTCAGGTCTTAGTCAGATATGACTGCACTACCGTATGACAGTAGACGGTATTACCTGCTTTCTGTTAGCACCGAATATTGGGCGGCACTTACCAAACCCGACACCCTACATTACGCCAACGGCTTCGGGCGGAAGAGCACAACTGGGAGGGTACAAGCCTTATCCAGGTGCGAGGAAATGCAAACTAAAGACAAAATGTCATGGCAGGGCAGACCAGGCCCTAAGCCTTGGTTGGCAGCTGGTCTAGAATCGAAGCTCCGACAGCGGACAGTTAGGGCATTGCTTTGCTGATCGGCAGCTGCTGCAGCTTGTCTCTTTCCAGATGTATTGGTGCTACCTTTCCTCTGAACTAAACTAGGCAGGCCGAGAGAGGGATCGTGCTTCAAGGGCAACAATTGGACTCTATATTTCAGCCCAGACATTGTGCTACGGAGAGGTATAACTCCAACCCTGGTCTTAACCAGTCTCGGAATCAAAGCGAGAAGCAGTACGGGTTATAAGTCCTTGTCATTTGGCATAGGCATGGGGCGCCATGGGTTGCCTCTGACGGTGGGAGACATCTACAGGTGTAACTGATCAGCCACCGCCCACTTCAAGCTGGGCAGCCCCCGGATAATTTGGTGCTGATCTGCCACAGCCTGCCTGCTTCAATGGGTGCTTGGGGGTTAGGACGAAATCTGAATCACAGCTGTAAAACTAATGCACCAGGTTCTACTAAGAGGGAAAAAGTAGAAACATCATGCCATGGCTTGCAACCTTGAACGGAAGAACCATGTGCCCAGAATTTTCCACTGATCTGACTAATATTGAAGTTGTCAGAAAAACTGCTGTGATTGATGCCGAACTCACGCGTCTTAAAATTGATATTTCTTGCCTGCAGTAGACTCGCCTCGATAAGGAAGAATCACTCAGGTAAAACAATTACACCTTTTTTGGAAGTGTGGAGGGCTGGCAGAAAAAAAAAGGAACATGGTGTGGGCTTTGCAGTGAAGAATTCGCTACTGAGAATGATTGAAATTCCAGCTGGAGGTAATGAAAGACTATTATCCCTGCGTTTGTCAACCTCTTGTGGTTTAGCCACCATTATCACTGCATATGCACCGACACTCACTTCCTCTGATGATGCGAAGGATTAATTCTATGGTGAGTTAGACTCTCTATCAAGGCAGTTCCAAATTCTGACTACATTTATGTGCACGGTGATTTCAATGATCGTGTGGGCAAGGACTTGAGTTCATGGCCAGTGTGCCTTGGAAAATACAACATCGGTTGCATGAAAGAAAACGGACAAAGGCTGTTGGAGCATTGCACCAGTAATGACCTATTTATCACAAGCTCCATTTTTAAAACAAAAGAGTGGCATAAGGTCACATGGAAACATCCAAGTTCTGGCCATTGTCTGGCCATTGGCATCCGTTGGACTTCATGATCACACTGAGACAACATATGAACCAAACATCATTAACTCGAAGTTACCACAGTGCTGACTGTGATACGGATCACTCTTTGGTTGTTGCAAGGGTTAGACAGAGACCAAAGAGAATCTACAAAACTAAACGCAAATCTAGCCCCAGGATTAATATTATTAGCACCCAAGATCCTGATAAGTGCTTTGAGTTTCAACAGCAAATTGAAGACGCTTTCACTGATACATCAGAATATTGTACATCAGTGTTTCCCAACGTGGGGCCCACGCCCCACAGGGGGGCAATTTGACTGTTAAGGGGGGCAATTCGAAAATGGAAGAAATCGGCTGAATATAACAAAACGAGGAGACTTGAGACTGAAGTTAACTAAATTGGAACCTGACATAAGATCTCTTTGCAGCAAGCATCAAGCGCAAGGATCTCACTAAATTTAAATAATAAATAATTATTAATAATTAAAATAATATAGAAAAATCTTTCATTAAAATTATTTTGTACTTGAATTTCAGTTCTCCATTATATGTTTTGAAAATTTACTTACTGTGTTTGCTCAATAATTACCTAGTGATTTCTTCCTAAAACCTATCATTCAAGTTTCTTTAGTGAACATTTCAATTTTTGAATCTTAAAAATAATGTATATGTTGAGGGGGGGGGGGCATGGGGCGGGGGAGGGGGGCAATATGAATTTTAGAGAGGCTTAAGTGGGGCATGGTACAAAAAAGGTTGGGAAACACTGTTGTACATCATGTGAAAAATGGGGTAAACTTAAGGAAACTCTTTATAAAACAGCGGTAGGGGTTTATGACATTGTGGATTATAAGAGGCAGGACTGGTTTGCGGGAAACAGCCAGACACTGCAGCCCTTGATTGATAAAAAGAAGTTAGTTCTCTTAAGAAACAAGGAAAGAACAATGCGAAACACTCAGTGAGTTGAAGCAAGCTAGGAAGGATGTGCAAAAGGCTGCCGGGCAGTGTCCAAATGACTATTGGATCATGTTATGCGAGTACATTCAAAATGCAAGTGATAGGGGAAACCATCTGGACACACTTCCCACCATAACAGAATTTAAATGTGCTATAAATGAATTGCATCTGGCAAGGCTCCAGGTAAGGAAGGGATTCCAATAGCGGTTATCAGGAGTGGGCAAAACACACTCACTCAACAGATCCACCAGCTAATAGAGCAATTCTGGCGAGAAGGACAAGTCTCACAGGATTTCAAAGATTCAAGGATCATAACACTGTACAAGAACAAGTGGGATTGGAGCGACTGTAACAACTATAGGGGTATCTCACTTCTGTGTATTGTTGGGAAAGTATTTGCCAGAATTGTTCTGCGTAGACTTCAAGTCCTGGGAGATCAAGTCTACCCCGAATCATAGTGTGGCTTTCGACGGAACCAGTCTACCATTGATATGATATTATCGTTGCGACAAATGCAAGAAAAATGCAGTGAGCAGTTCAACCACTTTTTATTGCCTTCATTGACATCACAAAAGCATTTGATTTGGTCAGTCGTGAGGGTCTGTTCAAGGCACAAAAGAAGACTGGCTAATCACTAACTCTTCTGTCCATTGTGGAATCGTTCCACACAGGCATGAAGGGTATAATCAAGTTTGATGGTGCAACTTCTGAAGAGTTTGAAATCATGAGTGGGGTTAAACAAGGTTGTGTGTTTTCACTTCTACTGAAATATGCCTTTCGTGATCAGGATGGTGGTATGTACATTCACCCTCGCTCAGATGGCGGCCTTTACTATGCTCAAAGATTGAAGGCCAAGATCAAAATTAGGAGGGTACTGATCAGAAAGTTGCTTTTTGCGTGTTCTGCTGCAATTACGACCAACTCTGAGGAAGAATTACAACGTCTACTATCTGCATTCTCCAATGCTTGTTCTGAATTTGGTTTAATAATTAGCAAAAAGAAGACACATATTATGTCACATGGTGCACATTGGGTATCATCAATCTTTATTGGCGACGACGAACCGGAGATAATGAATCATTTTACATATCTAGGATCAGAGGTAAATAGCAAATTAGCCCTAGATCACAAAATCAACATCAGGATTGGTAAGGCAGCAACAACAATGAACAGATTAACAAAAAGAGTCTGGGAGAATAGGAAGCTTACTGCCTAAACAAAAGTGCCTGTCTATCAAGCCCGTGTCCTTAGTACTTTTCTTTATGGCATTGAAGCCTTGTCAACATACTCACACTAAGAGAAATGTTTAAACTTTAAATACCCTCCATATGTGGTGTCTGCGAGGAATACTTGGTATTAAGTGGCAAGAGAAATTCTGTATGTTGCACGTCACCGTAAGAAGTACGCGCCAGAAGACACAGTTGTAAAATCAAAGCAATGTTTTTCCCGTAGTGAATTTGAATAACGAAGACACAAATCATAGAATGTACGATTTATTGCCTGGTATATTTCGCTACATCTCGTCAGGTACATACTGCAGATGTCACACAACGTAGAGTAAAATAACTAGATACATCGTCCAAGCTGAAATATACACATGTTCACATAGTAATATCATTTGTTTACCGTGGTCATTTTAACATGACTACCATGTTTTTCTGTTTGCACAAAATTGGCCTATGTAGATGCATCATTAGGGCTTCTGCAAACTGTAACAAACGACTATTTTGTGTAATCAGTTGTAGTACCTGCCATTCAGCGCAGCGTGCTGGCCAATCTTTGCACTTCCGGTCTAATGTATTTATGAATCTGCATACGTCTGACTATTCCTCTGGCATTCTGACTGACTCCTGTCCCAACACACTTGTAAAACGCTATATTGGCAAACTTTGCTTTATAATGTTAACATTGGCGATATATATTGAGTGCCGGTGTCGTAGTGGAATAAGTCCGATCTCAGGCTTGTGTGGAAATATCGCCATCGGTGCAGGACCCACATGGGTGCCCCCTACTGCCCCGGGCCCCCGATCCTCCACTGACTGCTGGTATGTTCAATATTATGCAAAAAACTAACAAAGAAAAACAGTTGTGAAATGTAAACACATATGTTTGTACTACTATCACTCATATAAAACCTACAATAAGGTATTTCTGTATTAAAATTAATAGTTAATTAATTTTGTAATAATAGTAGACAAAAATACTGTAACTTTTTTGAATGGTTAAAAAGTCAGAGAGAGCACACATTTACATTTTAAAGTTCTTTTTTCTAGATTTACGTCTGGCAAAGTTTTTGAGTACATCATCAAAGTTAATTTTGCGCAACAAGTCTGCCTCAATCATCAGCAAAGATAAGGAATCAAGCCTTTCTTGTTTCATTGTCGATCTACTTGAATTTTTTGTACGTTTCAACTGAGAAAAAGAGCGCTCAGTTGAACAGTTCGTAACCATTAATGTTAAAAATATGCGCAAGGCGATTTCTACATTTGGAAAAGCACACTGGATGTTGTCTCTAACTATTACTTTGTAGTGTTCTGCATGACTGAGCGTGTTGTTGTCAGATTTTGATGCACGAAACTTGTGGCGAATATATGAGTGGAACTGTTGTAGTTCAGTATATAAATTATTGTTCAGATCTTCAGGATAAGCATTTATTAGTCCTTCACAACACTGAGATGTTTGTGGTACATCGACCAAACAAGAAAATCGAACTGCTAGATCATTATATACCTGTCCTCGTCTACTCATCTCTGTCTCAAGTTTGTCAACAATGGTGTAGAAAGCAGATATACGAAATTTGTCTCTGACATTTTGAGATACCTCAGGGGCATCACCATCAATGACCACTGTCTTTCGTTTACGATTACGGGTCAAAGTTGACTTATAATCCACACCTGGTGTTATTTCTTTTGCAGCTTCTTCAAATCTTTCAAATTCATTCCTAGATTCATGCAAGTGATCTGCTAGTGAAGAATACAAATCAGCACACGTTTTCAAGTTCACGTGCTCATTTTGTAGAGCTTGACTGACCCTGTGAAAATGTTGTAACACTTCTTCCCAAAAGACAAACATGAAAGCAAATTCTAATTCTTGCATCTTCTTTGCAATGTTTTCTGCTTCTCCTCTGGTGTCCCCCTTCTGTGACTGGTCTTCTTGTAAACATTCTAACGCTTCTATAATCTGAGGATGAGACATTAGAATGGCTTCAGTTGCAACAGCATGTGCTTCCCATCTAGTATCGGAAAGGGACTTTACCAGCTTTTCATTCACAAGGCATCCTTTCAGAATCTTCCATCTTTTAGTTGAAGCTGAGAAAAAAGTATAGATCAGTTGCATTGTATGGAACAGTGAACTCTAAACTCGAAACAAGAGTCAACGGCACTTCTGCCTACCAGATTTAGTGAATGGGCAGCACAGGGTATGTATATATAAATAATGTGCGATTCAATATTACATTTGCGATTTGCTTATGCCATGCAATTACGCTACCGGGACAATATGCACATTTTTCTTGAGGACTTGTGGTGCCCCCAAATGCTTGGTGCCCTAGGCACGTGCCTTGTTTGCCTAATGGTTAATCCATCCCTGCATCGGTGCCATTTCTTTTTTTAAATTCTTGTTATTAGTTTATAAAAGTTTTCATTTATAAACACAACAATAGTAAGAATACTTATTTATATTCGGTGTATCATTCTTCTCTCCCGAATTGTATAGTTGCAACCATCATCGCATGCTTCAGAACTTTGAGAGAGGAGTTAGTCAGAAGGCCAGAGGAATAGTCAGACTTGTGCAGATTCATAATTACATTAGCCCGGGAGTGCAAGGATTGGCCAGCACGCTGCGCTGAATGGCGGGCACAACAACTGATTCTTCTTTATGGCAATGAAGCCTCTTCTTTGTGGCAGTGAAGCCTGGTCAAGTTACTCAGACCAAGAGAAACGTTTAAACAGATTTCATGTGCGTATTCTGCGAAGAATACTTGGTATTAAGCTGCAAGACAAAATCACACATACTGAAGAATTGGAAAGATCAGGTTGGGTGACGGTTTATTACATGCTCAGTCTTCGTAGACTTAGATGGATAGGACATCTTAGGAGGATGTATGATGGTAGAATACTAAATGACATATTTTTTTTTGTGAATTACAGAGGGGTAAGAGATCTCGGGGTCGGCATCTACTACGATAGACAGATGTTTGTAAGCGTGGCATAATTGATACAAGCATTGATAATGCACATTTGGAGCATGTCGCCGCCGAACATGTTACGCGGAGGGCAAATATCAGAAATTGAATAAAGACAAAGGAGATAATGATTGCAGATAAGCCACACACTGAGCATGTGAGACGTAAGATGGTGCATGATGGTGGAAATGATCATGTGTTCACATGCATCCACTGTGGACGAACATTTACATTGGTCTGATCGGTCACATTTGCTCCCACCATGGGTTTTAGTTATTATTATGTCTTTTTGAAGCACAATGTAACAAACTATCGTCTGTCAAGACGGCAAGGTGCCAATGCATTCATTCAGTGGCATGTCCGTTGCAGAATCTCGCTCCAATAACAACCTTCCGGAAAACTTCTCGATCATAAGCATGATGTCCCGCGTCCGATAACTTATCTGGAGATCATCTGCCACATCGTTCACACATCTTCTCTTTGGCTTTCCTCTTCCTCTCTTCCCGGGCATATACACCTCCATTATTGTTCTCTTCAAACTTTCATGACGCTTGAAGTGACCAAAATATTTCAATCTTCTTTGTTGTATCGTCTTTAGTAGCCAACCTTCTTCAATGTTCAGCTCTTGTCTTATGTATGCAGTTGTTCTTTTCTGTATCCAAGATATTATCAGAATCCGCCTATAACATTTATTTCTAAAGGCTTAGTAAGTAAGTAAGTAAGTAAGTAAGTAAGTAAGTAAGTAAGTAAGTAAGTATATATATATATATATATATATATATATATATATATATATATATGCAGAAAGTACCTGACGAAATGCTATGAAATATGTCAGTCAACAGATCGTGCAACATATTGTGTGTTGAATCTGTGATTAAAGTCACTAATACATTATTTTGAAATATTCATTTGTTTCGTACCTCTCCAACCAAGCATTTTAACATTGTTCAGTTCTGTTTGTTTAATTTTTAAACTACCCCTCAGTAGAAACAACCCGCTAATGGACACGGTGTAGTATTGTTTCGTTTCATTACATGGCCGAACAAGTTTCTTTGAAGGCTTTGATGTAGATTAAAGGACATTTTCCCATTGAGTTATTTGTACTGCAAGACATGCGGGTCAAGTAATTAAATGTATGTACAGGTGCAGGGAAAAATAAATATACTTTAAAGCACCAAGTCAACTGAGGGGGAAGATGCTGCTAATAATAAAAGCAAATTTTCTACTGCGTAAGTACGTTTAGAAGGCGTATGCATTTGTGATCTGGCTTTTGTGGTGGAGGGCCAGCGGACCGTATTCACAATCTCGCATTTCGCATTCAAAATCAGCTGCAAGCGATTTTGGAAGCAGACTTCCTTGCGTTGATTTTTGGATATGGTATGAGCGTCGGTCGCTCAGAAAGCAATGACAAACTACTGAATGGCTTAGAATATCATAATCAGCCAAACAATTATGGGGTTGATTGCACGTCCTGGAAACTTGCAATTAACTTTTATGCAGATGATTAGAATGTTACCAGTATCAGAAATAGCAGCCCAAATGAATGAAGGGTGCGATCAGAGAGCTATACGAATGTATAAACACCCATCAAAGACTAATTGATATCTTTAAAATTGTACAGGACAGAGAGCTATACGAATGTATAAACACCCATCAAAGACTAATTGATATCTTTAAAATTGTACAGGACAGAGAGCTATACGAATGTATAAACACCCATCAAAGACTAATTGATATCTTTAAAATTGTACAGAACAGAGAGCTGTACGAATGTATAAACACCCATCAAAGACTAATTGATATCTTTAAAATTGTACAGGACAGAGAGCTATACGAATGTATAAACACCCATCAAAGACTAATTGATATCTTTAAAATTGTACAGGACAGAGAGCTATACGAATGCATAAACACCCATCAAAGACTAATTGATATCTTTAAAATTGTACAGGACAGAGAGCTATACGAATGTATAAACACCCATCAAAGACTAATTGATATCTTTAAAAGTGTACAGGACAGAGAGCTATACGAACGTATAAACATCCGTCAAAGACTAATTGATATCTTTAAAATTGTACAGGACAGAGAGCTATACGAATGTATAAACACCCATCAAAGACTAATTGATATATTTAAAATTGTACAGAACAGAGAGCTGTACGAATGTATAAACACCCATCAAAGACTAATTGATATCTTTAAAATTGTACAGGACAGAGAGCTATACGAATGTATAAACACCCATCAAAGACTAATTGATATCTTTAAAATTGTACAGAACAGAGAGCTATACGAATGTATAAACACCCATCAAAGACTAATTGATATCTTTAAAATTGTACAGAACAGAGAGCTGTACGAATGTATAAACACCCATCAAAGACTAATTGATATCTTTAAAATTGTACAGGACAGAGAGCTATACGAATGTATAAACACCCATCAAAGACTAATTGATATCTTTAAAATTGTACAGAACAGAGAGCTATACGAATGTATAAACACCCATCAAAGACTAATTGATATCTTTAAAATTGTACAGAACAGAGAGCTGTACGAATGTATAAACACCCATCAAAGACTAATTGATATCTTTAAAATTGTACAGAACAGAGAGCTGTACGAATGTATAAACACCCATCAAAGACTAATATCGTTAAAATTGTACACGTTAATTGATTGGAGATTTCCACGTGCCCGAAGACCTAAGGTCGCTCTAGCTATTAAACTGATGGCGAGGTAGAGGGATCGTTTCCTACCCGTGTCAGTTTGTACTTCATCAGCGTTAACTTCTCTTTTCAGGAAGCAATGGAAAACTATGACCGTATATTTAGCTAGAAAATCAACATGGGGTTGGGGTTGAGCGCAGCGTCCTGTAGAGAACATGACATAAAAAATGTATGTAGAGAAAGCAAGGATAAGGTTAGGAGATGGAAAGTAAAGAGCTAAGGAAATGATTAAGTAGAGGCTGGAAGATCAGCGTGGAAATACATGTAAATGAACTGAGGTACAGTGTTCTAAACAAGGATCATCGAGGGGGGGGGGGAGAGAGAGAGAGAGAGAGAGAGAGAGAGAGAGAGAGAGAGAGAGAGAGAGAGAGAGAGAGAGGTGGGGGTGGAGGGGCATTTCTGCTTGCAGAGCAAAAAAAGGGACCACATGCTCTTGAAGCTAAATATGTTGGCATTGGGATAGGACTAATAATAGTTGTAGTGATGGTGGTGGTGATTATGGCAGCGGTGGTTGTGGTTGTGGTGGTAGTGGCGGTGGTAGTGGTGGCGATGATTGTGGTGTTGTGGTGGTGGTGGTTGTGGTGGTGGTGGTAGTTGTGGGGGTGGTGGTGGTAGTTGTGGGGTTGGTGGTGGTGGTGGTTGTGGTGGTTGTGGTGGTGATAGTTGTGGCGGTGGTAGTTGTGGTGGCGGCGTCGGTGGTGGTAGTGGTGGTGGTGGTGATGATGATTGTGATGGTGATGGTGGTTTGGTGGCAGTGGCGGTGACGCAACAGCAGCATTGTAGTGCTGGAAATCCTTTATGAAGATGGCAAATGATCTTATGTGACATCGTCATCAGTGCGTGTATGCATGTGTTTATTTGTGTGTGTGTGTGTGTGTGTGTGTGTGTGTGTGTGTATGTTCGCGTTTACATGTGTGTGTGTGTGTGTGTGTATGTTCGCGTTTACATGTGTGTGTGTGTTTATGTTCGCGTTTACATGTGTGTGTGTGTGTGTGTGTGTGTATGTGCGCCACAAACTACTTGCAGTATTAGACCGCTCTCATGCCTCTTAGATTTCTTGTACTCTCTCAGAGCTCTGGAAATGAGACTGGGTCGTTCCATTCAAACTTATCTACACTGGGGATGAGACCAAGACCTATCTGTTGGTATACGGTTATGCTAATTACTACATCGGCGCTGACTCAGAATGCAGCCGACAGAAGTTTTTGGAACTCAAGCGTAGTCCACACATGTACTACTGCTTCTATTGCACTGGGATGATTTTTGCGTGTGGATTAGCTTTACCTATTACCAGTGTCCCTCGCCAACAGGCGAACCATTCAGACTTCTGAGGTACCTATAATTTACTTCCCCAAGACAAGGACGAGAAGTCAACATTTTAGTCCAACTGGCTGGTGCAGAGGTTGGTCCCGCATCCTAGGTACCAGCACACCGGAAGTTTAAGAGCGAGTACTCCTATACACGCTGACTTCCTAGGTAGACATGTATTCTCTATTGTCCATCCTCAGTGTCCCCGCAGCTTGTGACCCTTTAAAGCCAGCACATCAGCCCTCTCATGAACACTGATTCCTGCAAGGTTATGGGCGTCGCAATGGCTAGCACGACTGCCTGTTGTTGGTCATTGGTTCGTACCCCCATCAAAACAGGATGTTGTTTAAGTTGACATGTGCTCCCAGGTATACCCAGGCCAAATAGATGCTAGAAAATACTCTCCTAAACCAGGATGACCGTCGTGACATTGACTACATCACCCACAGAGTACCAATTGGTCTGTAAAAATATGGGTTTGGCATCATATACCCAACACATCTCAAGGCCAGGGATCGAGTCTTTACTCGACTTTACATAAGCAGTAAGAGCCAGCGATGCATAGTGGTTAGTGCGCCTGGTTACCACAAAATGGTCCGGATCCAATCCCCAGCAGTAGCATGATTATTACTGTGTATTTTACTGTGTATTTTACCTTTGAGAACAAAGTTTTAAGACGCATCTTTGGACCCATTAGGGATACACAAAGTTGAGATTGGAAAAGAAGAAGTAACAAAGACATTTATGATCTGTTTAAGTCCCAGCTAATCACTGGTATCATGAAGGCTAATAGACTACAATGGCTGGGTCATATAGAAAGAATGGAAGATAATAGGGAAACAAAACTTACACTCAGGAAATAAATGACCGTAGACCCTGAGGTAGACCAAGAAGACGGTGGAGAGATAATATATATATATATATATATATATATATATATATATATATATATATATATATATATATATATATATATATATATATATATATATATATATATATATACATATATATACAGACCTACAAGCACTTAGAATCAACGACTGGAAAGAGAAGGTCAACCAGAGAGACGAATGGAGACGGATTGTATCTGCAGCAAAGAACCTCAATGGCTCGGAACGCTGAAGAAGAAGATTTTACGAGCACGGATTCACTGGCACAGGAATGGAACATGATGGGGAAACGTTTTGCCATGAAGTTGGAACAGCGACTAACTCACTAACTTACTGGCACGGCTTCGCGTTGACCTGCCCTTATAAGCAAGGTTCCTTTTGCATACGTAGTCCCATGTGTGCATAGAGGCTCGTGATTGGCCTTCTGAAGAACTCACTGTGAGTCACTGCAAGAGTCATATCAAAACTGAAAATGAGAAAATCACCAGGAGCTAATGGTGTCTCCAATGAAATGATCAGGAACCTAGGAACAGAGGCCAAACCAAAGCTGTTGCAGA
Organism: Cepaea hortensis; assembly: GCA_963921405.1. Taxonomy (NCBI): domain Eukaryota; kingdom Metazoa; phylum Mollusca; class Gastropoda; order Stylommatophora; family Helicidae; genus Cepaea; species Cepaea hortensis. The sequence goes on along the minus strand of OY992883.1, from coordinate 91,354,714 downwards.
TCTTCAATAACAGCTGGACCCCAGGCAGTGTTCCACAAGCCTGGAGAGAAGCAATCATGATACCCCACCTAAAATCAGGGAAAGGTGGTTCCATTGCCTCTAGCTACAGACCGATTAGCCTCACCAGCTGTCTCTGCAAAACACTGGAGCGCATCATCAATCACAGACTGCAGTGGTACATTGAAAGTAAAAACATCCTTGTGCCACAGCAAGCTGGCTTTAGGCAGTGCTACGCTACGGAAGATCAGACAACCTACCTCTCTCAAGAAATTGAGGACGCATTCCAAGAGAAGAAGCTGGTGCTTGCAGCATGGATAGATCTGAAGAAAGCCTTTGACAAAATCTGGAAAGAAGGTCTGATGAAGAAACTGAGAAACTGCAAAGTCAATGGAAGAATGTACAAATGGGTGAAAGCATACTTGTACAACAGAAGAACCCGAGTACAGATAGACGGACTCAAGAGCAAGAAAGTACTACTGCGTCACGGTGTTCCCCAGGGCCGAGTCTTGTCCCTCACACTTTTTCTAATCTTCATCAATGATCTTGTTGCTGATCTACCGCATGGAATTAAATTGGCAATGTATGCCGATGACCTGGTTTTATGGAGCACAAATGAACATGCATCAGTGGCCACCAAATTGCTACAAAGAGCTGTAGATACATTTGCTGCATGGGCAAATAGATGGTGTGTCAGCATAAACACTGACAAGTGCAGCACCACCCTATTTACCCTCTCTTCAAAACAAAAGGCAGGGATCATCCAGATAAATGGAACACCCCTAAGAGAAGATTAAGAACCAACATACCTTGGAGTAACATTTTATGGCAGGCTGACATGGAGAAAGCACATCAACAAAGCAGTAGCAAAAGCTAGAAGGAAAATAGCCATCCTGAGAAAGCTAAGTGGAACCACATGGAGAGCCAGTGGGAAAATACTTAACAAAGTTTACCAACAGACCATACGACCACACCTGGAATATAGGTCAACTGCGTGGTGTTCAGCATCAAAAACCACACTACAAGAGCTGAACAAGGTGCAAAATCAAGCACTTAGAGTCACCACAGGAGGGATGAGATCAACCCCTTTAGTGGAAATGGAGAAGATGGGGAGGCCACAAGCACTGAGTGAGCGCAGAGATACGAAAACACTAATACAAGCAGAAAAGTTCTTCAGCTTGCCAGGCCACCCTATGAAGAACAGATTTGAAAACCTAACTATGGGGCGGTTGAAAAGAAGTAGTTTTATCCACCAGGCCAAACGACTCTGCAGAGAAACCACCGATCTGCCCACAGTTGGTATTCCCCTAACAACTATTCCAGAGCAAACTCCATGGAAAGATGAGCATAGACTATCATTACAAATCTAGACAAAAGTGAGAGGAATATTTGACAAGGAAGAACAGAACAGTGTGCAGCGCAGAACAGCCACTCTCAGCTTCCTTGATGAAGAATACCCACAGGAAATTGCCAGTACTAAGGACACTACTTTCTGAACTTAGCAGTCAGCATAAGGTCACCATACAATGGATACCATCCCACTGTGAAGTACCCGGAAACGACAGAGCAGATCAATTGGCTAAGGAAGGAGCCAAAGAAGAACAGCCTTATGTGCCCTTTACATACCACCAAAAGAAAAGAATGATCAAATCAGTCAGAAAGCCACCAAAACCTGCTCACGATGACTACCACGTTATGGACAGATCAGAACAAGTCATTATTCTGCGCCTCAGAACAGGACACAATAGATTACGCAACCACATGTATACAAAATTCAAGATTGGTGAAACAGCCATGTGCACATGTGGATTGGCGTCGCAGTCAGCAGAGCACATACTCCAAGACTGCCGAAAATATAACATATCTAGGCAAACCTTCTGGCCTAGAGAGAAGACAGTGGAAGATAAACTCTATGGACCACTGTGTGAACTGAAAAAGACAGTTAAATTCATACAAGAGACAACATTGCAGATATAGACATATTTCAAGCGAACGAAAGAAGAAGAAGAACTGCAAGAGTATCAGTTCAAACGAGGAGAAACCAGACTAGAGCGGGTAGGCAAAGAAAAATAGTTAAACAACACAGAACTGGTGTTTCAGTCATTACTCTCTGAGGGAGATACTGCGGGGGCGATCTGAACACCTCGATGTGCAGCCAACCAACGAACCAGCTAACCAGCTAGCCAACCAACCAACAAACCAGCTAGACAGCCAACCAACCAACCAGCCAACCAATCAACCAAGTAACCAGCCAATCAACCAAGCAGCCAGCCAAGCAGCCAGCCACTCAACCAACCAACCAACCAACCAACCAGCCAACCAATCAACAAACTAGCCAACCAACCAACCAACCACCCAGCTAACCAGTCAGCCAACCACCCAGCCAATCAGCCAGCCAGAAAACCAACCACTCAGCCAGCCAACCAATCAACCAACCAAACAACCAGTCAGCCAGCCATCCAACCAACCAACCAGCCAGCCAATAAACTAGCCAACCAACCAGCCAGCCAGCCAGTCAACCAGCCAACCAACCAGGCTGCCAGCTAGCCAACCAACCAACCATCCAACCAACAAACCAGCCAACCAAACAAGCAGCCAATTAACCAATCAGCCAACCAACCAGTCAGCCAACCATCCAACCAACCAACCAACCAACCAACCAACAAGCCAGCCAACAAACCAGACAGCCAACCAGCAAACTAACCAGCCAGCCAGCCAACCAACCAACCAACCAACCAGCCAGCCACACAGTCAACCAACCAACCAGCCACCCAGCTAGCCAACCAGTGAACCATCCAGCCAGCCAACCAACCAACTAGCCAGCCATCCAGCCAATCAACCAATCAGCCAGCCAACAAATCAGCCAGCCAACCAACCAACGAACCAACCAACCAACCAGCCAGCCAACAAACTAACCAACCAGCCAGCCAGCTAACCAGCCATCCAATCAGCCAGCCAACAGCTAACCAACCGGCTGAAGGTCAAACACAATGTCGTGGTACGAAGGGTTGGTTGGTTGTGGATATCCTAGAAGATTTTGAGTTGTGGATACCCTGGATGACTTTGAGTTGTGGATATCCTGGAAGACTTTCAGGTGTGGATACCATGGAAGTATTCGAGGTGTTGATACCCTGGAAGACTTTGAGCTGTGGATACCCTGGAAGACTTTGCGTTGTGGATACCCTGGGGTACTTTGAGTTGTGGATATTATGGGAGACTCTGAGTTATGGATATCCTGGAAGACTTTGAGTTGCAGCTATGATGTTCGACGGGGGTCTTCGCGGCGAAGAGTTACTCCACCTGCCTCATGCTCCGAAGGTCTAAGTTCGTTTCCAGTCTCCGTCATCTGATACACGAGTGCAATGTTCCCGAAGACTCTTGGAGGTTATCTGGTGAAGCTGCGGAGATGATGCTCTGGGCGAAGCTGTCAGCAGACCGTCCTGTGGAAAGAGACCGAGCTATGTGAGGTGAAATCCGGTGCAGTAAAGTCGATCATCTGCCGTTAAACTCTTTTGACGTCCGATGTATTAACTGATCCTGTGCCGAAATATAATATATCGCCAAATGTGATCTCCCATGTGGACAGAAGGGAGATATATGGCCATACTAGTGTCATCGTGTTATTTGTTTTGTTTCGTCTATCTTCCTCACTTTAATGCTCAGTGAATGAACATTTACATTATGCTACTTGTTCATCTGATTGTGTGCCATGTTTGGTCCTAAGTTACTTTTCGTTTGGCACAGAATCAGTTAACGTGAAAGTCATCTGTGCTACGAAAACGTCTGGCATCTATCGGAGTGAGGAGTGAGGTGTATGTAGACATTTATCCTGACCCGGAACCAAAGTGCCAACTCTACAGGAACTGTACTCAAAACCTGCCCTTCCCTTCTCAAGCTCAGAAGCCAAGACTAGAACTTCACATCTGCGAAGAGACATGGCGATCAGCAGCTCGACAACTGACCCAGTTTATGGATAGGAAAAACCTTGAAGAGATACCCCTAGGTCTTGTCCAACGTGAAATTCGCTGCTGGTCACCTGAGCGTAGGGGATAACAGTTATAGTAAATTTATTCTACAGAGATCAACGTTTGCGGTGCGTCGATTCTGTCATGGGTCACAAATAGGACGGTTTGCTTGAGGTCTTCATTGGTCCACCAAAATTTGTCTTGAAGGATCGCCCCTTGAGCAGATTTCTACCCTCTGTCAGAGCTATCTCGTAGGATGTGCTCTAGGGCTTTGCTTGGGCGCTGAGCATTTGCAAACGAGATTCATTTTGTGGAAGTGTGCGTCTCAATAATATGGTAAATAAACAACAGGTTTGGATAATTTGTTTCCAGTCAGTAACATCAAATGAGCAAAATGAAAATCCATTAGACACTTCCAAGTGGCACTCCCCTTTTCACACGCAAACAGATCTAGTTCAAAGGGTGGAACATTTGTAGTACAGATCAAAAACGAGATGCTGGTAAATTTAAGATGAGTTGAGTCTGTATATAGGCGTCGCATGTCCCATTTTGTGTTTATCTCATCCGGAACGGCCTCGTGAGCGCTGTTGTTTGTCTTAATGTCTCGTTACTTAGGTTGTTTGTGTTCTTGACAGTTAGACTTGCATTTTAAATATCTCTCTCTCTCTCTCTCTCTCTCTCTCTCTCTCTCTCTCTCTCTCTCTCTCTCTCTCTCTCTCTCTCTCTCTCTCTCTCTCTCTCTGACTCTCTGTTTGTTTCTCCCTCTGTCTGTCTAGTCGCCTTTGTCTGTCCCTCTTTCTGTGTCTCCCTTGGTCTGTCTGTCTGTCTGTCTATATGTCTGTCTGTCTGTCTGTCTTACTGTCTGTCTGTCTGTCTGTCTGTCTGTCTGTCTGTCTGTCTGTCTGTCTGTCTGTCTGTCTGTCTGTTCTTCTCTCTCTCTCTCTCTCTCTCTCTCTCTCTCTCTCTCTCTCTCTCTCTCTCTCTCTCTCTCTCTCTCTCTGTTTCTCCCTTTCTCTCCTTTATACTGATTCCCTTATCTTGACTTGTCTTTTCTTGATTCGCCCTTTCTTAACTTGTCTAATCTTCGCTTGCTTTATTTTGACATGTTTTTCTTGATTTTCTTTATTTATCAGTTGACGTTCCCCTGGCCTGTAGCTCCGCAGAAATACCAACAACTTTTATAGGTAACAGAGGATCATGTGGTTCTTCAAGATAACAATTTTTGGCGCCATAGTTGCGATAACTAGTGGACAGTTTAAATCAGGTAAGGTTAAATCATACGTTAATTAACGCCATATTACTTCTACCACACTAAACAGATTTTACAGATAAACGATAGTCTTGTTTAGTTTTTCATTTTTTACCCATGGTCTTACATATACATGAAAGTCTTTTTTAGTCTTTCCTCTTCTATCCATGGTCTTACATGAAAGATTTGTTTAGTCTTTCCTCTTCTATCCATGGTCTTACATGAAAGATTTGTTTAGTCTTTCCTCTTCTATCCATGGTCTTACATGAAAGATTTGTTTAGTCTTTCCTCTTCTATCCATGGTATAATATGAACAATTTGTTTAGTCTTCCTCTTCTATCCATGGTCTTACAGATACATGACAGTTTTGTTTAGCCTTTCCTCTTCTATCCATGGTCTTACAGATACATGACAGTTTTGTTTAGCTTTTCCTCTTCTATCCATGGTCTTACAGATACATGACAGTTTTGTTTAGCTTTTCCTCTTCTATCCATGGTCTTACAGATACATGACAGTTTTGTTTAGTATTTCCTCTTCTATCCATGGTCTTACACGAAAGATTTGTTTAGCCTTTCCTCTTCTATCCATGGTCTTACATGAAAGATTTGTTTAGTCTTTCCTCTTCTATCCATGGTCTTACATGAAAGATTTGTTTAGTCTTTCCTCTTCTATCCATGGTATAATATGAACAATTTGTTTAGTCTTCCTCTTCTATCCATGGTCTTACAGATACATGACAGTTTTGTTTAGTATTTCCTCTTCTATCCATGGTCTTACACGAAAGATTTGTTTAGCCTTTCCTCTTCTATCCATGGTCTTACAGATACATGACAGTTTTTTTTAGTATTTCCTCTTCTATCCATGGTCTTCCTGCATAGTGTTCTTGTTTGGCCAGACCTCTTTTAACTTGCTGTTCTCGCAGTCTGACCATGGTTGTAGATTCACAGTCATCACTTGGTTCTCGCAAATAACTTACTTCTCGTAGAGCATTCAGTATATCAGCCTGATCCATGGCTCGTCCGCCTTCCACAGTACCCCCCACCTGCAAGCCCGCCATCTTGCTCATTTCCTTGTACACCCGCATGTCCTGGCACGAAAAAGAAACTACTCTTTGCCAGCCTTGACCGCCCCAGAGACACTAACCACTAGTTTAGTTTAGTTTGGTCGGCGGATCAACATAACGTCACACGGGTGTAACCCATAAGTGCTCCGTTCTTATCCTAGCTCAAGCCTGAGTCCGGAGAAACTCAGCTCAGTGCACGAACTCCGCAGCACCGGCGAGGATCCTGAAATAATTTGGGTAGATTTTTAACTCGAAATTTTGCCCGGGCAGCGCCGCTAGGCTACTCTTTTCGATTTCCAACTGCCAAGCGATTTGTTACGTGCGCAACAATACACACGGGCGTCCGATCTCACTACCCAGAGACCAGGGGAAATTTTATTACTAGAAGTCCACGTGAAAAAATCCCGGTCCTCACTGGGGCTTGAACCCGGGACCTCCAACACTCGAGGCGGACACCACCCCTCGAGACCACTCAGCTCCCTACACACTAACCACAGTTCGGATCCAACCCAACCCTATCCTCGTGAGCATATTCATTGAGTGCACTAGAGGAAGTAGCACGTGTGTGTTCCTTTGGAAGTCTCCGTGGCGAAGTGGTCAAGCCGTCTGACTCGAGCTCCGAAGGTTGTGAGTTCGATTCCGGGCCACGTCCTTCGGTTCACGAGTGCATTTTTTCGGAGACTCCTGGGTGTCGCCGCTGGAGTTACGGAGTTCGTGCTTTGTGCGACGCTTTCGGCAGCCCGCGCTGTGGAAAGAGACTGAGCCATATCGGATAAAAACCCGGTGCAATGAAGTCGACCCTGTCGACTTCTAAGGGACTTTATAAGTGTAGACTACGCTTGAGGTCAAAGAGAGCAACCGCAAAAATATTAGAAATCCCTAATAGGTTTATGCTTGGTGACATGTTTGTATCTCTTTTTGAATGCTGCTAGAAGATGACTATACAGAGACAGGCTGTAGGCCGGGGCTGTGTGAACAGTTATGTTTTGACACGTACGACGGCTTCGATTGTCGCTGCAAATTTGGCTTTTACAGGAATCCTTCCAACACCAGGAGCTGTCTCCGTAAGTGTTCCCGAACACTGTATTGTTATGGTGTACAGTATGTTGTTGTTGTTGTATACACGAGAGGCGTGGTCAAGTTAGTTTCATATCCTTTCCATGACGTAGCAGTCAACCACAGCATTTGTTTTTGGCTGTTTGCGATTCCTGGGCAAGTTTTATGTTCAGTAGTTTGCCATTGATTTCTGAACAACCGGCACTCATAGCATTGTATGGAAACCAACGCAAGGGGGTCTGCTTCCAAATCGTCCGCAGATGTGTTTCGAACGCGGTATGCGGCATTACGAATTGCATTTGTAACTCCTTCACTACAGAGCCGGCACTTCGTCACAGTGATAGATCTGTATGTGATTAACATGATTTTATACACAGGGAAACGTGTGATAACATACACCCCTACCTCTCCCAATTTTGTTATACTCTGCTTACAACAACTCAGTGTAGTCACCGTAATTTAATCTTGATTCTTTCTTTCTTTCTTTCTTTCTTTCTTTCTTTCTTTCTTTCTTTCTTTCTTTCTTTCTTTCTTTCTTTCTTTCTGTCTGTCTGTCTGTCTGTCTGTCTGTCTGTCTGTCTGTCTGTCTGTCTGTCTGTCTGTCTGTCTGTCTGTCTGTCTGTCTGTCTGTCTGTCTGTCTGTCTGTCTGTCTGTTTGTCTGTCTGTCTGTCTTTCTTTCTTTCTTTCTTTCTTTCTTTCTTTCTTTCTTTCTTTCTTTCTTTCTTTCTTTCTTTCTTTCTTTCTTTCTTTCTTTCTTTCTTTCTTACATGATTTTATACACAGGGAAACGTGTGATAACATACACCCCTACCTCTCCCAATTTTGTTATACTCTGCTTACAACAACTCAGTGTAGTCACCGTAATTTAATCTTGATTCTTTCTTTCTTTCTTTCTTTCTTTCTTTCTTTCTTTCTTTCTTTCTTTCTTTCTTTCTTTCTTTCTTTCTGTCTGTCTGTCTGTCTGTCTGTCTGTCTGTCTGTCTGTCTGTCTGTCTGTCTGTCTGTCTGTCTGTCTGTCTGTCTGTCTGTCTGTCTGTCTGTCTGTCTGTCTGTCTTTCTTTCTTTCTTTCTTTCTTTCTTTCTTTCTTTCTTTCTTTCTTTCTTTCTTTCTTTCTTTCTTTCTTTCTTTCTTTCTGTCACCCCCTATCCCCCATTACGTTAAAGCCATCGACCGACTCATCCCAATCCCTTCTATTCCTTGTAGCTTTATTCATGTTAAAGTTAGTTGCATATCCTTTACAGGACGTCGCAATCAACCCCATCATTTTTTGGCTGATCGCGATTTCTTGGCAAGTTTACGTTCAGTAGTTTGCCATTGCTTTCTGAACGACCGGCACTTGCATTTGCATTAAAAAAATGCTAGGCGGTCTGCTGCCAAGTCGCCCGCAGCTGTGTTTCGAACACGGTATGCGGATTGCGAACTGCGTCCGTGGGGAAGAGAGACAGACCAAGAGACATGATGCTGGATTGCCTGAGACGGTGGTATGGAAGAATATCACCAGCAGAGTTGATCCAGAACACAGAATACTGAGATATATGGAGAGACATGAACGCCTACGCCAGCTGGCAGGGAACTTGATGATGATCGCTCTATGTTCAAGTCTTCCGGCAAGAAGAGGTGTGAAGAAGCCACCACCGACACTATGATGTCAAGAGGACGGAGGGAGAGACCGCAGTGGAAACACCAACAATATTAACAATAACATTAGAAACATCAACAATATAAACAACAATAAGAACATCAGCAACACTATTAATAACAGGAACAATAGCATTAGTAACAGAAGCAACAATAAAAGGAATTACAATGAAAGCATCAACAACAAATAGTAATAGTAGGAAAAGTAACAGCGACGATAGTAAAAGCAAGACATGTAACAGCAACAACAGAAGTAATTTCATTAAAAACAACAATAACATTTTCAGCAACAATAATAACAACAGAAACAGTTACTTCGACAATAGAAACAACAACAATAGCAGCACTAATAACAGCCACAACAACAATATTAACAATAGGACACGTAACAACCAAGAATAACAACAAATACAGCAAATATAATGAGAACAATAGATACACCAGTAGGGCAAATAATTGGAGAAACGAAAATAGCAGCAACAACAAACCGACAGCGGGAATAATAACACTACAAATGGCTACAAAAACAACAGCAAGGCAATAATGAAAGCCGAGAGTTCCGCAATTCGGCGGTTAGAACCAATTTTGTGCAAGCAGAGAGAATTCATTGTGTATTTGCGATTGCCGCGAGGATAACAAACGCTCCTCATTGGAACAGTATAGGTGGAAATGTGTTTTAATTATTTCAGCGGTTTAATTAATCGTTGATATATTACTCTGCAGTATGCAACTGATGGGAAGCAGTGAAAAATGCCAGATAAGTTAATTAGTTAGTTAGTCGACAGATCATCCTCAGTGCACATCGAACCATTCAGTCCATAAGTGCTCGGATCCCCTCCTCAGCAAATCCCGCAGCGTGTAGCCGCTAATGACACCAGTTCTGTGTTGGTTTATCAATTTTCTTTGGCTTCCTGCGTAGTGTTCTTGTTTGGCCACACCTCTTTTAATTTGCTGTTCTCGCGGTCTGAACATGGTTGTAGATTCACAGTCATCACTTGGTTCTCGCAAAAAGTCTTACTTTTCGTAGAGCATTCAGAATGTCAGCCTTGTCCATGGCGCGTCCGCCCTCCGCAGTAGCTTTACCTGCGAGCTTGTCAGCCCGTTTATTTCCTTGTACTCCCGCATGTCCTGGCACGAAGATGAAAATAATCTTTGCCAGGCGAGACAGCTCTAGAGACAGCAACCACTCTCTTCGGATCCACCCCATCTCTATCCCCTTGAGCATACTCATTGAGTCGCCAAGGAAACATGCCCTAGTGAATGTCTGTGTCTCAAGCCTTGTTATTGTTTTACTTACTGCAATGACTTCAGGCTACTTGTGGTCTCAACAAAAGCACCAGAGTCTTCCTTCACAATTCTCCCTCCGACCTGAGCCGTAAAGTCTCACATGTCGGACGACCGACCCATCAGTGTAAATGACAGCATCACCTTCTAACGAATTCTCGAAAATCAACGCTTGTACTCCCGCCTCCACAGCAGCCGGATTTTATTGTCTGCATTTTCTGTCTAGTTGAATCAATCAATCAATCATGTGCCATGCCGGAAAGCGTGGGCGGTCATGACTCACCATTTCACTCGATCACCAGCGTCGTGGATCAGCTCAATGTCTCTGTCTCGTCCATGCCATGTGGCCAAACCATCCAGGTATTTTCCTCTCGGTCTTCCTCTTGGTCTGTTCCCTTCGATCTTGCCAGTTATCACTAAGTTCTCAAATCCATTTCTTCTCATAACATGTCCAAACAATTTTGACTGTCTACGTCTAATTTCTCTAATCAATTTACGATTGTTATTTGTCTCCTGTAGTACTTGGTCATTGGTTTTTCTGTCTGTCCATGGTATTCTTTGCATTTTCCTCAGAAACCACATTTCTGCAGCCATCAGATGTTTTTCAGCTTCACTGCTCATTGTCCAAGTTTCACATCCATACAAAAGAACAGGCTCTATGTATCCCCTCAACACTCTTTTTCTCGTTTCAATTGACATCTTTTTATTGGTCAAAATGTTTTTCATCTTGCTAAAAGGCTACTTTCGCGATGGCGATTCTTGTTCTAATCTCTTCAAGGCATCTCCGTTCAGACGTTATGACTGTTCCGAGATAATTGTACCGATTCACTTGTTGAAGAATATTCCCATTTACTTTTATATTACATTGTGGCACTTCGTTCTTCCTAGTGACTACCATAACCTGTGTCTTTTTACAATTTAATTATAACCCCAATTGCGCACTGTGTACAACTACCGCATCTACTAATTGTTGCAGATCCTGAGCATTATCTGCAATCAATACTGTATCATCTGCGTATCTAATGTTATTGATGTTTCGTCCTCCAATGCTGATTCCATTTATATCTTCTACATTTCTGAAAATATTTTCACTGTATAGGGAAAAAAGATCTGGAGACATTACACATCCTTGCCTAACACCTCTCTTAATAGGCTGATATTGTCCCACGTCATTATCAATCCTTATGGCAGCTTGTTGTTTCCAATATATGGTTTATTTTATAAGTCTAATGTCTTTCCCATCAATTTGTAGATCTGCAAGCATATCCACCATGTTGACATGTCTAACTCTATCAAAAGCCTTTGTGTAGTCAATAAAGCAAAGATGTATATCCTTGTTTACTTCTATAGCACGTTCAATAACTGTTCGCAGCATATACATAGCATTTACTGTACCCTTTCCTTCTACGCCGGCTTCCTGGCCTAGAGGTTAACGACTTTTCTCCGTAATCTCGTATACTCTCGTAAGTAACGTGACGACGGCGAAAATCAGCAGTGGTTCGAATCGCGTCGGTAACTTACGGGGTATGTGAGCCGGCCGCTCAGAAAGCAATGGCAAACTACTGAGCGTAATCTTGCCAAGAAATCAACAATCAGCTGAAAGATGCTGATGTTGACAGCAATGTCCTGTAAAGGATATGCAAACAATTTTTTTCTTCTTTCTACAAATCCACATTGTTCCTCCCCTATTTCAGGTTGTATTTTCTTCCTCACTCTTTGCATGATAATTCGTAGCAAAATCTTTGTGATGTGACTCATTATACTAATTGTTCTATGTTTATCACATTCCAAGGCTCCTGATTTCTTTGGGATTGCAATAAATACAGAGTTACATAATTCAGAAGGTTTATCTCCAGTATCATATAATGTGTTCAGCAGTCTGGTGACTTGCTCTAGTCCAAATTCTTCTAAAGCTTTAATCATTCCTGTTGTGATGTTATAATGCAAACTGGCTAAATGCTAGTTGAATGCAAACAGAAAAAGACGTACAGAAATCTGTTGGCACTTGTACCCACTCTTCGCCAGGTTCTAAGTCCTCAAGTGAACACACCTGTTGAAGAATGTTTCGGCTTGACCCATCCACGACCTTCCTCTTTTTAACCTGCTGGCCTTCACCTTCATAATTTCACTAAGCAGTGGATGTTATGTGTTTGCGTTAACTCTGAGGTAGGCACGTGCTCTGCAAACTTGTATTCTCTCTTCAATGGTTGGAAAATCAAGACGGTAGCGCATCGCCCTGCATGCTGTATCTCTTGTACATCCAAGAATAATGCGCATAGCTTCATTCTGTATCCGTTCCATCCTTTCTATTAAGGATAAATGCCAGATAAAACATAATGCAACGTATTGTTTGAAGCTTGCGTGTTTAAATTTACAGAGAGAATACATTATTTTGAAAAGCAATAACAGCAACAATAATAGCATCACCAGCACAGGCAACAAGACAAGCAGAAACAATTATATCAATATCAACACTACCATTAGTAATACAAGCAACAACAACAGCAGCAACAACAGCAACAACAACAACAACAACAACAACAACAACAAAAACAACAACAACAACAACAACAACAACAACAACAGCAACAACAACAACAACAGCAACAACAACAACAACAGCGACAACAACATCAATGCAAATACAGAAACCAGACTCAACGAAATATTACCTCTTGCCTGTGTTTTCCCGGCAGCCATCAATCCAAACTGCCAGTCTGGCTACCAACAAAGCAAAACAGATCCAAGAATTTGTGAAGGTAAATGAGACCTTTATAAAAAATTTAATTGTTTAAACTTTTTTTCCTTCTTCACATATCCTTTACAGGAGATCGCAGCCAACACCAGCATTTTTCAGCTGCTAATGATGCCTTAGCAAGATTACACTCAGTAGTTTGCCATTGCTTTCTGAGCGACCGGCTTACATACCCCAGTAAGTAACCAACGCGACGCGATCCGCTACCGCATCTCGCGCAGCTGCGTTACTCAAGTGAATATACGGGACACATGACTGTCAATTGTCTCTCGTTATCTTCATCTGTCTCTCTTTTCACAAATCTTTCTAGTTGCCACAATATGTTCCGCGTTTTGTCTTCTCACAATGTGGCCAAAACATGACGACTACCTCATTCTAGTGCCTGTGATATTTTGTCTCTGTGTCCTAGTCTCTTTCAAAAGCGTTTATACGAGATGGCTTTAAATGAAAACCTTGGCTGTTTTGTTTGTTTGTTGGGCGAATATATTCTGGAAATGTAAGGAACAAATGGATGGAGGTGTATCGGGAAAGCGACAGGTTGGAAGACCACAAATTGAATGGATTCAGGATGTGATTGCTAGTGAACACAAGTCCGCAATAGAGTAGGACATCTGGCTTATTAAGACAGAACATTGGGGGTGGGGAGGGGGCGTGGTGGGGGAGTGGGGTATGGGGGAATTTATGCACTAACAAACCATTGGATAATAATGAGTAAGCACCATTACTGTGTGTCTTTTTTCTGTTTGGCTGTAATTTATATGTAATTGTAGTCTGAGCTGACTTGAGTTGAGTTGAGCTTCTTCTTCTTCTTCTTCTTTCGTTCGCTTGAAATATGTCTATAACAGCAATGTTGTCTCTTGTATGAATCTAACAGTCTTTTTTAGTTCACTCAGCGATCTATAGAGTTTATCTTCCATTGTTGTCTCTCTAGGCCAGAAGGTTCGCCTGGATATGTTGTAGTTTGGGCAGTCCTGGAGTATGTGTTCTGCTGTCTACGACGCCAAACCACATGTGCACATGGCTGAGTCACCAATCTTGAATTTTGTATACATGTGGGTGCGTAATCTATTGTGTCCTGTTCTGAGGCTCAGAAGAATGACCTGTTCTGGTCTGTCCATAACGTGGTAGTCGTCTTGAGTAGGGGTTGGTGGGTTTCTGACTGATTTGATCATTCTTTTCTTTTGGTGGAATGTAATGGGCACATCAGGTTGTTCTTCTTTTGCTCCTTCCTTAGCCAATCGATCAGCTCTGTTATTTCCGGGTACTCCACAGTGGGATGGTATCCACTGTATGGTGACCTTATGCTGACTGCTATGTTCAGAAAGTAGTGTCCTTAGAAATGGTAATATCTCAGACAGGAGTGCCTCTATTACTGATTTTGAATCTGTCAATATCACCACAAGTTGTCTACCAAGGCTATTGCTATCTTCTTCTTCTTCTTCTTCTTCAGCGTTCCGAGCCATTGAGGTTCTTTGCTGCAAATACAATCCGTCTCCATTCGTCTCTCTGGTGGACCTTCTCTTGCCAGTCGTTGATTCCAAGTGCTTGTAGGTCTGTACATGTATTATCTCTCCACCGCCTTCTTGGTCTACCTCGGGGTCTACGGTCATTTATTTCCTGAGTGTAAGCGAGTTTTGTTTCCCTATTATCTTCCATTCTTTCTATATGCCCCAGCCATTGTAGTCTATTAGCCTTCATGATACCAGTGATTAGCGGGGACTTAAACAGATCATAAATGTCTTTGTTACTTCTTCTTTTCCACTCTCCACTTTGTGTATCCCTAATGGGTCCAAAGATGCGTCTAAATTTTGTTCTCAAAGGTTTGTAACAAGGCTTCGTCTCCTTTCGTTGTACTCCAGGTTTCAGAGCCATACAGCACAACTGGTCTGATCAGTGTTTTGTATATTGTGATTTTGGTGTTACGAGATAGCGCCTTTGATTTTAGTAGATGTTGTAGTGCATAGTATATCTTATTTCCAGAGTTGATTCTAGTTTGTATTTCTTCCCTTATGATGTTGGAGCAGTTGAAGATCGTACCCAGGTATTTGTATGTTTCCGTTCTTTTAATGGTCATATTATCTATTTGTATGTGGCCAGAGTTTCTAGCCATTCCGTCTCTTGAAATTACCATATATTCTGTCTTATCTTGGTTGATAACCAGCCCCATCTGTTGGGCTTTTTCCTTTAAGTGAGTCAATATTTCCAATGTCTTTTGTTCACTTTGCCCTATAATATCTATATCATCTGCATAACCAAGCAGCTTGGATGTTCCTCCAATATCACATTCCTCCTTTACCTTCCTTACAACTTTCTCTAGAGCCAGATTGAAGAGTAGCGGCGATAGTGCATCACCCTGTTTGATTGCCTCAATTTAAGCATCATAGTTATGGCAGTACTTTCCTGTTGGAACTCTGGCCGTGTCCCAAGTATTATTTGGGTATTCAATATATCAATACTTCAAGAGCTGAATATTGAAGAAGGTTGGCTATTAAAAACCATAAAACAAAGAAAATTGAAATATTTTGGTCACTTGAAACGTCACGAAAGTTTGGAGAGAACAATAATGGAGGGGTATATGCGTGGGAAGAGAGGAAGAGGAAGGCCAAAGAGAAGATGGGTGCAGGATATGGTGGATGATCTCCAGATGGGTGTATCGGACGCGGGACATCTTGCTTATGATCGAGAGGTTGTCCGGAAAGTTGTTATGGGAGCGAGGTTCTGCAAAGGACATGCTACTGAATGAATGAATGAATTCTATATACACTTTCGCTCCGCCATTTCGAATAGCATTTTGCGCTGACCCATCTGTGTAGACTCGGACCCAGAGATCCTGTGGGTATTCGTCTTCAAGGAAGCTGAGAAGTTGAGCTGAACTGTGTTTAGCTGGGTTAAGATGATCTGAGTTAAGTTTACTTTAGTTTAGTTTAGTCGATGGATCAACATCACGGCACACGGGTGCAACCCATAAGTGCTCCGTTGTCCTCCTAACTCAAGCATGAGTCTGGAGAAACTCAGCTCAATACACGAACTCCGTAGCACCGGCGAGGATCCTGAAATACTTTGGGTAGATTTTTAACTCGAAATTTTGCCCGTGCAGCGCCGTTAGGCTACTCTTTTTCGATTTCCAATTGCCAAGGGATGTTTTACGTGCGCAACTATACACACGGGCGTCCGATCTCACTACCCAGAGACCAGGGGAAATTTTATTAACTAGAAGTCCACGAGAAAAAATCCCGGTCCTCACCGGGACTTGAACCCGGGACCTCCAGCACTCGAGACCACTCAGCCCCCCCCCCCCCCGAGTTAAGTTTAGCTGAGTTGAGTTAAGAACCGACATCCTGATACTCTAGACATTTCCATACACGCTCCCTACACGCTCCGTCCCCAACGTCAAGAACAAGCGATGAGTCCCAATATTAATCGTACCAGTTACAGTCAGAGTATGTGTCCGTCTGGTTTTTCCTTGGTGTACTCCATTTGTCCCCCATTTTCTCCAGGCTGTAATAGTTAGTCGCTGACCTAGTAGTTCTGTCCGTTCCAATCTTTTATTATGGTTTTTTTCCCCTGCTGGCATTTAATTCTTCTCTACAATGAGATCGCGAGATCACAGGTCAAGGCTACTCGAACTCACCAAATGTGAGATGTCTCCAGCTTAGTACTGCCTGAATCTGCCACAGACGTGTGAAGATTGTAGTAAGTATGACAGTTCTCACGGGAACACTCGGAAGAAACTAGCACTGAAAGAAAGGCGAAACCGCCATGGAGAAGACGAAAAAGTGTATTTCTTCTTATTCTCATTGTTGTTATTATTATTGTTCTTCTGGTTATTGTTGTTATTGTTGTTATTCTAGCTATTGTTATCGTAGTTCTTCATATTATTATTGTTGCTATTGTTGTTGTTCTTCTTCTTTGGCTACTACTCTTCCCACTCCTCAACTTCTTCTTCTGCAAACGTTGCAGCTACTTGTACAACTGTTGCTGCTACTGTTGATGCATCTCTTATTTCTCCCCTTTCTTATTCTATTATTGAATCTTATTCATTCATTCATTCAGTAGCATGCCCTTTGCAGAACCTCGCTCCCATAACAACCTTCTGGAAAACCTCTCGCTCATAAGCAAGATGTCCCGCGTCCGATACACCCATCTGGAGATCATCCGCCACACCCTGCACCCATCTTCTCTTTAGCCTTCCTCTTCCTCTCTTCACAGGCATATATCCCTCCATTATTGTTTTCTCCAAACTTTCGTGACGTTGCAAGTGACCAAAATATTTTCTTTGTTTTATCGTCTTTGTTAGCTAACCTTCTTCAATATTCAGCTCTTGAAGTATGGATGCATTTGTTCTTTTCTTTACCCAATATATTCTTAGAACTCGTCTATAACATTTATATTCAAAGGCATGTATGCACTGTTCAACTTGTTTGGCAAGTGTCCAGGTCTCACAGGCGTATGTTGCAATGGGAAAGATGCATGCTCTTAAAAATCTAATTTTTGTAGTTCTGTCTGTCACACTCCATAATTTATTCAGCTGTTTTAGTCTTTGAAGAGCAATTGATAGTCGTCGTTTAATTTCTTTCATTGTGTCACCGTTACTGGTAATCAATGACCCAAGATATTCACAATTTTCCACGACCTCCAATTTTTCCTCATTAACATATATTTCTTTCTCCATAGTAGTTTTATCTGTATGCATTATCTTTGTTTTTGCTATGTTAAGATATAAGTTGTGATTTTCACTATTCAATTGGGTTGAGGCTATTAGGTTTTCTATACCATTCTGTGTTGTGGATAGCAATACTATATCATCAGCACACCGAATCTCTGGTATGTCATGACCACCGATATTTAGGGCATCATATAGCTCCCTGTTTATATCGTCTCTTACATTTCTTATTATATTTTCGGCGTACAGGTTAAACAAATAGGGGGACAGCACACATCCCTGACGGACTCCTTGCTTGATGCCAAACCAATCGGATGTCTCGCCATCTATTCTAACCGCTGCTTGTTGGTCTAGATAGAGCATTCTTATGAGTTGTATTACATGTGATGGAAAGCACATATTCCTATTGATTTCTCAAAATTTCTGGTGTTCGCTAATATTAAACCTGCCTGTATTCCAAACTTGCCCCTCCTTGCGTTCCCTAGTCACCAATTTCTCACAAAGTTTCCCTAGATCCGACTCTGTCTATCTGTCTATCTGTCTATCTATCTGTCTGTCTGTCTGTCTGTCTGTCTGTCTGTCTGTCTGTCTGTCTGTCTGTCTGTCTGTCTGTCTGTCTGTCTGTCTGTCAAGACCCATCTCACCAACGACCAGATCAGGGAGATGCTGACAAGGGAGAACAAGAAACTGAAGATCACCAGTGTTGAGAGGATCATCGGAAAGAACAACATCCCCTCCACAGTCGTCATAGTAACATCGGAGGACAGAGTGATCCCTCAATACATCAGATGGGACAAGAGAGACCAAGTTCCAGTGCACTACATACATGAGAGTGCTGCAGTGCTCCAAGTGCCAGAAGTTTTGGCACACCCGTGCCACCTGCAAGAGTGAGGTTGAGGTTTGCAGACACTGCTCTAGTCCTCATCCATACAGCCAGTGCCAGCAAGCAAAGATCGACAAGGACTTCAGGAGGCCTAACTCTAACAGAAAATGCGCCAACTGCCTCGGCAACCACGGCGCCAGGTACCTCGGCAACCACGGCGCCAGGTACCTCGGCTGTCCCTGCCACCAAGACAGCAAGGAAGCCATGAAGATCGCCATCAAAACTAACCTGCCCTATAAAGAGGTTAGGAGGCAGTACGAGGCCACCAATCGACTTAGAAAAAAGTGACAAAGCGCAACTGGAAGGCCAACTGAAGGACCTGCGATCAAAGCTCAACAGCATGGAGAAAGAAATAGAAAAGACACAAGAGACTCAGATTGCGGCCGCTCAGCGCATCCTGGACGAAACGAAGTAAGTTCAGCAGAAGATTGAGCAGGATGTCGCTCGAATGGCTGCTATGAAGGCCGAGACAGAAGAAAGGCTATCAAGCATGGAAGAAGAAAACGACAAGAAGCAGTAAACAAAGATAACGGCCGTTCAGCGCATCCTGGACGAAATGAAGCGAGTTCAGCAGTGAATAGAACAGGATCTCGATCTAATGACTGCTTTAAGGGATGAGAATGAATAACAGATAGTAACTATACAAGATGTGAAACGAAAGACAGAAGACACTTTTCATGAGATATTTGACCTGCTCGAGACCCAGACAGCCACACCCGAACCAGAAGATGCAAGAACACAAACAGAAGAATAAGCAACAGAGGAAGGACGCTACCGCTCACCACCAAGACTGGCGAACACCGAGAAGATTCGAAGGCAATCCACGACGGGGAAATAGGAGGAACACAAGGAGAGACGTCAACTGGTAAAGCTCCCTGAAGGAAACAGCACCATAAGACGGGGTGGGACCACAATTACTCCCGGCCTCAACAAGTGCGCGACTCTGTCCAGACATGAAAAACCTCACCAAGAAAGTAACGAACGCAGTCAACACATCAGAAGCCGGGAAGCTGACAACAAGCAGCCAAAAGTGCGAAAGAAAAACTGGAAGCTACACCATAAACACCCCTACATAGCCATGCCGAAAACTCGAAGGCTGAAAAGGGGGTACTCGTACCAGAAATTGGAATTGGAATTGGAATTAGTTTATTTTCTACGTCTGCTTTCGGAAATAGAGTTGCGTTTCGCCTCCTACTTTCTCTGCGTTTCCGATTTGGTGTTGTTTACTTTATTTTGTTGCAGCTTGTCATGTCTGGTCAGGTTTGGACGCTTCCTAAGCTTGGTGTTCGTGTTGTCATGTTCCCGTCCCATCTCATGGTGATCTTCTCTCAGGGAGTCAGTCATTCGTCGATAGTCGACCCAAGCGTGACTCCATCCTTTACTCCTGTATCTTGATATGTTGTTGAATCTTTGTGGTCTGTGTATTCTTTCATATCGTATGTCTTCTGCTCTCATTCTTGGTGGCGAGTAATCTTTTCTCCTTCTGGTCACCGTTATCTCTTGATCGCTTTCATTTTCACTTTTTGTTTCTTTCTCCTCTTCTGGTGCTTCGTCTTCTGTCTGGATCTTGCGTTTGCCTCGTCTGCATGGGTTGTTTTATTCTTGGTCTTGAGCAGTTTAATCTATGTTCTTTCTTCTTGAACCATTTTCAGTCTTTTCTGTCTCTGCCTTAACTTCAGTCATTTGTGTCAGATCATACTGGATTTTCTGGTAGATGAGCTTCAGTTCATCAAGGATGCATTGTACAACTGCTATTTGCGATTCTCGAGCTTGGTTGTTTCTCTGCGCCATATTGCCTAATTTTAATATTTCAGGCCCTTCAGTTGACCCTCCCCACCTCCCCCAATTGTGCTTTGTCTGTTTGTATCAATCATGTAGTCACCTCAAACAGCCTCCTGGACTCTTTCTATGGCAGGTTGGACTTGATAGCCATCTTCCCGGCTTCCTTGCTGGAGAAGGGATACCTGTAGTATCTAGCCGTGGCTGCAGCGGCAGTTGGCGCATTTTCTCTTTGCGCTGGGTCTCCTTAATTTGGAATCGATCTTTGCATGTGGACACTGTCTGTATGTTTGATTGCCAGAGCAATATCTACAGACCTCCACCTCGCGTGTGCAGTTAGCGCAGATGTGCCAAATCTTCTGGCACATGGAACATCGTAGCAATCTTGGTATATGTTGCTCCTGGGCTTGATCCTTCTGGTCTCATTTGATTGTAGGTGGGATGGTTTTGTTCTTTGACGTAATGATAACAACAGCGGTACGCTATTTTTGCCGACGATTCTCTCTGCTCCGATTGTCTTGAAGGTCGAGATCTCCTTCAGCATCCTCTCCCTAATTTCGTCTTTGGTGAGGTGGTGTGGGATGTGGATTTTAATCTAAGAGAATATTATGTTAATTGTCTAGGGGATTTAATTTGATTCTCTATTATTTTAGCCACTTGAGGTGATGTTATCATAGAATTCTACCATAAACACAAGAATGAAAATACTTCACTCCTGTTCATAGCTGTATTTATGAGTAATTCTCCATTCCCACTTATCACCCTCTAAAGTTTATCTAGTGCTAGAAGACATTGATTGCTCACAACATATAAACAATCACACGTGAACACCACATTTACTTGATGTACACACCAATTTTGGACAAACAGTTCAGGTATTAAATCAAGATCTGTAGTTACATACATGAAAGTGTAATAGTCTCATTGAATTTCAGGTACAGGCATGGGAATGATTTCCATTATAAAAACACATTTACCCCATTCGCCCCAAGAAAAATACAATGTTATTACAAACAACACAACAACCACAAATTGGGTCTACTTGCCTTGACCCACCTTACATAATTAAGGCAAACAATGATCTAAGTACATAGAACCCAACCTATAAAACAGTTGTTTCTGACACTCTTTACAATTCTCATATTTTAAAAATAATGAGTTGGTGTCAAAATACTATACCATAACCTTCATTGAAAAAAAAGCTACTGACCTGTTACATCCATGGCATAGAAAAAAACACATATAAAAAGCAGTTGGTACTACTAGTTAAACTAATTAAGAGAGTCCTTTATCTCCTGGTGTGCGGTTAAGGGTTCATCTCTTATGGATATTAGATCCTATTACCATTATCTGGGTATCGAAATAATGCACTCAGTTGTGTCCCTAATATGTATATCCACTTGGAATTGGCTGGTGCAAATCATACTCTATAATCCAAGAATAGAAATTACACACAATCACATATCCCTCCGCGCGCTAGAATTTTCGAATACTCTGTTGCAGTAGACTCGGTGTCTTTTTGGTGAAATTTAGGCCTTGGTTGGTCTTACTCTCCGGAATTTCCACTTAAGCTCTGCAGAAGGTACTTTCCCATCTCACCATACATGGTGCCAAGTAGACGGCCATTGAGCTGCTCTGTTTCCAATATCAGAATCCCAATGTTCACAAAGATGTTACACCCACCAAGTCGCAAGTCTATAACCCATGGCATTTAGTTGACCTTGGACCAGCAAAGAGTTAGTCGTTGTTATCTAGTCCAGTGTAGGAACGTATATGGCTTAGAGGCATCTCATGGTAGTATCTGTGACTAGGTCCAGAATCGATCTATACCTACATTGATCAGAAGATGAATAAATCCAGCACAGAACCAGGGTTGCAAACAATTAGATGATTCCTCTTGTTGCAGATGTAGAGGCATTTAGCTGCTTTCATAAGGTCTTTCTTTGATGATGTTCAGGTTTTGGATCCTTGAGGTAATCTGGTGTAGTTATATTTCAGAGGATCTTAAGTTTATATTTTGGTTGTATTGGCTTATGTGGTTTCAGTGTCTCTTCCCATTTGTTTGAGTTGGTGTTAGTATTCTAGAACTTGGTGTTGAGTGTCTAGAACCTTATGTTTTACTCTTGCTGCTGTGAGACGTTCTTTCGAAGACTTATCCATTGTTGGATATTAACTTGGTAATCCAACCAACAGTTGAAGGTTACTCACTGTTGTTAGTTTTATTAACCTTATAGTAGGATTGTCCCATAGTTTCACTGATTTTGTTGAATGATGAGGCTATAGGTGGTACTTCTCAGAAGTAAAGCAGACGATACATTGTTGTCAGTTACTCTGTTGATCTTCATCTTTGTTGATTTTTAGATCGCGAAGTCCATCCTGGATTTTCCTGCTAAAATAGGACTTCCTCAATCACGCAGTCAGTTGTCTTCGAATTGGTCTGTTGCTGGCTATGGCAGCTAATGGGTGCAGTAGTTATCATTAATGTATTGGTCCAGTTTAGGTTTGGGACAGGTTGTCATTTATCATTTTCTGGCTGTTTACCCAGTTTCCAGTTGATAGTGATGAAATGCAGTCCCATCAAATCCAACACTCGCTATAGAAAAGGGATGACAAAGTATACAACACGAGCATTAACCTACTGTGATGTATTAACTTTCACAACACAATTACAAACAAAAAGGGGAAAGAGATAGGAGTGGGTTTCCAAGTTCCCTGTCCCTCGTTGCTTGTTGAAGAGCTTTTCTAGCTCTGATAGTGAGTGAGATATCTTTTCACTCTATGTTTCTTCGGTTGTTACTGGGACTATTAGATGAGTGAGCCATCCTTTTTATCCAACACTTTGCTAGTGCATTTGTCATACCTTGAAGAGAATAGTCCAGAAATAGGCTCTTTTGTTTCTGATTCCTCGTCTCCATTCCTTCGCTATAATCAGCATTAGACCAAGGCTATTCACCATTGACTTCTGGTGTACTGACATACTCAAGGATTCTTCCATCAACATCCCCCTGTCCCCAGGGGTAACATTAAAATGCATATTCCCACAGTAAAGAGTAACAATCAGGGCAGAGAAAAATTCTCATAGCAGAGAAAACATACATGTACATTTCTCTGATATCAAGTACATGATAATCATACATAATAATTAATCATAATGATGATGCAAGGAGCCTATGTTTTTGGATTTCCTCAGGGTTTAATCCATACTAAAACATACATTGTTTTCCCCCACTGCTTACAGCAGTATAAGGATAGTGAACGCTGTGATATATTTTGCCAAGTGCTGCTAATTTTAAGCGCATTTCTTATCTATTAGAAATGGTTTATGCGGTCTGATGCGTGTTTGGAACATATAATATTATTCCTGGTGTCTATCACCTTTGGTGCGGTGTGACAAAAGCTTGGTTATATCATGCGTTTACTTTCTTTGTTCTTGAATTTATATTCTCAAGCATGGCAATTCCCTAGCACTATTTTATGAAATGATTACATGTCCCTCACTCATGTGGAGTTGTTGCTAATATGTTAACAAGAAGATTTGTACCAACTTTGGTACGATAGTTTCAAGTTACAAATTAGACTTTAGCAGAAACAAGTTCTTCTACTATCAAGTATGTTCATACAATGTGTACTCAAAAGTCTGCTTCCACATGGAGAATTTGTATCTTTGAAAATGTCTTTTAGAGTTCAATCTCTATAATACATAGATTATTTGCAGATTTCTAAGCATAGATGGTGAGATATAGTTCACAATGCATAGAAGTTATTTAACCATAGGAATATGAAATTGACAGACACGAGTTCTCTACTGTGAAGTATGAATCAGGAGTCTGCTCCTACATTGAGAAAATTTCTAGAATGTGTTTCTGACATGATTTTGACACTCTACAGTACACATAATATTTATAGGTTATAAGCACTATTAGTTAGATATAAGTTCACAATGCCTATAAAAGGTTTTAACATAGGGATTTTAATTTTGTAAAGCATAGGAAAAATTACAACGTGGTACCGCATGGCGCTTTGTGGTAAAAATCAAATCAGACTCTAGTTTACAAGAATTGTTGGTTTACCATTCTAACTAATTCTTAATTAAACACAATGGTATATGTACCTTATAAAAATACATGAATACATCTTAATAATGTAGATTTAACGTACCATGGTTTGCAGAGAATGATATATTTTTAAGGCAAAAATGCCTGTCCCCACACGGGGAAAGCACCCCTACATGGGGAAAGCACGTCTGTTTCCTTTGTTTGTCTGACCAAAAATGGCTACAAAGAGTCTTTGTTTTACAATCAGTTCCGGTCTTGCCAGGTACGTGAACCAACTAAGGCCAAATAAATTAAGCTACCCTACGGGTTAGTTTTTCTCTGTTTTCTTTCCCCGAAAGTAAGGTACTTAACAGTAATTATTTGGGATTAGTAATTTTTTAAAGGGCATCTATAGACGGATGTTAGTAGAGACCTTTTTGTATGCCACAGGTGGATCATCAGGGTTGTCCATGGGACATAATTTACATTGCGTGGTAATTTATGCATGTAGCATTCCATGCCGTCCCATATGACTTTCCCATGGGAACAACATTCCAATTGCCAAGCCTGGCAGGCTTGTCCATGGGACATGTTTTTCCGTCTCATTCAATGGTAATTTATGCCTATCCCATCCCGTCCCATCCCATCCCTACACTATTCAGAAAATCCCCCTTTTCCCCATGGGATTCCCATGGCCAAGCCTGTGGATCATGACTCGTTTAATGACATATATTTTGATACTGGGATGTCGGTTGACTTCCACTGTTATACCGTATGGTAGCTTGATGCCGACTTTCTCTTGGAGGATCTTTCTCGCTATTGCGGCCGTTTTGTCAGTTTTGTCAAGGGATATTACAATCCACTTCGGCGTCTTGCAAAGCTGGGCGATACTGCGACTTCCCTGCTCGTTCTCGAGCAGGTTGATAACCTTGTCGGTTAACTTTGCCTATCCAACACTGGCTTTTTTCAGTATAATATTTTGCGGAGACGGTCTCGGCTGGGCTCTCTTCCCGTGATGGTCTTTGGTGTGCTGCTTGGCGGCTTCAGCTTAATGTCGCTTTTGACGGGCTATTTCAACATCATTTTTCTGGCGTCTGCTTTCCTGATCTCCCGTGCAAATTTGTTGCACCCGGGAACTGCTTCGGCTGGTGTAGTGGTCTGCTGTGTGTTGCCACATGATCAGCAGTCTCACGTGCCTTTTTCGCCTCTGCTTTCTTCTTCCGGTATGCGCAAATAGCATGTCTCTGGGCGGCATTCTCAGCGCGAGCCATCCTCTGCACTGTCTCTTGGCGATATTAGTTCTCGATATAGTGTCGCACCAAAAAAAAAAAATTAGATCCGTATGATACTTTCTTCCAGATATAGACGAGTGCAAAGGGAGCAACGATTGCGAGCAGCTGTGCATCAATACGATAGGCAGCTACCGGTGTGGTTGCAGATACGGATATTACATCAACACGGATAACGGCAAGACGTGTATTGGTGAGTTTTTTAAAAATAACTTTGTTTTCTTCTACATTGATGGCAGTTTGACACGAGATGGTACGATTTTAATTGTGTATATGTCTTATTTTACTTTCCTCTTGTATTTTAAGTACGGGGGCCATGCACCTCGGCTATTTTGTTACGAGGCCCTTAAGGGAAGTAAAGAAGAGCACCACTGTAAGACGCCATGTAAAGAGGCTCTACACCGGTCACTCCATCCCATAGAAGACATTAGCTAAGAATGTCACCCAACCATGAACATGTCTAATGATAGGGAAACAAGAATCAATTAGTCAGTCCAGTGGAAAGGCGGCTCTTCTAGAAGATGTATGACTCGGTGAACAACAAGCGCAAGGATCTATAACTTATCCCTTGCCACCTAAGAAAAACTGCAGATTTGACACGAGGAATGTCAGCAGTTTTATGAATAGGGACAGACAGAACACGTGGTAGAAGAAATGAAATATAACGCTAGCAAACACGGAGAAAAGAATGAGACAAATGAATGGATATGAGCGCTTACTCTTAAATTTCCGTTGTGCTGATGGCGAGGGAGCGGAGTAAGCCTCTACATCGTTAGTTGGAGTAAATTGTCGATTTCTTGTCCTTGACTTAGGGACGTAAATTACAAGTACCTCAGAAGTCATAGGGAGTACGCCTGGTGGCAAGGGATACTGGTAATAGGGAAAGCTAGCCCACAGCCAAATATCAGCCCAATGTGGACTACCCTGGAGTCCAAAGCTAGCGAACAAAAATAAAACAAAGAGAAATATTATAGGGAGAAGATGGGGGAGCTGCTGGGGCAGCACAAGATAGAATGGCTTGGTGTAAGTTGGTTGGGGGGGGGTGCTATAATGTAATGAGGGATAAATGCTGTGGGAGAAGCAGAAGAAGAAGAAGAGAACAAGGAGGCGGAGGAGGAGGAGGAGGAGCAGCAGCAGCAGCAGCAGAAGAAGAAGAAGAAGAATAAGAAGAAGAAGAAGAAGAAGAAGAAGAAGAAGAAGAAGAAGAAGAAGAAGAAGAAGAAGAAGAAGAAGAAGAGAAGAAGAAGAATAAGCAGGAAAAAAGAATGAAAAAAAAGAAAGAACCCAGTGTTTGTCCATCGCGGCATCATGGACATATGGTGATAGGTCCTTATCTTCTTGACCAAACGCCACTCGATGACTGATGTGGAATATCCCCTCTGTTGCCTTCAACACATTTCCCATAGTAGTTTCCGGGTACGGGTCTGCGATGTGACAGTCATCACATTTTGTAGACCTAAATACACGGGGGAATGGGTGGTCAATCTTTAACTCAGTTTAGCAAGTGACAAACCCAGGCGTCGAACCCGCCCGACCGGGCTCATGCCATTGTTAACGCAGTTCACTATCAACATTGCTAACCTGCCCGTTCGATTGCTGTAAATTTCCAGAAAATATTTCCGTACCCAGATTAAAGTTTATGAGACTACCGAAGGATTTACCAATGTATTTCGTAATCCCGCATACTGTGCGTTCAAAACATAGCTGCGGGCGATTTGAAAGCAGGAAGTCTTGCGTGGTTTCCATATAATGGTATGAATGCCGGTCGTTCAGAAATCAATGGCAAACTACTGAACGTAAACTGGCCCTAGAATCACATGAAGCCAAAAGCCTGGAGTTGACTGCGACGTCCAATAAACGTTGTGCTACGAACTTTTTTGTTTTTTGAAACATGAGAATAGTTTAACATTGGCAATATGTGCTCACGTGAAAATTCCGCCTCAAGTGTAATATCCTTTCTTACCTTCAGTCGTCCCAGTCTGTTACTACATTAATGCCCAGCCAGTTACTACATTAATGCCTAGCCTATTACTACATTAATGCCCAGTCTGTTACTACATTATTGCCCAGTCTGTTACTACATTAATGCCCAGTCTGTTACTACATTAATGCCCAGTCTGTTACTACATTAATGCCTAGCATATTACTACATTAATGTCCAGTCTGTTACTACATTAATGTCCAGTCTGTTACTACATTAATGCCCAGTCTGTTACTACATTAATGCCCAGTCTGTTACTACATTAATGCCCAGTCTGTTACTACATTAATGCCTAGCCTATTACTACATTAATGTCCAGCATATTACTACATTCATGCCACCCTAATACTATATTAACGACCATACTATTACTACATGAATGCCACCCTATTACTACACCAATGACAAGCCTATTACTTCATTCATGACCAGCCTGTTACTACATTAATGACCTCTCTATTGTTGTTATTTGTCCATCAAGAATGCTGATGACCACTCATTTCATCCAGTGGGGTGGAAAGTATGGAGCCGTGAGTTAAAAGATGGTTGATAAGGCCTATTTTGGCTCGAAATGTTCTTTGACAATGTGGGCAAAGAATGCTTGACGTTCCAGGAGGAGGATCTCCTGCAGTGGTTTTTCTGTCCAGCCTTTTTTCCACAGCTCTTCCAGTCCTGTTTGCTTCACAAGTGACTGCAGCCTTGTGTAATGATGTACGCCACTAATTTCGGTCTTTGGCAGCAGTCTCCCAAGTATAGTGATGAATTCCAAAAGCTTTTAGTGAGGTCTTCACATTGTCTTTAAAGCGTTTCCTCTGACCGCCTTGGGAACGTTTACCAGGACGCAGCTCGCAGTAAAATATTCGTTTCGGGAGCCTGTGATCTGGCATACGAGTTAAGTGACCAGCCAGCGAATCCGATTCTTCATTAGTAGAGTGTGGATACTGGGTATGGACGCTCTTTCTAGGACTTCAGTGTCTGGGATCTTGTCTTGCCATTCAATCTTCAATAGCTTCCTAAGGCAGACTGTGTGGAAGTGGTTTAATTTCCTAGCGTGTCGCTGGTAAACAGTCCAGATTTCACAAACATATAGCAGTGTGGATAATGCGACTGCTTTGTGGACTTTCAGCTTTGCTTGCAGGCTTATTCCATTTCCGTCCCACACATTCTTGTACAGTCTGCCAAAGCCCGCGCTGGCTTTGGAGATTCTTGCATTTACTTCGTCATGAATTGTAGCAGCCTGGGACACAATGCTGCCAAGATAGGTGAAGTTGTCCACAACACTTAGTCTATGACCATTCACTTTGATATTCGGCACGGTGTGATTAATCCCTGGAGCTGGCTGGTACCTAATTGCAGTCTTCTCCAATTTGATATTGAGCCCAAAGTTGGCACAGGCATATGAGATAGCTGAAATATTGTGTTGCATGTCTGTCTCTGAGTTGGCATATAGAGCGCAATCATCAGCAAACAGCAGTTCTCTGACGGTGTCGTTGTTAGTTTTGGTTTTAGGTTTCAGCCTTCTGAGATTGAATAACTTTCCATCCATACGGTAGTTGATGTCTATTCCAAGGTCATTGTTCTCAAAGGCATACGTCAGCAAAGCTGAAAACATGAGGCTGAACGGTGTTGGTGCCAGGACACAGCCTTGCTTCATTCCATTGGTGACAGGAAAGGGCTGAGACAGTCCACCATTTTCCTGTACTATTGCCTGCATACCATCATGAAATAACCGCACTATTTGGACACACTTTCGTGGACAGCCATATTTCACCATAATCTTCCACAGTCCTACTCTGCTGACTCTATCAAACGCCTTGGTAAGACCAATGAAAGTGGAGAACATTTCGGAGCTCTGTTCCTGACATTTTTCTTGCAACTGCCTAGCAGAGAAAATCATGTCAACAGTTCCTCGTTCTTTTCTGAAGCCACATTGACTCAGGAAGGAGAACTTGGTTGAGATGGGCTGTAAGGCGACTGAGAAGAATTTTGACGAGTATCTTCCCTGCAATTGAGAGTTTACTCGGTACTTTGTCGCAGTATTGGTGGTTTACTTTACGTTTGTAAATGTAGACTATTGACGCGTCCTTGAAATCTCGTGGCATAGTCTCGTTCACCCATTTGTTTGTAAAGACTTGGTGAAGCTGCTCTATTAGAACCGGTCCTCCTGTTTTGTATATTTCTGCCGGGATGGAGTCAGGACCAGGCGTCTTGCCGCTGGAAAGTTACTGGGTGGCTTTGCTTACCTCCACTACGGTTGACAGGTCAGAAAGAGTGTCATAGGTAAGGACTTGACAAAGGTAGTTGATAGTTTCGTCATCGATGGATTAGGTTGCATTTAAGATGTTGCTAAAATGCTCTGCCCAGTGTTGAAGGATTTCTTTCCTATCGGTGACTAATGTTCCCCCATCTGCACTAAGGAGAGGAACTATGCCTGGTGATTTAGGACCATAGACCGCTTTCAGTGAGTCGTAGAAGTTTTTCATATTATGTATGTCAGCAAAGCCTTGAATCTGATCAGCTTTGTTTCTCGGCCGGAGTCCCGCATGTGCCGAAGTTTCTGCTGTACTACTCTCCGGATGGTATTAAAGGCATCTTTTTTATGTTGACTTCGGATCGTTCAAGTATGCCTTGTGGAGAAGGCGTTTGTCACCAGCAATTGGTTGATGTCTTCGGAATTTTCATCAAACCAGTCTTAATGCTTCCGGGATTTCCATAGCAGTGTTGCAGCGGGCTGTCCACTCTTCCGCATCTTGTTTAACTGCTAACTGCGGCACTAGATTTGAGGCGGTCTTCCAGCATATTTTCAAACGACAGCTTGCATTTTTTCTTTTGATAAATGAAGTTAGATGAAGAATGACTTGCGCGATGAATTGGACTAAAGTGAGGAAGAGTTGCGCAATTCGTCGACCACACTCTCTCATCTGAGTTCATGTGAATCCAGTGGCAATACAATTCAAGATTAATTACTACAGTAATTTTAAACTGACTATAATGTCTTTTAAAATTACCGTGGTAGACAATTGACATTACTGTGCGAACATGTGTATATTTCAGCTTGAAGGAGTTATCTAGTTATTTTACTTAATGTTGTGTGAATTCTGCAGTATGTACCTGACGAGATGCAGCGAAATATGCCAGGCAATAAATCCTGCAATCTATTGTTTGTGTCTTCATTATTCAAATTCACTAAGGGAAAACATTGTTTTGATGATGATAATGAATACATGATGGGGATTGTGGTGGTAATGATTATGATGTCGTTGATTGGTAGGACAATGACTGCAATAATGATGAATATAATGATTGTGTTGATAATTATCGTGAAGATAATGACTGTATTGATGATGAATGTGACGATTGTAATGATAATAATTATGATGATGAAGGTACTGATAATAAATATAAAGATAAGGTATATCATAATGATGGTGTTTCCCATTTCAGACATGGACAACGAGTGTGCAGCCGGGTACGCAGCAAACCCCAGAAATAACAGCTATTGTGGAGGTATGGTACTTGTCACGTGGTCCTCTCAAAAATTACAGCTTTTACAGGAGGCCAATGTGGCCGAAGTGTCAGATTGTCTGCGTCACAAACCGTGGGGCAGTGTATGTGTTCAGTCCCCGGTAAGGCTTGCGCATTGAAAAACAATCCTGTACACTGCCTGGCGACTGAAGGAAAAAATATCAAACGAGACACTAGCAATGGTGCAGTTGACTAAGAGCTCAGGTGGCATAGTGAATAGTGCTCTTGCTTGTCAAAACAGATGTTCGCGTCCAATCCTCAACAGGGATAGAATGACGCTTTCTCTAGCAGTACAGCTCTGTGGTTGACACATCCTCACATATTTTCTGGAAATTGTCTGGAGAGACATATCAACGAGGTATAAAACTGGTCACCTAACTGATTATATAGAATATAGATATATAAAGTCACAGGTAAACCCAGCTCATCATGGGTGTCAGGAAATGTCTTTGGAAGTAAAGGAGGCCGGAGTTTTTTTTTCGCTTTCTCGCTTTGAACTCAAGCGTATTCCGTACACGTCCTAGTACTTCTAATGTCCTGGACGAGTTTTGGCGTGTGGATTAGTTTTTACTATTACCAGTGTCCCTCACCTTCAGGTGAACTAGTTCCGACTTCAGAGGTACGTGTAATTGAGATCCCCAAGTCAAGGACTAGAAGCTGACTGGTGTAGGGGTTGAACCAGATATCCCAGGATCAGCATACCTGATGTTTTAGACTAGCGCTCTTACCCGTTCAGCCATGCTGATCTCCGGTGGCCGGTGGGATTTTGACCACCCCCTTCATGGGTTGCCGAAATATCCATGGGAATGTGAGAATATCACACTGTTTGCCCAGCAGCGTGTGGCTTCACGCCGTGAATACATCCTTTGCTTTCTTTACTAATACTTCACTTCACACACAACTACAGTATTTGTGTAGACGCACTTTTATGGTTAAAAAAAAAGGTTAGTTGCATATCCTTTATAGGATGTTGCAGTCAACCCCAGTATTTTTTGGCTGTTCGTGATTCCTGGGCAAGTTTACGTAAAGTAGTTTGCCATTGATTTCTGAATGACCGCCACCCATACCACTTCATAAAAGCCAACACAAGGCGGTCTGCTGCCAAATCCCCCTCAGCTGTGTTTCGAACGCATATGCGGGATTGCGAACTGCATCCGTAATCCCTTCCCCACAGAGCCGGTCGTTAAGTGCGTATTTAGAAAACAGCAAGTGAAATTGTTCGGCCCATAAGGGGGCTACCAACTGACAGTATACTACAACAAGCAATGACGTACATGTCAAGTGCAGCCAGAAGAAGAGGTCGACCAGGTAAACGATGGACAGGGGGAACAAGAGAGTCCATGGGAATATCGATACATGAAGCCCATACACGGGCACTCTCCGCCGTTTATGCTTCACCTTGACACCGCAAGGTACACGAGGAATAGGATACGATGAGATGAGATGAAAGGAAATGAGGTGAGATGAAATGAGATGAGATGAAATGAGATGAGATGAGATGAGATGAGATGTATCTTTAAGTTTTTAGCCTTATCAAAGCGAGTGTCGGATTTTGTTTTGTTGTTGTTGTTGTTGTTGTTGTTATTGTTGTTGTTGTTGTCCGGAAGCACTTTCCTGCTATGGGTTTGTGATGTTATGGCGCCATCATACTTTGTAGGTCAGAGAGCAAGGAGGAATCAATGGTCCATCACTCTGGCAACTGACGATTCCGGGTGTGGAACCCGCACCCGTAGTGTCGAATTAGTGTAACATTATTGAAGCTACGTTTAGCTCGCATTATTTCATAATTTAATCCCATATCTTCTTAAACCTTGGGCATTGAATTATAGTCTGTTGAAGACGAAATACCAGAAACTTGGCGGGAAAACGTGGCCAATCTAGTGCTAATCCAAGCCAGTATCTATCTGTGGTGCTGGATCATGATCTGGTTATGTCCTAATATATTTCTCCGCGGACGCTGCAATGGACACGGAGCAGAGAATGCTTTTCACACTATACCAGCACTAGATCCTCTCAGTGATTGATTATGGAATAGGACTGCTCACTGTCTCAAAGTGTCAGCTGGAGAAATTAGAGCGCATACAGAACGAAGCTACGCGGGTCATTCTGGGATGCACCAGAGACACTCCAGTAGTGTGTATGCGTTACATCCATGGTCTGCCGACTGTTGCTGGTGGGCTCAAGGTGATGCAGTCGAAGGCATACCTCGGAGTAGCTGCAGACACAGATCACCCGTTGCATGAGGCCCTGGGCGCCGTTAAGGGTCAGCGACTGATAAGAGGGAAATCATGGATGGCTCAGGCGGAGGATACGATCAGACAGGTGTGCCCCTTGGAGAACATTAGGCGAGGAGAGGAGTGGGTCAGAGTGCCAGCAGAGCAGTCAGACTTGTGCAGAGTATAATCACATTGATCCGGGAGTGCAGGGAGTGGCCAGCAGGGGCCACGGAAGTGGAAATCCAGCAACTAATTCAAGATAATGCTCGCTCGGGTGATGTGATTATCTGCACAGATGGGTCGGTGTTGAGAGGTAGAAGTGCCTGGGGGTTCTTAGCAAAAGCTAAGAGTCGACGTTTGGTGCAGGAGAGCCTGGTATATGATACCACAACATCTAGCTTAAGAATGGAGGTGCAGTCGGTCAGTTCAGCTTTCCGCTGGATGGAGAATACAACACACACACACACACACACACACACACACACACACACACACACACACACACACACACACACACACATCGTGATTGTAACTGACCCAGAAAGCATGCTGAGGAAGGTGAGGACAGGCAAGCTTCGGGCAGAGTGGCTTGCTTCGCTTCGGAGGTCACGGGTGGCAAGCATCGCCTGGATCTTTTCTCCGGGGAATGAATAGGCAGACAGATTGGCTGGCTCTGCAAAACTTGGTGGAGTATTGATGCATGACAAGGCAGGCGTGGTTGCGGCCTTGTGGGAGCACGTGTACACCTCGGAGGAGCAAATGGATCACCATGGTCTGGCAAGAATGAGACAACGAGGAGTGACGAGGGGATCTGGCAGACGCTCGACGCTCAGAGGAAAGGCGAGAAGGACATATAATCAGATTGCTACTGGTACTATCGGTGTTGAACTCTTAGCTGGCTGCTGGGGATGGGGATGGAGCGCTTATGGAAATGCCCCGAGTGCTGTGATGTCGGTTCTTAAATCAATCAATCAATCAATCCATGGATGTGAAGTTCTGGTGCCGCTATTGTAAATCCTGCTGGTTTCTGAGCTTGGGGAGGGGAAGGAGAGCTCTGCAACAAGTCCCTGATATACTGAGATGTTGGTTCTTGGTCGGTAGACAGTTCTGTACACTGTCCTCCCTTCGGTACTAGGTCGGTAGACAGTTCTGTACACGGTCCCCCCTTCTGTACTGGGTCGGTAGACAGTTCTGTACACTGTCATCCCTTCGGTGCTGGGTCGGTAGACAATTCTGTACACTGTCCTCCCTTCGGTACTAGGTCGGTAGACAGTTCTGTACACTGTCCCCCCTTCTGTAATGGGTCGGTAGACAGTTCTGTACACTGTCCTCCCTTCGGTACTGGGTTGGTAGACAGTTCTGTACACTGTCCTCCCTTCTGTACTGGGTCGGTAGACAGTTCTGTGCACTGTTCTCCCTTCTGTACTGGGTCGGTAGACAGTTCTGTGCACTGTTCTTTCTTATTTACTGGGTCGGTAGACAGTTCTATATACTGTCCTCCCATCGGTACTGGGTCGGTAGACAGTTCTGTGCACTGTCCTCCATTCTGTACCGATCGGTAGACAGTTCTGTACACTGTACTCACTTCTGTACTGGGTGGGTAGACAGTTCTGTGCACTGTTCTCTCTTCTGTACTGGGTCGGTAGACAGTTCTGTGTACTGTCCTCCCTTCTGTACTGGATCGGTAGATAGTTCTGTACACTGTCCCCCCTTCTGTACTGGGTCGGTAAACAGTTCTGTGCACTGTCCTCACTTCAGTACTGGGTCGGTAGACAGTTCTGTACACTGTATTTCCTTCGGTAATGGGTCGGTAGACAGTTTTGTGCGCTGTCCTCCCTTCGGTACTGGGTCGATAGACAGTTCTGTACACTGTCCTCCCTTCAGTACTGGATCGGTAGACAGTTCTGTACACTGTCCTCCCTTCGGTATTGAGTCGGTAGACAGTTCTGTGCACTGTCCTGCTTTCGGTACTGAGTCGGTAGACAGTTCTGTACACTGTCCTCCCTTCAGTACCGGATCGGTAGACAGTTCTGTACACTGTCCTCCCTTCGGTATTGAGTCGGTAGACAGTTCTGTGCACTGTCCTGATTTCGGTATTGAGTCGGTAGACAGTTCTGTGCACCGTCCTCACTATGGTACTGGGTAGGTAGACATTCCTGTGCACCGTCCTCCCTTCGGTACATGCAAGCCCATCTTAGGGCGTAGATGACCAGGCCGTCGGTGTATCGAACTTAAGCGTGAGCATTTTTTTTTCTAGAGGATTTAAATTAAATCAATCAATCAACCAATCAAGGAGCGGCTGGCCGAGTGGCTAGAGTGTCGGATTCTCCTTCGGGAGATGTGGATTCGAAACCCCGGTAAGGTGTGAATTTTTTTTTATGTCGGGGGAAATAGAAAACCATAACGTTCACAAATAGAGCGACTGCACTAGCCAGGCTGACTTAATTCCTCTGGCTCAAGACCCCCCCCCCCCCCCCCCCCCCCCGCCATCACCGCAATGTACTGTATAGGCAGTAAATGACAATCAATCAATCAATCAACCATCTTTCCCCTTTACTCTGGCAGACATTGATGAATGCGAAAGACCAGGCCTGTGCGAGCAAAATTGTATCAATCTGCAGGGGTCTTACCGATGCACCTGCTTCAGTGGATATCACGTCAGTGGTGCAGAGAATTCCAAATGTCAAGGTGAGTATCATCATCATCATCATCATGTGTCATGCCAATAAGCGTGGGCGGTCATGTTTCGCCATCTCACTCGATCATCAGAGTCGTGGATCAGCTAAGTGTTCTTGTATTGACCATGCCACGTGGTCAAGCCATCCAGGTATTTACTTCTCTGCCTTCCTCTTGTTCTCTTCCCCTTGATCTTGCCAGTTGTCACCAAGTTGTCCAGTTTATTTCTTCTCATAACGTGACCAAAAAATTGTGACTGTCTACGATTAATTTATGATTTTCATTTGTTTCTTGTAGGACTTGGTCATTGGTTTTTCTGTCTGTCCAAGGTATTCTTTATGGTGAGTATGACTTCTTCTTATTATTATAGCCCATGTTGTGTGGCGTTGGTGATAATGTATGTCCATAGCCCTCTGTCTCCTGTGCTGCCAAAGCCAATCATTTCTGATACAGATGTTCTTCTAAGTCAGTAGTATAGTATGCGCATT
This sequence comes from Cepaea hortensis, assembly GCA_963921405.1. Lineage (NCBI taxonomy): Eukaryota > Metazoa > Mollusca > Gastropoda > Stylommatophora > Helicidae > Cepaea > Cepaea hortensis. Next base: position 91,318,171 of record OY992883.1, on the reverse strand, counting down.
ATCCCCCAAATGGGTAGCCAAGAGGGGGTGCTCCCCGAGTATTTTGTTATATAGCTCTATGTGACGTCATCCGGCTCCCCGCAAAATCGACTCCCCATTCTAAATGGGGTGTCAAAGGGGTATAACTCATGAATCGTTCGGGTTTTTTTCTGGCACTATTACATCCCTTTAAAATCCGCCGACCGGTGTGCGTGTGCGCGTGCGTGTTCAGACCCAATAAAATATGTGAAAAATACGACCATTCACCGTCCTACAAACTATCGGGTGTTTTTCCAGTGCTTGACGTACCATGCATAGTTGCCCAGCTTAAAGCGTCCCCTAATCTTTTACGCTATGTTAATCACGGATTACAGGTCAGTTCAACCTTGTTGCCACTTCCTGTTACAAGGGCAGCGCGTGTAGTGACGCACGTAAATCCTACGTCATACACCTGACCGACCTTGTCTGAACCTGTCACATATTGTATGGGCAGCATTATTGACCAGATAGAATGCCTATTCAGTGTACCGGATGCGTGTTATTTAAGCCGTATTAGGGGACAATACCACTTGTCGTTAATACTCAAAGTGTCCTCTGGGCTGTTTCCTGTAGCAAGGTGACTCGGATTAGGGGACAATACCAGTAGTGATGTATGGACGATACTACCTGGAAATCGCACAGGGGCGGTTATGTGGCGTCCCAGGGGTCTGTGGTTCGAACCGGGGAATGGTTTGTTTGTTGTTTTGTTTTACAATTTTTATATTTTTTGTGGTAGGAATTGGAAGTTGGGAAATGTTGGTAGGTGGAAAAAAATGTTGGGTATTTGTATGTTTTGGGTGTATATTTTAAATGAAAACCTTAAAATAAGTAAAAATGGCCGTTATTATTGTGTGTAATAGATATGTGTTAGTGAAATTCGTTCATAAGGGTTGGGTGGCGGTTATTAGTGGTCTGTAGAGGTCGTAGTGGTCGAGTGAGGAAACTGTTAGGGAAAGTACGTGTAGTGAAACGGTGATGGTTAAAGTGGTATTTGACGTGGTCAAGTAGTGGTCTGGTAGTCGAAAAGTGGTCGAATGACCAGTTAAACTGTCGAGAAAAGTACGTGTAGTGAAAATGTGATGGGTAAAGTGAGGAGAAGACAGTAGCTGTAGTAATAACTGTAGAATGAGAGGAAGCAGTAGTACGTTTATTAATAGTAGTAATATTAGTTGTAGCGACAGCAATAGTAGCTGTTGCATTGGTAGAGATACAAGTCTCTTTATCGGAATGTGTAAAAGTCACACAAACACAAAGACGGATACACAAAGACACATACGTGCAGACACATAAACACAAACACACACACACGCATAAACAAACAAACACGTACAGACAAGAACAAAGATCCATACACACACACAAAAGCACAGAGACATCACACGTGCAGACACACAACATTCTCAAAGACACATACATACAGACACATAAACACAAAGACATACACATACAGATATGAATAGTGACAACTACACATAACCACACACACACACACACACACACACGTAAGACAAGAACAAAGATCCATACATGCATAAACACACACACACACAAGTACTTAGACACCACACGTACAGACAAGAACAAAGATCCATACACGCATAAACAAACACATACACACACACAAAACACACACATACAGATATGAACAGTGACAACTACACACAACCGCACACACAGTAAGACAAGAACAAAGATCCAAACATGCATAACACACACACACACACACACACACACACACACACACACACACACACACACACAAGTACTTAGACATCACACGTACAGGCAAGAACAAAGATCCATACACGCATAAATAAACACACACACAAGTACTTAGACACCACACGTACAGACAAGAACAAAGATCTATACACGCATAAACAAACACACACACAAGTACAGAGACATCACATGTACAGACAAGAACAAAGATCCACACACACACACACACACACACACACACACACACACACACACACACACACACACAAACACACAAACACACACACACAAACACACGCATACACGAACACAAGTACAGACATATAAAACGTGTACATACAGACATGAACAGTGACAAATACACACAAACACAAATACAGACAAGAAAGACACACAGTGGAACAAATACACACTGAAACGCAAAGGTATTGAGACTGCGAACAGCACAACCTTCCTGTTAACGGACGCCAATGTCCGAGAAATATTCCTACTACTACTACTACTACTACTACTACTACTACTACTACTACTACTACTACTACTACTACTACTACTACTACTACTACTACTACTACTACTACTACTACTACTACTACTACTACTACTACTACTACTACTACTACTACTACTACTACTACTACTACTACTACTACTACTACTACTACTACTACTACTACTACTACTACTACTACTACTACTACTACTACTACTACTACTACTACTACTACTACTACTACTACTACTACTACTACTACTACTACTACTACTACTACTACTACTACTACTACTACTACTACTACTACTACTACTACTACTACTACTACTACTACTACTACTACTACTACTACTACTACTACTACTACTACTACTACTACTACTACTACTACTACTACTACTACTACTACTACTACTACTACTACTACTACTACTACTACTACTACTACTACTACTACTACTACTACTACTACTACTACTACTACTACTACTACTACTACTACTACTACTACTACTACTACTACTACTACTACTACTACTACTACTACTACTACTACTACTACTACTACTACTACTACTACTACTACTACTACTACTACTACTACTACTACTACTACTACTACTACTACTACTACTACTACTACTACTACTACTACTACTACTACTACTACTACTACTACTACTACTACTACTACTACTACTACTACTACTACTACTACTACTACTACTACTACTACTACTACTACTACTACTACTACTACTACTACTACTACTACTACTACTACTACTACTACTACTACTACTACTACTACTACTACTACTACTACTACTACTACTACTACTACTACTACAACCATAGGTTGGCGGGTCCCTACGTCATCGACGCCATATGTCAAAGTCATTAAGTGGGCGGCCGGTGGCGTGAAGAAGTGATTCATCGGTCGCACGGAGACGGACGGGCGGTTGTGTGAGAAAAAAGCATGGCGTTGTCTACAAAACGCCACGTCAGCCGTGTAGTGTCGTTTGCAGAAAGCAGATAGTGTATAAAATAGACGGCATCTCTTGTGAGCAGCTACTCTGTGCCAGCCGTTCGTGTTACAGCAAATATTTTACTATTGTTCACGTGATAACTAGGCTAACCGACAACGACATAGTTATTTGTGAAACAGGCTGGTGTGACAAATAGTACTAATATAACAATGGTTGCTTAGCTTTGTTCGTGTAGTGACATGATTCAATCTCTGATGTCGGCATCTGATGTTTGATAAACAGTGAAACATATATTGCTTTGTATTGAGACCAGTGTGTATAGTGACTTATTTCATAAGATACTTTTCATTTTCTGAAATACAGCTTTTGTTGCCCTATTATGCCCTTAGTCTCTTTTGTGCACCTTCCATCTGACGTTATAAATGTCCCTAGGTATATAAAATTATCCACATTGATAAGACTTTTCTCTTCTATTTTTCTCTTTCTTTTAGTGTTCGTAATGCACATCTTGTCTTTTTGTCCCTTTTCCTTCCACACATCCATACTGCTCTTCACCAATTTCTATTGTTAATGTTCCTCCTTGTTCTTCTCATTATAATTCTGAGTAGAATCATAATGTTATAGGCATCTGTAAAGAACACAGTTTGTCATTTATCTTAGCAGTGATCATACAGGTCGATGACCATATTCATTGTCTAACGTCTAGAAGGTTAAGGGACAGCTGATTTATCTCCAGTAGGATGGGAAATTTGCCCAATCAGCAGAAAATCGGTTGTGGTGTAATGACTGTTAGTGTCCCGAGGTATGATACGATGAAAATCGGCTAGAAAATGTTGTAGATATGGTGTTCAAGAGATCAATAATGCAGTCGCAGATTTAAGAAAGGCCAACTTCATAACAGACACTGTTGTTTGGAGACTTTACGGTATTGCGGTTGTGAAAAGGACAACGGGTCATAGAAGCGGACAAAAGAAATGATATGTTAGCTAGACTTCGAGAAAGTTCTGGTATTGTTGAGAGCTGGAACAATGGAAGGTTAGTGTATCGGGTATTGAGGCTAGGCAAGTTGAATATATCCGCAATAGGAAATGGTCCCGATCAGGGTGAAAAATATAACAGACAACAACTGAGAATTACACATCTATTGAAAAATGACAAAACGAAAAACACTGAGACAATTAAAAAAAAGTTGCACTTGAAGACCCTGAAAATGTTCAGTTAAATGTTAGTACCTGGTAAAGAAAATACTTCTGTTGTCAGATGTAATTAAGGAAAATGATAATAATAAGGCATATTATGGAAATGAGAACAACACAGATATTATGAGTTTGAAGCTTGCAGCTTTGAAATGGGAAAATAATGATAAACGAGAAAAGTAAAATGTACTCTGCGGTCGGTATGGTACAGTGGGCGTCTTTATTGGCAATAAGCAGCATTGGAGACTTGAAGATATGGGTAATATAAAGTGGTATAATGACCACGCAGAGGTTGGGTTTTGGAAAGCAGTAAGTTGTGAGCTGAAGTGAGTATACTGTGAGAGCAAGTGGGTATGTAAGCAGGTTATCTTTATTTGTTGGTGTTAAGACCATCCTCATTTGATGTTCAGATCAATTTAATTTTTTGTCATTGTTGTTTAGGTAGTTAAATCACACACACACACACACACACACACACACACACACACACACACACACACACACACACGCACGCACGCACACACACACACACACACACACACACACACACACACACATATATATATATATATATATATATATATATATATATATATATATATATATATATACAGAGAGCGAGAGAGAGAGAATTGGTGACAGGTAGAACAACGAAATGTTATGAAATACAGAGAACAACGTAGAAAATGTAGTAAGACGAGCTCTGAATTGAGCCACACCACTGGCTGTGATATGCAAGTGAAGTGCTGTTTATTCGTGTGGTCTTGGAAAGTCGTTGACAGTAAGGATGGCACTTTAAGGCGTTGGCGAGGTTGCAGACTGCTGACGGTTGTTTATAGACGACATACAATAACTTATTTATACCAAGACTGAATAACTGGAACATATAGGTCGAGCGGATATGTTGTCACGATCAGTAATTGCTATGTTACACTTTTTGACACATCCTGTTTAGTTGACGTGTATTGTATGATATGTTCTTGTTGTCTTTGTGTATCTCATCTCATTCTATAACGTATTCTTTAATAGCTCCCCAATTTGGGAAATTTCATGGAAAGTGTATGTTAGAATAAGATGTGTCTTGTGTTGTACTGTGTGTTGGAGTAGTGTGAATTTCAAATGTGGTGATCATTTTGATGGCGTGGCGTTTGTAGTGCTAGTACTGGTTTGCAATCTATGTATAGTCCGGTTTATTTTGTGTGTATTATTTGTCTTAGGTATGAGTGTCTTTGACTTCCCCCCCCCCTTCTTTTCTGGTGCCTATCTAGTCGGTGATAGATCGTCTGTGTCAACAACATAACTTCTACCTGTGACAAAAAAAAAAGGTATAATGAAATTAAAGTTTATGATGTCGTTGATATTAAAAACCAACAAGTGATGGTTGTTTGAGTGATGTATCAAGAGAAATTGATATGAAAAACTCGGTATGTGGCACATTTTTGCCCATTCAGGTCTGGTAGATGAGCAGGCGGACAGAAGTTGTGGCGTACATATTTTCTTATCTGACTGTTGAAGTGATACATATAAACTGTACTTTTGTCTGGCAGTGAAACGTGGCCATGAGCAGATAAGTTGTAAATCATTGGAAATGGGTTTCTGGGAAAAGATGAAACGACCTCTATGAGATGAAACGACCTCTATGAGAAGAAAAAAAAATTTAAGTGTAAATACACTCTGTGGACTAACGGATATAGAAAGGAGAGAGAGAGAGAGAGAGAGAGAGAGAGAGAGAGAGAGAGAGAGAGAGAGAGAGAGAGAGGTCAAATACACAAGTACACACCTTGAAACAGAGAGACAATATTAAACCGACACAAGGATCTGCAAACGAGTCAAGACCACGAATAATGTCAAGAACAATAACATATTTTCATTAAATTTTTTTTAATATATGGATAGTTATACACGTGTCTTCTTTCTTGGGTCCCCCAGTGGTATACAGTTGTATGAGTAGTCCTGGGCTTCCCGTCTCCGGGCTGGTGGGCTCTGATCACACATCTGACTATAGATTGGTTGACTATCAAACAGCGATGGTGTCGTCGAGGTCATCACACAGCTACTCGCCCTATACCTTGTTTGTCTTAACCTCCAGAATGAAGACACGCATGAGAGTTGGAGTGACTCAGAACCATCATGCAAAAAATCCGAATACTTCTTTTTAATTAGCCCGACTAAGGCCAGTTGTTAGTGTCATACGTTTACTAAAATCACCCGGTGGTGTTGGTCGTCACTTTCTTCTAATACCACCACCTGATTGGGTAGCATGGTTGACAGCTCCTTGCAGTACGCCCTAAGGGATGTCAAACTGGCCCTATCATTTTGTTGGATATCCGCTTCCTCTGCTACTATGTGAGCAGTAGTGTGTTTCTGTGCTTTAGAGGTATGGGTGTCTAAGGGTGTCGTCCTTTCTCGTGATGCTAATGTGGGTGTCTGGTGGTGTGTTCGTAAGTGACGTTGTAGGTTATCCTTCCTATTATAAAGATTGCCACATAACTGACAGGCATATATTTCATTATTATGGCAGTGAATGGTCCCACTGTCGCGGGTGAAGTGTTGAAACAACGTGAAGAATTTGTCGCAAGTGGCACACTGGTGGTGATAGTCTGCTACTTGAGTAGTTATTACACTACGAGGATGCCAAAAATATACACGTGGCTCTGTCCTCTGGTGTGGTGATGATGCACCTGATATGTTGATGCAGTTGTAGGAATTGATTCTGGTGTAGATGTATTCATAAGTGCCTGATGCTGTGTTCGTATGTGTCGTTGAAGATTGTCTTTTCTGTTGAAATGTTGTCCAAAGATATGACATAAGTGTACTTGATCCTCATGAGTGTGAATGGTCCGAATGTGGCGAGTGAACTTATACTTATCACAAAAAGATTTGTCGCACACTGAGCACATGAAAGCAGATTTGCTAGTACTGGCCATATTGATAGAACAAAACGTACTGCTAATATTGCTTGTATATGAATAATTCACACAACTGTGTTGTTCTGTACTGTCAAGTTTCACAAAGCACTGACGAAAGTTCCACACTTTCGCTTGTAGAACCGCAAAAAAGTTCTGGTGTATACACAAGCAATGCGCGGACTGAATCTCTATACACAAGCAATGCGAGGACTGACTCTCAATAAGCACTGGTCTCAATACAAAACAATATATGTTTCACTGTTTATCAAAAATAAGATGCCGACATCACAGATTGAATCATGTCACTACACGAACAACGCTAAGCGAGCACTGTTATATTAGTACTGTTTGTCACACCAGCCTGTTTCACAAATAACTCTGTCGTTGTCAGTTAGCCTAGTTATCACGTGAACAATAGTAAAATATTTGCTGTAACACGAAAGGCTGGCACATAGTAGCTGCTCACAAGATAAGCCGTCTATTTTATACACTATCTGCCTTTTGCACACGACACTACACGACTGACGTGGCGTTTTGTAGACAACGCCATGCTTTTTTTTTCTCACACAACCGCCCGTCCGCCTCCGTGCGACCGATGTTTCACTTCTTCACGCCACTGGCCGCCCACTTAATGACTTTTATATATGGCGTCGATGACGTAGGGACCCGCCAACCTATGGTTGTAGTAGTAGTAGTAATGGTTGGAATTTTTCTAGTACACCCGCGTCCGTTAACTTGAAGGTTGTGCTGTTCGCAGTGTATGTACATTTTCGTTCCAGTGTGTATTTGTTCCATTGTGTGTCTTTCTTGTCTGTATTTGTGTTTGTGTGTATTTGTCACTGTTCATGTCTGTATGTACACGTTTTTATGTGTCTGTACGTGTGTTCGTGTGTGTGGTTCTGTTCGTGAATGCGTGTGTTTGTTTGTGTGTATGGATCTTTGTTCTTGTCTGTACGTGTGATGTCTCTGTACTTGTGTGTGTGTGTTTGTTTATACGTGTATGGATCTTTGTTCTTGTCTGTACGTGTGGTTTCTATGTACTTGTGTGTGTGTTTATTTATGCGTGTATGGATCTTTGTTCTTGTCTGTACGTGGGATGTCTAAGTACTTGTGTGTGTTTATGCTTGTATAGATCTTTGTTCTTGTCTGTACGTGTGTGTGTGGTTGTGTGTAGTTGTCACTATTCATATCTGTATGTGTGTGTCTTTGTGTTTATGTGTCTGTATGTATGTGTCTTTGAGGTTGTTGTGTGTCTGCATGTGTGATGTCTCTGTGCTTGTGTGTGTGTATGGATCTTTGTTCTTGTCTGTACGTGTTTGTTTGTTTATGCGTGTGTGTGTGTTTGTGTTTATGTGTCTGCACGTATGTGTCTTTGTGTATCCGTCTTTGTGTTTGTGTGACTTTTACACATTCCGATAAAGAGACTTGTATCTCTACCAATGCAACAGCTACTATTGCTGTCGCTACAACTAATATTACTACTATTAATAAACGTACTACTGCTTCCTCTTATTCTACACTTACTACTACAGCTACTGTCTTCTTCTCACCTCACCCATCACAATTTCACTACACTTACTTTCCTCGACAATTTACCTGGTCATTCGACCACTTTACCACTACCAGACCACTACTTGACCACGTCATCTACCACTTTAACCATCACCGTTTCACTACAGTACTTTCCCTAACAGTTTCCTCACTCGACCACTACGACATCTACAGACCACTAATAACCGCCACCCACCCTTTATGAACGAATTTCACTAACACATATCCAATACAAACAATAATACCGGCCATTTTTACTTATTTTAAGGTTTTAATTTAAAATATACACCCAAAACATACAAATTCTCCAATTTTTCCCCCCACCCACCAACATTTCCCAACTTACAATTCCCACCACAAAAACATAAAAAAAAATTTAAAACAAAACAACAAACCAACAATTCCCCGGTTCGAACCACGGACCCCCGGGACGCCCATCCACCGCCCCTGCGAGATTTCCAGGTAGTAGCGTCCATACATCACTACTGGTATTGTCCCCTAATCCGAGTCACCTTGCTACAGGAAACAGCCCAGAGGACACTTTGAGTATTAACGACAAGTGGTATTGTCCCCTAATCTGGCTTAAATAACACGCATCCGGTACACTGAATAGGCATTTTATCTGGTCAATAATGCTACCCATACAACATGTGACAGGTTCTGACAAGATCGGTCAGGTGTTTGACGTAGGATTTACGTACGTCACTACTCGCGCTGCCTTTGTAACAGGAAGTGGCGACAAGGTTGAGCCGACCTGTAATCCGTGATTAACATAGCGTAAAAGATTAGGGGACGCTTTAAGCTGGGCAACTATGCATGGTACGTCAAGCACTGGAAAAACACCTAACAGTTTGTAGGACGGTTACCGGTCGTATTTTTCACATATTTTATTGGGTCTGAACACGGTCCACTAGCGCCATGCGCCCGCACACGCACATCGATGGCCGGATTTTAAAAGGATGTAATAGTGCCAGAAAAAACCCGATCGATTCATGAGTTATACCCCATTTAGAATGGGGAGTCAATTTTGCGGGGAGCCGGATGACGTCACATAGAGCTATATAACAAAATACTCGGGGAGCACCTCCTCTTGGCAACCTATTTTGGGGGATAACGTTCATTCTATACTACTTACGCCGCGATTTTAAACTGCCCAAATCTTCTCCTCTTGGTATCCCCCTGCTTCTTCTTCCCTAGAGCTTTCTCCTTGTTACGATATACTCTCGATTTTCCCGTTTTATAGCACGCCCAAAGAATGTGGGATGTCTTCTTCTGATGCGAATAAACAGTTCTCTTTGAGAGTTAACGTCTTTCAAGATATCTCCATTACTCTTTCTATACGTCCATGATGTTCTCATAATTCGTGTATAAAACCAAGTCTCTACAGTTTCCACAAAATTCCCCCCTTGTCTGCTAATTGTCCATGATTCGCTTTTGTACATCAGGATTGGCTAAATATAGCTCTTAAAATCTTTAAAATCTCTTTTCCTCACCTCGGTTAGCATAAAAAATTGCGGCGAGAATTTGACATAGTCTACTACTGACACCTGGATGTCTTGACAGACGATAAGCTTGTTACAGTGTGCCCCAAAACAGGCATAACAACTACAACACATGGCGGTTGCAAATGTGACTGATCAGACCTCTCCATAACACACAGTCTGAGTTGAATAGAAGAGACCATGTGTTGCCCATGCAGCATTATCCCTCTCTCGGCCTGCCTAGTTTACTCCAGAGGAAATATAACACCAATACATCTGCATCAAGACAAGCTGCAGACACTGCCGCATCAGCAAAGCAATGCAATAACTGTCGGTCAGTCGGAGGTTCGATCACAGATCAAATGTCGACCAAGGCTTAAGGCCTGGTCTGCCCTGCCATAACGCCTAGTCTTTAGGTTGTATTTCCCCGCACCAGAATAAGGCGTGCACTCTCTCAATTCCGCTCCTCCACCCGAAGATGTTGGCACAATGTGGGGTGTCGGGTATGACGAGCACAGCCCAATATTCTGCGCCGACAGAATGCGGGTAGTACCGTGTACAGTCATACAGTAGCTCAGTCATATCTGACTCAGAGTTGACAGTTCTGACTTAGTCAAACTGTGATAAAACACAGATTCATAGGTTCAACTGTTCACACACAGATTCATAGGTTGCGGTGCCATAGACCATGGCTCCCCACAGCTCGGGTCACCATCAAGTCAAATGACCACACACACTTTTACCGGCTGTTTGTAAAGTCTCACTACACTTTGTATGTAATATAAATTTGAAAATTTCTTTCTTACGTTGATAACATCATTCTGTTTGGAGTGCAAAGAATTACTCCAGCAGACGACAGTCATTCCCTGCATAGTGCTTCACAAATGATTGTGGAGCACATCTTTTGATGACATCATGTACTGTACTTCATTTTTCAAATTTATTGTACATACACAGTGTATTGAGATTTTAAAAACACCTGGTAGCTGCAAAAATGTGCTCAGTCCGGTTCACAGAGCCATTGCAGCTATCGCAGGGCTGACCACAACGCAAACTACAGGTTTTGGACACAAACAGATATAAACTATCACAAGGTTGTCTCGCATTAACCTTCTCTAGATGCCGTTAACATTGGAAGTTATCAACCTTTCATAAAAAGAGAAACTTGACAAACCTTTAGGTTTAACGCAATCATTTTAGTTGTGTGTTTACATTTGTTCGTTGTTGGAGAAGCCGGGCGTGGCAAAGTCTGCTCCGAGGAGAGTGGCCGGGCTATATGAGATAAAACCCGGTGCAATTAAGTCGATTATTTTGCCTTGTAAACCCCCCCCCCCCCCCCACCACCACCCACCCTTTATGTATTAGATGGAGAGCTTATGTGAATATTCAAAGGGCATTGGTAACAGTTAAAGGTACTACAGGTAGCGTGTAGCATGTGTGGACTCAGTTCAAAGCGAGCAAGCACACACACACACACACACACACACACACACACACACACACACACACACACACACACACCACACTCCCACAAATAAAACCCTAAGTCCGGATCATAAAGCTGCCAACTTATTTAACAATCTGAGACCGAGTAAGAAATGCTACTATCAGACAGACTGTGGGATCAACACCTTGTGCCACATTTATTGAAAGACAGAAGATCAAGTGGTTTGGCCATCTCGTTAAAATGCATCATCATCAAATACAAGCACTGGCCCTACATCAAAGATCAACTGCGACGAGAGCAAGAGGACGCCCGAGAATAAAATGGATTGACGACATCAAAGACATTGTACACTCACACGGAATGACTCTATCGGGCGCTAGAACACCAGTTGTTCCTCCCCACGACGCTTGACGGCAAAAGTGGATGATGATGATGATGATGATGATGATGATGATGATGATGATGATGATGATGATGATGATGATGATGATGATGATGATGATGATGATGATGATGACGTTTGCCCTCCAGTCTACTATTCCATTAGTCCATCAGACACTGCAAAATGAGTCTAGCGTATGTTAAGGGGGCTGAGTGGTCTCGAGGTATGGTGTCCGCCTCGAGTGCTAGAGGTCCCGGGTTCAAGCTCCGGTGAGGACCGGGATTTGTTCACGTGGATTTCTAGTAACAAAATTGCTCTTGGTCTTTGGGTAGTGAGATCGGACGCCCGTGTGTATTGTTTCGCACGTAAACCATCCCTTGACAGTTGGAAATCGAAAAAGAGTAGCCTAACGGCGAAACATTTCGAGTTAAAAATCTATCTAAAGTATTTCATGATCCTCTCCGGTGCTACGGAGTTCGTGTACTGAGCTGAGATTCTCCGGACTCAGGCTTGAGTCAGGAGTAGAACCGAGCACTTATGGATTACACCTGTGTGCCATGATGTTAACCCGTCGACTAAACTAAACTTAAAAAAACAAAACATGTACAGGCCTAGCAGTTCATAGTCCATAGGCATCATCTGTCTTGTTATTATTTTAACATTTCATATTTTGAATGCAGAAATTGAACCCTGCTCTGCCGCCGTGGATGTTTTATTTGTGGTGGATTCCACCAACAGTATGGGGTACAACAACTTCCAGATTGTTCTTTCTTTCGCTGCCGAGGTGGTTCGTCACTTCGAGATCGGCAACAGCAAAGGCAGATTTGGAGTCCTCTTGTTTAGCGACTCCGTGGAGACTTTGTTTGGACTTAACGAGTACAAGACCGTTGAGAGCATCACAGAGGTTAGTGGACGCGGCTACTTTGTGTAGCCATCTCTGCACTGTGCGACCATCTCTATCTTGTTTATGTATCTTTACTCCGGTTAGCCATCTTTACACCGTTTAGCTATCTCTGTTTGTTTAACCATCTCTAAAACTTTTAGCCATCTCAACTCCGCTTAGCCATCTCTATACCCTGTAACATTCTCAACACAGTTTAATCATCTCTATACTGTTTAGCCAGTTCTACTCTATGTAACCATCTCTACTCTATGTAGTCCTCTCTACTCTATGCAACTATCTCTACTCCGTTTAGCGATCTCTACACCGTTTAGCTATCTTTACTCCGCTTAGCCATCTCTACACCGTTTAGCCATCTCAACCCTGTTTAGCCATCTCTACACCATTTAGCCATCTCTACTCTGTGTAGCCATCTCTACTCTGTGTAGCCATATCTTCTATATGTAGCTATCTATAAACCGTTTAGCCATCTACACACCATTCAGCCATCTCTACACCATTTGTGTGGCCATCTCTACTTCTTTCAGCCATTTCTCCACCCTTGACTCATTTCTATTATAAGTAGTCATCCCTACTCTATGCAGTCATATCGACTCCTTATAGCCATCTCTACTCTGTTTAGCCAGATTACAACGCACGCCTGTGGCTTGTGCAAGCATGGTTCGATTCGCAGCATGGACTGTGAATTTTTCAGCTTCCTTATCCCGGGGTAGTGCATTGGACTTCTAGCTTCCTCGGACAAGGGCACTACACTCGGAGGTCATGCATGCACGTTGTGCAGGTTAAGAAATCACGGGCAGTCGGAAATTTAAAAAAAAATGTATTCTGAATAGGCCGTAGCCTAAATGTAAACCAAAATTAGAAAACAATTACCCACAAAGAAGAGAAGCGTCTGGCAGTGTGGCCAGAATGCCGGTTGATCCTTGTGCGTTCGCAATGTTTGCCTTAATTCACATTCAGGATTTTAAAGGGTATCTGTTTCATCGTTATAAACTTTTTTCCTGCCGTCTTATATTTACTCACACCCAAGGATTATATCTTTAATGTGTCCACGTTAAAGTTAGTTGCGTAACCTTTATAGGACGTCGCAGTCGCTCCAGCATTTGTTGCTGTTATTATCTCTTGGCAAGTTTAGGTTCAGTAGTTTGTCATTGCTTTCTGAACGACCGGCACCCATATCATTTCTTTTAAAAAAACCAACGAAAGGCGGTAGTCTGCTGCCAAATCGCCTACAGCTGTGTTTAGATCACGGGTTTACGGGATTACAAACTGCGTCTGTTACCTCTTCGCCACAGAGCGGGCAATAGGTCCAAAGAGTACTGAAATCATGAAAAGCGGCGAATTTTCTTTCATGTTTTGGCGAAAACGTATTGAATTCACGCTAACAAACTTGTTTTACAGCAATGCATGTCACCTCTGGAAACATCTGTTCCACTATGTGACGTGCAGGAAATTCGTGTGCGCTGCGTAGAATATTCATTATTGCAGACTGATGTTTTCATATGAAGGTGTAATAAACTTCATAATAAGCACTACATCCATCCATCCATCATGTGCCATGCCGGTAAGCGTGGGCGGTCATGTTCTGCCATCTCACTCGATCAACAGAGTCGTGGATCAGTTCCGTGTTTTTGTCTCGACCATGCCACAAGGCCAAGCCATCCAGATACTTGTTTCTAGGTCTTCCCCTTGGTCTGTTCCCCTCGATCTTACCAGTTGTCACCAAGTTCTCCAAATCATTTCTTCTCATAACATGCCCAAAAAATTGTGACTGTCTACGTCTAATGTCTCTGATCAGTTTACGATCTTCATTTGTTTCTTGAAGGACTTGTTCATTGGTCTTTCTGGCTGTCCATGGTATTCTTTGCATTTTCCTCAGAAACCACATTTCTACAGCCATCAGATATTTTTCAGCCTGGCTGCTCATTGTCCAAGCTTCACATCCATATAAAAGTACAGGTTCTATGTAGCATCTCAACACTCTTTTTCTCGTTTCAATTGACATCTTTTTATTGGTCAGTATGTTTTTCATCTTGCTAAAGGCTACTTTTGCCATGGCGATTCTTGTTCTAATCTCTTCAAGGCATCTCCCATCAGATGTTATTACTGTTCCGAGGTAATTGTACCTATTCACTTGTTGAAGAGTATTCCCATTTACTTGTATATTACACTGTGGTATTTCGTTCTTCTTAGTGACGACCATAATCTGTGTCTTTTTACAATTTAATTCTAACCCTTGTTGTTCACTATGTGTAACAACCGCATCTACTAAATTTTGCAGGTCCTGTTCATTGTCTGCAATCAAGACTGTATCATCTGCATATCTAATGTTATTGATGCATCGTCCCCCAATGTTGATTCCTTCCATATTTTCAATATTTCTGAAAATATTTTCACTGTACATCGCTGACCCGTAAATTAAATACCTCATTAAACAAACATTGAGATGTGCTGTACAATCTCCAGAACAACAATTCTTTTGTTGGGTGTACATAATGATAAGATTAAATGCTAAATCTCATCATTTTCCATCAGTTGTTTGCTGAGTTATGGATTTTTATATGGGGGGGGGGGTGTGGGGTGGGGTGGGGGGGGGGGGGTAAACATTTGTGAACGCACTATAACTTGGAGTGCACTTCTGTAAAATGCAGTATGTGATTCTTCTTTTCTTAGACGCTTCTGACTGCCGAGTACCTTGGTGGAGTTGCAGTTACCAACGAGGTGTTTGACTTCATCAGAGAGAATAATTTGTTCAGTACTGCAGCCGGTGGGAGGTCTAACGCTCTTGACACCGTAGTTTTGTTTACTGACGACCGCTCCACTAACCCTGATCTAAGTAAGTCTACTCGTGTGTTGATCGGTTAGAATCTTGTTTCTGTTAATAATTTTTATTCTTTCCGCGTTTGGCGCTAAGAGGCAAAAGAAGTGCCTGTGGGGTTCATAGCGAAAGTTAATGAATCGTGTTTAGTGCAGGAGAGCTTGGCATAAGATACCACGAAATATAGTCTGAGAATTGAGGTGGAGGCAGTCACAGCGGCTCTCCGCTAGCTGGAGAATAAACTGCACACATACACGTTATAATTGTAATGGTATCGCAAAGCATGCTGAGAAAGGTGTATGGAGGCATGCTTCGTTTAGAGTGGTATGCTTCAATTAAAACACAAAAAAATCAGTAATAGGGTGCATCTGTTGGATCTTTTCCCTAGGACCTGCTGGTGTGGTGGGAAACAAGCAGGCGACAGATTGGTTGGGTTTGCAGCGTTGGCTGGTATATTGGTGCAGGAAAAGGCAGACGTGATCAGGGCATTCTGGGATTGACTGCGGCGTCCTGTAAAGGATATGCAACTAACTTTCTTTGTAAAGTTTACAACGACACAACGAACGACGTTTAGATTATAATAATCTTCGCCAGGAACACAAGCAGATCTAAAGAAAAATATGAAATTAGAAATTTAGTAATAATAAATCACATATCATTCGTTATAAGGAAGGTGGCGCAGAAGTTCAGTTATGAAAGGTACCAAATAAGAAAATGTGAAGCCGAAGGTGTGCAAACAGTTAGATATGAATATATAGAGGGAAGTGCCTATTGATATTTAGAGAAAAGTGTTTATGGAAATATAGAGGGAAGTTGCTATGGATATATATTGGGAAGTCGCTATGTATTTATAAAGGGAAGTCGCTATGGACATATAGAAGGAAGTCGCTATGGATATATAGAGGGAAGTCGCTATGGATATATAGAAGGAAGTCGCTATGGATATATAGAGGGAAGTCGCTATGGATATATAGAAGGAAGTCGCTATGGATATATAGAAGGAAGTCGCTATGGATATATAGAAGGAAGTCGCTATGGATATATAGAGGGAAGACGCTATGGATATATAGAGGGAAGACGATATGGATATATAGAGGGAAGTCGCTATGGATATATAGAGGGAAGACGATATGGATATATAGAGGGAAGTCGCTATGGATATATAGAGGGAAGTCGCTATGGATATATAGAAGGAAGTCGCTATGGATATATAGAAGGAAGTCGCTATGGATATATAGAAGGAAGTCGCTATGGATATATAGAGGGAAGACGCTATGGATATATAGAAGGAAGTCGCTATGGATATATAGAGGGAAAGGGAAGACGCTATGGATATATAGAGGGAAGTCGCTATGGATATATAGAGGGAAGACGCTATGGATATATAGAAGGAAGTCGCTATGGATATATAGAAGGAAGTCGCTATGGATATATAGAGGGAAGTCGCTATGGATATATAGAAGGAAGTCGCTATGGATATATAGAGGGAAGTCGCTATGGATATATTGAGGGAAGTCGCTATGGATATATAGAGGGAAGTCGCTGTGGATATATTGAGGGAAGTCGCTATGGATATATAGAGGGAAGTCGCTATGGATATATTGAGGGAAGTCGCTATGGATATATAGAGGGAAGTCGCTATGGATATATTGAGGGAAGTCACTATGGATATATAGAGGGAATTCGCTATGGATATATTGAGGGAAGTCGCTATGGATATATAGAGGGAAGTCGCTATGGATATATAGAGGGAAGTCGCTATGGATATATAGAAGGAAGTCGCTATGGATATATAGAAGGAAGTCGCTATGGATATATAGAGGGAAGTCGCTATGGATATATAGAGGGAAGTCGCTATGGATATATAGAGGACGTCGCTATGGATATATAGAGGAAGTCGCTATGGATATATAGAGGGAAGTCGCTATGGATATATAGAAGGAAGTCGCTATGGATATATAGAGGGAAGTCGCTATGGATTTATAGAGGGAAGTCGCTATGGATATATATAGAGAAGTATAAACTGGGCGTCAAGGTAATAATTTGGCTAGGACTCTTATCTGCCGGTTTGGTGGTCATGGTCATGTGTTCGAATTCCACTCGAAGCGGCAATGTTTGAAAAATTGACTTGCACTTCCAGGTCGACCCAGCCTAAATTGACTACAAAAATTGACTTGCTCTCCCAGGTCGACCCAGCCTAAAATGAATACCAAAATTGACTTGCTCTCCCAGGTCGACCTAGTCTAAAATGACTACAAAAATTGACTTGCTCTCCCAAGTCGACCTAGCCTAAAATGACTACAAAAATGGACTTGCTCTCCCAGGTCGACCTAGTCTAAAATGACTACAAAAATTGACTTTCTCTCCCAGGTCGACCTAGCCTAAAATGACTACAAAAATGGACTTGCTACCCCAGGTCGACCTAGCCCAAAATGACTACAAAAATTGACTTGCTCTCCCAGGTCGACCTAGCCTGAAATGACTACAAAAATGGACTTGCTCTCCCAGGTCGACCTAGCCTAAAATGACTACAAACATTGACTTGCTCTCCCAAGTCGACCTAGCCTGAAATGATTACAAAAATGTACTTGCTTTCCCAGGTCGACCTAGCCTAAAATGATTACACAAATTGACTTGCTCTCCCAGGTCGACCTAGCCTAAAGTGGCTACAGGAAATGTTCTGGAAAGTAAAGGCGCCCGGCGTGATAATGACCGCAACGTCCCTTTAGTTCCGATTGATCTATAAATATATGCAGCTAGCACCATATACCCAATACTAATCAACGCTGAGTGCGCTCGCTCTTAAACTTCCGGTGTGCTGATGCTGGGGTAGCGGGTTCAACCCCTACAACAGTTAGTTGGACTAAAATATTGACTTCTCGCTCTTGACTTGGGGTCGTAAATTACAAGTACCTCAGAAGTCACTGTGTATTCGCCTGATGGCGAGGGATACTGGTAATACGGAAAGCTACTCCGCACGCAAAAATCAGCCCAGTGCTGTTAGAAGTAGTAGCGCGTATATGGTCAACAGTTTAGTTCACAGCGAGGGAACTCATCTCATCTCATCATGTTCCTCTTGAACTTTGCGGTGTCGAGGTGAAGTATAAACAGCGGCAGAGTGCCCGATTATGGGCTTCATATATCGATATTCCCATGGACTGGGCTATTCCCTCTGTCCACCATTTACGTGGTCAGTCTCTTCTTTTGCTTTCATTTGGTCTGTACATCATTGCTTGTTGTGGTATGCTGTTAGTTGGTAACCTAGTTACATGGCCAAACCATTTGACTTCCTACCCTGTAAATGGCGATAGGAAACGCTAAAATAAAATAAAGAGTTATAATAATTTCAATGGATGTTATTTCAGCGAGGGTGGCCGCGGAGAACCTCAAAAACAGCGGTGTAAAGATCATTGTTGTGGGCATCGGTGACGGTGTGTCGAAATCAGAACTGTCCAGTGTTGCTAGCACACCAGACGACTTTATCCACGCCACCGACTTTGAACACATCGACTATATTCAGGAGGAGCTTGATTGGCGTATCTGTCCAGGTACGTACTTAGTCATTCAGTTTGTTCACAGATTATGTGCCAAACAAGTACGTTTGGACCAAACAAAACTGAAAGATGGAAAATGGGAAGTAGGGATGTGTGACATTTGTGACTGAAAGGTTGTTAATATAGTAGCAGACATGTATTATAACGCAATGGCATTTAGAGGATATATAAGCCCATTGGCAGATGCGAAAAGTCACTTAAGACGATTAATCATCCCATGACAGATACGGGAAGTCGCTTAAGACGATTAATCATCCCATGGCAGATACGGGAAATCTCTTAAGACAATTAATCATCCATGGCACTTAATCAATTAAGCAGTCCACCGACTTGGCCGAAAGGATAAGATCGCTCTAGCTCTCACACTTCCGGTGCGCTGGTGATGGGGTAGTAGAATCCGCCCCTACACAGGTCTGATGGTCTTCAACGTTAACTTCTCGTTTAGAAAGCAGTGGCACATTTTAAAATGGCTAGAAAATAGCCTAGGGTTGGGATTGAGAGCAACGTCTTGCAAAAAGAATGCAAAGTTTTTAAAGTCTTTCAGACGACCTGAAAGCCCCTGGCTCAAGATCTCCTTGTCTTACATCGCAATGTATTATAGGCAGTAATGAGTGTTTATTTTCAATAAGGAGTAAGTAAGTAAGTAAGTAAATAAATAAATAAATAAGTAAGTAAATAAGTAAGTTAGTAAATAAATTGGTAAATAATTAAGTAAGTGAGTATTATTAAGTAAGTAAGTAAGTTTTAAGTAAGTAAATACATATATTCATCCATTCATTCAGTAGCATGTCCTTTGCAGAACCTCGCTCCCATAGCAACCTTCCGGAAAACCTCTAGATCATACACCCATCTGTAGATCATCCGCCGCATCCTGCACCCATCTTCTCTTTGGCCTTCCTCTTCCTCTCTTCCCAGGCATATACCCCTCCATTATTGTTCTCTCCAAACTTTCGTGACGTTTCAAGTGACCAATATATTTCAATTTTCTTTGTTTTGCCGTCTTTAATAGCCAACCTTCTTCAATATTCAGCTCTTGAAATATGGATGCATTTGTTCTTTTCTTTACCCAAGATATTCTCAGAACTCGTCTATAACATTTATATTCAAAGGCATTTATGCGCTAGGTAGCTATTCTGAACGGCTCCTTGTCCCCATCTATTCACATGTTGTTGTCGCGTTCGCAAGAACGTGCTTATTATTATTATTATGTTTGACTACATTCACACACACTCACATGCATACATATATACCCTCGCTCACACAGACAGACACAGAGAAACAGACAGACAACCAGACAGACAGACGCACGCACGCACGGACGCACACACATATATAAACATACACACATCCACCAACCCATCCATCCAGCCACCCACCCATCCATCCATACATACATATATACTACGTATGTACACACACACACACATACAACACATATATAATCCCTCCCTCCACACAAGCACAAACACAAAACCACATACACACTAACACCACACCTATATACGTACACCATTAACAATATCATCGTTTCCAGAGGCGGGATCTGTCCCTCGGGTGCTCGTGGTCCAACGACAAAGAGAATCTAGTCAGAGTGAGGTTTCTGTTGAGCAGGGTAAGCAAGCACACTGTACACTGTGCCAGCTCAATAACAACTGCTTCTACTGCTGCTGCTGCAAATGCTACTAGTGCTGCTGATATTGCTGCTGCTAATGCTGTTTTCTATAAACACTGCTACGACCACCACCACCACTACTACTACTACTACTACTACTACTACTACTACTACTACTACTACTACTACTACTACTACTACTACTACTACTACTACTACTACTACGACTAGGGGAAGTCAATAAGTAAGTCACAAATGGCTGTAGAAACATAACTATGATAACAACTAGATACCAGTTTATTTATATACATACATTGTCTCTTTAATTCTTAACATATTTTCCACCAACATTGATGCACTTATCCCATCGTTTTATCAGTCCTCCCAAACCAGTTGCTTAGAACTGTATAACTGCGTACTCTGTTTTCTAAACCACGTTTTCACTTCACATTCAACTTCGGCGTCATTCGCGAAATATCTCCCGCCAAGGTGGGTTTTCAGTAGACCAAAAAGGTGGAAATCGCTAGGGACCAAGTCAGGGCTGTAAGTTGAATGTTCCAGAACTTCCGACCTTAGATGGTTAATTTTCTCCTGAGTTAATCGAGCCGTATTTGGTCTGTCATTGTCATGAAGAAGCAACACTCCTCTAGTCAGCAGTCCTGGACGTTATCTTTAAATTGCATAATGAAGCATGTGAGCACCCTATTGCAGATACTACAGAGTCTATCGTTACTCGCCTGTCACCTCTAATCATCTCCTCCATCCGCTGCACGGATGCTTCTGCTGCAATCTCAACAGGACGGCCAGATCGGATTTCATCAACAATTTTAAAAGCGTCATTGAGAAAAATTTTTTACCCAGCTTTGCGCCGCTTTACGGGACAAATATTTGTCAGAATAAATAGGAAACATTTCCTTACGAATGTCCTTTGCAGGCAGTCGTTTTGCCCAAAAAATAAATCGCACAACAGCACGTCGCTCTTTGTTTGTACACTCCGTAAGTACAGTCTTCATTTTCTTTATGCGCTGCGCATGCGCATGAAACACCTAGCGCCACCCGAAGAACGGGAATATAAAGTTTGACGTTGCTGTCACCTCATAACACCTGTAGAAAATGCCAACTGCATTTACCTGCCATACCACAGAACTGTGTGACTTACTTATTGACTCTCTCTCGTACTACTACGACTACTCTCCGTACTACTACTACTACTACTACTACTACTACTACTACTACTACTACTACTACTACTACTACTACTACTACTACTACTACTACTACTACTACGCCTATTGCTGCTGCTATTGCTAGTACTATTGCTACTACTGCTGCTGCTGCTGCTGCTACTACTACTACTCTTACTATTACTAACATTATTTGCTATTACTTTAGCTATTACTGTCAATAATAATAATCGATAATACTGCAAATACATTTAGTTGTAACAGATAATCGGTTGATGATAGGCGTTGTTACTATCACTTTTGCTCATACTATTACTGCTGCTGCTACAACTACTACCACTACCACCACTACTATTACTATTACGACGAGGGAAAGTCATTAAGTAACAAGGATTTTATTATATAGTATATAGAGGAGTAAGGACATGGAAAAGCATATTTAAAGAGACAAATTGGCTGTTAAGCAATACTTCATACAGGGGTCGTGAAGATCGAGCATTTACCCATGCGCAATAACGATTTCAAAATGGATGCCCACTATCGTCCTGCACCGTTAAAGAGCAAGGAGGCTTCATTCGTTTGTTCTTGTCAGAGGGCGTGAAACCTTGTGAAATCTACAAAAGAATTATGGTTCTGTATATAAATAGTTGTCTGAGTCATGGGAGAATGTATGAGTGAGCAGAAAGATACAGTGGAAACACCCGTTGTCTTGGGTCAAGAAGCAGTTCAAGACGCAGGAATCCGCTAGAAATGTTATGACGACAATCTTTTGAGATATCACATCTCACCATCTCATCTCATGTCATCTTGTTCATCTTATACCTTGCTGTGTCGAGGTGAAGTATAAACAGCGGGAGAGTGCCTGTTTATGGTTTTCATGTATCGAGATTCCCACGGACTCTGCAATTCCATCTGTCCATCGTTTACGTGGTCTGCCTCTTCTTCTGATTCCATTTGATAAAACAAAGGCTCTAAATTGATGCATTTACGGGAAAGAGGTGAAACCGTGACGTGCTCGACACGGTGGCATGCTAGTGAACAAACTGAAGCACGAGATATGATTAAACGCCGGAAAATTCTCTCAAAAGTAATATTGTTGCTGCACGACAACGCCCGCCCTCATATGGCTGCGCATACAGTCTATACACTTTTTTTTTTAAAATTAGCATATCCTTTACAGGACATCGCTGTCAACAGCAGCATCTTTCAGCTGTCTGTTGATTTCTTGGCAAGATTACGCTCAGTAGTTTGCCATTGCTTTCTGAGCGGCCGGCTCAGTTATCCCGCAAGTCAACAGCGGGGGTAGAACCGCTTCCAGCTCTCGCCCGCTATGAGTCTCTGCGTGATAAACGGGATTACGGAGAAAGTGATGTAACCCCTCAGCCAGAGAGACCGGCG